>OU342698.1:1875000-2500000 GCA_910589285.2 Mythimna ferrago | reverse complement strand
ACCTGCTTCCTGCCCAGTATCGCCAAGCTCAATCAACTTCATAGGTACCCCAAGGGACTAACGGCACGCCATTCGCCATTGCCCAACCATTTAATCTACAGGCGTATAAATATTTATAACTTTATATCTTAAAGTTTAGAAGCCAGGCTATTTCACAAACTGCTCAATAATTCAGGAGTATTACGTCTAGTTTCCGAGCGAGCGCTGCGAGTACTTCCTTTCATATCCGTATAAGTATAAGATGGTGCAATGTAGCGCAAGTTTTACGATAATGTAAGAAACAAACGATGTGTGTATATTGAAGTCTGTAAAACGGATATAATCGTTTTATTTAGAGTGAAAGACAAAATATAGTATAGAATAGAACAAACTTTACTTGTACATTAAAAAGTAACACTCCCTCTCCTAGAGAGAAGGCCTGAGTCCCAGCAGTGGGAACATTAAAAAGGCTGATGATGATGATGATAAAAAAGTAACACAACTTCTACATAAACTAAAAAACTAAATATATGTTTCAATTCCGCATATTGAAACCAAATAAGTGAATTATTAGTAAGGAAGAAGATGAATAAATGTCTCCACGTTTCGTTACCTTTTTAAGTAAGAATACTTTTCTAAAACCAAATTATGTCTAGAAAAAAGCACAACAAAAGTTGTTAAATGCCAAGAATGGTGATATCTGGTCGACGATGAAACACACTAGCCTAGAAATAACCTATTCACTATCGGATTGTAGCTATCGGGAAGCACAAAGTTCGATAGAAAATTCCCCTCCTTACGAGATACGCAAGATGAAAGTGTATGTTTTATAGTCCGATGATGGAACGGGAACGGGCTTGACGGAATTAAATTACGCAATTCCGATGTACACTCCCCGAAAAATAACCGATAGAAAACCGATACGATAGTAAATCGGTGAAGTTGCTCAAGGTTCTTAAAACTTCGTTCGTTCCAAACCGTTTTGGGAACACATTTATTATACATACAGCTACAAACACCTCCTGATAGCTACAAACACAGAACTTAGGAAAGAGGTTAGGTTAGGTGAGGTGAGGTTAGGTTAGGTTAGGTTAGGCCTAGGTTGGCCTTGTGGGTGGGGCAGGCGTGCCACAAAGTAGGGCAATGCTCATAGTTCAACTACCAATAGCAAACTTGCGATCTAAGTGTGATGGTCTGCTAGTTGCGCAATGCGCGTTCGTATTGGTTTATTGCCTGTAGTGGAGTTAAAGGGTGTGAGACAAGCGGCGACACTCGTTGTAGTACAAATCGGAAAGTATTTCCTTTCTAACCTCTTTCATCTTTTCTGTGGCTACAAACTAGGTGTCTTTAAGACTGAATAGGTTACTTCTTGGCAAGCGTGCTCTATAGTCGAGCACATCACCGCTTACCATCACGTGAGATAGAGTTCAAACACGAGCCTAAACGTGCCAAGTTTAACCAATACAAATCGTTTATTTAAACTAAGCTAGATTTACCAAGTTCAATGTTAATTGCATTGCAAATAGGTTTTCATTTTTTTGAATGGTACAGATTTTTTCCGCGTCAACATTATCAATACTTACTTGTCATGGAAGTAGTGCAAAGGTTACGTAGATTGTGTGTTAAAAGCGATAACTGAGTGCACTAGCACTCACAAATTTTGCATTGGTTGATGTATAGTATATTATGCGAGCGAGTCGTTCGTTAGGGTTCAAATCTAGGCAAGCGCTTAACTATTAAAATAATAAGCATAATCAGCCTCAGTCACCCAGATGGCCCGTGACCATGTGTTTGTGTGGACAACTAGGTAACATAACTTTGTGATTTTTCATGATACAGTTATGCAATTTCGTACATAGATTCTTTGCAAAAAAATACTTGACACGTGTCTCGGGCTTCGCTTACAGTAAAAATAATGTTGTATATTTTTATCTTATACTCCGTCCTGTCCACTGCTATCACTGACTACAATAAAATTACCTCCCTCAGCATCAAATCCAACATGGAGGAACTAAAACAGGAAACACTTAATATTCTAATATCTCAATGGCAGAATTATTTGGCCAGTGTTATGATAACATAATTAATAATGCCTAAGGCATTAAGTCCGCTTTGTACAGTTTTTTGTGCATGAAGATTTAATAAAATAAATAAATAAATAATTAGCCACAAGATTAACCTTAGTTTGGTCTTCGTCATAATTGTTATAAGTATTTTAAGTTCTCATAATTATAATAATTCAATATTTATTGTAGTATTTATTAGTTGTTATTGGCGGGACGACCTGGGTGGCTTCCTAAGGAACTGGAATGAGAAAGCGAGGAACCGTGATCGTTGGAAGGAGAGGAGGGAGGCCTTTGCCCAGCAGTGATAATATTAATAATAATTTATTAGTTTGTAATTTTAGCATATCATTATCACCATCATTCGCCTCTCCTCCCCCTTTTTTAGCATATGTATGTATTTTATTAATATAAGCAACTTAATGTAATGATGCTTTATTTTTTTTTTAATTTCTATAGTTTATTTCTTGGGCACATCTACCACAGTGTAGTATTTTTTAACCCAAATGTCGACTGGTAGAGAATGCCTTGTTAATTAAATCCGCTTATGTACCTACCACTGCTGTAAATAAAATTTAAATAAATAAGATTACTTATATAAAAAGGGTCAAAAAATAACAACATGTTTACATGGTACCTACAACCATTTTCGAAGGCAAATACTTGCTTAGCATAATAGTGATGAATGAATTAACAAAGTTTATGAAATCAATATGGATATAAATTATAAATAATGCATGACATTCTAAAAATAGTTTTCAACTTGGTAAAATCCTTTCTTTCGTAATCGGAAACACACCTTTAATACATACATAAATTAAGTATGCAGGTATTTAGAGTTGCAGTTTGCACAACCGGTGGAACAAAATACGTAAATACATTTCGTCATATTCATCACTAACTTTAGCCAGCGGCTTCGCACGCGTTCATAAAATATAGCCTATGTCACTCAGGAATAAAGCAGCTTTCTATCGGTGAAACAATTTTAGCAATCGGACCAGTACTTTCAGAGATTACCTCCTACAAACGAAAAAACAAACTACCTCTTTTTTTATATTATATTTATAATATTCATCATTTCAGCCGAATAATGTCCACTGCTGGACATAGGCCTCCTTCATGTGTCGCCACAACGAACGGTCCTATGCGTTGCGCATTCATCGGATTCCCGCGACCTCAGCAGGTCATCGGTATACCTTTTGGGAAGTTTTCCAAATCTGCGTCTTCCAGTGCGAAGTCGCCACTCCTGAATCTTTCGGCCCCATCAACCATCTGTTCTGCGAGTAATGTGCCGGGCACCTTACTGCCACTTAAGTTTGGTGATTCTTAGGGCTGTTGCGGCAATTTTGGTATTTACGGATTTCCAAATATAATTCCTTGAGAGGCAATACTGAAATGGAGTCTCGTTGCCTCTAGGTAGTAAAAATCGCTATCATATTGCTGACTACCACCACTAACATATCTAATATTTTTACCCATACTGCCTTGTTGGTCTTGAGGTTGCAAGTGCGACTGTGGAACGTCCTGTAGCCAGATTCACGTAATCAAAACCATAACGATATCGTAGCGATTTAGTCGTTTAGACTATTTCCGTATTCACATCCATCAATCGAGTTTGAACGACACCGATTTTAAAGTCGAGTGGTTGAAGAATCGGTTTAAAAAAATAAAATATCTGTATTTCATTATCCTGGTGGGCTGTAACTGGAATAATAATAATAACCGCTTTTGGATATGACTTCGATCGAACGACTATAAAACTTCAACGATATTTGGCTTGTTTGATTTTACGTGAATCAGGTTGATTTCCAGGTTAGGCAAAAGTGATATTGGGTTTTTCTATTAGAAATTATTTTGTGTAGCTGAACGGAGTTTGAAAGTTGGTGGTGTGACACATCCGTTGAGACTGACCACTGTGATCCAAATTGGTCGAGAGGATTATTATTGGTATTACCAAAGCAGGACTTTTAGTAGTTAGTACCGATACATGGCGACTTAGTGGAAAATTACAAAAAAGGAAGTAAACATGTTTCGGAAAACATATTGTTACGTACGTGGATAATCAAATGCCGATTTACTAAGAGACAACTTTATTCACCACAAATAATAACAAAATAGTCCAGTCAACAATAATCCGAATCGCAATTAACACTAGAGTACCGTTACACTATCGCTTAGGTCGTTAGATCACTTCACACTCTTAGGTAGTTCGCTCTTGATCGCAGTCGAAATCACAACTAACTCGCTTCCGGCCGGGGGCTCGTATTTATATGCGGAGCCAAGAAAATTCTAGATACCGACTTCCCACGAACGATCCAGAATTCCAGAACAATTGAATCGCTTCTCGAAGTCATAAATCATTTTTATTACTCGTGGTAATAAGAGTCACTTTCATGCGAATTTCGACTCTATTGTTAACGTCGGAGAGTATCATTTCCCTTATCCTAGATAAATGCCTACCCACTAGTTGTAGGTACTATGTGGATGTTTCGAGTTTTTTCTAAGCCAGGCTACGCACGACCATTCTAGACCTTTCGAACAGCAATGCGTTTTAATTATTACGTGCTACTCTTTATTTTCTCGGAGATATGGCGGGTTCACGTTTAATGGCGTAACAATATTTAGATGGATAGTCTTCGTTGGTTCTTTTTTTTTAAACTGAATTATTTAAATATAGGGCGGCATATAAACTTACATTTTGCAAAAGCAATTGCAAAATTTAATATAAAAAGGATAATAAAAAATAAAACAAAATAGAACAAAAAATATAACAAAATAGTTCAAGGTCTCAAATTTGAAAGTGCAAGATTGCGCAACTTAGATTTGAATTTGAATTTTTAAAGTTGAAATAGCGGTTTCGAACATAGCAGCATATTATTAAAATATAGTCACGAACGCCATTTCTAAAAATAGAATCAAATTATGTGCAATCTCTGGCTAAGCTTAGATCAAAATAATTTTAGTATATTCGGATATAATGCTTAAAAAACAAGTACTTGAACTGACGTTTTTTAATTCACGCCTACAGTAAGACGAAAGTATATGACCAGTGCGTGTTACCAGGGTTGACCAAATCAGAAGGTTTATAATTATTCACCTTAAGCGCAATGAAAAGGACTAAACTCGAAGTTTCCTTACGTGATCACATCAGAAATGAAGATATCCGCAGGAGAACCAAGGTTACCAACATAGCACGAAGAATTGCCAACTTAAGTGGCAATCGGCAGGGCACATTGCTCGCAGAACAGATGGTCGATGAAAGATGAAGCGTTGGAAGACCTACCACAAAATAAACAGTAGACCTGGGGCCCAAATCTGCTATTTTTATAAATTCGTCACTCCAACACGAGCTCATTGTCATTTTGCTAAAAGTTTGTAATCTGCTAATTCATAATGATCGATCATTGATCGGTCAATGGTCTTGTAATAGAATTGTGGTAGAATGATAATAACGAGCTTATTAAAAGCACTAACTGCGCAATAACGTCGTAATCGTAGGTCACTGATCAAAGGAACTGTCAAAATTTTTGCAGATTGCCGCATACGTAAGATATTCATTTGTCATTATGTACGAGATTACCATTCTATGCCATTTTTTTCAATGGAGTGTCAGTGGTTGACCATCGGAAAGTCATAATGACGCCATTATATTAGTAGATTACTAAAACTTGTCAAAATCAATAATTATAAAATCAATTATAGACCATTCTGACACTACTGTAATAGCAGACTTGAGGCCAGGGCCCCAAGTCTGCTATAACAATAGTGTCAGAGTAAGTTTGGTAATCTACTAATATAATGGCGTCATAATGACTTTCCAATGATCAACCACTGACACTCCACTGAAAGAAGTGGGAGAGAATGGTAATTGATCCCAAAAATACAAGGTTAAAGCCAAGAAAATGGAGGATGAAAGATCAGTCATCTCGATGACTTACAAAATCTTATCCTTTTACTTTCAAACCACAAAACTCCATACCCATTTGACACAAACACTGCACTTAGCATTCATATCGATCTTAAGTATGATACTGAAGAGAAACTTAAGAGAGAGGCGCTAATAAGTGTTAGACTAACCGACATTTCTCCTAGAAAGTGGTTTCTACAGAGCCAGTCAAACTGGTGTCTACGTCATGGCCTTGGGATTATAAATATTATTGAAATTACTCAACGTGAGTAGTATGTAATCCCTTCTGACATTTGACATCTACGCACAGTGCACCATGTGTCGCCAATGGCTTATGTAGGCAGAGTATATGAACAGTGATCACGTGCTGCCGTGCACAAATAGGGTCAGGGGAGACCGTTGTAGTCTTCTTAGGGAACTGCCTTATCAGGCTTTGCACAGAGGGGATTCCGGAATGGTCTTTTAAGAGGTAGCGGCGCCCCTTCTTTGTGGTGATGGTGATCACCGGGGTGGTTTTAGTGAAGTAAAAATCCCAGTCTCCAGACTTATCCCCAAAGTCCGATATGGCCGAGTAAAACTGGCTAAATCGTTTAAAACGTTTAAGTTTGATAATATTCGTATTTCAATTATCATCATCATCATCATATCAGCCGAAAGACGTCCACTGTTGGACATAGGCCCCCCCCAAGCGTCGCCACAACGACCGGTCCTGTGCATCACGCATCCATCGGTTTCCCGCGACCCTGACCAGGTCATCGGTCCACCTTGTTGGAGGCCGTCCAACGCTGCGTCTTCCGGTACGTATCGCCATTCCAGAACCTTTCGTCCCCATTGACCATCTGTTCTGCGTGCAATGTGCCCTGCCCATTGCCACTTAAGTTTGGCGATTCTTCGAGCTACGTCGGTAACCTTGGTTCTCCTGCGGATATCTTCATATCGGCGGTATTTCAATTATCGTTTGGCCTAATTTCTTTAGACTTTTTACTCGTATTATCATAGAAATCCTAAATCAATTAAATGGCCAAACGAGGATTGATATATCTTCAAATGTTACCGTTTAAGCGATCCTCAATATGAATGGCTAAGCCTAGCCTGGTCTCAGAATCAAGCGCCATAATTTAGAAACACTAGGTTTCTAAAAACGTTTTTGTTTCAAAGATATGTCCATCTTCTTTTCGAATCAATGGTAAACTCGTAAAAGCTAAAACTACATTAGACCGATGCACACGCACACGCGTAAGTGTGTAACACCCCTGATTTGTACGTAGAACGACGTCGCGTGGCGTGGATCTAGTGTAGCTCTACAAGTCTAGTTTCCATATAAAACGTATGGAGACCGATGCGCTCAGATTGGTGTGTGTGGCACACGTGTGCGCAGTGTGGTTCTAGCTTGATTTTTGTGCCTGCAACATGGGTGGCATTCATTCAAACCTCCAGTGCAGGGGTATGGGCACTTGGGTTATTCCAACGTGTGGCTGATATTGAGAATACCGCACTCAAATTGGGTATCTGAACTGAATGGTCTATAAAATCCCATTTTGCTTAATCATGTTTATGTACCATCACGGTCATTTCTGCCTGACCACTAAAAAAATGTTCGCTTGAATCCTGCGGCGTGGCGCAAAAATCAAAACCAAACCCTTTGAAGTTTTGTTTTCGAGTGCAAGCAGCGGTGGTCAGACGGAAGTATCTTTATTGGTACATATAGAATACGTTCATGCCACTTTTCATTGAGACGTTATTTTTTTTTTGGCTATTAAAGCCTAAAATTAACAGTTATGATACCGAATTCGAATACCACAATAGGTATACCGTGAAAACTGAGTCCTAACATCACCAGCCTTTTTAATGTTCCCACTTTTGGGAGCCTCCTCTCTGGGAGAGGGAATGGGCCGTAATCCACAACGCGGGCCCAATGCGTGTTGGTGAATGTCACATGTCTCCGAATTTTTGGTTCTAGGACATGCCGGTTTCCTCACGATGTTTTCCTTCACCGTTTTGAGAGCAGTGGTGATGAAATAAATTACACAAAGTAATGCGCCTGGCTGGATTCGAACCTGCGACCTACAAATCGTAAGTCGGGGCCGTTACCACTCGGCCACCACTGCTCTCTCACTGAGTCCTACAAATGATTTTCTATATGTCAAGGACGAAAATATATCTGTAATGTCATTAGCGGTTTAATACACGAACTCATCACCTGATCGTAATAGGTTGCGGGCGTTGCGGCTAGCCTATCAGATTAGAGTCACGTGCCCCATTAAGTTGATTGCGGTTAATCAGGATCCCATACTTGTCTAATCTCCGGCGAGTCTGTTTAGATAAGTTAGCAGTGGTAGGAAGTGTCAATTGTAATTTAGGTGTCCAGGAAAATTTTGGTACAAAATCCGTGTCATGTAAAATGATTCTGGTAAGTCAAAAAGTACTTAAAGCAGTTACAGCGAGGAGGGTATACACCGCTAAATTTTGATCGTTTTAATCCCGTGGAGGGTCGATCCAGTACATGAAACATTATCGATTTGTAAAGATAAAATTAAAAAATAAAGTGCCTTTTTTTAAAACTCGTATTAATTTACGCATTTACGAAATTAATTTCTGTAAGAAAACGTCAGCTGAGCGAGTTCAATGACCTGTAGGTAATTAGTACGCAACGCCGACTTTTTTAATTTTATCTTTACAAATTGATAGTGTTTCATGTACCGGATCGATCCTCCACGGGATTAAAACGATCATTTAGCGGTGTATACCCTTTCACACCATACATAGCGGGAAAAGTTATTTGATGAAATAGTTGAAAAAGTCATTTGTTCTGTTAGTTAAGGCTTATAGTCCCTTGAACATTTGGCCGGAATTAAATGGTCACAACACTCGTACCCGTCTAAGTGGCAGTACAAGTATCTGTGCATTTAATTCCGGCCAGCTGCGCCCGGATAGAGCCCCACTGAACTTTAAATCCATTTTCTTTGCGAAATATTGATTGATTTACATATGCCACCAATTTTTCTGTGTAATGTTTCTAAAGATCCAAGCTGTTCCGAAGAAGTAGTTTTAGGTGGGAAAATGATCCAATGACATCCCTCGCTCTTGGGCGGAGCGGGAGATAGTGTCAGACTTTTACTGACTAAAACCCACTCCTGTTCCTTCGTTGCCTTTCGTACCGAGGCCGAATCAGCTTCACGCAGGCGTACAACACTACACATCCGTAGACAGTATGCCTATCAATGACGTAAATAAAATCATGTTGCCATGGAAACGTTGCATGTTATTGAGATAAAAGTACCATATTAGCATAAACGCTAAACTGTACTTGTTTTTAAAAAACCTAACACTAGTCACCATCAATCATCCGCATTGACATAGTGCAAAAAAGCTATCGATGAAAAAAACAGACAAAAAGTTAGTCAAGGAACAGTTTATACAGTCAGGTCTAAACTCTCAAGGTAACCTAGGCAGTATTAGTTGAAAAACGAAAACCAACCAGTTCTACTTTTTTTTTTTTTTATGGTGGGAATAAATCATGCATTGACATCCCCCGCCCTTGGGCGAAGCGGGAGATAGTGTCAGACTCTTACTGACTAAAAGACCCACCCCGTTCCTTCTAGCCTTCATACCGGGGCTCGAGCGCCCTTTCGGATAACCCTGGCCCCAGTAGGCTTCGACCCGGCTGGGTCCCTGCTGTTGCTGACAACTCCTTGAGGCGCGCGGGAACAGTGCGCGCCGTCGACGACTTGGGCTTGGTCCGGACAGTTACCGGACGGCCGGACAGTGAGCAACCCATTGCTCACTGTCCGCAAGCCCGCGTCTACGTTGGCCGGAAATCGGGATCAGAATCCCGGCGACGGCGGCGGCGATAACGCCGTTGCCTGATGCGTTCGGCCTCCTCCTTTGCGAGCATTACTGCTTCGCAGAAGTCGGCGACCGCCTGCCACTCCTCCTCGCTCCGGACCATGGCCTCAACCAGGGCCCGGCGCGAGAGGTCTCCGCCGCCGATCGCCCCCACGAGGGCACGGCGATGCTCCGCCCAAACCAGTTCTACTTGTCAAGTTGAACTTCATAAACCAGCAATTCACCCAGCTTTGTCCGGGTGTTTATAATTATAAACCTTTAAAGTTCTCGGCTTTTTTCTGCTATACTATGCTATGTAGATCAGGCTGATCTAGTGGTTAATGACCCTGACTGCTATGCCAGAGGTCGTGGTTTCGATTCCCACCCAAGACAGATGTTTGTGTGATGAACACGATCGTTTGTTCTGTCTTTCTAAAAATTCTTTTTTTTTGGATAATCTCAGCTCAGATTGTAGACATTTGCTTGCGCTTGACGCCTTGTTTGAGCCTTGTCTTGACTGACACTTAACGAAAAGCACACAAAAAAGAAAGTATTTTCTAGCAAACTGTTGAATAGAAAGTAAACCTAAGTGAAGAGGTAATAAGCTTCTACTTAGTTGACTGACCTGTTGGTCTAGTGGTTAGTGACCCTGACTGCTATGCCGGAGGTCGTGGGTTCGATTCCCACCCAGGACAAATGTTTGTGTGATGAGCATAATCATTTGTTCTGTGTCTGGGTGTAATTCATCTATAATATGTATGTAAAAAACATTTAAAAATATAAAACATAGTTGCCCACCGATATCGGGAATAGGGTCCAAGCTACCCGGCGGTCAGGGCTCCAGAGAAAGGAACCTCCTAACAATATTATTATTTACCACTTGTCGGTACTACTTTCCTTTAAATATAATTGTCCCACTGCATCTTTATGTCTGTTTGTAATAAATTTTATAAACTACTGTGTTTCGATTTTGTTTTTAAAAATAGAGTAATTCGTGAAGGTTTGATAATTTTTTTTATTTCTCTTAATTTTTTTAGGGACTTTAATCTCAAAGAGCATGTCAGCCCCATCGTAGCCTAAAATAAGTTTACAATAACAACTTAAATTAATCAACACAATTTTTACATTTTTACTTGGAATGCGGAAATTTAACTCTCTAGAAGTAAGGCGTAATTACTTTTTACTCGTATTCGCTTGACGAGTTCTTCGGGGTGAATCTGATTGTCCTGAATTAGAAGCTCAGCTGGTGAGGTTGTTTGTTCCTCCTGTATCTAAACAACACCTCAGGCCGCGAACACACCGATTGTTAGTTGATCCTTTATCGCAGACAGTGTCAAGAGCTAACTCGCCACTCGTTCGTGCGCTTTCTGTGCTTAATGCTCTTCTGACTCTAACACCAGAGTGTGACTTGTTTGCTGGGAGATGGATAGATGTGTGTCGTGAATGTCTGAGGTTTTGTGAGAGGATGGATAAAAAATAAGTTAACGTTGTCTTATTTGGTTTTGTGGGATATTTTATTTTATATTAGTGGTAATGTGAATATGTTTTCTTCTTTTTTTTTTACTTTCTTCTTTTATTTCTTGTTTTTGTACAACGCATTAGTTTGGTAGACTGTAATGTTGTTTAAGTAAATAAATAACACAATTGATTAAATGTTTTTTTTTATCAAGGTTGAGCTACCGACATATTGCCATGTCAGATCCTAGCAGCATCACTTCTAAGGTCAGCCAGGATTTCAAAAAAGAATCCTATATCAATTTTATTGATCCTTTGCAAATTTGTCAGCAGCACCCTTCCGGTTTGATTCTTGACACATTCCACCAAAAGATGCTGGACATCATCAATAACTCCATACACGTCAAAATTTGGGGAATCTATTTTTTCATCAAAAGGTTTGATAATAATATAAATAATATTCCACAACTTTAAGGACAAGGGCAGGAAGATGATGATGATGATAATTTCACAGCTTTCACACAACGCCATCTAGTCTCAAACTAAGCAGAGCTTGTATTATGTGTACTAGATGCGTGCTCCATCGTCGGCCACATCATCGCTTACCATCAGGTGAGATTGTGGTCAAACGCGAGCCTATCCATTATAAAAAAAAAAAAGATAACTGATAAACATACTTATCTATACATCTATACATATAAATAAAATTGGAGTGTCTGTTTGTAATATTGAAATAACTGCTGTTTACTACATGCATATGAATATATGTATATACGGTACATAAACCAAAATAACATTTTTTACAATTTTTGTCTGTCTGTCTGTCTGTTTGTTTGTCCGGGCTAATCTCTGAAATGGCTGGACCGACTTTGACGGGACTTTTTTTGGCAGGTAGCTGATGTAATAAGGAGTAACATAGGCTACTTTTATTTTAGAAAAAATAAATTCAAAATCCTGTAGTCCACGCGAACGAAGTCGTGGGCACAGCTAGTATATTTATTTCTAAATACATACATATTATAGATAAATTACCACCCAGACGCAAAACAAATGATCGCCCTCATCGCAATAACATTTGTCTTGGCTGGGAATCGAACCCACGACTTCCAACATAGCAGTCAGGGTCACTAACCACTAGATCAATAAGCCAGTCAAAACAAATAGTTATGACAAATGGCGGTAAAACGCAAGCTCTAAAGAGACCCTTTCGAGTACCACCAATTAGAGACACAATAGAAAGACTATGACAGCGCGAACGCCGGCGTTCTTGGCGTATGACTTGATTCCGCCATCTCATTTCTACCATCGGACAAACCGACGCACGGCGATTATCCACCCTTACGTTGTTGAAACATCTACGGTCCGGACTAACCGTTTCGCCTCGTCATTTATACCGCGTACATCGAAGGACTGGAACAGTTTGCCTGCTGCGGTCTTCCCGTCTGATTATAATTTAAGTGTCTGCAAGAGAGTAAATAGGCTCTTAATAAACTAGTGCGCCCACCATCAACGATTGCATCACTGTTTACCATCAGGCGGGATCGCAGTCAAGTACTAGTATATAACAGAAAAAAAAAAAAACGCCGGCGTTCGCTTGGGGTTTGTGCCTGATGCAACAAAACCATTCAAAATACGGAGGAAATCGTTCTGGTTGACAAACACAAGAAAGCAACTAACTGTGAACAACCGGTTAATGACAGTTTTCGGGTCATTACGCACTGGCTTTGTACTTTAACGCTTTGACTGTTTTTGTGGAGGTTCTTTCTTTATTCATGGCTACTACAAATTTGTCAAGAAATCAACGCCGAAAGTTCAGAACGGATCCATTGCTCATGCTAATCTAGAAAAATATTTTAAGGGCATGCAACTCGACATACATTTTCACTGTTTTTCATACAACCGCTCTTACGCGATTATGACGTTATTACAAATTTTTCGTTACATATTTTGGAAACACAGCATCTTGTGAATATTATCTAGGCTTCTATTGAAATCAATTTATAAATTTGTTTAAAACTAATCCAGTAAAGACCTCTGAAAATCTTGCATGAATTTTAAAACTTCATAATTTACTCAAAAATTTATAAAGTATAACAATAGAAGCCTTGCAAATATCAAGATTCTAAATGACGACTATATTTTTCATAAACTTAAGGATTAAAAAAAACACGTATTTCCTGGAACAAGTTTTGTGAAATATTCCGAGTAAATCACGGAATTACCGAATGCTAACAGAGTTTTCAGGCGTTATCTCTCTTTTTTCACGTTGCCTCTTTATGAAACATCGCGTTGGATTACGTTTGATTAAGTAACGAGCTTTTTAAACCTTGCTCGATATTGACGATAGGCGAGTGGAAAAGCAGCCTCTTAAGGTTGCTAGACAGACGGGGAAATCTTCAAGTAACTTCTTTCACTCTGGGTGGAAAGAGAGGGTCTAAAGGTAGTAGGTACACTGCGCATACGTGTGACACGGACGCTGATCGGGGCGCGTCGATCTTCATACACTTTATATGTAAACTAGACTTGTAGAGCTACACTTGATACACGCCACGCGACGTCGTTCTACGTACATTTCAGGCGTGTTACACGTGTGCGTCGGTCTAATGTAGTTCTAGCTTTTTTCCCAACCGTGTTCCTTTAGTTACTCTGTCCGTTCCAGGGACGTGGTCACTCTCGAACTATCCCGCCGCTCTGATAGGCTAGAGTATTAACTTCAACCGGCAAAATGTTCTAATTCAGAAGTCTGTTTTCTGCATCCGTATCTGTAAATAGCAACTAGTTTACCTTCCGCCTATACAATACATCCTGTATGTACTCTAAGTTCGGTCACACTGGAAATGCGAGCGTAGCAAACATATGAACTTTGTTTGAGTGTCAATGAGGGCGGGTGCGGGAAGCGGTGCGCACTGCTCAACGCGAGACACGCGCGGGCAACTCACGCCATAGCTTGTTATATATGTGGCCACAGTGAGTGCGCGGGCGACAAGCGGCAACCCACAAGGGAGATTCAAACTAGTTCGAGCTATGTTATGGCAACCGCCGCTCCCCGCACCGAGCTGCCAGTGCGGCCAAGCATATCGCGCGCGTTTCCACTCCCGCGCCGCTCTGCCAGTGTGGCTGAGCACTATGAGTCAAGTACTAAGTACACAATTGACTAAGAGCAAACCTGTGACTGTTTGATCATAATTGGTAGCACTTAACTTTATGATCCTTCAAGTTGCAACGCTTACAAGCAGGAGTGGAAGGTAATTAAGTTTATTTAAATAGGACGTTGATAATTTATCGCTTGAGAGATCAGGGGTCTTAAGAGCCAAGGGCCCGAAAAGTACCATAAAACAGTGACTTTCTGTAGCCTACTCCTCTGTAACGGCCAGGTTGCGTCCACATAATTTCGGTCAGATGGTTCAAGGGACTATACGCCTTAACATGAAGTAAAAATAAAGAAAGAAAGAAAAGTGCAAGCGAGACAGAGATAATATACACCCTTAATACCACAAATTTTTAATTAATACAAATATATAAAGGGCTTAAAGGTCTTGTTATTTATATAAGTAGTCTCAATAAATAATATTCATAAACAAAGTTATTAACATTTGTTTATATCCCAAAATATCACTCAATGTATGGTAATATTGTACAGGCTATTGATTATATGAATGAATAAATGGCGATCAAAATGAACATACACCCGTAAACAACTGCCCGTAGAATTTTCTAGTAGCAATTGTTATGAATGATTGATTCAATTATGAATTTACCAATAATGACAATAATTTTTTTATGGGCAAGTTTGGAATTTTTTTTTTTTTCTTTTCACTACACAAATGTGATCAGTAGTACGGGTAGAGCCCTATTTTATTGGTACTATTATAATGTTCTAACTGTTGAGTCTCTAGGGCCACTCATTTTTTTTTTTTTTCAATGCATTGAAATTTTGTAATGGAGAATAAAAAGGGCCTCCAAATATTCCAGGATCCCGCGATCACGGGATCCCGCGCTTGCGGGATATGATTCCCTATCAACAAAAATACAATTACCACCACTATGTACTTATTACTTTTTTTTACTTATTTTGTACATGAAGTTTAAATTAAAGCAATAACAATACAATTTTATCGACATCCATGCTTCACAATACGACCTACAGTATTTCCGCACAGCCAACACGAGGCAAGAAGACCCCATAATGAATCGATGGCATGAGATAGCGTGCAGCTCATCATGCCCCATGGCATTTCATACCACGATAGACAACATCAGCCCATCACACGATACACGACGATTTGCACGCTATCAGTACAGCTATAATACGTTTAGAAGTCATTTAGGACGTGCATAATTTGGTTTATTTCCTTACTTGCTGCTGCCAGTGACTTGGCCCGCGTGATAGTAAAAAAATATCCCAAGTTTGTAAAACAAAGAGTAGTCTCCCGGTGTCTGGAGCAGTCCAAGCTACCGGTGTTTAGGGCGCACAAAGCGAGCCGTATCGAGAGAGAATTGCCTTCTGTATCAGATCCTTATTATTATTATTTGGGAAAACGTGTAGTTTTTCTTAGTTCAGGGTTAGTGTTTAAGCTACATTAACGGGCTAGGCCAAACCAATGTAGCGTGTTGTGAATAAAAAGGTGAAGAATGAGTATTATGTGAGATCTGGATCTGTGAGATTCTGCAGGCGTTTAAAATTACAGCTTTTTGGATGATAATGTAAGACGAGTCTTTCAGATAGTATCAATCTGCCAGCTGCGGTCTTCCCGTCCGATTATAATTTGAGTGACTTCAAGGCAAGAGTGAATAGCTTCATAAAGTCTAGTGCGACTCACCATCGGAGATTGCATACCCTCAGACCAGGTGAGATCGCAGTCAAGCACTGGTTTATATCAATAAAAAAAAAATACTGAATGAGCAGTATAATTATTCAAAAGTATGTCGTACCTTCCACTAATATGCCCGCTCCGGAACTCAAAGAATTGCATGCCATCGATACAGGCACCACGCGTCGGGGAGTATTTAGGACACGCACGATAACTGTACTTGCTTATTAATGTCTTTCTCAAGGTTCTAGATAATTGGTAGTTTAATATTAGTTTTGTATTGCAGTATTATACTAGTATTTGTATAATGTAAACTCTTAAGCTTAGCGTCCACCGCGTCGGAATCGGAGCGTACGCAGTGTACGAGCCGTCTCGGTATTTACAAAATGCCCATAGACGCACCCGCGTCTACTGCATTCGGATTTTGCATCGGCAATTTTCGATCCAATCCACGCTGTACCATACAAATCAATATAAAGCAACGAATCTGTCCGGTCCGTTAAAAAAAACCATACTGTAACTGTTCTGTAGGTGAAAAAGTTTTTATAAAATCATTCTGACTGGCCTGTTGGTCTAGTGGTTAATGACCCTGACTGCTAAGCCGGAGGTCGTGGGTTATATTCCCACCCAGAACAAATGTTTGTGTGATGAGCAAAATCATTTTTTCTGTGTCCGGGTGTAATTTATCTATTATATGTATGTATTTAGAAATGTATAAGTATGTTTATTAGTTGTCTAGTACCCATAACACAAGCTCTGCTTAGCTTGGGACTAGACGGCGTTGTGTGATAGTTGTGGAATATTATATTATTCTCCTAAAAGAAGTTGCTGATAAAGTGCTTGTAGGTCTGTATTAGTTTATAATTGTCGATGAACTTATGACATACAACTTTTTATAGCCCTAGGCAAATATATCATTAAGAAATGAAGGTTGAAGTTAAATTCTCTTTTCTATATTTAGAAAAATAATTTCATAACATTACTATTAAGCATAACATTATTATAAGCTTATGCAAATTATATCTCATAAATGAAAACGCTATCAGTAACGACCTTTACATTTTAGGTATATGCAACAAATGTGGTGGCCTTGCATACAAATAGGTACATTCCTATTACGAATATTACTGTTCCTTTTTTGTGTAAACACAATGTCTATTATTAAGAATACGAGAACCAGAACATAATAGCGACCGGCCATTGTTTTATTAATAATTATCAAAAAATAATGGCGTGATTTTTTTTTAGTCGATTGTTTATGGAACCAAATTATCAAGTATTTTAAATAAGTACGTTTCAATTCAATCAATCAATTATTTATATTGTATAATGTTTTACAGATAATTTAGTAAATAAAAAAATAAAGTTCACTATGTTTTGTCAAAACATTAGTGTAAAGGCAAGTCAATCAGAATAAAAAAATTATAAGTATTTTAACTGTCATTAGCTAAAATTAAACCAAATAAAAATAATCACAACATTCAAATTATACCTACTAAGAATTAATTATTTTTTATTAATATTCAAAAATATTTATTTCATATTTTTATTGCGCACTTATAAAACGTCAGAAGCTAGTACACTGTTCCAATTGGTCGTTTGCTATGGAGAAGAACCGGAAAGAAACTTCATGCTAACTCTTAAAAAAAAAGATTTTACAACATTGCTTGTCTTTTTTTCACTACGTATTAGTGTTTTTAATATCATGTGCTTTCATCACGCATGCGGGATTGCCCTGCATGCAAACAATTTTAAAATGCAAAAAAAAACGCGTCTCACGTGCGTATTCCACGCATTACAATAAATAGTAGTATGAAATTGACATTTGCGGGAGTTACGCGTGCGGAGCATTTCCGCATGCGTGATCAAAACCGCACGATATTAAAAGCACCGTTATGGTAGCTCCCTGTCTAAACAGAGGCTGAATAACAGAATTTTCAATCAGTCCGTTTCAATTTAGTTACTGATTAATTATGATAACAATTGACGTCACGGTTAAGACAGTAGTTAATTTGGTTGACAAAACAAATATTTTTATGGCCTACAGATAGCTGTTCCGGGTTATTTAGATGTGATGTTTACATGTTTGACATTGGTTTTCGCAATGTTTTTTTTTTTAATATTATTTTTATCACACCCACCTTAATTAATTAGTAATTTATTATTGTAAACATATAATTTATTTATAAGTTTATTTTTATTATTGTATAGCTTCTTTTTTATAGTATGAATACGGTAGACTCCGCGGATTTGTACATTACTATGTCTTTGGAGTACAATGTTGGCCGATCTAGACTGTCCTATAAAATTGTAAAATGTAAATACTGTAAAATCATTCAATTCTTTTTTTTTATATAAAAAAAAAAGAATTTTGGAGTTTTTGCAGGTTCTCTTCCATAAGAAACAATAAGTGGAATCATGCATTAGCTTTTGACGTTTTACAAGTGCCCATGCAGTTAGTGATAGCGTGACGAGTGACAGGACAGAATGGAAGAAAAAAACGTGTTGCGCCGACCCCAAATAAAACGGGACAAGGGCAGGAAGAAGAAGAAGAAGAAGTGCCAATGCAGGCCTTTGCGAAATCAAAGATTTTGAATTTTATGAACGCAGTGAACCAACGTTGCAGGAATTATTTCTAGTAAGAGCCACCACGTTTAAAAAAAAACTTATAGTAAAACTGAACAATAAACAATACCAACAGAATATTTTATAAATCAAACACGCTTTAATCAGTTTTTGTTTTCTAACGACACTTCATTATTGTGAATCACTGTAAACAAAGCAATTATTGCCGTATTGTGGTGTTGTTATTAGTGTATTAATTGATTAATATAATGAAATTAATTTTGTAAATAATAGAGGAGCTAACTTAGTTGCTTTGTTGAGAGATTTTTATATTATCGCTATTAATTTAATTTAAATGTGTAGTGTAAACTGTAAAGATACCGGCAGGAATCTTGAGCACTCGGCGAAAGTGTGGGGACCGCTTTGCGCATTTTACACATCGGCGAGCCAATCACTGTACAAGGATTGCACTGCCCGCCCCCACGTCTCACTTCATACCACTAAACAGACCCGATACTTCACTTCTGCGCAAGTGGAAGTCGGCGCTCAAGATCCGTGCTAGTATCTGTAAGTGTAAGTTGGCAATAAATAAATAAATTGTAGAACTGACAGATGGGGCCAACGGTTTTACTTAACGTAGCCATACACGCTACGGTATACCAAACAGAAAGGTTTGCCTGCACAGTTATACCTGTCAGATAGGCTTGTGTGGAAACCTGCACAGTTGTGCAACACACAAGCTCAGGTTTACCTGTACAACTCACCTGTACAGGCAAACCTGGCAGGTGTACCCTAGCGTGTATGGGGGGCATTATAACGTGCTTTTTGAGGCACGGAATAGTAGTTTATGTGACTAGGGGATAAAGCAGTGTCTTTAAGTCGCGGGCGGCATGTTGAATTCCGAACGAAACGAAGGTTGCTGATTTTAATCCCGAACGATAGTGAGGGATTTATAAAATTAACTCCCGAGCATTGCGAGGGAGTTAATAAAGAAACCTGAGTGAAGTGAGGAATTCAAGCCGCCCAAGACAAAGACAGCTTTATCCCCGTGTTGCATACTCTACTTTTTACACCATCTGTGAGATAATTAAAAAACAACTTGGTCGACCAAATCATAAATGTTAGAGAAATATAAGTATTATATTTACAGGTTCATCAAACAAACAAAATTCACTACTCCAAGATTCTGTAGTTTCAATTTTCTATAATGCTCCCGTCAGTAAGCAGCTTTTATTCTATTTTCTTTTTTTGTTAGTGTGGCCAGTTTGAATTTCGAGTCAACTTGTGCGATGCACGTACATTTTAATTCACAATGTTGACGATTTTTGGTGTTCCAAATTCAAATCTCATTATTCCCTAGGGATCGGCCATACTGCATTATCTCCCTAGGGATAGAATGACTTGCTTGAAGTGAGGTTTGTATGACGTATAAAACGACATTATCGAGCAGGTGGTGTAAAAAAAATTAAATAACACCAATTACTTTAGGCGGAAATATTCAAGTTAATGTGTTTATCCCAAGCCGAACGGGAGCTGGTTCATCAAGCAAAAGGGAGTGTAGTGATGCGGTGGAAATGCGTAAATATACGTGATCATGCAAATAGGACACAAATAGGACAAAAATCTTTATCTCGGTATGTAATAGATCATCCATCACAGACTGACCTGTAAGTATAAAGGGTGTTAGGGACAGCCGTCCACAAACTTTAAGGGCTTGCTTAGTAGATGAAATCGACAACCTTCCACAAAACATTTTTTCAGGAAACGAAGAAAAAATGTTAGCCTCACCATACAAAATTAAAAACTTGATTGGACAGTTTGTATGGAGAGGCCGGTTTTTTATTTAGTTTCTTTAAAAAAAAAAACTTGTGGAAGGGTGTTCAATTTTGTCTACTAAGCAAGCCTTTAAAGTTTGTAGAGGAGGGCTGTTCCTTACAACCTGTATACAAAAGTACCTCAAACCTTGAAACTTACAAAATCATAAATTCGTTAATTTTACAAATCATGGTTACTCTACTATCACAAATATTAGTAAAACCGTACAAATTGTTTAAGTAGGTACATTCATTGTGGTACATTATTTGTCAGTACTAAAGTACTTTACATTATTTATACATTCTGCCGGCACGCGATCAATATGTATGGTAATTGTGTATCAATCAATGTTCTGCTAAATTATTCCTACAGTTACTGTTTGTATGAATGGAGACGTAAAAATACCTCTGTACTGCCTACCCTACTGTGCAAAGGTGGCCGAGTGGTAACGAGCCCGACTTACGACCCGGCTTTGTAGGTCGCGGGTTCAAACTTCAAACTCAGCCAGGAGCATTACTTTGTGTAATTCTGTACCTCAGAGGTAAACATTAGTAACTGCACTTTTTTGAAAACATGTTTTTTTGCACTGTTAAAATCTTAAGAACCAGTTCTACGTAATGGTATAGGGCATCAAGTCCTACGACATCTAGGAAGAGAAATATCCAATCGTATATGACAAAAACATTTCGGTATCGATCGGTCAAAATGATGATAAGATTGTTTACTCCTCAGCTTTACGCGCACTTAATGTTGTTCTAAACTTTGTTGTAATTATGTGTAATATATAATAACTCCATCTAATAATTATAAAAAATACCATTGAATTTGTTTCAATATCTTTAAAGCAACTATGTCAAAAATACATTCAAAGTTTCTATCCGCGCGTTTTTCCCTCTCCTGTAAAATTTACTTTTTGGCACATACTGTTGTTTACCTCTGAGGTACAGAATTTATTTCATCACCACTGCTCTCAAAACGGTGAAGCAAAACCTCGTGAGAGAATTGACATGTCCTAGAACCAAAAATTCGAAGACGTGTGGCATTCACCAACCCGCACTGGGCCCGCGTGTTGGACTCCCGTCCCTCTCCTAGAGAGGAGGCCTGAGTACCAGCAGTGGGAACATTGAAAGGCTGGTAATGCTATTCTATATTAATTTTATAAATCAAAAGGGTTGTGGATACCGTAGGCGCGGGTTTGCGGACAGTGAGCAATGGGTAGCTCGCTGTCCGGCCGTCCGGTAACTGTCCGGACCAAGCCCAAGTCGTCGACGGCACGCACTGTTCCCGCGCGCCTCAAGGAGTTGTCAGCAATAGCAGGGACCCAGCCGGGTCGAAGCCTACTGGGGCCAGGGTTATTCGAAAGGGAGCTCGAGCCCCGGTATGAAGGCTAGAAGCAACGGGGTGGCTTTTAGTCAGTAAAAGTCTGACACTATCTCCCGCTCCGCCCAAGAGCGGGGGTTGTCATTGGATGATTTTTCCCACCATAAAAAAAAGGGTTGTGGATCAAAACTATGGAACAGACAAGTTGAGGGAAAATTTTCACATTATGATAATCTGAAAATATGAAAACGCTTTCCGTAAGCAGGGAAACACAAAACCCAAGGAAGGATAACCGCATCTTGATTTATTGGGTATTCCACTTGACGTGAGCGTAACATGAAGGAAAATAATGATATCTTAGGTGACAGCAAGGCTAGTCATGTCCTTATGAACTAGGCTAGGAAAATACATAATGCTGATTGATGCTAGAACTACATTACACTGATGCACACGTGTAACACGTCTGATTTGTATGTAGCATTTTTTTTGTCGTCCCAATGCCCTTGGGTGGAGCGGGAGTGTCAGACTCTTACTGACTAAAAAACCCACCCCGTTCCTTCTTGCCTTTCGTACCGGGGCCGAGCCTCCCTTTCGGAACTTGACCCCAGTAGGTTAGACCCCGCTGTCGGCCCTTGCTGTCGCTGACAACTCCTCGAGGCGCGCGGGAACACTGCGCGCCGTAGATGACTTGGGCTCGGTCCGAACTGTTACCGGACGGTCGGACAGCGAGCAATCCATTGCTCGCCGTCCGTAAGCTCGCGCCTACGGTGGCCGGAAATTTGGATCGGAATCCCGGCGGCGACTGGGGCGCTGTGAGCGCTGTTGCCTGATGCGATCGGCCTCCTCTTTTGCTAGCATTACTGCTTCGCAGAAGGAGGCGACCGCCTGCCACACCTCGCTCCATGGCACGTAGAACGACGTCGCGTGGCGTGGATCTAGTGTAGCTCTACAAGTCTAGTTTCCATATAAAATGTATGGAGACCGACGCCCCCAGATCGTCGTGTGTGGCACACGTGTGAGTGAGCAGTGTCCTAAAAATTACGAAAACACTAACTAGCTAAAAACTCAAGGGTCGAGTGATCAAAGGTCCTAAGTCAAATCATTTATTTAAAATAGACCATTTTACAGGCACTTTTGAATAGTCAAATGTCGGTCAGTCCAAGAAAAGTGAAGCTAAATTGCACGTTCCAAAGAGTAGGTCTCTATGGAGAAGAACGTGCAAGAAACTCCATGGACACTCTTTTAAATCATATTATGTGTTACATATAATGCTTGGTTACATATTACTTGTTGCTTCTATCATGTGAGCACAATGTCGATAATGAAATAAAAATGTAAAATAATTAAAAGATAGAAACTGAATTAAGCCACTGGCAGCTAAGAGATGACCAGTCCCATCTGACGGCACCCGTTCACGAGCATGACGCGTGCATCAGCCCCACTCAGCTCAACCATTTTGAAGGGAACTGAACGACCCAATAACACGTGCCACCAACAGCGAGACATTTGAGTGAGCATGACAAACTCTCAACTGCCATGCTCGTAAAGTCAAAAAAAAAAAAGTTGTAACCTAATAAAAATGCTCCATGGTGCTTCACATTCACAAACTTGAAAAAAGTGCTTCTACATTATACAATGCAATTGTCTTTCAAATTAAAAAATAATAATATTAGTTTCCAACTAATCAACTAATTAGTACGCCCTAGTGGTAGTGGAGCTGGACCAGCATTGAGCCAAGCATTTTTATCTTGAATATAATCCTCCAACTTATAATATGCTTGCCTGCATAGTGTGCGTTTAATACAAGATTTAAATTTCGTTTCATTGAGTTCTAATATTTGGGGTGGTATTTTATTATAACATTTCAAACAGTACCCCATGAAAGAAGAGGCTACTTTAGCCAGTCTGAAACCTGGTTGAACTAATTGATCCCTATTTCTTGTAACATAATTATGTCTATCGCCTCTTTTGCTAAAAAGATGAAGATTTTTTCTAACATACATGATGTTTTCATAGATATATTGACAAGGTACCGTCATTATGTTAATTTCTTTAAACAGTTCCCTTAAAGAATCGCACCGGCGGAGATTGTAAATAGCTCTGATGGCTCTTTTCTGTAATATAAAGATTGACTCGATGTCTGCAGCCCGTCCCCATAGTAAGATACCGTACGACATGACACTATGAAAATAACTAAAATAGACTAGCCTAGCGGTATCAACATCCGTAAATTGGCGGATTTTTCTAACAGCATATGCAGCTGAGCTAAGCCTAGAACGAAACTAAGAACTCCTAGATACAGTAGTTAGTTACTAGTTTAGTTACTGTATATTCTGCAATGCGGTCTAATCTAAAACTAAAACTTAAATAGGGCTGGCTCTGTAACCTCAGTGCGATGAACTACAATGAAAGGAAAAGTTTTCTGTTGAGGGTCACAGAATATACTGTTAAAACAATATTATACTGTTTTCAGCATCAAACGTAAGTGTTAGACAATGTCGCAATTTTTAGGGTTCCGTAGTCAACTAGGAACCCTTATAGTTTCGCCATGTCTGTCTGTCCGTCTGTCTGTCTGTCTGTCTGTCTGTCCGTCCTCGCTTAATCTCTGTGACCGTTAGCACTAGAAAGCTGAAATTTGGTACCAATATGTATATCAATCACGCCGACAAAGTGGTAAAATAAAAATTGGAAAAAAATATTTTATTAGGGTAGCCCCCCTATATGTAAAGTGGGAAGTGATTTTTTTTTAAATTTCAACCCTAACGTGTGATATATCGTTGGATAGGTATTTAAAAATGAATAGGGGTTTACTAAAATTATTTTTTGATAATGTCAATAATTTCGGAAATAATCGCTCCAAAAATAAAAAACAATGTGTCCCCCCCCCCTCTAACTTTTGAACCATAAGTTTAGAAAATATGAAAAAAATCTGAAAAGTAGAAGTTTATAAGGTCTTTCTAGGAAAATCATTTTGAACTTGATGGAAAGAACAGTTTTTGTACAAAAAGACAAAAAGTTTCTACAAAATAATTTCTGGACTAAGTTTGTAGTATAAGCATTTTTTTAAACTCATAAGTGGGTACACTTATTGTGACGGACGGGAAACTACGGAACCCTACACTGAGCGTGGCCCGACACGCTCTTGGCCGGTTTTTTTTTTATCAAATGACAATAATGGAGTATCAGACCAAATTGTACGAGCTTTTCATTTATTTTAATTTTAGTGAGTGTAATGTTAGTGGTTGTAATTGTGGTGAGGCGTATGAAGTTTTTGAATAAGCGTGTAAATTAATAAGTTGTCTGAAAAACTCTAAAAATATGTGTCAAAAACATTAAACAAATAAAATACTGTTCATTTTCCTAAAATACTGTTTAATATTCTTTTCAGATAAAAAAAATACTTTATTTCTTGTAAAAAAAGTTGGCAACCCTACATGCATTGTGTAGGGCATTGGGTATTTGATCAGTTGAATCATCAGGTCCAAAGTAGGCGCCAGATAAACGATCATTGATCCTCCTAGATTTTTTGACATTCTTTTAAAAAAATAAAATAAAGACATAAAGCTGTATCGTGCGTGATCCTTTACATGATCAGTAGCCTGATTCACGTAAAATCAAACAAGCCAAATGTCGTTGAAGTTTTATAGTCGTTCGATCCAAGTCATATCTAAAAGCGGTATTCACGATCTATCGACTTATTTCCAGTTAAATTATTATGTATTCTACCAGGATAATGCAATACAGTTTTTTTTAAATCGACGAATTTTAAACGACTAAATCGCTACGATATCGTTACGGTTTTGATTACGTGAATCGGGCTACTGGTAATGATAAGCAATTCATTGATTGTATTTTGGGTACCTACGCAGAGATATTAGGAAAAGGTACTTAATCCAGGGTTATCTGGTACTTTATTTATAAAGCAAAGGGCTAATGAACATAGGTGCTGTTTTAGTCAGTAAAAGTTTGACATATCTCGCACTTCACGTCACAACGGGAAAAAATATGATTAACTAGCTTTTGCCCACAGCTTCGCCCGCGTACTTAAAATATAGCCTATGTCACTCTGGAATAAAGCAGCTTTCTACCAGTCAAAAAAAATTCTAGCAATCGGACCAGTACTTCCAGAGATTACCTCCTACAAACAAAAAAACAAACTACCTTTTTATTATATTAGTGACTAGTGTAGAGATGGGCTTCAAAAAATTCATTAGTTACACGACTGCCCAAAAGGAGTGTTATGTTTTTTTAATAAGAAGTATAACATTGTAAGTTAATTAAGAATTAATGGCGTTAAGAACATCCTGTTTCCATGGAAACGTTGCATGATATTGTTATAATTAACATATTACAATATTTCTTCCGTTTACTTGCGAAACAATGACCTCATAGGTATTCTTTTAATATTATCTGATCGACATTATAATAAGATTTCTTTCCAGTGGTTATATATAATTATTTAAAACATAATAACTTAATAAATTATGTAAAATTGACGCAAACAAATATTATTGGTTTGTTTTCTTTTGCTTGGATTACGTTGATAAACGATTGCTTTTTAATTACTCAATATAAAATAGCGCTTGACTGCGATCCCACCTGATAGTAAGCAGTAATGGAATCGTTGATGGTGAGCTGCACTAGTTAAGAGCCTATTCACTTTTTAAACGGGGATCCCGGAGCAAGCTAATTTATTAACTAGCTGTGCCCGCGACTTCATTCACGTGGACTACAGTATTTTGAATTTGTTTTTTTCTAAAATAAAAGTAGCCTATGTTACTCCTTATTACATGAGCTACCTGCCAAAAAAGTCCCGTCAAAATCGGTCCAGACATTTCAGATATTAGCCCGGGCAAACAGACAGACAAAAGTTTTAAAAAAATTTATTTTGGTGTATGTACCGTATTCATAATTCATTTCATTAATTCATATGTACGTAGTAAAAACCAGTTATTTCAATATTACAAACAGACACTCCAATTTTATTTATATGTATAGATGTATAGATTAATACTTGAAAGATCACCCAAAGAACAATGGAAAGGACTATGCTTGTAGTTTCCTTGCGTGATCGCATCAGGATTGAAGATATCCGCAGGAGAACCAAGGTCGCCAACATAGCCCGAAGAATCGCCAACCACTAAAGCTTGGCAGTAGGCAGGGCACATTGCATGTAGAACGGATGGTTGATGGGGCCGAAAGGTTCTATAGTGGTGACCGCGCACCGAAAAACGCAGCGTGGGAAGGCCTCCCACAAGATGGAACGATGACCTGGTGAGAGTCGCGGGAATGCGATGGATGCGAGACACACAGGGCCGGTCGTTGTGGCGACACTTGAGGGAGGTCTATGCCCAGCAGTGGACGTCCTACGGCTGAAATTATGATGATGATGATGACTTGACATGTTTTGGAAAAACTTTGATCTTCGGACTGTCTGATTGTACTTCGGACTTATGAGAAGTAGAATTGCGATTTAATAACATACCTAATATTTGTAATACCTAGATTACTAGCACCCGGATTTACGATTATAAGATAAAAACTTGATAACCAAAAACCTAGGCTGATTTCTAACAGCAGAGGTGGACCGACAACTGACATGGTGAAGGTTTTTTAGGTGGCAAAATCATCCAATGACATCCCCAGCTCTTTGGCGAAGCGGAAGCAGACTTTTACTGACTAAAAACCCACTCCTTGCCTTTCATACCAGGACCGAGTTTTCCTTTCAGAAACAAACCCTTGGCCCCAGTAGGCTTCGACCCTGCTGGGCCTGTACGGTTGCTGACGACGCCATCGACTTGGACTCGGTCCGGACGGTTACCGAACAGTCGGACAGCGAGCTACCCATTGCTCGCCGTCCGCAAGCCCGCGCCTACGGTGGTCGGAAATCGGGATCGGGATCCCGGAGGCTAGGATGTGAGGGCCGTTCTCTAGGATTATTATAATAGAGTAATGAACATCACGTACCTTTTTTTTTATGGCGGGAAAAATCATCCAATGACAACCCCCGCTCTTGGGCGGAGCGGGAGATAGTGTCAGACTCTTACCGACTAAAAGACCCACCCCGTTCCTTCTAGCCTTCATACCGGGGCTCGAGCGCCCTTTCGGATAACCCTGGCCCCAGTAGGCTTCGACCCGGCTGGGTCCCTGCTGTCGCTGACAACTCCTTGAGGCGCGCGGGAACAGTGCGCGCCGTCGACGACTTGGGCTTGGTCCGGACAGTTACCGGACGGCCGGACAGCGAGCTACCCATGGCTCACTGTCCGCAAGCCCGCGCCTACGGTGAACATCAGGTACCTAGGTATTTAGTGTTTTCTTTGTGTTCAAATGTGTCATCAAAATAATCAACCATGAACACTGAAGAAGAACACAGTACGTTTAGTACAAGAGTACTAATAAACCATACCTAAAATGTACATAAATGAATGAATCACACCTAACAAACACTCGATCAATCTAAAATGATTCTCGTTGTCATTTAAACAAGGTTTAATTCAGCTTGTATAGAGTAACCGAAACGATATTGCTCACACAAAGAAACAAAGGAGTAGGTAATATTATCTTATCATTTGAACACAAAAGAAATTAATACGTTTCCAACAGTAATTTGTTTAATTCAGTTGTAATTGTGGATTCATGACATTTTTGGGACATTTTTACAAGCTTTTATTTAGTTTCACTGTCCCGATGTTCGTCTCTAATCAAATCTTGCAAATTAAATTTGATCCACTTCCCGGTTACCGATTGAGCTGAAATTTTGCATGCATCAGGTGACAATACAAAATTATTATGACATGGAGCTGATCTGATGATGGAACCGGAAGGTGGCCGTAAGAACTCAGTAGTTAAGCGACGGGGCCCAGCCGGGTCGAAGCTTACTGGGGCCAGGGTTATCCGAAAGGGCGCTCGAGCCCCGGTATGAAGGCTTGAAGGAATGGGGTGGGTTTTTTAGTCAGTAAGAATCTGACACTATCTCCCGCTCCGCCCAAGAGCGGGGGTTGTCATAGGATGATTTATCCCATCGGGAAAAAAAAAGTAGTTAAGCGACCAAGTACACAACTCCATCGAGTTTGGGCTCGTTTGATTTGTCTTGACGAGTACTAATTAGCTCTATAAGTCTAGTTTCCATATAAAATGTATGGAGACCAATGCGCCCAGATCGGAGTGTGTAGCACACGTGTGCGCAGCGCAGTTCTAACTTAAGGCGTATAGTCCCTTGAACCATCTGGCCGAAATTATGTGAACGCAACTCTCGCACTCGCCTAGGCGGCAGTACGCAAATCTGTGCATTTATTTGCGGCCAGCAGCGCCCGGAAAGCGCTTTAAATCCATTTTCTCTGCGAGATATTGATTGATTTACATATGCAATGTTCACTTTGAAGAATATTTAACCACCAATTTTTATGTGTAAAAATGTTTCTCAAGGTCCAAGCCGTTTCGAAGGAGTAGGGAAAAGTTGCGAAAAGTTGCGAAATTGCTAAATATTTTTTTTTGACAAAAGTATTAATTGCACGAAAAAATCAAATGTTAATATTATTGTTCATGAATCTATAATAAACATATATTTTTTTCAAACCAATTGACCTAGCCGTTACGGAGGAGTAGGCCTCAGAAAATCACTGTTTTATGGAACTTTTCGGGCGCTTGGCCCTTAAAAGTATAACTTATTCAAATCTTTCGTTGTGTCTTTGTAACTGTATGACTTATCGAGTTTATTTATGGGTCTTGACCCGTAGTGGAGATAAAAGGTCAGACATTATGCTGAATTAGTTTGCGTGGGGGCGTCGCAAACAAACTGTACGTCGGATCTTTTAAAGTAGGATCAATCTTCCCCGTTCCAGTCTCTTGATCAAACGATGACGCATTTAGAGCTATATTTTACCGGGACATATAGCGCTATCCGGACATATCGCGGTGAAATATAGCGCTAAGCTACCAAACTAAACACCATACAGACACTAGAGTCGCCACACGTCCGAGCTGGTCGCGCCTCCAAATTGGTTGCGCAACCAAACGGACACCAGGGGACCAAGTCTGATATTTTTATAAATTCGTCATTCCAACACGATCCCATTGTCATTTTGCTAAAAGTTCATAATCTGCTAATTCATAATGATCGATCATTGATCGGTCAATGGTCTCGTAATAAAGTTGTGGTAAAATGACAATATCGAGCTTATTAAAAGCAATGACTGCACAATGACGTTCTAATGGTAGGTCACTGATCAAAGGAACTGTCAAAAATTTTGCTTACCGCATACGTAAAACATTCATTTGTAAAAATGTACGAGATTACCATTCTGTCCCACTTCTTTCAATGTAGTGTCAGTGGTTGATCATTGGAAAGTCAAAATGACGCCATTATATTAGTAGATTACCAAACTTACTCAAAATCAACAATTATGAAATCAATGATATTCCATTCTGACACTATTGTAATAGCAGACTTGGAGCCCTGGTGAGTAACTTTCTATAGAGCTGCATACATTTTGTTGGTAGCGGCGACTGGTCGCGGGGCGATGGTGTTCCGGTGAAATATACCCCTTATTTAAGTGCCCAAAATGTCTACATCTGCACTCTGGAGGACCTAAAAACACCACTAACGCCGCTTTAAGGCGTATAGTTCCTTGAACCATCTGGCCGAAATTATGTGAACGCAACTCTCGCACTCGCCTAGGCGGCAGTACGCAAATCTGTGCATTTATTTGCGGCCAGCAGCGCCCGGAAAGCGCTTTAAATCCATTTTCTCTGCGAGATATTGATTGATTTACATATGCAATGTTCACTTTGAAGAATATTTAACTACCAATTTTTATGTGTAAAAATGTTTCTAAAGGTCTAAGCCGTTTCGAAGGAGTAGGGAAAAGTTGCGAAAAGTTGCGAAATTGCTAAATATTTTTTTTTGACAAAAGTATTAATTGCACGAAAAAATCAAATGTTGATATTATTGTTCATGAATCTATAATAAACATATATTTTTTTCAAACCAATTGACCTAGCCGTTACGGAGGAATAGGCCTCAGAAAATCACTGTTTTATGGCACTTTTCGGGCGCTTGGCCCTTAAATGTGGCAACCTACTGGGCCCAATAACTTTGAGAGCAAAGAAAACCATCGATACGAGAAGAAGAATTCAAGGCTAGTGGTTAGTGGTCCTGACTGCTATGCCGGAGTAGACATATAACGTTGCTGGCAATATTGCCGTGTGGGAATAGTGGTGGCAATATTGCCCGAAGTATGAACATTGGTCGCAGTTGCCAGCAAAATTCCCACTTCGGGCAATATTGCCGGCAAAGGCAGATGTCTATGCTGAAAGTTGTGCGTTCAATTCCCATCCAGGACAAATGTTTGTGTGATGAGCACATTCATTTGTTCTGTGTCTGGGTGTAATTTATCTATAATAGGTACGTATTTAGGAATATAGAGTATGTTTATCACCTGTCTAGTACCTATAACACAAGCTCTGCTTAGCTTGGGATTAGACGGCGTTATGCGATAGTTGTGGAATATTATTATTACTCGTCTTATAGGTATCAACAGACCAAATGTGCATCATTATCGCAAATTCAATCAGATATTGATAAAAAATATATGACCTACTGTTAAATTATGTCAAACGATTTATCTACCATCACTAACCTTCTCATAATTAAACTTGAAGGACGAAATCATAATAAAAATTAACCTCAGAGATTATTTGGCATTTTTAAAACTGGATTGAGTGTAGAATGATATGAAAGAAAAGGGAGTTATGATAGCAAGATGGGTGAGAGGACAGAATGGAAGAAAAAAATGTGTTGCATCAACTCCAAATAAAACGGGACAAGAAGAGGAAGATGACGAAAACTTTGAACAATATTTGGAAAGGGGAGGAGACCATAACATCTACACTAATATTATAAAGAGGTAAAGTTTGCTTTTTGTTTGTAAGAGGTAATCTCTGAAAGTACTGGTCTGATTACGATAATTTTTTCACCAATAGAAAGCTGCTTTATTCCTGAGAGATTTTGAGAGATTTTTTTTTTTTTTTTGATATAAACTAGTGCTTGACTGCGATCCCACTTGATGGTAAGCAGCGATGCAATTTTTGATGGTGAGGCGCACTAATTTATTAAGAGCCTATTCACTCTAGCCTTGAAGACACGGACAGGAAGACCGCAGCAGGCAAACTGTTCCAGTCCTTCGACGTACGCGGTATGAACGACCTCCGACCGCCTTTTCACTGAGTCCAAAGCTGCCAGGTGACATTTTGCAGCACCAGCCCGTATGTGACTGCAGTACTCCACACATTATCAGACCTGTGCTTTGTATAACATTAAAAGCTGTCCCGGTGAACTTTGCAAGAACGCCTAGTTTCCTAGCAGCTACCTAGCAGGACTCAATGAACCGCCCAAAGTTAAGGTCTGAGGGAATTTCAACCCCCAAGAGCTGAAGGCGGTCGGTGTACTCCAGGAATAAATATAGGCTATATTTTATATATGCAGGGAAGCCGCGGGTAAAGGCTAGTTTTAACCTTTCGAATACCGTAACTAGAGACAATAGCAAGACAATGAGAGATAGCACGCCGGCGTTCAGTTGGGAGTAAATAATTTAAAAAATCACTTTCTTCAAAAATAATTTTCATGATGACTGATACGAAAGAAGAACCCGCTAAGAGAGAACTATAATCAGAAACGGTGGCTATGAAAAAGGTAAAGGGAAGAAGGCATAGACCTCACCGGACGTTTGAAACTTATGTGGGGCAGGCATTTAAATTAATTTAATTTTGTTATTGACCTTTCAATTTTATGTAATTTTATAATACCTGTATACGTATGATTTTGTAATTGAAATGAGTGTTTGGTACTTGAAATAAATAAATAAGCACTTTGGTAGGAGGATGACAAATTTAGATGCTTGAGGATTTTCTAAGTAACATGGCTTCATGTCACTTAATTCAATTAAACCTAAGCAAAGCTATCTCATGTCTTTTTAGTGCTAATTACGATATTAACGAATTTATGTTATGCTTACTGGCTATTGAGTTTGATGCCACAGATAGAAGGAGAAATAATTTACTTACTTTTACATAATAACTTGGCATTGCAAGATTTTAATTACAAAAAATACCTACTAGAATGTATGGAAGTTTGAATCATCATCATCATCATTTCAGCCAATAGACGTCCGCTGTTGGGCATAGGCCTCCCCTATGTGTCGCCAAAATGCATGATCCTGTGCGTTTGGAAGATTGGATAAGATCAAATAATTCTTGACTAGAATAAAGTGTTTGTTTTCTTTTTATACTGAATTGATTGTTACTGCAGAACTGATTAATTACCCCAAAGCGAACGCCGACGTTCGTGCATCTATTGTGTCTCAAATTGATGGTATCAGCATTTTAGTATAGTATAAGCATTTTTTTTTTGAGGATAATTAGTTCCGTTTATGGTTGGACATTACTTTTTTTTTAAGTATAGGTAAGTACCTACATGATTAGAGATGTCTTTTCAATCATAGGGGCAAAGGAAATGCAGACAAAATCAGCCAGTAACCAATGCTAAATAGAAAAATATCATCTGTATTTTTTTTATAAAACATTAGATAATTTGAGTAATAAGCAAATTGTAAATCACATCTAAATTTAGAATACTTACATGCTTACATTATTTGTTTTTATTATGTTTTCTTTTAATTATTATAGTTTAATTTAATAAAATTGTATGAGAGCGCGAGCTTCATTGGGCTCATGTTAAATAACAATAAACTTTATAGCGTTACATAAAATAACAGTAAAGTTGATCAACTGTTTAAAACTTTTTTAGAAAGGGAAAGGCCAATGCGTAATACTTTCATACAAGTAGATTCTTACAAGAATATTATTTGAATCGTTATAAAATTACTACGGCCTTCGTTTATTCTTAAAATGTACCGTAGCGCCTTCGTAAGTATACTGTAATTTATTACTTACCAATCGAATGATCGCGAGTTACGGCAATACGCACCAAGTTTAAAATGATTACACTCCAACAAAATCCTATTTCTAGGATTCAGCGAATATTTTGACACAAATATTACGATGCTGGCACGTTACACGACACTCGCGCACAATTTAAATGCGTCTATTATTTATTATTTTACAATAACAAACAATGCAGCTGACTGTACAATGGTGTTCTCCTAAAAAATGACAAATTAAAATTGACAAGAAAACACAAAGGCAGTGATTGGCAAACTGCGCAAGCGCGAACGTTGACGAATCAGGAAATAGAATCGAAATGTTCCGCCAATCAGGGCTATAATTATTCTGACGTTTAATAGAGTTGCCAGCAATTAATATTATTAAGTTATTTATACACTTTTTCAAAAACTCCTTGAATAAGGCCTGTCTCTCACCTTTTTCAGTTCATATTGGAAATATGTACATAAATATAATACAAAATGACAAAGTACGCTCAGGCATCAAAGTACTCCTCCACATCGCTATCAACCGGAAAACATATTGGAAATTATATTATTAATTTAATTGTTTAATCTATTGATTGAAATTTGTATTTGTATAAAGCTTACTACTATCAACCACACAGAAAATAAATTAGAATTAACTTCTCCATGAAATATTACATATTTTATAACATATTATTATAACATTTTTTGACTTTTATGCAAGGTTACTCCAAGTGGCAAAATAGAAAAATTATCTTAATATTCCCAGAGACGCCGTTTATAAAATCTTTGGTAGCTTTTTCTTCAGATTTTTAATTGTAGTTATACGGTTGTATTCTTTGTTCGTATAATGATTCACTGTTTTGTGTCTTAACTACTATTAATGAAAATATTTACGGAATTATTGGAATATTATTGTAGTTTTAAAAACTTATGCCACAGAATAAGAAATAGCATAACATTCAGCGAAGTTTTCCAAGAAACCAAAGAAGATAGTTTATTATATTTGCTGCCAAATATTGCAAAACAATTAAAAGGAATGTCCTATAACTAAAGTCGTAATTGAAGGGCCAAAGGATCGATAGTTAGGTCACTAATTTGCAAAAAAAAATTTATAAGAACATTGTAAAACGAGTTCTGCTTGTTTTGGAACGTAATCAGGCGATCGAAGAAATCTCGATTCATTTTCGTAAAGGACGATTTGTGAGTTTTGCTAGATCATCGAGTGCATAATTGTTACAATATTTAATAAGCATTTATAATAATTTTTTTATTTAATTTTAGCTATTCCGAAAAGTACTTATATGTACTTTTCGGAAAAAATGATTAAATAGGATTTAAAGTAGAATTTTTAAAACTCCCGCGTTCCGGTTCTCACGCCCAGTTTGACGTCACGGGGTTCTCGTTTGAACCGTACCGCACCCTATTTTGTGCCAATCCAAAGGTTGCAAGTCCAGTTATTTCGAATGTTGGTCGATCTTTAGTAGTCGGCAGACGGTTCGTTTTAGCATGACTGATTTTTTAGTGTATGTTGTTTATCAAAAGATGGCGTTGTTGGATCAAACTACACTAGCGCAGTGAACACCAATCACGTTCCAGGAACTTTGACGCAATTTGCAAATGGCCGTGAAAAGGACTGAACTCGAGAATCGAGGGTGTATGAAAGGCTAATGGTGGATTGTACCGTGATAAAAACTTGTGTATAATTCAATATTCAGTGTGGTGTTGTGCAAGATACAAAATGTGCCAAAAAGTGAGAATCCAGTCTTAATGTTGGTATAGGACGCGCCCAAAAACCGCTGGAGCGACGATCGAAGGGACATTGCTGACAGAAGGGTAAAATCCTGCTATCATTTTTGCCTGATCGTACATATTTTCTTTGCTTATGTTCTGTGTCCTCGATGCGCATTAGTAATGTCGTTATTTCGTGTGTGAAATAGTTATAATTCGTAGACCAAAGTCGTTATTCGTTTTGGGTGTATGCGCGTAGCTTCGCCGGTGTAACACAGTCTCGTGAATCGCGCATTAGCGGTGATATGTGAGTGTTATTGGGTTGATAGTGTCACGTACGCTGCCTGCGGAGCGCTAGGACTTCGATTAGGGCTACCGGATGAAAGGATATTGAACATTTATTGGGAAAAGTGGGGGGTGTGTACATAGTTATAGGTATGTATGAGAGGCCATGTAGCCACAGCCCTGTTGCTAGATGAAACGACATCGATTCGCTACTCTAATCCGCCTTTTACCTTACATTACCGCCAATATGCTATTATTTAAGTATTTAGTGCGTGATCTATGTTTTTATGTTGTTGTAAATTGGTTTTTTGCTAAGATATAATCAATAGATAAGACGGTTTTCTTACAGATTCTAATTTGATTGACAATTATTTTTGATCAATCGTGTTCCGTGTGTGTTCCGAATTTGGCACATAGTTTTCATTTTTCGTGTATTTTTGTCGTAATTTATGGCCTGTAACTGATTACCAGTGTTCTATCATGCTCTACATAGTACATTTATAATGTGGGTACACCTCACTTAATTACGACGCGAATATACTGAATTAATAAACTAAGTGAGCACTGGTGTGAATAATCAATGGTACCACACCCTATGAGTCTAGTGACCTGTGTTTTGCTGTCATGTGCTTAATTAGAAAAAACAAACTATTACTCTGCCAAAAAGAGAGGCTATGTCCAGGTGTGGTGATCTTCCAGTTGATGATAATGTCAAAACTGTCAATTTTATGATGAAACATTAAAATAATGCATGAGTAATTGTAAAATTCAATAAATTATCATGAAATCCTGTCAATAGGCTTTGTAATAAGGAAAATTATAAACAATTGGTACCTATTTATTATGTGTCTACCTCAATCAATCAAACTACAAATCCACTGCTGTAGGAACCGCCACAAGAGCACCTGGTTACTAACCTAAGTTTTTTGACAACCTAGAAATATAACTTCCTGGCCACACCTTGATTAAAAAAAAACATTTGAATATGTTCTTTTTTAAATTATCACCCTACCAGTGCTATTGGAACATGCTCGTGAGAGAAGTAACCTATTCACTCCTGACTGTATGTTTGTAATGCAGTAGCTGAGACAAGTGACATGTTCAGTGCAGGCCTGTATAATATCATCAGTGTTTTGTATACATCTGTGCAACTACTGTCTCCTTCCGACTGATCTCTAAACTAATATACTGACTGTCCTCCACAATATATTTTCCTGTTCCCAAGTTTTAACAGTTATCAGTGTCAGTATCCTCTTGTGCTCATACCAATTGGTTGATGGAGTATACCATCAGCCCTGTGTTCAAATGTGAGTTTAGAGTTAACCCTAATGATGTCATAGGGTAATGTACTCTACCCTGGCTTTTTTGAGCGTGAATGAGTTCAACTGTCAACTCCAACCCACCCTGCTCAGATTTAGAGTTAGTTGGGTTAACTCTAGGGTAGGTACCCAAGTTATGAAAGAACAACCCTGGGTTGCAACTCTACATTACTCTAGTTATTTTTTAATTCATTAAACCCCAAGTGAACGCCGGCGTTCGCGCACCTATTGTCTTTCTATTGTGTCTGTGATTTCCACGATTGAAAGGTTAATTCATTACACCCCAAGTGAACGCTAGCATCGTTTTTTCGTTTTTTTTTCATTCGTGCATCTGTTGTCTTACTATTGTGTCTCAAATTGACAGTAATTACTTATTAGTCTTTTAGGCTAGATTGTAATCAATTATTAAGAAATTATTCTTAATAATAAGGAAAAAAAAAATTTACGGTAGCTGAAAGGTTAACACAGGCTGCTGTTATCTTAGTGTTACATGTGTAAAATTATTGATGACAGTGTCCAATAAAAGAAATTGCATGTATCTTACTCACATGTACGTGCTAATGTCATGTTAATTTTCATGTAAGATTCATTTTAACCTTTCAGATACCGTCAATTTGAGATACAATAGTAAGACAATAGATGCGCAAATGCGCAAATGGTGTTCGTTTGGGGTTTAATGAATTAATATGAATATTGTTGTCAATACCTGGACTGACTCACTGATCCATTCTTCCTTACTGATTGTCTTAATAACATCAGTTTTCCTCCACGCACTTCACCATTGTATTCCCAATGACTTATTCATCTACATTTTGGAGTTTCCTTGTGAGTTAAGAGAATAAACCTACATCAATAACAAAAAAAAATCTTCATCATTAGACATGCATAAAAGTTTCAACAAGAGATTACCAAGTGTTTTCATAAACCATGTAAATTTGAAACAATTGTTACCAATCTTAGATTTCCATGAGATTGTTCTTTTCACCATACAATTTTATTGTTTTCTTATAAAAAACAAAACTAGCATTATTACACAGAAATGTGTGCATGCAAAGCTAATAAACAAACATTCAATCAAGTGTGACAACCTTAGGTTTTTAAATTCCTTATCAAGTTATCTTTGTTAAAAAGTATGAATTTTCTAGATAAATATTGTTTGAGGTGAAAGTGCCAAGGGAAACAGAGTAATTTAAATCAATCTCAAGGTAGCCATACATACTAGGGTATAACTGATAAGATTGCCTGTACAGTTATACCTGTCAGGTAAGCTGGTGTGGTAACCTGCACAGTTGTGCAACATACATGCTCCGGTTTACCTGTAAAACTCAACAGGTACACACATAGGTATAGGTATACCGTAGAGTGTATGGCTATCTTTACGTTTTTTCAAGTCAAGAGTCAAGTTTTATGTTGAGTAAAATGTGATTTGGATCAATACAACACTGTCAGTTGGTCTTACCAAATTGAATGACTAGAAATAACCCACATACAACCAAAAGTCCAAAAAAAGCGAATAAAGAAAATCTGATAACGATCTGCAAAAGGCAAAAACATCAGAAAATTTAAAATTCATAGGCTACTTTTGATTGATCCATAAATTGCTTTTCAAAATTGAATATGTCTGCAATATCAAAAATATTTTGTGGTTGGTGTAGCATATCTTCTGACTTCACATAATTATTATGTCTTCAAGGCTAGAGTGAATAGGTTAAACTAGTGCGCCTCACCATCAAAGATTGCATCGCTACTTACCATCAGGTGAGATTGCAGTCAAGCACTAGTTTATCTCAAATAAAAAAAATATATATGGCCGACTAAAACTGGCTAGATCTTTTAAACGTTAACATTTGATGAAATGTCAACACTTTTCTAAATAGTACATCTTTGTCTTGTCATTTAAAAACAAACAATTACAGAAAAGCATGCATTACTATGAGGTGATTCTATAAACATTCTAATGTTACTATATAATTTAGATTGCTCTTAATTAATTAAGAGTCATTACACTAACAGCAAATTGTGCTCCAGATCTTTTCTTTCTCTTAGACAAGCATGTATTTACTTACTAAGCAAACGCATAGTTTGTTGAAATTCTTGTGGATATGAAATAGATACTACAATATGAGTCACCAAGTTAAATAGAAAGTATTTCAGTCATATTAGTTACTACATAGTGAAAGTTTTATAATGTATAGTCCCTGCCAAAATAACTCACCAATTTAGTAGACAGGTGATTGTGCAATTTGATAAGTGTTTGTTTAATAAAACCAACAGTTTTAGTTACTTTTTGCCTTAATTGGAGCAAACAAATCAACCTCTCAGGATAAGCATTGCTTAAACTTCATTAGATTCTGTTCAGCCATTTTTACATTTAAGTAATAAAGGTGTAACAAACACACACAATATACTTTCGCCTTTAATCATAATAATGTCAGTGCTGAAGTAGGCCTGTAATACATATATGTACTGAGATTCCTCCGAGCAAAATAAGGTTACTACATCCATATTTGTCAAACTGATGATATAATGACCTGAATGTTGACCCCAACTTAGTTGGGAAATGACTAGGCAGATAGACCTGATAGAATTATACCTTAAGCTATTGTTATGATATTATTTTTGTTATATTTACCCAATAACCGGGTTTTGGAGATCAAGATAGACAGATAGTTCTGTGTAAAATAATGGGTTTTACTATGATGTCTTAAAATGTCCTGTGTGTGAGTGACAGATACTGATGGAGCTATATAGCTCGGATATAGCACTCTTTAACAGTTTGATTTAGGTTTTAACCTTTCGAATACCGTCAATTAGAGGACAACGACAGAGTGAACGCTGGTGTTTGCTTGCGGGCGAGCTTGCGGTAGGGCCTCTGGTACTCAGTTACATTTTGAAGCTGCTTTTACTGAAACGTATTAGAATATGTTTCAGGAAGAGCTAAGCAGATAAAAGATGGCCATTTTGTATCTGTGAACAAATTAAGCCATGATTACACATACATAAATTTTTTTTAATGAAATTAATTATCCCTATTGACTGTAAGTCACTGTACTCACTTCCAGGTAAGTGTCAATGTGTCACTGTTCAGTGTTTTTTGTGGTTGTTGTGTATATGTTGTAGACAATTATTACGTTGTTTTATGTGGTATTGTGTTTTAAATGTCTTTTTATTACTTGTAGATTGAAATGTTATAGTCGGAATCCTTCTATTTGGCAGAATCTTGATACACAGGTACTCTGAAATTTATTTGACATAACACTTTTAATCAAATATTTTTAGGCATAACTTTTTTTACAAAGAAGACCAGCATAATATACGACATTGTGACAAATGAACAGTAAATCTGTACTAATACCTACATATAACAAAGCGGAAGAGTTTTTTTGTTTGTTTAAATGCCCTAATCCCTGGAACTATGTGTCGGATTGGAAAGATTCCTGTATAGGATAGCCAAATTCATGATGAATAGTATAGGCTATACATATAACATCACACTACGACATAAGGAAGCAAAGCAGTAATCATATACGCAAGAAAAAAGTGGGGGATAGCTTTTAGATTATAACTACCCACCTAGTTTAATTTTTTTTTTAAGGAACATTTTCAGAATCTCAATAGTGTTCTTATAACTCTATTCTTTATTGATAGTTTACTTCATTAATCTTATTTATTCCAAGTCTGAAAGGGTCAAATTAAAGTCAAATGAAAACATTTCACTATCACTTCTCCTAGTTCAAAAGTTCGTCTTGATAGACTGTTGTATCGCTGAACTAAGTTTTACCAAGGTTTAAATGGCGTAAGTAATTTTATTATTTTAATTAGCTAAGCAAATTCATCAAGTTCCAACCTTGATAATATACAACTCAATAAATCTATACATCTATACTCTATACATATAAATAAAATTGGAATGTCTTTTTGTAATATTGAAATAACTGCGTTTTACTACATGCATATGAATATAACAATACCGAAATAACATTTTTTACAATTTTTTATCTGTCTGTCTGTTTATCCGGTTCCGGGCTAATCTCTGAAATGGCTGGACCGATTTTGACGGGACTTTTTTTTGGCAGGTAGCTGATGTAATAAGGAGTAACATAGGCTACTTTTATTTTAGAAAAAATAAATTCAAAATCCTGTAGTCCACGCGAACGAAGTCGCGGGCACAGCTAGTTATAACTAAAAATAAATCAGTTTGGAAATGAATTGACACCACATTTTTATTTGGATTTTTTTGTCAAGTGTTCATTAAAATATTACAAGTGGTGTTGTTATTGCAAGGAGACATACTCCTGGAATAAAAAGTCCTATTCCAGGCCTTTGTCATCTACCTGTGTACAGTTGCCATCACGGATATTGAACGCTCGGCGTCAGAGTGGGGATCGCTTTGCGCATTCCATACATTGGCGAGCCAATCGTCTTAGTTGTTAGATATATGCAGCAACGCAGTGAACGAATGAGGAGTGACATCTATGACGCGATGGCGCGGCCAGCCAATCACTGACACTCCCCGCCCCCGCGTTGCATTTCCTAAAGAGTACCGAATATTTGACTTCTGCGCAAGTGTTCAAGATCCGTGATGGCAACTATACTTGTAATTAATAAAATAATGATTCGTCACTATGAATGCAGCTTTTTAAGCATCTGATTAATGAGTAATTGCCGAAGTAGCCTTGCTATCATTTACCAAAATATAAGGTGCTAGCAATACATAACATTATACATACGCTAGCTTGTTACTTGACCTTTTGTAAACTAGACTGGCAAAATTAAAATTATTACTTGTGAGATTTATGATTCTGGCGTATTTACTCATATTAAATGTCAATAATTCTCCATCTTGTCAAGTGCTTGGGCTATTTTTGAGCTTAGAGGTAGTTGTGATAGTCAGTGACAATTATAGCATAAAGCATTATAAGCATAATCACTGCTGGGACTCAGGCCTCCTTTCTAAGAGAGGAAATGGGCCGTAATCCACCATGCCGGCCCAGTGCGGGTTGGTGGATGTTCCATGTTTTTAAAGAGCCTATTCACTCTAGCTTTGAAGACACCCAAATTATAATCGGACGAGAAGACCGCAACAGACAAATTTTTAGCCGTCAATTTTGCTAACATCTCTTTCGAACGGCGAGCTACTTATTGCTCTCTGTCTGGAAACCCGCCCCTGCGGTGAGCCTAAGACCAGACAGACAGTTTCTTTGGCAAAGACATCTGATGACAGGCTTATATTATTATCGCATAGCTTCGCAAGTAACTTACTTTAACCCAACTTCCTACTTAGAACCTTAATAATATTGCATCTATAATAATACCGTAATGTATTTAGCCTCGATCTAAGTGAATTACCAAAGGACAAACTCCGTTGATCGTACATGCGTGATACAAAGTGCAAAATCGTCTTATCATGGGAAAATGACGCACAATGATGATTTCAACTACTATTACAGTAATTTGGGTTATTATTGTTACGTATTCAATGATCCGTGTGTTCAGTTTTTCCTTATAATTACGTAAGCACAGTAACTGCTTCTGAACTTAGTTGATAAGTGGCGAAATATGATAAGTTTGTTATAGCTTTGGCATATCCTTTGGGCAAGACAAGCGTGGTGTTATGTAATAACGAGTGCCTAAAGGTAGCCATCTACGCTAGAGTATACCTTACAGGTTTGCCCATACAGTTGAGTTTTACAGATGAACCGAAGGGTGTATGTTGCACAACTGTGCAGGTTTCTACAAAAGCTACCTGACAGGTATAACTACAGGTACAGGTACAGGTAAACCTGTCAGTAGCCTGATTCACGTAAAATCAAACAAGCCAACTATCGTTGAAGTTTTATAGTCGTTCGATCGAAGTCCTATCCAAAAGCGGTATTCACGATCTATCGACTTATTTCCAGTTACATTAATAAGTGTTCTACCAGGATAATGAAATACAGATTTTTTTTAAATCGACGAATTTCAAACGACTTTAAAATCGGTGTCGTTCAAACTCGATTGATGGATGTGAATACGGAAATGGTCTAAATGACTAAATCGCTACGATATCGTTACGGTTTTCATGACGTGAATCGGGATACAAGTACGCCCTAACGTGTATGGGTACCTTAACGGAGGGGTACGCGCTAGAAGACCTGAGCACGAAGCCGATGTCATATTTATGTAGTTTGGACCGACTCTAGAGGAGCCAAGCTCGATGACATTATACGAATTTGAGCTCGGCCCGTATCCAGCTCCTCTAACAAATACCCACCTTAACCAGTCACGACTTTATTCTGGAAGTTTCACTATAAATTCAAGTTCCCATCTTTTCACCCATTATAAGCTAAGTACCCTTCCCACTTAACAGCATTAGGCAAGTACCCGGTAAGTACCCGCTCGCCACGTTGCACTCGCAATTTCCCGATAATATTACTGCCGGTAACGAGTCACAATTTCCTCACAGAAAACCCCATCGCAGTTTTCAGCACGTATATCGATCGTCGGAGCTCGGCAGTCACTTGTGACCGACGAGGTTGCAATAAATTTTACAAGTAGTACGTTACAGGGTTATTTGTAAAGCACTGGCAACCTTTAGGACTATTTTATTAACATCATAAACAACAACTTTTGTTCTATGACTTACAAAAATTATTCATATTTTAGTTCATCAGATTTTCATACAAAAATGAAAAAATTTAGATTGAACGTTTTAAATATCACGAAGTCTATGAGAAGCAACCGATAGTACAATATCGGAGGGTAGCGGGATCAGGTGTCGGGGGTGCTTGATGAGCTTGCGTCTCGTCATACAGAAGAATCAAGTAGGTAGGTGTAGCAAAATACAGAGTTGAAATGTATTAGATAGAACAACGAAATCTTGAAGGTTTGTTTTTGGTAAATTAATTATGTTTTGTAAAAAGTCATAGAACAAAAGTTGTTGTTTATGATGTTATTATACAGTCCAGCAAGGCTGTTTGTGTTTTACAAATAACACTGTATAAGGTTAGTTTATAAGCAAGTAAAAAGTAACTCGACCTTGTTTTAAACGTCAGTGTGTGTAAAGGCACAGAAAATTAACCGACAGACAGGCATTCTGTTGAAATTCAAATTCCAATATGGCGGCGTATAAATAAAATGGAAGTAGCCGTTTGTTTTGAAGATTACTGGAACCCCATTTGCTTATTTATATGCCATCTGAGTGTAAACAGGTGTTTCGTGAAGTTTGTGTGCCGGATCTCGGAAACGGATGGACAGATTACGAAAGGTTTCTGGATTGTCGTAGATTCAGAAGATCCTTGAGAATTTGACTATAATAATTACAGTTTCTTGATCTCCGGTGGAAAATTCAAAATTAAGAATCAGCCTTAAGGCTTTTCTTTGTTAAATTGGAAGAATGGAAGTCATCAAATGACTTCTCTCAATCTAGGGTGTAACGAATGGACGTGTCAGACTTTCACTGACTTAATTACCCACCTGTTTCCTTTAGCTGCCCTATGCGTTCCAGGGTCGCAGTTACTCTTTTAAACGTTCTCGCGGAATCAAGAGCTTAGCTACTCAAGAACCTATCTAGTACCTAGGTATAATAGCAAACTAAAAAAAAAAAAAATTCATCTACCTTTACGATGACGTGGCCGACGATGGAATGTCGGCCACGTCATCGCTTACCATCAGGTGAGATGTGGTCAAACGCGAGCCTATCCATAGAAAGTTAGTTTATGTCCCACTGCTGAGCTAAGGCCTCCCTCTCCCTTTTCCACAAACGTCTGTCCTCGGCCATTGCGGGCCTGTCCTTCCGGTAGTTATCCAGCTCATCTGTCCACCTTCGCCTTGGAAAGAAAAATACAATCGAATTACCACCTACCTCCTTTTTTGAAGTGGGTTAAATAAGGATGTTATCTCAATTTTCTTTTCAAATTTTCATTTTGTTTAATTTCATCTTACATTTTAAGCAAACAATACACCAGAGACTTTAAAGTGCGCAACGAATTTCTGCAGATATAATTAGAGGCACATCTCCATATTTTCCTTCAGCTCGAAAGAAATAAGAATTGATAAACAAATCAGTAATTCTGGAAATGTACCGAAACATTTATTATGTGGAACAAAATCTTGTTTGTTTGTTTGTTGATGTAACATTTAAATATTACGTAATGTTACCAAGCTATGTTATTCTTTCAGTTGAATAACACATTAACACCACATTCTCATACAACATACTAGTGTCTCAAGACGAAAGTCTATGACCAGTGCGTGTTGCTAGTGATGACATATGGATCCGAAACGTGGTCGCTCACAATGGGCCTCAGCAGAAGGCTTAAAGTCACCTAAAGGACAATGGAAAGGTCTATGCCCGGAGTTTCCTTGCGTGATCGAATCAGAAATGAAGATATCCACAGGAGAACCAAGGTTGCCGACATAGCACGAAGAATTGCCAAACTTAAATGGCAATGGGCAGGGCACATTGCTCGCAGAACAGATGGCCGTTGGGGCCGAAAGGTTCTGGAGTGGCGACCGCGTACCGGAAGACGTAGCGTTGGAAGGTGGACCGATGACCTGATGAAGGTTGAGAGAATCCGATGGATGTGGAACGCGCAGGATCGTTCATTGTGGCGACACTTTGGGGAGGCCTATGTCCAACAGTGGACATCTGTCGGCTGATATGATAAACACTACATTGTTGTTGCAACGTAAATTGAGAAATTCGCAACTTCGCCGGCGTGATACTTGAAAATTATCCCAAGAGAAAATGCTTTTGGGATGAAATAGTATCCTATGCGCTATGCCGACATAGCCTGAAGAATTGTTAAACTCAAGTGGCAGTGGGCAAGGCACGTTGCTCGCAAAACAGATGCTCAATGGGGAAGAAAAGTTTTGGTGACGCAGCGTTGGAAGGCCTCCCACAAGGTGGACCGATAATAACCTAGTTAGGATCACAGGAATCTGATGCGAAATGCACAGGACCCGTCGTTATGGCGACGCTTCTCTCACTGTCAAAAACATTCAAAAAGTTTTTAACGATATATTGCAACTTCGATTTAAGTAGATGTAAAAATTGGCTTTTAGGTCCCTGCTAGAAACAAAGAAACCAAAGTGGTTCCAGGTCATAAAAATATTGGGAACCAGTGCCCTAGAAAGACCTAAAGGCCCAACAAATACTTGACTCCAACAGTCTACTTCAACTTGGGTCGTGTAATAATTCAATACAGGTGCATTATCGCATTGTACGGGTTCGTATGGCGGTCGTGAATGGTCCCATTGTTCCTACTATGGGGCAGGTGGAATTAGATGTTAATGATTGTTTAGTTTGTGGTGTCGGAAGACTGGTTCTTCCTGCGGCGTCGCTAACTACTGGTAACAACGTTGATATATTGCTTAAATACAATCTTTTCTTCTTCTGTTTCGCCTTTATCCCGTTACACGGGGTCGGCTTTCCTAATTATGCGACGCCATTTATGTCTATCTCGAAAGTCTTGTTCGTTTCTTCCCAGGCATGAAAGTTTTGGGACAAACCCAATACTTTCATGTCTGGGAAGGCAATAATCTTTCTAAAATGCGGCAACGTCGTGGTGTAGGATCATTGCATCTTCGTCGACAGAGTTTAATAGTTTTGTATGTAAGCTTTTTCCTCTTATTTCTTATTGATAGGCTCGCGTTTGACCACCATCTCACCTAATGATAAGCGATGATGGAGCACGCTTGCCTAGAAGTATACTATTCACTCTTGACTTAAAGACCTCTAAGTTGTAGCTATCAGGAAACAGACTCCGGCAGGGTATTACCACTCTTTGGCTGTACGCACAATACATGTGTTCCTAAAACGCTTTACGCAGGCGTACGCCAAGCGTACCTATAATGACGAACGTGTCTATGAAGTTACGTTTCCATGAATAGTAGCCCTAACCTAAGGCTTCTTTCTTATTCCTAGGCAGGTGTGCCAAACAAGAGCCCTAAGGTCCTTTGTCAGCGTAGTTTACGTCAATACTGTTTCAAACCCCCAAAAAAACGACATTTTTTATCGATTTGCGTAAGTAGATAAAAAAAAAAAACACTTGTCACCATTCTGATTACTGACCTTTACCAGTGGAAATAACCAGTCTGCTAACTAAACGAGTAAAGAATGCGTCACGGATATTTAACATTCATCTTCGACAATTTTGTACAACCGTAAAAATTTAGGTACTTATTCAGAGTTTTATTTTTAGGGACTTTCAAAGCAAGTATTGTTAACAGTTCACATAATACATCATCATTACGGAAAAAAAAATTGGACCCGTTTTATTAGCGCGAAAAATTTGAGTAACGCCTGTTCCCGGACAAATCCTTCGTTAACCCAATTGTTCCTGTACGGTCGATCGACGGTGCCCTACAAAACATTATGTACATGATTGGCTGATGTATCTTTAAGGGGTGTGCACTCGTTTGGCTTGCGATATTATGACTTTAGTGGACTACACTCATTCGTCAGAAGTTGGCAGTAGTTTCATCACAGCGCTAATTTGTTTCTTATTTTTTGTAATATTCCACAACTATCACACAACGCCGTCTAGTCCCAAGCTAAGCAGAGCTTGTGTTATGGGTACTAGACAACTGATAAACATACTTATATATTTCTAAATACATACATATAATAGACAAATTACACACATATTATCTGTTGCACCATTTGTTCCACTAGATACGTGTATTCTTGTTATCCATTTTTTATTCTTTCTTATTTATTATCTCTCTTTTCGTTGTAGTAATTTTAATTGTGTATGTTATTAGTGTATTAGTATCTTATGTATTTGTATGAAAAATTTTAATTGCACCTACCACAATTTGTCTCTGAATCACCCAAAGGTTGACTGGTAGAGAATGCCTTAAGGCATCAAGTCCGTCTTTGTGCATGAAGTATAAAATAAATAAATACACTGTCAAACTGTTCAATAACATGTCCCATGTCAAGTGAATGCGTTGTAAAATGTTGGGGCCAAGTTGCGGGATACTGGGCAACGTTGCAGCGTCATGTAGATTGCGTGTCACGTTGGGGGCTATAAACAAAATTATTCGTCTTCTTTTTGGGATGGGAAAATACTTCTCCCGGTCTGGGTGAAACAAGAGGGCGTCGTCAGATTTTTACTAACTAAAGCCGACCTGTGTTATTTCAGTCGCCCCTAAAAATAAAAATCTTGAATCTTTGAATTGTCTTAAGTTTTTTTCAGTTTGCAGTTCAAAATAAAATATTTTCCTTTTTCTTTCTTTCTTTCCCCTTTGCCTTCAAGGGCTACGGTAACTCTCGAACAATCCCCCAATCCAAAAATTAATGGTAAAATAATAAGCTTTAATATCAGTATTTCAGTAATATAACTCTCGTAAACGAGTAACTAATTCTACCATTGATTTTTTTTATATTGCCCTAAAACTGAATACTAAGCAGTAAAAAGCAACAAAAAAAATTGTGACAGACACGATTATTTTTCACGGGCAACCCTGTCGCATGACCTTTAAGCCTCGATCTCGAAGCACTTCGCAGATACTGTATTACGCGCCTGGATCAACTAGTGGGTCGTTAACTTGCACCTGACGCGCTCAACAGGCCAGTGCCATCGACCGGATCTAACTAATATGGTGGTCCATTATAACTGATTTTCTTCCTGCGATGGTATTATAGCTTTATTTACTAGCTTATAAGAATAAAACTGAAAACGAAAGGAGTAGGTTTTAGTAAGTACACGTGTTTAGTATAGTTATCGGCACAGATCTTGAGCGCTCGGCGTCAGAGTGGGGATCGCTTTGCGCATTCCATTCGTCAGTCGTTGTTAGATACATGCAGCAAGCGCAGGGAACGAATCACGAGTGACGTCTATGACACGATGGTGCGGCGAGCAAAACACTGACACTCCCCGCCCCCGCGTCTCACGTCGCACCACTAAAGAGACCGAATCGACTTCTGCGCAACTTGAAGCCAGCGCTTAAGATCCGTGCCGGTATCGTCCGGGTCGTCCATCGCAATCCGATAATGTTGAGACTCAAACAAAAACCGAACCGAAGTAGTCTGTAGGCAAATCCCCTGTTAACCTAATTGGCGGGATCCGGTCGATATGCCGCCATGCCGCTGCCCTATTGAACGCGTGACAGTCCCAACGGGCTAACAACTGTGGTTTTTTAAACATGTCGGTAACTGTAATAGGTTTGGGTGTTATTGAAACTATGTCATCAATGTGATAGGTTGGTTGGTAACGTTTCGGAAGGTCTGTGTCCAGTTATGGACATCTTTTGGCTCCTATTCATTTTATCCGACACTAGATTTTGCCAGCGGCTTCGCCTGCGTACATAAAATATATCCTATGTCACTCAGGAATAAAGCAGCTTTCTCATCATCATTATCGTCTTCATCTTCCTGCCCTAGTCCCGTTTTAATTGGGGTCGGCGCAACACGTTTTTTTCTTCCATTCTGTCCTGTCATTCGTCACGCTATCACTAACTCCGTTTTCTTTCATATCGCATAAAGAAACAAAAAATAAAATAAAGCAGCTTCAAGTCAGTGAAAAAATTTTAGCAATCGGACCAGTTCTTTCAGAGATTACCTACCTCCTACAAACAAAAAAACAAACTACCTCTTTATTATACTAGCTGTACCCGCGCGGCTTCGCTCCCGCTCTTCCCTACTTCAGCCTACTATACCCTACTTCAGCCTACTATACCCTACTCTACCCTACTCTACCCTACCCTACTCTACTCTACTCTACTCTACTCTACCCTACCCTACACTACCCTAATTTTCATTTTTTTTTCCATAAGAACCACCATATAACGAACACAACAAAAAAAAAAAATAGCGAAATCGGTCCAGGCGTTGTTGAGTTATGCGCTTACCAACACATTTTGCGATTCATTTTTATATTTTAGGATAGATTAATGTAGATTAGCTCTTGCTAGCGGCCTCGCTCGCGTGGAAGTACGAAGCATTTGGGAACACATTCATTGTGCGTACAGCTAAGGAGTTGAATTCCCTGCCGGAGTCTGTGTTTCGTGATGGCTACAACCCGGGAATCTTTAAGTCAAGAGTGAATAGGTTACTTGGTAAGCGCGCTCCATCGTTAACCGCATCGTCGCTTTCCATCAGGTGAGATAGCGGTCAAGCTCAAACCTATAAGCAAACACCCCTCCCCCCTCCCCCCGCTTCATCCACAATCTAAAGAGAATTAATTAAAATTGAAGTTCCTCTCTTAATATTCGCCTTAGTCATAAATAATAATTATTATTAAATGAAATATTAAAAAAAAAAAACATTTTATTGTTGATTGTTTGAATTTTTTACCTATTGCATTTAATCTTATCGGTTTATCAGTGACTGTGTTTTATTACTTTACCTTTCTTCGTTGCCATGGCGTAACATATTTTCTTTCGCTTTCATTTTCTTGGTTAGAGTGCCAAATACAAAAAGCGATGCGACGTCGCTTCTTAAAAATCTGCGAGCTCGCATGACACATTGCAAGAATTTGCGAAATGTTTCGCATCGCACATTGTAAGGTTGATTGAACCGATGCTTTGCCGCACGGAATCGTATTGCTGCAATTCACGCAGACTGTTTCTATGATAGCCCCTAAAATTACTTCAGAAACTAAGTTTCTTTATAATAAGTTTTACGTTTACATAGGAGACGATGCGAATCCTCACATTAAAAATGTGACACATTTGCAGGGCCTCAAGTCTGCTATTACAATAGTATCAGAATGGTCTATCATTGATGTCATAAGTCGATTTTGACAAGTTTGGTAATCTACTAATATAATGGCGTCATTATGACTTTCCAATGGTCAACCACTGACACTCCATTGAAAGAAGTGGCTCTCGTACATATTGACAAATGAATATTTGACGTTTGCGGTAATCTGCTAAAACTTTGACAATTTATTTGATCAGTGTTTGACCATTAGAACGTTATTGTGCAGTTATTGGTTTTAATATTCTCGAAATTATCATTCTACCACAATTCTATTAAAAGACCACTGACCGGTCAATGATCGATCATTATGAATTAGCAGATTACAAACTTTTAGCAAAATGACAATGGGATCGTGTTGGAATGACGAATTTATAAAAATAGCAGACTTGGGGCCCTGATTGGTTGATTTCTTCGTCCATATGCTATACATTCTATTAAGCTAGAACTACACTTCGCACACACGCCGATCTAGGCGCATCGGTCTCCATACATTCTTTATGGAAACTAGGTTTGTAGAGCTACACTTGATACACGCCACGCGACGTCGTTCTACGTACAAATCAGGCGTGTTACAATCTGCCCCTGATAGTTAAAAAGACGTATCTAACAAAAAGTAAAAACGGAGAAAAAAATGTTTTAATGAATGAAACGGGAAGTCGTTTTCTGTCTTTGAGTCAATTTAAATATTTACATATTAAAAGTTGAAAATAAAGCCGAATATAATGAGCTTTTTATGAAACTCAAATCAAATTGGAAAAAATGTTAGATGCGTCTTTTTTTACTAACGGGGGCAGCATTGTAGTTCTAGCTTCATACTTTTACCTACACATGTCTTAAAACCTAAAATAATTAAAAACAAAACAGCGTTACTTACATACACTATCTTACTTAGTATCGATGTCGTACTCGATCGATAGTAATTTTACACTACATAACAGTTTGTAGCAATTGATTTGATTGTGCTCGTCATTTGAGACAGGAAATGCCGAATGATACTGATTCCGATAACAATTGAAGTTGCATGGAATCGATTGTAACGTGAAACATAACTGCTGATTTTTGCATAAACATACGGTATTACTCACTCAGAAATCCATAATGGATATGACAGATTCAGGGTAGTATGTTTGATTAGTCAGAATCTGGAACTAAGTATAAAATCTAAGACCTGGATTAAAATGTTAGATTTGTTGGAGTCTGTGTTTCCTTATGGCTCTTATCATTCGTTTAAAGTCTAATTGTCCGGATTTAAGAAAGTAGATTATTGTTTGTGATTAAAGTGTAGATAATAGTAGATACAATGGGGTTGATATCGTCACATTAGTGTACGAAAATCCCTTAAAAAAACCTTGGGGTATAAGTCAAGAGTAAATACTAGCTACTTCTAGGCAAGCGTGCTTCATCGTTAGCCACATCATCACTTACCATCAGGTGAGATATGGTCAAACGCGAGCCTATAATAGATAATAATAAGTCAAAAAATCTTCAAATAGGGAACAATACTAGGAAGGCTTTATTTTGTAATTTCTGGCCGTTATTTTGCACTTAAAAAAATTCTCGTTCTAAACAAACATTGATGGAGTCTTAATTATTAGTAATAAAGTTTGATTAAAAAAATAATAATTTATCCTTATTTGAATCACATATATATAATAATAACCTTTTCGTTAATTTTTCAACCACAAAACCACTCCCATCAAAGATTGCATCACTACTTACCATCAGGTGGAATCGCACTCAAGCACTAGTTTATATCAATTCATCATCTTCCTGCCCTTGTCCCGTTTTATTCCGGGTCGGCGCAACACGTTTTTTTTTCTTCCGTTCTGTCCTGTCAATTGTCACGCTATCATTAATTTCTTTTTCTTTCGTATCATTAGTTTATATCAATTTAAAAGAAAAACCAAACCTCAATCGAAAATACCAGCTACTCCAAAGTTGTTGGTTAGTCACACCCAATTAGGAGTGGAAGTAGTCGAACGCTAGCCCTCACGCGATGGTACTCTGACAGCTCACGAAGTTTTAAGTGTCAGTTGGGGGTAAAAGGCCATTATGGTGCACGAAACCTTGCATATCTGTCAGGAATGTGATCCACCCTTATTGCTGGCAGTCACAGTATTGCTGACTTGAAAGAAACTAATTGGACATACCTTCCGCATTGGTTCCCATGATATAGCCAAAATTGATGTTATTTGTACAGCATCGGATAATATGGTAGAAAAATATATATTTGCGGTAATGGCATATGTGTATTGATACAATTAAATACATTTAAATATTAATAAAACTTTTTTTAAGAGAAAAGCTTAAATGTGCAATTTAGTTAAAACTTCACGTTTTACCTTGTTTTAGAGATTTATGGTGATGGTTTTAATGAGTATAGTTGTGTAAAGTGTCGTTACCGCAAATATATAGTTTTTGATACTATGCCATCCGATACTAAAATTGCAAATTGCAAAAAAAAACTTACCAAAATTTTAACTTTGTGGGATACTTTGGGGCAGTATTAGTTACAGTCAGTAATCCCTTTATAAACTACTCTAATCATGAATCCCCTGAGACAGTTAAACTGATGATGTCATTAATTCAATCCTCGGAATCGATACGTTTGATCTAGTAGACTGTTCTTGGTTAACCGAATCAAAAGTAAATTTAGAAAGTTAACTGACTAGACGCGCAATATGATACTTGTAGCAGGGGCACGGGATCTGTTGAAAGAGACACCTTGGTTCTGGAAACGCAAAGAGCAACTAAAATCACATTTGGGTTTTAGTCTATAAAAGACTATCTGACTGATGATTAACTCCTACTTCAAAAGAAAAAAAAATGATACATGTAATCTGTAAACAGTTTGATAATCTGAAGAATGGACCAAGTTTCCGGTGAAAGTAACCAACGTGTTATGAACTTACAGTATTTCTTTTACTACCCCACGAGACGAATTACTCCTGTATCGTGGGTACGTTCACAAACTTTTAAACTCACATACACAAGACACCCATTGACAGTGTATGAAATGCCCTAAAAGGGAAGTTGAATTCATATAGTGTTCGATTGGTTCCATTTTAGAAAAAACAATTTTGAAAAAGACCCACAAAAATACCTTAATTATGTACAAACAAACAAGTCTCAAATAGTTTAAAAAACAAGATTTTAAACCATCAGATTAACAGAGACATTAAAAATGTCCAATACAAGTTAGCTATCAATCTCCGTGTCCTACGCACTTACAAACCTATCTATAACGTTTAGAAGCTAGAGGAGCACCCTATAATCGGATCCCCCCGTATCTGGGTCAGCTGGCTTAATCCTGTTATCTATTGCCTTTCTAATTGAAGGAGATTTTGACTCTGTTCCGGATTTGGCACATTTGTAAGGGACCATCTCCACGAGCGAGAGAATCGCAGCGCGAGAGCCCGCTGCCAGTAGCAACAGGCGCCACTCGTCGCATCGCCGCGATAATATCGCCGTGTGGAGACGTTCTAAGAGTGTGTCTAAAAATACGTGGCACGACGATAAGCTAGCGGAATAATCGTTCGTTCATGGAGATTACCAGAAGCACGGACTCGTCGCGAGTCTCGCTAGTGGAGATGGTCCCTAAGAACTGTTTAGTACAGAGGGTGTTCCGCATTTGGCACGTTTGTAAGGACTGTTTAGGACGGAGGGTACTTAGAAATTTATGTGGTGTTGAATGTTTTGTCTCGTTTTTTCTGGTTCTTGTTTAATTGGAAAGGGTCTGTTGTGAGATGTGTGGTTTTATTTGCTTCTCAATGTAAAAGAGCAAAAAGTATGTAAGGGTCGTTGTATGTAAAGTTTTTTTTTTAATTTTTGCTTACATTCATTAGAAAAGAAATGGGTCGTTTTATTTATCTATACTAATTTTAAAAAGAGGGAAGATTCGTATTTTTATTTGTAATGCATTAACTCAGAAACTACTGAAACGATTATAAAAAATATTTCACTGGTTATTATAGCTAGCCTATATTGTCCCACTGCTGGGCAAACGCCTCCCTCCATTCTTTCTAATGATTACGGTTCCTTGGTAGAAGTAGAAAATGTATGACTACGTAACATCATCAACACAGGCGAAGCCGCTCGCAATAGCTTGTCTATACTAATAAAGAAGACAGATTTGTATTTAATTTATAAACTCGTGTACTACTGGACCAATTATAAAAATTCTTTCACTGGTAGAATGCTGCTCTATCATTTGTCTGACATAGGCATTTAATTACCTACTTAAATGCAGACGAAGTTGCTGGCAGGAGCTAGTATATTTATGTATTTAATTTAGCTCTTGATACCTCCAACAATACTTCTCGTGTGTGTCGTGTTCGTTCGTAACGTGTTTTACTTATATTATTTTTTATTTTTGTTTTTTGCCTCTTTTATTTTTGATACGTGTTGTTGTATACTTTGTGTTTGCTCCTTGTGCTGTACCAAATAAATTATTTTTCTTCTTTTCTTTCTCCATTTTTTTTTGTGGTGGGAAAAATCATCCAATGACAACCCCCGCTTTTGGGCGGAGCGGGAGATAGTGTCAGACTCTTACTGACTAAAAGACCCACCCCGTTACTTCTAGCCTTCATACCGGGGCTGGAGCTGTCTTGGGAATGGTTTGTCCGATAAAGCATTGTGTGAGGGGTAGATTGACAGTACATTGTTTCGTTGAGAAGTTTATAGTAGCTGTCGATGTATTTTGCTGTGTGATTCTCGTCAAAGTGATAATAACTGGAATGTTGCTTAAGATACAGACTATATTTTAGTACTACTAGCTGACCCTGCGAACTTCGTACCGCCTAACAGTCAATGAATGTAGTATATCTCTCGATATAGTCAACCGATTGCGCTGAAACAAACCCTAAGTAATATTATAATATATCAAGATAAACATAATTTTAAAGTATAAAAGTTATCTACTTACATGGATTTCATACATTTCACGTGATGTGACGCACAACTAAAAACTTCCACAGATTTATTAGTAAAGTCAGTCTAAAAATTCAAACGATTTGGGAAGTTTTGAAGGATATAAAAAATCTTACCTACTTGATACTTTTTATAAGGTTCTTCTATTAGTAAACAATGATCAAGATCTCTTAATCAACCTTGATTATTCAGCCAGTGTTGACTACATCAGATTTCATTTTACCCTAATAATGACAAGCAGTGGTGGCTGAGCTCCGACGCATTGCTTTGTGTAATATATTTCTTTACCACTACTCTCAAAACTGTGAAGGAAAACATCGTGAGGAAACCGGCATGTCCTAGAACCAAAAATTCGAAGACGTGTGACATTCACCAACCCGCGCTGGGACCGCGTGGTGGATTACGGCCCATTCCCTCTCCTAGAAAGGAGGCCTGAGTCCCAGCCGTGGGAGCATTAAAAAGGCTGATGATGATGATCAAGATCTCTTAATCAACCTTGATTATTGAACCAGTGTTCACTACATCAGGCGTTTGAATTTTTAGACAGACTATCAATAGATAACTTACAAATATCAATGTTGAAGAAGGTCTGGCAGAGTTTGTGCAAATAATTAGCATACTATCGACAATATAATTCCAGTACGCAAAACAAGAAACATGTTATTTTCCTTCGACGACCATATTACTATGGAAATGTTTAGAAAGTAGCTTCACGCACTGGCAAATACTGTCAATGTCAAGCAGAGACAGTTGTGTATCAGTTTAACATGAAAGAGGCGTAAACACTCAACGTTGCACCATAGACAAGCTGGCATTTTTATATGGACCAAGATTATAAACGCTGTGCTGCTTCTAGACAGTGATACCAATTGGGTAATTTAAATAAGATTCGACCACCAGCAATAAAACACTTTTTTGAGGTGGGAAATCATTCAACGTCTTCTCCCGCTCTAGGGTGGAGTGAGAAATAGTGTCTTTTACTGACTAAAACCCACATGTGTCCTTCAGTTGGTCTTTGCTTTCTAAGACCACGGCATTGCCGACTTCAATTCCGCAGGGTTTGCTGGATTGGATTTCCTTCACACAATCAATGACATTCCTGATTGTAAAATTAACACGATATTAAAGTTGAGCTACGGAATTTTTCGTACGAAAGAGTCACCGCGACCCAGGAATCAAAAAAGCAACTGAAAAACACAGGTGGATTTTGGTCAGTTAAAATCTTACACTCCCTCTCGCTTTGCCCAGACCGGGAGGAGTCACTTAAAGATTTCCCAACTTGACCTTCCGAATACACATAATACAATACATACATAAAAGGGACACATAGGACAATGAGAGAGCGAACGCCGGTGTTCGCTTGGGGTTTAATGAATCAAAAAGAAACTGTCGAAAGAACAGATATCTGATCCTTCGAGTTATGACAGAAACTGGCTTAATTAGGGTACTGTCCTTACTTACTGTCCTTAATGGCAATGGCAAATTATGGCATCTACATCACAAAATAGATAGGTACAGAAGACAATCTCATGTATGTACTTCACTTTTTATACCTACGCTCGCTGGACGCACACTAATGAGCGTTTGAGCCGGAACAGGTTCGACGAGTGATCAGAGACGCGACCGAGACATCGTGTCTGTGAGCGGTGTCTGTGTGCGTTGCTCGAGCGCGCTTTGTATTAGATTGACTTCTGTACCTATCTATTTTGTGTCTACATGTCCAGTGTTCACATAACTACAACCAGTCAATAACCTCGCGCATATAGTTGCATGCACAGTATGCTCTACGCCTTCCATTTCAGTTGCGTTTCCGGCTCCACGAGTGTTGATTGCTTAAATAACTCCTCGCTTCGCTTTAAACTGTTGTTTTCGTGCAACGTTACTATTTGCACGGTCTACTGGGCTGTTTAATCTCTGAGATGTGTGCAACATAGGATGTTGTACAGTTAATTAGACGGCGAACGTGCTGATCGATGCGTTTGCGTTGGCAAATTGTGACGGAACGGCTGGCTTGTGACCTTTAAACTGTTACGTCATGATTATTGGTCTTTTATCATTCATAATTTCAGCTAAAAAAAGTCCACTGTCCACATAGGCCTTCCCCAAGTGTCGCCATAATGACCGATACTGTGCGTCTCGCAGTTATCTGCGTTTATCTTGTTGGTATACCATTAGATTGAATGTGCTCAGTTATAGCATAGCACAGTCGGCCTTATAATGTTCCCACTGTTGGGACTCAGGCCTTCTCTCTAGGAGAAGGAATGGGCCGTAATGCACCACGCAGGCCCAGTGAGGGTTGGTGGATGTCACATGTCTTCGCATTTTCGGTTCTAGGGCATGCCGGTTTCCTCACGATGTTTTCCTTCACCGTTTTGAGAACAGAAGTGATGAAATAAATTATACAAAGTAATGCGCCTGGCTGTACTCGTAAGTCGGGGCTGTTACCACTCGGCCACCACTGCTCCTGCAGAAATACCATGCTGTTGCCATTTTTCTATAGATTGTATAAATTTTAATATCCCCCATGATGGATGTGAACCGGCCGATTAAAGTGTATTTATAAAAATTACTTAATTACTACTGCTGATAATAATTGTCTACAAATAGATTTAAGAGGACTATAGGAGCTAATCGCGAGTTTTATAATGCGCAAAAGTATACGATCCTCTGCATTAACGACTTCGAAAAATATAATGTTATTCTTTAGGATAATTGCTAGACAGATAGTGTGTTCAAAACATAATACAGCTGTTTTTAGTACGATCAAAAAAAAAAACAAAGATTCTTCTAAAAATTACTTCTACCGATTAAAAACCGGACTTATATACGAGCAATCATTCTGATTATTTGCCAGATTATTCTAAAAGCAACTTTTACCGTTATAGTGTTTTAATTTTACAAAAAAAAAACTGTAGATTTTTTAGTAAATCGCTGAAATGCTTCATATTAGCTAGCATTCAATCCGAGAGTGACCGCGTGTGTGTAAAACCGGGTCTGCTGCGCTGTGTTTTCGTGTTTGCTAACATAATAACATTGTTTGCTAACCGAATAGGGGCGTAGCTTAACAGTTTTTGTTTGATCGGTAACAAGTTTTGTTAGAAAATTGCCGCAGCGGACCGGACCTGGTTTTAGAGAGCGAGTTAGGTACTGTAGTCCTCTTAACCGATTAATCTGTCTTCTATGTCAATTTGTCAGGACACTAATCAGAACATGGTTTTTTTTTATCAATTTGTTTGTAATAGTCGTTTTTAATCGGCTAGAGATTATGTGATAATCGATATAATGGTTAACAAAAAACGTACATAGTGTATTTATATAGAGCCAGGACAAATAAAACTTAAGCTTTATTAGGAAACCAGTCTTGAATGACGCAAATATTTAGAACATTTGAACTCTCGAAAACTTGATAATCTAGTTTTTTGGGGGAAAAATACTCCACATACATCACAAAAATACTAGTTTGAGACTAGCGGACGCACTAACGATTAAATAATGACAATATTTTGTATTCCAGTTTAAATAACTTGTACAAGTTGTTTTCAAACATATTTTTCTTTTGAGATCATTTCTAAACAAAAAACCTTTTCTTAATATAGTTTTTTTTTTATCTTAGGACAGTCTGTCTTTTAAATTCTTCAAAGTAAAATAGTAATTGTCAACAAAGCATACCTAACCGGATCGGGTTAGTTATGCCTTGTCTTGTTATGTTGTTGACTTACATACAACTCATGCGTACCGTGACTACCCTTTTTTTTGAAGTGGTAAATCATCTAGTAACTCTATTCACACACAACACACACAGTACAGAAGACAATCTCATGTATGTACTTCACTTTTTATACCTACGCTCGGTGGACGCACACTAATGAGCGTTTGAGCCGGAACTGTTTGACGAGCGGGCCGAGACGCTCCAAGATATCGTGTCCGTGAGCTGTGTCTATGTGTGCGTTGCTCGAGCGCGGTTTGTATGTAGATTGACTTCTTTACCTATATATTTTGTGCTCTATTGCTCTGGGTCGATAGAGCAAGAGGTAGTGTCAGACTTACTAACCAAAACCCGTCGGTCGTCACTTGCCCTTTGCGTTTCAGGGCTACGGTAACTTTTTGGAACAATCCCGGTACCTATTGTGACTACCCTCAATTACACACGTTTCTAAACTCCAACAATATTTTTTTAAATGTCGGTAGTTCTATTCCTACTGATGACGTCATCCGACCCGTATTAACCAGACTACTTCGTCATGGGACGTTATAAACACGGCTACCACAAGGTATGGGTAATCACGTCATGTTTGTACTTCTTCACCACGTTTAAATATCATGGTTGGAAGTGTTGGAACTAGTAAAAATGTTTAGCGTTTTTCTTGTAACTTGTTTTCGTCAATGACTTGGCCTTTCCGACGATTACAGACAATTTTTTTTGTTGTCCGTATTTATAACCTACTTTTCAGATAGAACATTCCGTGTTTCAAAACAAAAAATAGTAAAGTAAGGAAAACATCGTGAGGAACGATGTTCTAGAACTAAAAATTCGAAGACGTGTATTGTGAAATCCACCGACCCGCACTGGGCCCGCGTGGTAGATTACGGGCCATTACCTTTTCTAGAGAGAAAGCCTGAGTATTAAAAACATTTTAAGGCTGATTTTGAATACATAGTCAAACAATAATGACTATGTTTCTGACAAGGAAACTGACTGAAAGAGTTCCTACGATCACAATATTAAGTTTGTTAATTATTATTTTTTAGTGATTAAACTAGCGCTTGATTGCGATCCCACGTGATGGTAAGCAGTGATACCTTCGCTAATGGTGAATCGTACTAGTTAAGTATATAAGAGCCTAAGAACAACCTTAGAATCTTTCACGTATCCCCATTTTAAACATGAACTAATCGCTTGCTTGTTTGTGTATAAGATTTAGATAGTGCTGAATCAAAACAATCGTCCACACGAACTCGCCAATCATTGCAAGTGCCACAATAAATTATCTTTCGAGAATCGTGTTCAGTTATTTACCTCACATTATTGGCATGCAACATTCCAATTTCCACGTACAAAGAGAACTATCAAAATATATTTTTAGTAATTCCGACTAGCGCCGGGTTTCCTCGACATGTTCCTTACAAATTTTATGTTTTATCTCTTCCGGAAAATGTACATCGTTTACTTATCTTCATGATTTTTTTTCCGTATCAGAAATTGAGCTTGGTAATGTCCATCAATGAAACGGGCTAACCTGTTGACCGTCTACGTCGGAAATAACAGACAAACACGCGATTCCACCAGGGTCGCACATCCGCGACCAAATACACCCTCGTCCGCTCTTCTGTCACCTATGGGGATTGAAGAGCCAAACGAGATGGAGTACCCAGTCTGAAATACGCGACCCTAGCAAGTAGGACATGAAGACACTCGTCGGACAAATTTGAGCAAGCGGAGGGTTAAGCAGGTTCTTGAATAGAATTTCCGTCAGGAGTGAATTGCATTAATTGCTAAATGCAATGTCCATTAATTATATTTGAAAATTTAAATAGCTTGATGATGTCGTGAATTATGATTAAACTTCCTAATCGTTTAGTCACTAATCTGTTTCAATTTATGCCAATAAACAGAACGATATACCGAATTACCGACTGCAGTATTGACTTGGATATTTCTGACGTAAATCATTTCACTCCATAGAAATAATAACTGCTCAAAGTTAGCAAAAGACTACCGTGTGGATACCAGTAGCTAGCTCTATTGATTTGGGATCGTCGCAAATATATAAAACTAGCTTTTGCCTGCGGCTTTGCCCGCGTACATAAAATATAGTCTTATGTCACTTAGGAATAAAGCAGCTTTCTATCGGTAAAAAAATTTTAACAATCGGACCAGTACGTCCAGAGATTACAGCCTACAAACAAAAAAAAAAACAAATTTTGCCTCTTTATAATATTGGTGTAGAATTTATATGTCAAAAATAACTTTCCTGCTTAAAATTAATTCAAATATAAATGGAGAAGGAAAATTCTTTTCATATTTGAAACTTTTCCTTAATGGCCAATCCTACACATAAAACCATTTCATACTTCTTTTCAATTCAACCCACGATCCATTATTACATAAAAAAAGTATTTTTACGGTTGTTACCAAATAATACCCATTGATGAATATGAGATAATAATAAATTACAGTGTATTCCAACACTGTGATCTATTTGCTCTCGCACAAATGGGACAGTAGCAATAATAGCAATAAACTTAGAGCACTAAGCCAGATTCATATAGGCAAACTACTATTGGGTTTAAGTACTTAAAAAATGTCGTCAATCATACACGTACTGACGTTAACTAGAATGTAAAAATTTGTTATGTGTCACAATTTTCTCGGATCCACCAGACACTACATTCGACATTAATTCTGACACATAACATCTTGCCACAAATATACATGCTCTGCCGGATTGTTTAAAAGAGCCAATGCTGTCCTGGAACGCAAAAGGCCCAAAAGAAAAGAAAAAAAGGATCGTAAAGCGCCTTTTTGGAAAAATAAAATGATTTTCTTTCTTTCTAATGAAATACGGGTGGATTTATCAGTAGAAGACTGACACTGCCTCGTTTCATCCAGAGAGGGAGAAGTTGATACATGAATTTCTACCCAAAAAACATTGATATAATATACGTGCTATTTCTGTCAATTCTTTAAGCTGATCTGACATAGATTTCTGAACAATAAATCAGTAAAACTTCAGTAAATTTTTTGATAAAAACACAATAGGTTAGTCGTTCCAAATCATGGAATGACACAACTTTAAAAAATTTCGTCTACAAGTGTAATCTAAATATGGCCGACATCAAAAGGCGCGCTTTTGCTAATAGCTGGCGCATAGGTCGTTCACCCAGTCGTATCGATCGTCTGCCTGTCTCATAAACAAGTCGGCAGTATAGGCCTACCCCAAGACTTATCGATCCTGGGAAACCCTAGCAGGCTACAGCATGATCCTATCAGGGACTTTGTAACTACAGGTTTCAATTATACAGCTTTACAATGTTGCTTGCATAAATGCGGGTCTGGTTTATAACAGCCGCGAGTCAGGAAGTGTTTACGCATGTTCCAGTTTTCTGAATAGAATTGTTTTATGTTCATGAAATCGCACAATTCAATCGTCTAAAGTAGCTATAGGGCAACTTCGAACAAGTTTAAGCTTTCTGAGGTTACTCGTAACATCTTGGGGATCGGTACCAAACAAGTTGAGATAATCACGCACCCCGCAACAACTGCCAGTGAATAACAGTGGTACAAGGCCACTGCATTAAGAGACTAAGGGCCATATTTCACCGGGACGCCACTGGTAGCGCAACTGGTTGCGCCACCAGTAAAATGTATAGAGCTCTATAGAGCGTTACTCACCTGGTGTCTGTTTGGTAGCGCAACCCATTTGGCGGCGCAACCAGTGCGGACACCAGTCCGGCCGCCAGTCACGCCCCCCACCAAAGAACGTGTATAATAAGATGGAAATCTAACCTTTGAAAACAATAATTAACCAACTGTCAAACGTTAGTGACAGTGAACCAAGAATCTTGTACAATACAATCTGGATTGATTACGACAACCTTAAAGATGTAATAAAGAAGTACCATACAAGAATCTTTATCCCTTTCTACCAGTGTGTATAGACTAGTTCGTACTACGAGACATTCTGTTCTAAAGAAGTTCAAGATGTTATTAAGGACGCTTTGACCGTTTTAGACAAATATCTCGTTTTTTCGGGTACCATTATAATGCACCAAGAATCATAACTATGAGGATGGCACGGTATCAAATAAAAGATAATATACATATTCATCTCTAGGATGGCATAAAAAAATATTATGGTTTTGTATAAAACTTTCATATAGTTAAATACGATTTTACCAACGCACTAATCAAGAAAATTACAAAATACAAGGGTCTGAATAGGTCGCGTAAGCTAAATCCAGTGCACATTTTTAGCTTAAAAATCATAAATACCACAGCTTATATAGTCTTCTACACCTTTAATTAATTATTTTGAACTTACATAAATAACTTTATGATTTATGACCAAAATAAAACCACTCTAAAAAAATCTTCATACATTTTTCATTGAACCCACCACTTCCAAGCCTCAGTCCGCGCTGAACGCGTCCGCGTTCTGAGAAGCACGGGCCGTTTCGCTTTCTTTAAAAAACGTATACTGCGATTGTATGCATTGATACTTTTTCGAAATAAAATTAAGTACCTAGTTATGAGTATAAAAATAAAAAACGACTTGGGAATTTTGTATAATATTTAATCATTAAAAAAATACTATTCGATACTTTTTATAAGGTTCTTCTACTAGTAAATAATTATCAAGATCCCTTCATCAACCTTGATTATTAAACCTGTGTTAGCTACATCAGATTTAATTTTACCCTAATAATTAGCTAAGTCGTTTGACTTTTTAGACAGACTCTACCACACTTTTTTTTAGAATTAGACAGGTATTGATTTACTGATATAGAATGAAACTAAAAACAATATTTTTAACAACTTTAATTGAGTAAATTGATATGAAAGTCATTTTTGGGGGTTGTGGCTACGAATATATCATTCTTTTAATTGAAGAAGGTGGATGTAATTTTTTTTAACTGACTTCAAAAAAGGAGGAGGTTCTCAATTCGATTGTTTTTTCCTTCTAAATTCGATGGAGACCCATTCCCTCTCCTAGAGAGGAGGCCTGAGTTCCAGCAGTGGGAACATTAAAAAGGCTGATTATGTATGTGTGTATATCTATAGGGATTTTGGTGTTTTTACCAAGTCTCTGTATTCATACATACATTACATACATTCTACTACAGTCAAAAAGTATCATTTGATGAAGTTGAACTGATGAACAAGACCAATAATGGCCAATTAAATATACAAAAAATTTAACAAAAATATATAACCATAAAGTTGGTACAAAACTATAGAATCAAACCAAACTAATAGTTAGTTTTTTAACAAAAACTATCTATAACAACAATTAGTTACTTATGTTTGTTTTACAGTAACTGTAAAACGAACGAGAAGAAAGGCTTTTGTTATAGAGAGTTATCATTCGTGAAAAACTATGCAACTCAAAACACGTTTGAAGCTTGCGGCTTGGAAGTAACAAGTAATAAATTAGTAGTTATAATTATGTGTATATAGAACGCCGCAATCTGATCCGAATCTGTTTTTAACAAAATTGCATAATCTTTTGCACGAGTTATTAACGAAATACAAATATAAAATAAAAATAGTTGTAGCCGGTGACTTCAACATAAATACACTCAAAAAAGGTAACATCGCAAGTAGATTGCAAGACTTGTCTGACAATTATAATTTACAAATCCATATCAATGTTCCTACTCGCAAACTGACTTGTATTGACCATATCCTAAGCAACATTACAAATGCCACTGCCTCTGTACTACCCCTGTATCTTTCAGATCATGAGACAGCACAAATGTTAAGCTTCCCAACTAAACAAAAACCACAAAGATCAACAATATATTACACTTATAAAAGAGACTATAATTTAGAAAACATTCGAAAATTTAAGGCATGCTTACAAAATCTTTCTTGGTCTGATATATATCTAAACACGGACACAAACTGCGCATTTAATGACTTTCATGAACTGGTATGTCTATTTTATGATCTCTGTTTTCCCAAATTAAGAGTGAAAGTCAATTGTAATAATAAAAACACACAAAAGTGGATAAGTAAAGGTTTAAGACAAAGTTGCAAAACTAAACGGAAGCTACGATATCGCTACTACAAAAATAAAAATATAGATAATAAAACTAAATATAATAATTACTCTAGATTGCTAAAGAAGTGTATTTATAACTCCAAAAAGAATGCAAATATAAAATATATTCATACCCAAGATAACAAGTGTAAAGCCACATGGACTGTAATTAAAAATGAAATGAATAATAACACACACAAAGACAACATAGAATGTATAAAATTAAATGATTCTATTATTACAGACCCTGTACAAATGGCCACAGTATTTAATGACCATTATGTTAACGTAACGCATACACAAGGGGGTAAAAGCGCACGTCAAAACCCTTGCAAAAAATGCTTGTGCCAACTCAATGTTCCTTCGACCAATGCTAGTAAACGAGGTACGACAGGAAATAATGTCTCTGTCTAACACCAGGTCGGAGGGTTATGACGAAATAAACACTAAAATCATAAAAGCTTGTTGTAATGAACTAACTAGTATTATCACTCATTTAATAAATATGTCCTTTTCCCATGGAATCTTTCCAGATAAATTAAAACTTTCTATAATTAAGCCTTTATTCAAGAAAGGAGACAAATGTGACATCAATAATTACCGACCTATTACTTTGATACCCATCTTGTCTAAAATTTATGAAAAATGTATGTATAAAAGACTAATTAATTTCTGTACTAAATTTAAAATTATTAGTGACAAGCAGTTTGGATTCCAAAAAAACAAATCAACATCATTAGCTATTTATTCTCTTATGCAAGCAATATTATCAAATATTAATAATAATTTTCTGACTACCGGTCTTTTCTTCGATCTATCGAAAGCATTCGATCTCGTTTCACACGACATTCTGCTGCAAAAATTAGAAGCTAATGGGATTAGAGGACCGGCACTCCAGTGGTTATCGTCCTATTTAAGTGATAGAAAGCAATGTGTCATTATAAATAAAAAAAATGAAAATAATGACATAATATCCTACTCATCAGAGTATAGACATAATAAATATGGCGTACCGCAAGGAAGCGTTCTGGGCCCAATATTATTCCTCATTTATATAAATGACATCATAGAAATAACTGACCACAAATGCATATTATTTGCCGATGACATATCTATTATAGTGACATCTGATAAAAAATATAATACAGTTTTGGATCACGAGCTTGACATCAATAATACAATTGAAAAATTACTACATTGGCTTGACATTAACCATTTAAGAATAAATTTAGACAAATCAGTTTACATTCAATTCAATCAATCAAATAATCATAATAATGACATCAAACTCAATATTAATAAAATCAAACAAGTAACGCATACAAGATTTTTGGGTGTAGTTATAGATAAAGATATTAACTGGAAAGAACACGTAGACAATGTTAGTACTAAAATCAATAAATTTGTATTCGCACTTAAACAGGTCAAAAATGTAACTAACGTGAAAACCGCTGTAATATCATACCATGCTTACGTTGAATCACTACTACGTTATGGGCTTGTAATGTGGGGTAATAGCACCGACTTCCAGAGAGCATTTATCGCTCAAAAAAAGTGCATGAGATCAATCTGTGGACTCAAACCTGATGACTCATGTCAACCAATATTTAGGAAACTTGGTTTGTTACCGTTACCGTCACTTTATATTTACGAAATATGTATGTTTGTAATAAAAAATAAACAATTATTTAAGACTGCAAATGATGTTAACCCTCGAAACAGACGAGATCCATACAAACTAGTGCTGAATGATTTGCCTCGATTAGCTAAATATAATAATAACTGCCTAGCAATGTGTGTGCGTATTTATAATAAAATACCGGGGCATTTTAAAACATTGAATTTTAACTTATTTAAAACTAAATTTTATAAATGGTTGCTTGAACATAGTTTTTATAGTTTAAAAGAATTTATAGATAAAAAGTTTTAATGTTTAAAATGGTTCACTATTGATGTTTCCTTACATATTTGCCTTATTTTTTAAAAAAATTTGCATGCTTTGTCATAACCTAGCTAAACATGTTTGTGCCATATAGTATTTAACACCTTTTTATACCATGTTTTATGCAAATAAATATATTATTATTTCGTTTATTCATTAAAGTACATATAAATTATATTTTTAAATATTCAATAAAAAATAAAAAAACATTTAAAAATATAAAAAATAGTAGCCCACCGGTATCGGGAACAGGGTCCAAGCTACCGGCGGTCAGGGCTCCAGAGAAAGGAACCTCCTGACTATACGAGCCGTGTCCAGCAATACTGCTTTCTGAATCAAGCCCTTGATCCAGTCGCCTAACGAGAGCCTCCTAAGGTGTTGGTCGAGGCTCTTGGCTATTAAGCCATTGGCTGACACAACTATCGGTACAATGATCGCTGAATCCACTTCCCACATGTCGACAACCTCGCGAGCCAAGTCAATATACTTGATTTGTTTATCTTTCTCGGCTTTCACGAGGTTCTCGTCATGCGGAACGGATATGTCAACAATCATTGCACGCCTCTCGCTTCGGTCCACCACCACTATATCAGGCTTATTGGCCACAATAGTCCTGTCAGTGATGATGGGCCGATCCCAGTACAAAGTGATATGACCATTATCAAGAACTGGGTCGGGCTCATACCTATAGTATGGCACTTCCGATTCCACAAGAGAGTATTTCAGAGCAAGTTGCTGATGGATAATCCTGGCTACAAGGTTGTGCCTATGCAAGTACTCTCCGTTAGCAAGACGAGAACAACCAGAGATAATGTGACGGATTGATTCTCCCGGACGGTGACATGCCCGACAGATGTCAACCGTGCCGTCCTTCACAATAAATCTCCGGTAGTTATTCGTCATGATAACTTCGTCCATAATTGCACAGACAAAACCTTCGGTTTCCCCAAAGAGGTCACCGAAACGCAGCCAGGCTACGGACGCCAATTGGTCTACATCGGGCCCATGAAGGGCCCGGAAAAAGCGTCCGTGAAGCTCCTTGCTCTGTCATACTTCCCTGCGATCGTCAGTGTCAAGCACTATCGGTTTGCGCCAGTTCTCGTTAGCCAGGGAGAGCGGGGTGAGTCCCTTGTCCAGTGCCACTACATCTCGATGCATACCCACGTCGGCAGCTAGGAAATATTACCTGAGACTGCATACCTCGCGGTTGTGTAGGGTCTTAGCATTTAAGAAGCCACGACCCCCACACTTCCGCGGGATATACAGCCTCATCACCGACGATCGTGGGTGATGCATTCGGTATGCAGTCAGCAGTGTACGGACCCGCCTATCCAGGGCATCAAGTTCAGTTTGAGTCCATTTGAGTACGCCGAAAGAGTACATCAGTACCGGCATGACCCAACCGTTGAAGGCGCGCACCTTGTTTCCGCCCGAAAGAAGGCTGTTAAATACCTTTTTCAGGCGTCCAAAGAAACGCTCCTTCAACGATTGCTTCATGTCAATGGTACTGATACCTAGAGCTTCCGACATACCCAAATACTTATAGGTTTCGGTTGGAGAGAGGGATCTCAGGTTTATGGAATCCGTAAGTTGGACGCCCACGGACTCCACAACCTCCCCTCACTTTACATGCATGACCGCACATTTGTCCACACCAAACTCCATCCTGATGGCACTACTGAAGGTTTCAGTTACCTTCAGTAGCTCCATCAGTTGCAGATTGTTGGGGGCAAAAAGCTTCAAGTCATCCATGTAAAGGAGGTGAGATATAACCTGACCTCCTCTCTTCAACCTATAGCCTAGACCTGAATTCTCCAGCAATGTGCTGAGAGGATTCAAGGCTAGACAAAACCAAAGCGGACTCAAACTATCACCCTGGAATATACCTCGCTCGATCATTACGGGTTCGCTATTCCTCTGGATATTTCGACATCCTGGATAGCGGAGGACCGTACTCCATTGCCTCATACACGACATCAGGAAGGTGCGTAGTGTTGTATCAATTTTATACAATTCCAGCACCCTCATGAGCCATGTATGAGGAACGGAGTCATATGCCTTCTTATAATCTATCCAACATGCCGACAGATCCTTTCGGGAACGTCGAACCTGTTGGCTAATGGTCATATCAATGAGGAGCAGCTCCTTCGTACCACGGGACCCGTTCCTACATCCATTCTGAGAAGGTGACATGATCGAATTTTCATCAATATGACTATTAATTTTACTTCTCAGTATGGATGTAAGAACTTTATAGACCGTCGGCAAACACGTGATCGGTCTATAATTTTTGGGTTCCGCAGTACTACCCGATTTATGGAGCAGGTGGGTTATTCCTGTCGTCAGGAACTGGGGCAGCGACCCTGACTCTAAGGCAGACTGAAACTGGTATGCCAAGCGAGCATGCGACCTTGTAAACCACTTAATCCAGAAATTGTGTAGCCCGTCCGGCCCTGGAGATTTCCAGTTAGGCAACGGACGGACTGCACGTGCTACATCTTGGGGGCTGATGTCGATTGCCCCCATTTGTGGTATTGGATCGCACGCTCGCTCGACCCCCCGAGTCCAGTCACCCTCGGTGTGACTGACAGGCACCGACCAGATGCTGCGCCAGAATGAACACATGGCGTCATCTTCCGGGAGGCGCGCGTCAGTCACACCTTGGTCCGGTCGCTCCCAAGCCCTTTAAACCCACCTTTCATTACTCCGGAATGTGCGATTCTGGGTGTATCGTTCAACCCGCCGCTTATACCTGCGGATACGATTTGCCCATGCATACACTTTCTGCTTCAGGAAGTCGATGCGCTCTGTGACTCGGGACATATAGTCTCGGGGGCTGATGTTAGTCCCCGAAAATGCCCGCCTCACAAAGCGCATTACTCTTGGGCGAGTGTTGCCCTCCCTGAAGCAGATTAGTTTGCCGATGAGTGCTCTGGCCCCACCAATACGACGCTCGATCCTGCACTGCCAGGCCGGCACAGCTGATTTCGGCCGTGTAGCTTCGTCACTGTCTGGGAATTTGACGTGAGCTACACGACATGCCGCTACGGCCGCGCAGTACATGATCGAGTGTGTCTCGGTGAGATCTTCGCAGTCATCAAAATAGTTTGACAACTGCGAATCCAGAGCAGCCACCAACGCCCTATTCTTGTTACACATGGGCAAACGAGGTATGCGAGGTCTAAGTTCAGGTGGTATGTTGCGATATTCCCGAATCGCACACTCCAAAGCACTCCTCAGTTCATTATTGCACTGGGTACTTACGTTAGTGACCATGTCAGTACTCACCTCGTCAGTGTGAAAAGATATGTGGCTGGACGGTGGTACCACAACTGGTACCACAGGCTGCGACGGAGGGGTAATGACACGGTCACTCATTTCCGTGCGGAGGCGATCAAGTACAGAATCATCCAACATATGATTACGCAGGATGACCCGCACCTGATCCGACAGTCGTTGGGCCGAAACGTTGACGGCTGGCTCAAGCACCTGAAACAAAGAGAGCATCCGGACACGGTACGCGGTCAAGTTGTTTCCTCCCTCTGTAGCCCCATAGTATGAGCGCATGACGTTTTCGTTGATGGATTGCGTCCATCGCATGCGCTGCACACTTCCGCCGGGAGCTGGGACCCTATCAGAGGCCGGTGGGCCTCGAGGTCCTAAACTACTCGGCGGCCGGCGTCCTCTCCGTCGACGCGCAGGTGGTGGTGACGTGGGCGGAGAGTAGAACTCGTCGCTGGAGCTCGACGCAACTGTCGCGGCCGGTGTCACAGCACTCGCGTTGAGGCTGGGTTCCGGCGGCGGCGAGGCGGAGCTGAGCGACGAGGCCGGAGGTGGTGGGCGTGCTCGGCGAGCTGCGGCTCTGGTCAACATTTACTTAGGTATCGTCGTCGAAATATTTTTCTTGTCATAAATATGACATTGTATTTTGTGTTTTGCGTAAAGTCATTTTTGTTAGGTACACAGATATTTCACTTATCACAATGTTTTACTGTATGTTGGGGCCTTTTTTTCTTCAGATAATTTCATTTTGTTATAGTATTTCAATATTTATTGTTTTGAATAAATTGGAGAAAATTTTTTTGACACTTCAAGCTGACATATTATTATTATTATTATTTCATTTATTTATATTTATACATATTATTTATATTTTTAAATATTTCTTATAAAAAAGGATATTAAAAAAAAAAAAACATTTAAAAATACAAAAAATAGTAGCCCACCGGCATCGGGAACAGGGTCCAAGCTACCGGTGGTTAGGGCTCCTGAGAGAGGAACCTCCGGACAATACGCGCCGTGTCAAGGAGTACTGCCTTCTGGATCAAGCCCTTGATCCAACTGCCTAACGAGAGCCTCCGCAGATGTTGATCGAGGCTCTTGGCTATTAAGCCATTGGCCGTCACGACTATCGGCACAATGATTGCTCTATCCACTTCCCACATGTCGACAACCTCGCGAGCCAAGTCAAGATATTTAGTTTGTTTATCCTTCTCAGCTTTCACGAGGTTCTCGTCATGAGGGACCGCTATATCAACAATCATTGTGCGACGCTCTAGCCGATCTATCACCACTATGTCAGGCTTATTGGCAACAATAGTCCTGTCAGTGATGATAGATCGATCCCAATACAATGTGACGCTGCCATTCTCGAGAACTGGGTCGGGCACATACTTATAGTACGGTACCTCTGATTCAACAAGATTATACTTAAGAGCAAGTTGCTGATGGATAATCCTGGCTACAAGGTTGTGTCTGTGCAAATAGTCTCCGTTAGCTAAATGAGAACACCCAGAAATAATGTGTCGGATTGATTCTCCGGGCCGGTGGCATGCCCGACAGATGTCAACCGTGCCGTCCTTCACAATATATTTCCGGTAGTTGTTCGTCATCATAACTTCATCCATAATTGCAAAGACAAAACCTTCGGTTTCTCCAAAGAGATTACCAAAGCGTAGCCAGGAGACGGACGCTAAAAGATCTACATCGGGCCCATGTAAGGCCCGGTAAAAGCGCCCGTGAAGCTCCTTGCCCTTCCATACTTCCTTGCGTTCATTAGTATCCATTACTATAGGTTTGCGCCAGTTCTCGCTGGCCAAGGAGAGCGGGGTGAGGCCTTTGTCCACCGCCACTACATCTCGGTGCATCCCCACGTCGGTTTCCAGAAAGTATTCCCTGAGACTGCATACCTCACGGTTGTGCAGGGTCTTGGCATTTAAGAAGCCACGACCCCCACACTTCCGCGGGATATACAGCCTCATCACCGATGATCGTGGGTGATGCATCCGGTTTGCGGTAAGCAGAGTGCGGACCCTCCTGTCCAGGGCGTCGAGTTCCGTCTGAGTCCATTTAAGTATGCCGAAAGAGTACATCAAAACCGGCATGACCCAACCGTTGAAGGCGCGCACCTTGTTCCCGCCCGATAAAAGACTGTTTAGTACTTTATTCAGGCGGCCAAAGAAGCGCTCCCTCAACGATTGTTTCACGTCAGCAGCATTGATGCCCAACGCTTCCGACATACCTAAATACTTGTAAGTTTCGGTTGAGCAGAGGGATCTAAGGTGTATGGAATCCAAGAGTTGGGTTCCCACGGATTCCATAATCTCCCCTCGCTTTACATGCATGACTGCACATTTGTCCAAACCAAATTCCATCCTGATGGCACTACTGAAGGTTTCAGTTACCTTCAGTAGCTCCATCAGTTGCAAGTTGTTGGAAGCAAAAAGTTTCAGATCATCCATGTAAAGAAGGTGAGATATGACCTGACCCTCTCTTCTCAACCGGTAGCCTAAACCGGAACCCTCCAGCAGTGTGCTGAGAGGGTTCAAGGCTAGGCAAAACCACAGTGGACTCAGACTGTCACCCTGGAATATGCCACGCTCGATCCTTAACGGTTCGCTGTTCTCCGAAACCCGTCGACACCCTGGATAGTGAAGGACCGTCCTCCATTGCCCCATACATGACATCAGGAAGGCGCGAAGAGTTGCATCAACTTTATACAGCTCTAGCACCCTCATGAGCCATGTATGCGGCACTGAGTCATAGGCCTTCTTATAATCTATCCAACATGTCGACAGATCTCTTCGAGAACGACGAACCTGTTGGCTAATGGCAACATCAATGAGGAGCAGCTCCTTAGTACCACGGGACCCGTTCCTACATCCATTCTGAGAAGCAGACATGATGGAATTTGTCTCAATATGATTATTAATTTTAGCTCTCAGGATGGATGTAAGAACTTTATAGACCGTCGGCAAACACGTGATCGGTCTATAATTTTTGGGTTCCGCAGTACTACCCGATTTATGGAGCAGGTGGGTTATTCCTGTCGTCAGGAACTGGGGCAGCGACCCTGACTCTAAGGCAGATTGGAATTGGAATGCCAAGCGAGCGTGCGAACTTTGAAACCATTTAAGCCAAAAGTTGTGCAGCCCGTCCGGCCCTGGAGATTTCCAGTTTGGCAACGGACGGACTGCACAAGCTACATCTTGGGGGCTGATGTTAATTGCCCCCATTTCTGGTATAAGTTCGCACTCTCGCTCGATCTCCCGCGTCCAGTCACCCTCAGTGTGATTGACAGGCACCGACCAGATGCTGCGCCAAAATGAATACATGGCATCATCATCCGGCAGGCGCGTATCAATCACACTTTGGTCCGGTCGCTCCCAAGCCCTGTAAATCCACCTTTCGTTGCTTTGGAACGTGTGATTCTGGGTGTACCGCTCCACTCGTCGCTTGTACCGTCGTATACGGTTTGCCCATGCATAGACTTTCTGCTTCAGGAAGTCGATGCGCTCTGTGATACGGGGTAGATAATCTCGAGGACTAATATCTGTCCCCGAGAACGCCCGTCTCACAAAGCGCATCACTCTAGGGCGAGTGTTGCCCTCCCTGAAACAGATAAGTTTGCCGATGAGTGCTCTAGCCTCACCGATACGTCGCTCGATCCTGCACTGCCAAGCTGGTTTAGCTGGTCGTGTAGCTCTGTCATTATTTGGAATTTTGACGTGAGCTACACGACACGCCGCTGCAGCCGCACAGTACAAGATCGAGTGAGTATCGGAAAGGTCTTCGCTGCTATCAAAACAATTTGATAGCTGCGAATCTAGAGCACACACCAACGCCCTATTTTTCCTATGCATAGGCAAACGAGGTAGACGAGGTCTAAGCTCTGGTGGTATAGAGCGGTACTCCCGGAATGCATCCTCCAAAGCGCTCCTCAAACGTGCATTGCACTGGGTACTCACGGATATAGCCTCGTCATCATCATCCTCACCAACATGGTCGGGTCGCGGTGAAACATTGGGTTGACGTTGCACCGCGGCCGGTGGTGAAATAGGTGAGACACGGCCATTCCGTGATTCTAGGCGCAGTCTATCAAGTACGGCGTCATCCAACATACGGTTACGCTGGATGACCCGCACCTGATCCGATAGTCTTTGGGCCGAAACGTTGACAGCTGGCTCAAGCACCTGAAACAGAGAGAGCATCCGACCACGGTACGCAGTCAAGTTAGTTCCCCCCTCTGTAGCCCCAAAGTATGAGCGCATGACATTTTCATTAATGGATTGTGTCCATCGCATGCGCTGCACACTTCCACCGGCAGCGAGGACCCTGTCAGAGGCCGGAGGGCCTCGAGGTCCCAAGCAGGCCGGAGGTCGGCCTCTTCCTCGCCGACGCGCAGGTGGTGGTGTCGTCGGCGGCGAGAAGTATTCGTCGCTCGAGCTCGACGCAACTGCAGCTACCGGAATCTCTGGACTCACGGCTGGCGCTGGTCCCGGCGGCTGCGAGGCGGAGCTGAGCGACGAACCCGAAGATGTTGGTTGTGCGATTTGAGAGCGTGCCCGGCTTCTTGTCAACATTTTACTTCCTTATTGTAGTTCCATTTCGTCGGTCAAATATAGATTCTCTGTATAATTTTTGGTATTGTTATGTGATTTCTCTTCTTTTTTTTGTGTTTTGGCGGATAAAATACATTTTGTTGTTTATTTGGTAAATATATTGAATAAAAATATTGATTGAAAAAAATTTGATGTCTTTCACCTTGACAGCCGGACCACAGATTATTATTATTATTATTATTATCAAAATAACTTTAAATTCGGAAGTCGGTGTTAAATAAAAAAATATACCAGAAACATCGACTTCCGAAATTAAAGTTATTTTGATCGTTTTAGTGTTTTTTTGTGTATTCTTTATTCAAGTCGAGCCGATTTCGACTATTCTGCCAAGTCCATAGTAAATTGGAAAAACAAGTGTGTTTATAGAAATCTAAGTAAATTGAGAATATTAAAAGCCGTCCAAGACAAAGATTGTAATAGCAAATGTACTGAAACATACTAGGTGAAATACCTTTAAGTGTTACTTTATTTAACCTGTTTTTTCTTTATTTTAAGCTTAACAAATTACACCTTATCAGTGTGGAAATAAATAAATAAACTGGTTTTCATCTGTTAACTCAATAAGGTTCAATTGAAAACTAGCATTAGGTAAAAAACTATATTTATAATTCACAATAGGATCCCTAAATTGATAAATAGTTTTCACACACTCGCAATATTTTTGAAAGACCTATCTAACGACATCCCACATTATGGAATAGTCTACAAAACAAAATAAAAAAGAATTAAAAAAAGGGCGTACTTGTATCGTACTCTTCAGTACATTTTTGAGGTTGACGTAATCAATCCAGATAGTATAAAAGATTCTTGGGTGTGGCGACCCAAGAACGCTCTCTATCCCTTTCTACTAGTGTGTCCATAGATTAGTTCGTACTACGAGCCATTGTGTTCTAAAGAAGTTCAAGTTGTTATTAATACATTATATTTTAGAAAACTAATCAAAAACTAATATGTATATTAGACAGGTAAGACCTTACCACGATTACAAACTACGAGAGCCTAGAAGTTTTCGATAAGACAATTCTTCGAGAGTAAGCAAAAGAGAAGTTGATAGGTCATCGGCCTGCCAAAAAACCACGCCTCACCGAGGTCATTAAGAAGAGACTATTGCACAGGGCCAAACAACATCAAAATATGACTGTTTCAGACTGAAGTCGGTTAAAAATAAGACTTTAAATAGTACAGTACATTGTTAATAAACTACTGCCATTATCTGATGAAATAATATAATTTTTCAGACATGTTTCTCCGATGAATCGACGTTTCAGGTTTTGGTTGACAAAAGCTCTTTTGTCCGTTCAAAAAATGCTCCTTTCCGACGACGCCCTGGAGAATAGTTCCATAAAAACCGGTGTTAAGAGACAGCTAAATTCCCAATTAGTATTATGATGTGGTCTTTAATCTCAAGCAAGGGTCTACATATCGTGAAAGGGACCGTGAGGCATGACCAGTACAAGCGAGTACTAGAAACTGGACTGCTGCCGCATCTCGAAGAATGGTTCCTTATTGACGAAGAGTCCATTTTTATGCCCGAATCTGCATTGTGCTACAAAACCAGGGGTGTTACTGCATACTTGGCTAAAAAACATAAATGTTTTACCCTATACCTTTTTTGCCCTATGATGAGTTCCCTGACAGTTCATTTTTTTCCGTGGCACGCATACTACTTTAGATTACTAAAAAAATAAACTGGCAAAAAAAAAGGAAATGATAAAAAAAATATTGTCTTTCGTAAATTACTAAGTAAGTTATTGTGGTTATAATTAACTGTTAATAAATTAAGTAAATAAAATAAAAAAGAATAGAACTTAAAAATGTGTAATGCGTTAAACGGAACTTCTGCCAATAGAGATTGACACTACTCGACGACACACTAATCGACAAAATCGGAGCGGCCATCTTGTAATCGCATGTAAAATTGGAAAAAAGTAATAGAAAAAACTCAAAAAACTATAACAGAGGACTAATAATTAATCATCGCGGTTAGTTGAAGAAGATTCCGATTCCGATATGGATATGAGTTCAAATCAAGAGTCAAGTTCTGACAGTGAATAATAAATAAATTATTATTTTAAACAGACTGCATTTTATTTACCACTACCCGTCCCCCGCGGTTTCGCCCGCGTTATTTCAGGTTTTTAGTTTTTTGTCAGATTTTTTAATTTACTGTAAAAATTCTTCAAAATCCGTAGACTAGTTCTTGCGTGAAAGAGTAACAAACATCCACACACACATACAAACTTTCACATTTATCATCTATAAATCTAAAATCGGTAATCCGATTCCATTACCTTTGCCAACTGATTCGTTATTGTAAAAAATCGATTAAATTTCGTTAGGTCACATCACTATAATTGTCAGACAAAAACTGTCAGGGAACTCATCATAGGACAAAAAAACTAGTCAATCAATACACCAGACATGAACGCTATTGAAAACATGTAGGAGCTCACCAAGCAGGAGATCGCTTAGCAAGTGATCACCACCAAACTAATAAATTATTTATTATTATTGTTATATAAACACTAGCTGATTAAATTGCAGCTCTTAACAACACAAACCTGCAACAGGATGCCAGAATTTGCATAGAGAGCATATCACGATGAATGGAATCTATCACAAAATTCTGGAAATATTCGTCAAATTGACTACGTATCTATTTTTTTTTTCAAAAATATATAAATAATTTTGCTTTTAATTTTCGTTGTTTTTATTATCTCAATAAAAAAAAACTATAAATAAAAAATACCAGCCGGACCTACAAGCAACCTTTTTTCAAACCTATTAACCTGGCCGTTAGCGAGGAGTCGGCTTCAGAAAATCACTGTTTTATGGCTCTTTTCGGGCGCTTGGGCCTTAAGCGATATGCGCGAGTCCAAGCGAGCAGGCACCTTCCGATTTCACCTACTTTTTCTGTCGTCAACTCGCTCAGACTTGAAAATCTGACGTATTTATGTACAGTCAACTAAAAAAAAAAATTATAACATAGGTACCCACTAAAAATGTATTAGAAATTGTATTCGACTTGACTTTAAAATAAAACACTTATAAATCAACATTACAATAATATAATATTGCATATTTACCTATTAATTACCAACAAATCACAACATTATCAGCAATAAGCAACCAAAGTTGACGTCCAAATATTAGTTAATGTTTGCACACGTTTAAGTAAGCGGAATAGGAGACTTAGAAATACACGTAAGTGAGTGAATATGCAGTATCGATACGTCATGTATGTGTCAAAAAAGTTAAGAGCGCCCACACGATGAACAAAATCTTTCTTGGATGCGTTCCATTTCACGATTAACCTGTGACCTTCAGTTGCCCTTTGCATTCTAGGACTACGGGTTTCCTTTTTAGGAATTCGCCGGGGTCCTAGCTTGCGGGCATCGGCCCTTCTGGACTCCTACGGTTTGATGTCATCTCTTTGAGGAGCACGTCGATCACTACGCGCTGTTGACGACTGAGCTCGGTTCGGTTAATTACCGGACGTCCGGATAGCGGACTACCCATTGCTCGACGTCTGCAAGCCCGCGTCTACCGTGGTCCGTTGTCGGGCTCGGAATTTCGGCGGCCGATGGTCCTTTGGCCTCCTTCTTCGCTAACATTACTGCTTCGCAGAAAGAGGCGACCGCCTGCCATTCCTCCTCGCTCCGGACCATAGTCTGAACTAGGGCCCTGCGTGAAAGGTTGTTGCCAAAAATTGCCTCCACGAGGCAACAGCGGTGCTCTGCCCGAGCGGGGCACAACTCTACCATGTCCTCGGGTGCTCCACCGTGTCCTCCGAGTGGTCCACACAATAGTAATACTCGAGCTTTACTGCCGTCTGAATCCGATGCAGGAACCGACCGAACTTGCCATTTTCGGTGAGGACCATGCAGGTGCAGGTAACATGAGAAAGTCAAAAGTAACGTAAAATGTTTTTAAAGTAACTTGGGTATCGTGTACCATTGGCCACATCCTACTCGCCTCATTCCTCACCTTTAACATAATATCCCGAAATCTAAGTAGATAACCGGTATAGCCTGCGTGAAAAAATCCACGGGCAATAGCTAGTTATTTATAGTAATTGTTATTATTTGACTGTATTTTATACGTTTAAGCGAGAGGACGACAGAAAAAGTAGGTGAATCGGAAGGTCCCAACTCGCGCGGACTCGCGCGGATTGCTTAAGCGAGTTGACGAACAAGCCATATTAGGTAATCTCTGGAAGTACTGGTCCGATAGCAAAAAGTTTTTCACCGATAGAAAGCTGCTTTATTCCTGAGTGGGGTGTTCGTGGGCGAAGCCGCGGGCAAATGCTAGAATATTATATTTATCGACCGTGAAGTACCAATACCGCCTAAAAATATTTTTTCAAGAAAATCATAATTTACCGCTATGAATTTAAAAAGGTTTTTCCGCGTGTTTTAAGCGATTATCACACTGCCACGCATGACGCTGCACGTTGCGTGTCGACGCACCTACGCGCGTACTTGCGGAAGTGCAGATCTGCATCATCGTACGGGTTTTTTACGCACTCACGCGCGTTGGTGCGTTTTGTAAATTCACGCAGGCTCTGACTCATTTCATACAAAATCATACGATAATCGTCTTAGTAAAATTCGAGTAATTTTTTTTGTTTTCAGGTCTGACAGACAGTTAGTGTTATTGGTACTTTGCTGTCGATATAAAAAAATACATTAATTAATATCAAATGCTGCAGTGACAAAAATAATAACAATTAATTTTGTAAAATCATGGTTACCCTAGTTAAAACAGAGGTAAGAAAGGGATACACCGACCCTTTCTCGTTGTCTTGTTCAGTACATTTTTCCCCGTTTGCTTGTCAATATGAACTTAATGGCAATGAGAATAAAGAACAATATAGAGTGTGTTTGCTGCGCAGGCAATCTAGATTATCCGTAGGATACATAAAATCTTTGCTCTGGTGTCTGTTTGGTGTCTTGTTTGGTGTCTTGCTATATTTCACTGGGACACCACGGTAGCGCAACCAGTGGCGCTACCCGGGTGTCCCGGTGAAATATGGCTCTAATACTAAGAGATAGTTTGGCTGGTTTGCTATGAAGCTGTATGGAAGTGCGCACTCAAAACGATTCAGAATCGGCTAACAAAAAGTTCTCTAAACTGATTAAGCAACCAAACTATTGGCCTTTCAAGTCTGTAGTTTGCGGGGTCCGTTAATTGAACTAAATAGTTCATTCCCTGAAAATTTTAATTATGTTTTTTTGGAAATGTCCCGGACAGTCGAAACGTTAAATCCGTTTTAGAGTCTGTCTAAAAAGTCAAACGACTTGGATTATTATTAGGATGAAATGAAATCTGATGTACCTAGTCAGCTCTGGTTCAATATCAAGGTTGATTAAGAGATCCAGAACATTGTTTACTAATAGAAGAACCTTATAAAAATTAACGAATATTTTTATTATTTTTTAATAATTAAATCTACTATATAAAAATAAGTCGGGTTTTCCTTCCTGACGCTATAACTCCAGAACGCACGAACCGATTTCCACGGTTTTGCATTCGTTGGAAAGGTCTCGGGCTCCGTGAGGTTTATTAGAGTAGAGTAGGGTAGAGTAGAGTAGGGTAGGGTAGAGTAGGGTAGGGTATAGTAGGGTAGAGTAGGGTATAGTAGGCTGAAGTAGGGAAGCGCGGGAGCGAAGCCGCGCGGGCAAAAGCTAGTATTATACAAAATTCCAAAGTTGTTTTACTTTTTAGACAGACTATATCTGTGACTATCCGTACAATCTACTGCCCACTATAGTTTTGCACTAACAACGCGAGCTTGTATGTGTTTTCTTTCGCTTCTCTTTACGACTTCTCCTAATGTCTTTTTCCTGTCTTTCTATTTTCTTTCTGGAAATAAATAATAAATACGTCGTGTGATGAATTAGTGCTTCGTCTTCAGAAGAAAGTTATTTCAGACATCCCAAATTGATATTAGGGTTTGCTGTGCTTGCGTTCGTTTTGTTTTATGGCACTCACTGAATCGCAAGTGTTGTCATGTCTGTTATTAGGTAAATTTGCTCTGAAATATTTTTGTTATACAACTGTTGGAGGTAAATATTAAATTACTTTATCAAGCAAAATAGGAAGTATATCTATCTACCTGTAATTGACAGTAATTTGTTTATGGAAAATATATTTTTTTCAAGTCAAGAGTGTGAATAGGTTACTTCTAGGTAAACATGATCATTAGCTTATTAGGTGAGTTAATGGTCAAAATCACGGATATCTATGGTCAAAATCGAACCTTTTTATAATAAAAAAGAATTCAGTCTTATCTTTCGTTTCTATTTTAGGTACTAAAGAGGTCAATTTTAAACGTCCTCAAAGCCAGAGGTTCTCGATTCGACTGACTTTCTTTTATTGTGTGTCTTGTTTAGCGATATCTTCGTCAACTGCTAGCTAATTGGTTTTGATGCTTCTGCGTTTTTCTTTATTCCTTCTGCTTTTTGTGATGGGAAATCATCGAATGATTTCTTTCCTTCTAATGTGTGAATTTCACGCTGGTATAAACTAACCAATAATGTTCAATTTCAATGTTAATAAAACAAAATTTGCAAAATTTTCTGATAACTACAACCGAGTCTTTAAGTCAAGAGTGAATAGTTTACTTCTAGGCAAGCGTGCTCCATCGTCGAACACATCATCGATTTCCATCAGATGAGATAGCGGTCAAGCGTGAGAGCTGGGGTTGTCATTGGATGATATTCCCCACCAAAAATAAAACCTATCAATAAAAAAAATATTCTGTCCCCTATTTTTATTAAAAATTACAAGTATATTTTTTTCCATTCCAACGCACTCCTCTCTCTTTAACCAACTTCATTACCGTCGCGTTTATAGACATGTTGATTTGGATGACGTCAGAGGCAGACTGTTGTTAGCCGTGCACGCTTGCACGTAACCGCAACGCATTAGTGGCTCCAAACGAAGCGGAAATCTGTTACTGGACCGGGTATTATTTCAACCAGTCACTAGTTCCACTAAATAGATAGGTACAGAAGTCAATCTCATGTATTTACCTAGTACCTACTTCACTTTTTATACCTACGCAATGCGATCACGCTTAGGGCAGGGTCAGCGCGTTGCGCCGGACTGTACGAGTGCGACCGGGCGATTGAGCCGAGAGATATCGTGTCCGTGAGCCGTGTCTACGTTTTCGTTGCTCAAGCGCGCTTTGTATGTAGATTGACTTCTGTATCTATCTATTTTGTGCTTGTACGGTATCATAGCAGACATATATTATCTCCTGTTATCAGACTGTTTTTATTGTGGTTAGCCAAGACTTGATGCGTTAAACGATTAGGGGTTATCGTATCATCGTCGCTTAGTGTTACGTATAAGATTATTCTCCCCACCGCGTCTGTCTGTCTGTTCGTGATAAACTCTAGAACTACTGAACGGTTGCGGTCATGCGGTTCTCTTCAATAATCAGAGAGATTAATGAGGAAGGTTTAAGTGTATAATACAAAATGTATAGTGTAGCAGAGAAAAGCTGAAAATTTCAAAGACACACCTGTGGAAAGTTGGGGCAGGTCGTTAATAATTTACATAAGCTGACGAATTTTACCAATGGGGTTAGCAAAAACAACACGAAAGAAAAGAAAGAAAAACATTTATTATTTGAGATTCGGACAAGAGAAACAACAGAATAGAATAAACATGTTAATGAATCATACAAAAGATATAATATTATAACAACATTAAGCTAGGGAGTGGAATTCCTTGCCGGAGTTTGTGTTTCCTGATGGCTACAACTCGGGAATCTGAGTCAAGAGTGAATAAATAGGTTACTTCTTGGTAAGCGCGTTCCATCGTCGACCGCATCGTCGCTTTCCATCAGGTGAGATTGCGGTTAAGCGCGAACCTATTAACAGTAAAAAAAAAACTGGGCAAGTGCGAGTCGGACTCGCGCACTGAGGGTTCCATGCAAACTACAATTCCCGAATGGAGTCTCGAAGATTTTACCGAATTGCATTTTTTTTTGTTGTGATGTAGGTAACAACAAATTTACTGTTTTCAGATTTTTTGCTTTACCTGTGCTATAAGACCTTGCTTTCTCTCTGATCTCTGATCTGGCTACGACACATACGCCTTTTGATTCTGTTACATTCACACATCTGGTCATTCAAGCGTGCCTGTATTACGTCTCATTTAGATCACGAAACCTATCCTTCTCAAAATAGAGGATTAGAGATACATTATTTACGGTTTCCAAGACTGTAAACATATTCAAGTGCGTTCGACGCACCCTGGGCAGTCATTCTAGGCTACCGAATGTGCCAAGTTCTGGCTTATCTGCTGACTAAGACATTAATAATTCAGACTCCAGCCAATTTATCCCTCCACACTTGGTAGTATGACTGATAGAGAATACTTACAGCTTGTGTCACCCAAAGGGCGATGGACTATGCTCGGAGTTTCCTTGCGTGATCACATCAGAAATGAACACAGCCGCAGAAAAACCAAGGTCACTGACATAGCTCGAAGAATCGCCAAACTTAAGTGGCAATGGGCAGGGCACATTGCACGCAGAACAGATGTTCGATGGGGACGAAAGGTTCTGGAGTGGCGACCACGTACCGAAAGACGCAGCGTTAGCAGGCCTCCAACAAGGTGGACCGATTACCTGGTCAGGGTCGCGGGAATCCGATAGTTGCGTGACGCACAGGACCGGCCGTTGTGGCGACGCTTGATGGAGGCCTATGTCCAACAGTGAACGTCTTTCGGCTGATATGATGGTGATGATGGCAGCCTGTTCACAACTTGGGTCTTAGCGGCGCTATGAGCGGTGTCTCGTGGCGTGCTTCAAACACTTTTGTTCTTACCGCTCGCCGCACCGCGCTTAGCTACCCCTCACAGCGGTAAGGTCGTGAGGCATTCAGTCAGCGCTTTTACTATTTTTTAGGTAGTATATCATCAAATGATTCTTCCCGCAAGAGGGAGTTTCATACTTTTGCTGACTAAAACCCACCGTGTTTCGTCTGTTATCCGTTGTTAGGCCACGGTAACTCTTCCGAACAATCCCGCAGACGCCTTTGTACCCCGTTGTTATAAAAAGTTTTAAATAAATAAGCCGTTTAAGGCGGCCCTTCTCGGTTTTGAAAGCTTGTTGGGTCATTCAACGCTATGTTGGCATTCGGTAATTCTGTCATTTACTCGAATATTTCACACAACAAATTGTGTGATATATTCGAGTAAATGACCACAAAATACGTTTTTTAACTTACTGTGAGAATATTTTGAAGGGCTAACGTTCACGCAAAATAGCAGATTTTCGGAGGTTTTCGCTGGATTAGTCTTACACAAATTAATGATTTGATTTCAATAGAAACCTAGATAATATCTACAAGATATCTGTTTTCAAAATATCTCGAAAAAGATGTGTAATAACGTCATAATAACGTAAGAGGAGCATTATTGATAGGCTCGCGTTAGACCACCATCTTACCTGATGGTAAGCGATGATGTGGTCGCCGATGGAGCACGCTTGCCTAGAAGTAACCTATTCACTCTTGACTTAAAGACCCCTAAGTTATAGCTCCGGTTGTTGTTGTTTCTTTAAATTTTTAATCTTTACGCGAACAGGGGGTATAATAAGACAAAAAACTGCTCTACAAATGTGTTGAAGGCTCCCTTCTAGTTACGTAGCATGCCTTACAGGTAGAATATCTGATTAGCTTAGTACGTGGGTGGTTCATGGTCGGATTTTAATTATGCATGAAGTCTAGCTCAGAATAGATTTGCCGGAACTATCTGGGGTGGTTTTCTACCCCGGTGGTCACAGTTAGCGACACGTCATGCGATAAAGGGGTTGGAATATGTAAAGCAATGGGTTATAGCAGAAAATGATATGTAGAATTTTTTTTTTTTGGTATCTTCTGTATCTGTCAAAGTTGCTGTGTAATTTATCTGCTAATTCTTTGCTCGCAATGGATTTGATGTGGGTTTTCACTGATATAAATAAATAAATGACGAAGTTTTTTCTTTTCTCTAGTCATTACTGTCCCGCTGTTGGGCAAAGGCCTTTCCCAAGACTTCCTAGATATTCTTCTTCCACGCCGTCTCGAACCAATTCTGGTGGTACGCATCTAGACTTGATCATCTTGTGAAAGAGGTGTCTTTTTAGGACAGCCTCTACGGCGCTTGTCCTCTGCAGGAATCCTCTGCCTGGCGACCCTTGCCAAGCGGTCACTGTGCATGCGGCTGACGTGACATAACGAGGATTATAAGTACCTGTACTAATTTACACCCATGCAAAGCTGGGGCAGGTCATTAGTTACGTCTAAATACAAAATAGATAGGTACAGAAGACAATCTCATGTATGTACTTCACTTTTTATACCTTCGCTCGGTGGACGCACACTATTGAGCGTTTGAGCCGGAACTGTTCAACAAGCGGGCCGGGGCACTCCAAAATATCGTGTCCGTGAGCGGTGTCTATGTGTGCGTTGCTCGAGCGCGCTTTGTATGTAGATTGACTTCTGTACCTATCTATTTTGTGGTCTAAACCAGTTTCTGCCAACGGCTTCGCACCACGTGTGATAATCGTAGTAAGTTTTTCCATACAAATTTTGGATCCCCGTTTCATCCCTAAGTGGTGGAATTTGGAAAATCTTTTCTCAGTGCTTGCCTACGTCATAAAAGGAAGCCTTGTGCAAAATTTCTCGTTTACCTAATCGCAGTAGTTTCAGCTGTGCGTTGATACGTCAGTCAGCTTCTTTTTAGGGTTCAGTACCCAAAGGGTAAAAACGGGACCCTATTACTAAGACTTCGCTGTCTGTCCGTCTGTCTGTCACAAGGTTGTATCTCATGGACCGCGATAGCCAGACAGTTGAAATTTTCACAAATTATGTACTTCTGTTGCCGCTATAACAATAAATACTATAAAGAAAATAAAATAATTATTTAAGGGGGGCTCCCATACAACAAACACAATTTTTATATGTTTAAGTAGATAAATTCTCAAATTTCACTATAAAATTCGCACAAAAAAAAAGATAAGATCACCCACGTTTTGGCCAGACGAGCTAAATTCAGGTAATCCCATAATTTACATTCCTATTTTAGAATTTTGCCCGAGGTCACTTCACTGCAGTCTGAAAACAGTAGCAATTACAACGTACACCTATTGTTCAGTGCTGATAAACCATCTTTATGTATCCGTTTTGCCGTCTAGTTATAAAATTATCATACAAACGCTTGTCCCAATGGGTTTCACGAGTTTACCTCGTTATATTTTATTCTCCTGTTATGGGGTGAACGCGTTATATATGGAATACTGTGTGCGGTTCTGCTGTTGTCGTAATTAGATTATATAGAGGATAATTTACCTACGTGGCTGGCGTGGGTGTTATTCAGGGGTTACCTTTGTCAAATCTTGTCAGTCTATTTGTCAGTTTATTTGCCTGCTGCGGTCTTCCCGTCCGATTATAATTTGGGTGTCTAGAGTCTGTTAATCAACTAGTGCGTCTCACCATCAACAATTGCATCACTGCTTAGGTGGGATCGCAGTCAAGCACTAGTTTATATCAGATAAAAAAAAGTCTATTTGTCATTTCATAACTAATCAATCTAATAATCTTTTCACTGCTGGGACTCAGGCCTCCTCTCAATGTGAGGGAACAGGCCGTAATCTACCACGCGGACCTAGTGCTGGTTGGTGGATAGCACATGCCTACGAATTTCTGGGTTTTAGGAAGTGTCGGTTTCCTCACGAGGTTTTCTTTAATCATTTTTGGAGTACTGGTAATGCACAAAATACAGGTCCTGCCTGGAATTCAAGCCACACTTATCGATAGTCTTCTTGGTCAATTCATCTATCTTTATTTTTCTGGATTGCTGGGTAAAGGACTACCTTTCTTAGGTTCACCTACGTCCGTCTCGCGGCTTCTTGTGGCCGGCTCAGCCATTTCGCGTTTCCTCGGACCGCGTTTAGCGTTAAGTTAGTAATGTATAAACTTTAATCTAATAGCGTACTTATTGTTGAAAAGCCTAATAAATAAATAAACCTATTATGGTACTTCTGGAAATTCTGGATGATTCTGGAGTGGCGACCACGTACCGGAAGACGCAGCGTTGGACGGCCTCCAACAAGGTGGACCGATGACCTGGTCAGGGTCGCGGGAATCCGATGGATGCGTGATGCACAGGACCGGTCGTTGTGGTGACGCTTGGGGGAGGCCTATGTCCAACAGTGGCTGATATGATGATGATGATGATGATTATGGTACTTAAGCTCCCTTGTCCGTCAATCGATATTCAACAATGAATTCCTAGCTTATGACCGCTGTAGGCTCTCAAGCAGCCATGGCCGATCACGCGTTATCAAATTGTTTCCAACGTACGCTGGTTACCCTAAATCCGTAAGAGCGTAACGTAAACACAGTGAACGGGAACACACTTATAACAATAACACGCGCAACTAAATTTAGACACTCGCTGAATAGTTACAAAACTCTTACTTGATTTATGTACTATAGAAATACAACGAAAGTTTGAATTAAATGTTGCTTTTTAGGATTCCGTTTTTTGCCTTTTGAACTCTAAAAATTTTTTTTTTCAAGGCGTGAAAGAAAAATAAACCGGGCAAGTGTGAGTTGGCCTCGCTGAACGAAACGCCTTACAAAGATTTTTCCAAATATTGCTATTTGGAATAATCTTCGTAACCTATTCGGGAATTGAACTTTTTTCATAGGTAAGTTTGTACGAAACCCTCAGTGCGCGAGGCCAACTCACACTTGCCGGTTTTTTTTCCTTCCACGCCTTGAAACAATTTTGAAGGCGTAAAAGCTACAACCCGGGAATCTTTAAGTCGAGAGTGAATAGGTTTGTTTTAGGTAAGCGCGTTCCATCGTCGACTGCATCGTCGCTTTCCATCAGGTTAGATAGCGGTCAAGCGCGAACCTATCAACAATAAAAAAAAAAAAAAAAAGTAACACTGACAGCTTGGTAGTCTCCAGAAATCATGATCACGTGATAATAATCTAATTTAAAAAATTAGATTATTATCACGTAATAATGGCGTCTTTTTTTAGACAATAATGATGAATGAAATTTTACATTGTAAGAAACCATCAAATAATTTCTCCCGCTCTGGGTGAAGCGAAAATGTCTGATTTACTGATAAAAACAGACACTTACCCTTTGCGCTACTGATTAAAACCACACCTATGTTCCTTCAGTTACCTTTTGCGTTCTAGGACCATAAGTTTCCCTTTCGGAAGCCGACCCATGGTCTCAGTAAAATAAATACTTTTTCTTCTTTCTTTCTTCTTCAGTACACAGAAGAGATACATCTTTTCTACATCTTTTCAGTGAAAAGACACATCTACCAGTAAGCTTTTACCCTGCTGGGTCCTATCCTACTGTTTTGCTTACGTCTCTTTGAGACGCGCGTGGAATACTATGCGCCGTTGACGACTTGGGCTCGGTCTGTAGCCCGATTCACGTAATGAAAACCGTAACGATATCGTAGCGATTTAGTCGTTTAGCCCATTTCCGTATTCACATCCATCAATCGAGTTTGATCGACACCGATTTTAAAGTCGTTTGAAATTCATCGATTTAAAAAAAAAACTGTATTACATTATCCTGGTAGAATACTTATTAATGTAACTGGAAATAAGTCGATAGATCGTGAATACCGCTTTTGGATAAGACTTCGATCGAACGACTGTAAAAGTTCAACGATATTTGGCTTGTTTGATTTTACGTGAATCAGGCTACTAGACGGTGAGCTAGGAGCATTCACCTTAATCTGACTGTTCGGGAAATTTATAAAACATTATCTTTAGTTTATGCGAAACCTGAATAGGCTCAGTTTGTTCAGAATCGGTAACTGAATGAATTCCAATAGTTTGAACACCATGTTATATCTTTTCCCAAATTATTTAAAAAGGTCACAAGTTGTACACCATCGACACTAAGTCCAACACAGTCAGGGCAAGTCATAGCGGGCGGGCATAAGGTGCTAGCAAACAGCTTGGTGCAAAACAATCCCTCAGTCGCCTGGATGGCCCGGTGACTATGTATTTTTGCTGACATAAAAAGCTTTGTGATTTTTCATGATACATGGATTGTGTGAGAAGCGATATGAAAGAAAAGGGAGTTAGTGATAGCGTGACGGGTGACAGGACAGAATGGAAGAAAAAAACGTGTTGCGCCGACCCCAAATAAAACGGGACTAGGGCAGGAAGATGATGATGATGATGAGTTATGAAATTTTGTACATAGATTCTTTATATAAAGATAGTAGACTCGTGTTTCGGGTTTCTTATATACTAAAAATAATGTTGTATGTATGTTTAACCCCATGGTAACTACGTCAAAACTCATGTAAACGTCGACTACATACACGGGTCCTCCTATTACGCCTGAGGACGTTACCGAATTGTTAAACTCCACACGAGTTTGTTATCAAACAATGTTTCCAACCGGGTTCGTCTGCTTTTGATTATGTACTTATGTAGTTGATTGAGCTGTAGACTAGTTTATAACTGACTGCAAAAAAGACGAAGTACTTTAATATAATTATACTTGTATGTATTTATTCGGAAAGTGAAAGGCATGCTGTTTTTACTTATAAATGTTGCATGGCAAAACCTCACTACGGAACAGGGTGTAAAGTCCCGCAACCTCCACTGAAAAGACAGGATCCTTCAACCAGACACGTTTTGTGTCTGGTCTGGGCACCTGCCCGAAAGTTGATATGACGTTAAATCTAATTTGTAGTTCCATGTGGCGGCATACTTGTCGATGAACTCCTTCGACTAAGCCGAAAGGCTTTCGATTCGAAGACAGGTACAGTTCTTCACATAGTCCTACTCTTTGATAGAACAATGGTGGTTACTTATTCTTTGAAACGTCTACAGTTTGCCGTAACCAGTAGCCCGATTCACGTAATGAAAACCGTAATGATATCGTAGCGATTTAGTCGTTTAGACCATTTCCGTATTCACATCCATTAATCGAGTTTGAACGACACCGATTTAAAAGTTGTTTGAAATTCGTCGATTTAAAAAAAAATCTGTATTACATTATCCTGGTAGAATACTTATTAATGTAACTGGAATTAAGTCAAAATATCGTGAATACCGGCTTTTGGATAGGATTTTGATCGAACGACTATAAAACTTCAACGATATTTGGCTTGTTTGATTTTACGTGAATCAGGCTGCAGATCTAAGTCTAAAGGTAGAACTATACTGCTCAGACGTGTGCTACACACGTCGATCTGGGCGCGTCCGTTGGTCTCCTTACATTATATGGAAACTAGACTTGTAGAGCTACACTTGATACACGCCACGCGACGCCGTTCTACGTACAAATCAAGCGCGTTACACGAGGGCGTCGGTCTAATGTAGTTCTAGCTTAAAGATAGTTGAGCATGTTACAAGCATATCTAATTAGCTTGTTTAAATGTTTTAGCAATAACGGTACCTAAGTATGAAAACAACTGTGAGAGACCCACTTGTTGATAAGTTTTCTAAAACTTATCATAGCGGCTTGTTTGTTCTGCCAAACCACAGAACAACTAAATTATTTCTCAAACCACAGAAACCATATAAATAAATCAAAGCTAACAAGCTACAAATATGATCCCTATACACATTATTTTTCATGGAAACTCCTCAAGTACATATATAATGACACCGGCAACAAAATATATAGTTCAGAAGTCAATCCACATAGAAAGCGCGCTCGAGCAACGCACACAAAGACACCGCTCACAGACACGATGTCTCGGTCGCGTCTCGGACCACTCGTCGAACAGTTCCGGCTCAAACGCTCATTAGTGTGCGTCCACTGAGCGTAGGTATAAAAAGTGAAGTACATACATGAGATTGTCTTCTGTACCTATCTATTTTGTGCCGGCAACTCGTTTGCACCGGCGCGTTGTGCAATGCTGACGCAACCTAGGACAATCGCTGACGAACAATGGACGGAGATAATAACTTCACTGAGATACAAAAGCCTGGTCCTTCACATTTTAATGGAGCATTTTTTCTATTAGTATAGGAATCTGTTTTGTTTTCCAATGGAATGTGGTCAGGGTGAATTGCGTGAATCGTTTTTTTCTATCTACCTATATCTGATCTAAATCAGAATGGCCTATTTCCAATAATTCTCCGGACTTACGCCATGGTCACGCCACAATCGTTGCAATCCCTCTTGAGGAGTAACTGGAGAGGTATTACAGCGTCCTCACTTTCGCGTAATGATCCACGTGCACCTCAAAGAGATGTCATCAAACCGTAGATGCCCAGCAGGGCCGATGCCCGCTAGGTCCGCGGGGATGTTTTTCAAAAGGAAACTTTTTTTTTTTTATGGATAGGCTCGCGTTTGACCACTATCTCACCAGATGGTAAGCGATGATGTGTCCGACGATGGAGCACGCTTGCCTAAAAGTAACCTATGATCTTAGAACGCAAAGGGCAAGTAAAGGACACAGGTGTGGTGTTCCTCCATCCTAAAGCGGATGAAGTCATTGCATGATATCTCATCCTTTCTGACCACTCAACAAAAAGTCATCATTTCGGTTGTCACCTCCTTTTTAGTCATATTATTATCTTTCACACACACAGCCTGCCCATCGACTTCTTTCATCATATTATTATAGCCTAATGTTTTATAAGTATCCATGTTGTAAGTAACTATGTGAAATAAAAACTTTGTGAATTTTTTTTTTGAATCGGCATCGGCAAGGGGAAGGATCTTTTTCCTTGTCGATGCCGAATTGCCGATAATATGCACACTTGAGACAAGACAGTCTTGAACAGACTTGTTTCGAAAGTGCAAGACAGACTCTTCTATGCGAAACGAGCAACTCTAAGACTGTTTTGTCTCAAGTGTGCGCAGGCCCTTAGGCTACAAGAAATTCGATGAATGCATGTTTGCAAAGAATGAAATGGGAACGAGTACAAGATCGTACCTAAACTTCTGTGTCAAAAATGTACCCTGACAGATTAAAGCGAATAAAAATAGCACCCTTCCGTCTCCCATATCAGGAAGCCGGACACATTCTAAAGAATTTCTCCGCCAAGGCGAAAATGCCTTAACTTGTAAGTTGAATGAACTCTGAATGGACAGCTGGTTTTAAATGGCGCTTAAAAAGAAAGGATACTCGCCGACATTCTTGAGAGAATTGGCGAAATTAATTTACTGCAGAATTACTTTATTCTTTCTTTTTTTAGTAATATAAACTAGTGCTTGACCTTGGTCCCATCTGGTGGTAAGCAGTGATGCAATCGTTGATGGTGAGGCGCACTAGTTTATTAAGAGCTTATTTCCTATTCTTTGTAGACTGCGTTTGACCACAATATCTCTTACCTGATTTTATTACTATTTATTGATTTAAAAGACAGTTTCTTGCACATTCATCTATGCTTTGGAAGCTTGCATCTTTTTGTGACTGATCGACCTTGACTGTTTAAAAATAATTTGGTTTTTTTTTTTATTTTTATTGAGCACACTTACTCTTGCCAATCAGCCCAGATACTTGGGAGATTTCAAGTTAAAATACAGTGTACCTGTACACACAATAATTCAAAAACCTGTTATCTTTTTACCTCTTTTTTGTAGGTCTTCATCATCCCCGTCTGTTATTCTGACAGCTCATTAAGCGCTCGTGGTCTTGGTCCCTACTTTATTACCTCGTCGTCAATAATCTCTATATACACCGCAAAATTTTAATTGTTTTAATCCCGTGGTGGGTCGATCCGGTACATAAACCACTATCGATTTGTAAAGATAAAATTAAAAAATAAGGTACCTTTTTTTCAAAACTCGTATTAATTTACGCATGTACAAAATTAATTTCTTTAAGGAAACGTCAACTAAGCGAGTGCATTGATCTGTAGATAGTTTGTACGCAACGCCGACAACTACCTACGGGTCATTGGACTCACTCAGCTGACGTATTCTTAAAGAAATTAATTTCGTACATGCGTAAATTAATACGAGTTTTGAAAAAAAAAAGACTTTATTTTTTAATTTTTCCTTTACAAATCGATAGTGTTTCATGTACCGGATCGACCCTCCACGGGATTAAAACGAACAAAATTTAAGGGTGTATAAAAGGAGAAACTGACTGACTGACATATCAATGCACAATCAAAACTACTGGGACTAGGAGCGTAAAATTTTGCACAAGGTTTCCTTTTATGACGTAGGTGGGCACTAAGGATTTACCATGAAACGAGGGTTCAAAGTTTGTATGGAAAAACATTCATGCGGGCGCAGCCGCTGGCAGAAGCTAGTATTGTAATAAGTGTCCCAACAAATCACGGCAAACTTTTTAAAGTCCATAACTTTTTAACCAATGAAATACTCCAGCTCCATAAAAACAAAACTAAAGTGTAATGTAACTAGAGCTTACTACGTCTGTCCAGGGCGCCAGCGTGCCAAGAAACTCGGATTCTGAGTAATAAACTATATTGACCAAGGAAAACCAACTGGAAACGTATTGACAAGGCAATTTCACGCTTTTTAGACAGTAATGTGAAGAACTTATTTATTTTGTTTCTTACAGGGTCATGTTGGCGCCCAACAAACAATTCAATATGATGTTCTGGAATCTAGAACCTTAATATTTTATGTTCAAGTTCCATGTTCCATATTTGGATTTATCTATATTTATAAAGCTAGAACTACATTAGCCCAACGCACACGTGTAAAACACACGCCTGATTTGTACGTAGAACGACGTCGCGTGGCGTGGATCTAGTGTAGCTCTACAAGTCTAGTTTCCATTTTTTAAATGTATGGAGAAAGCCGCGCCCAGATCGGCGTGTGTGACACATGTGTGCGCAGTGTAGTTCTACCGTAATTGTATTTTTTTCCCGTGCTTTTCATTCTCGCCGTTCCGATTTTTATTCCACCCTTGTTATTATGACTTACAATAACAGCCAATAGTCATAATAAAGCCAACAGAATCAATGCCTTGTTGATTTAATTACACGCCCACATTTACATAACTATACCTTAATTTAATCTTAGCAAACAGGCTTTCAGAGAAACACATTCAGCGCTATAACTACCAGGAAACCATATTTCTCAGTAACTATAAAGATCGATGGGTATAATAATATGTCCCTATGGTTAGGACTCGCCCAGGCTTCCTTTGCTGTGCATTCCTACGCATGCGTGCTAGTGATCAACTTCTGTCAAGCCCGCGCATGCGTACTAAGGATCAACTTCTGTCAAACCCGCGCATGCGTGTTGGAACCCCTTTTTGGCCGCCTCTGTTGCCGTGTGCATTGTTTGACGGAAGTACGGAACTGCATATATTAAGAACTTGAAGATCCTTGACCTCTCAAATGTTGAGTTTTAGAACGATCTCCATGAAGAGCATATAAGGTTGTTATTTTAGTTGTTGCTGTAGTATGTTGTATGTAGGTTGGTTGTTTTTTTTTTTGTTGTTGTAACAAACATGTCAGCTCTTGTTCGCCTGATGATTAATTTATGTATCTCTATCGATTGATGTAATGATGATTAGTGTTTTCGATTTGTAGATCTTTGACTTGGCGAACTGGAGTATGTTTTGCAATGTGTTTTTATTTATTTTCCTTTTTTGTAAAGGTGAGAAATGGGGTGTCACACATCGTGTATTGTTTGCTTTTTCATCTGCGGGACGTGTCCCACACTCAATATTGACATTCTTTTAGGTTTGACAAGACCCCACTTGGTTATTATCTCACCTGATTGTTAGCGAAGGTACTTTCCACGACTGTATAGGTAGCAAAAGGTATCTTTTCACTCCAGGCTTCTATTGGAAAAACTGACACGCGCGGTCAATAGATTCTCTTTCAATGCCTTTCCTTGAAATGTTCAATAAAATATTTCTATGTAATGCTGAATTTTGAGTTTGCCTTGGCTCATATGAAATGTGTCGAGAGCGATAAGGCCGCCAATCATGTTTTTTTTTTAATTATAAGGTCTCTTTTTTGTAAATTTGTAATCTTGGGGTGCACTAAAGTATCATCATCAGCCTTTTTAATTCTCCCACTGCTGGGACTCAGGCCTCCTCTTTAGGAGAGGGAATGGGCTGTAATCAACCACACGGGCCCTGTGCGGGTTGGTGAATGTTACATGTCTTCGAATAAAGTAAAGTATATAAATTAATAAATGGTTTTAATTGTTCCAGAGGTCGTTGCGTTGCGTGATATTGGACGCGGCGCGCGATTGTCGAGCGGTACACTAGAGAGGCGAGCGACAAAGCACCCAACATGAATGAACTAGACAGCCTGCGTCAGGAGGCGGAGACGCTCAAAAATGCTATCAGAGTGAGTATTTTGAACCTTGTGTAGCATCGCGGTCGTTTCTGCATAATCACTCCAAAAAAAAATTTCGCTTGAATCCTGCGGCGCGGCGCCAAACAGCCTTTGAAATTTTCGTTTCGAGTGCAAGCAAAAATGAACTTAGCGGTGGTCAGGCGGATGTCTCTTTTATAGTACTTACCTGGATTTTGGGTATTTGTACTACTAATGTAATAGTAGTGGATAACTGACTGACGTTACATATAATCAAGACTCTTCGGGTTAAAAATTTGACTGGCCTGTTGGTCTAGTGGTTAGTGGCCCTGACTGCTATGCCGGAGGTCGGGTTCGATTCCCACCCAAGACAAATGTTTGTGTGATGACCACGATCATTTGTTTTGTGTCTGGATGTGATTTATCCATATTATGTATGTATTTAAAAGTATATATAGTATGTTTATCAGTTGTCTAGTAATCTTAGCAAAAGCTCTGCTTAGTTTGATAAGATGGCGTTGTATGAAAGTTGTGGAAAATTATTATTATTTTGGCTATGGGGTGGCAATCAACAGGCGGACATATTTTGGGGTAAATGGTTGTTGTCGCCGAGGACAGCACGGTAATTTCTCATGGTGAATGAAAAGCCAAAAGCTACATCAACTCATTGTCTGTTAAGATGAGGTCGATGCTGTATCAGTTACTTATAATCTGCCTCTGACAGATTCTGTAGCTGACCTAAAAAAAAAATATTGTTCACTTGAGAACCTTCTTTTGGAAGTCGGATAAAAATAAAAACTTCAACAATAACAAAGTCTTGAGCAGCGCTCCTAAATTTAAAATATCTGAAGAGCCAGTCCATCATTTATTCAAACTCCTGTTTTTTTTTTAAGGGGATTGTGTCAGATTGTCACCATCAGTAGTTGTGTCAGCGGCTCATTACATCACTTGGTTCCAGGATGCGAGGAAGGCAGCCTGCGATACATCGCTGGCGCAAGCGACGGCGAACCTCGAGCCCATCGGGCGCATACAGATGCGCACGCGACGCACACTGCGCGGCCATCTGGCCAAGATCTACGCGATGCACTGGGGAAGCGACTCCAGGTAAACAACACTCAACTTTGCCGTAGAACCTCGAACAATGAGCAGCAGTCAAGCTAAGCAGGTTTTAGAACCAATCAAGTGTCCCCAACACTCCTTTAGACGTATGTGGAATAGAGTGTAAATTCTCGCAAAGTTTCATTAAAATGGGAAGATCCTCCGACCTGACGGATATTCTGTCTGGGCCGGACAACTGCCCTATATTTGATTTTGGATGGTTGTATGTGTTCTAATCGCACGGAGAACTTTAATACCGTAGGAATTCCAATTTATTAGTTCTTATGTTGCGTCATAGGTGTTGTTACACTCTCGAGCCACTGAGCTGTGCTTGTCGTTTTTGACGAAACCACTGACTCCTTCGTGCTTCTGAAAAATATGAACCTCAGTCTTATCCATCAGCTAGCTAGTGCCTGTTTGTGGTTTGTTTTTGGTTTCTCCTTATTTCTTTTTCGCCCAACCATGACTACCAGCCACCGTAGGCGCGAGCTTGTGGTCGACCGGTAACCACTTGGAACGAGACCAAGTCTTCGACGACGACGCGTAGTATTCTACTCAAAGAGATGTCAGCAAAACCATAGGGCCCGGCAGAACCCTACTAGGGCCTTAGGTCGACTTCTGAAAAGGTTACTCTTGGTTCTAGAACGCAAATGGCAACTGAAAGACCATGGGTGTGGTTTTAGTCTGTAGCAGTATCAGATGATTTCCCACCTTAAAAAAACACGATACAGTGCGCTGAGTGCGAGTTGTTTTCACGTTAAGGGCCAAGCGCCCGAAAAGTGCCATGAAACAGTGATTTTCTGAGGCCTACTCCTCCGTAACGGCTAGGTCAATTGGTTTGAAAAAAATATATGTTTATTACAGATTCATGAACAATAATATCAATATTTGAGTTTTTCGTGCAATTAATACTTTTGTCAAAAAAAAATATTTAGCAATTTCGCAACTTTTCCCTACTCCTTCGAAACGGCTTGGACCTTTAGAAACATTTTTACACATAAAAATTGGTGGTTAAATATTCTAACTCTTAAAGTGAACATTGCATATGTAAATCAATCAATATCTCGCAGAGAAAATGGATTTAAAGCGCTTTCCGGGCGCTGCTGGCCGCAAATAAAAGCACAGATTTGCGTACTGCCGCCTAGGCGAGTGCGAGAGTTGCGTCCACATAATTTCGGCCAGATGGTTCAAGGGACTATACGCCTTAACGCAATCGAGACGTTTGCCGCGTTTGGCTCTCTGATTGGTAAAGAGCTTGGAGCGGGCCAATCGCAGCGCCGAACGTCACAAACGTGTCGATTGCGTTAACGTAAAATAAACTCACACTAGGCACTCTGGAGTGGTTCTTAGTGAGATGTAAAACATAAGAATAAAGAAAAGTCCAAATCGATGAATCAATCCACAAAGGTACCCAAACACTTGGTCTCTACATTCGCAACGAAACAGTTAACGTTATGAAGTTACATATGAGTCAACCACTGACGCGGTTCGTGACCAAAACTATACAGAACTGAGATGTCATTGAGTTTTATGATGCGATCGTATCGTATACTGACCTATTTATTGAGGAAAAACTTGTCAACGTCGCTATTTGGGAAGTTTGTTAAGAAGTCGAGAGTAAATAGGTTGTTTTTTTGGTGGAGAGAGTAAATACTACTACTAGGCAAGCGTGCTCCATCGTCGACCACATAATCGTTTACCATCATGTGGGTTGGTGGTCAAACGCGAGCCTCATTAAACCAAAGGAAATTTCTGAAAGGGAAATCATAGTCCTAGAACGTAAAAGACAACTGAAGGACACACGTGTTTTAGTAAGTGAAAGCTTTATGAACCATCTTTTCCTAAAAAATACGCCACGATATGCGGCCACGATGATTAATAGCCAGTTTCTTCATCAACAACTAAAACTATCAGTAAAAGTATTAACTTTTACTTGACTATTACTGATATTATAGCAAATGTGTTTCTTCATCCAAGTAACAGCTAAACTAAAAGTCAATAGAGTTACCATAACACAAACGGCTTAATTACCCTAAAAAAACGTGGGGAGCTTTTTTTACGCATGACAACATCGCAATATCCACTGTCAAGTAGTGTCAAAAAGTCGAATGTCATTTGATTCTGTCTATACGAACGCCAACGAACGAATGTTTTTAGAATTGAATTGATAAATAATAACATAAGTAATAAAATAAATGCTATTAGTTGTTGTTATTGATATTAACAACTGTTATTGGCATTTATTTTTTTGAAACCGTTATTTTTATACGAGTAGGTATAGGTATAGGTACACAAGCGCTAAAGTTCGCAGAGCCTAACTTCACACTCACCAAGATAGAACGGCCGCACTGTACATCGTAGTCGTATTAAATACAAACTGAAAATAAACTTACTTTTCTGTGGTTGGCGTCAGTTCATCTTGTAACAACAGGCTGAGGTATGTAACTGTTTCCTTTGAAATTCTGTATCGGAACAGAAAATCAGCGTCGTCCCATACGAAATGACCTTTGCGAACATTAAACTTTTTACGTCTACGCGTTAAATAACTAACGATAAGTTCCTCGTCTGATGAACTTTTTTTTATGGTGGGAAAAAATCATGCATTGACATCCCCCGCCCTTGGGCGGAGCGGGAGATAGTGTCAGACTCTTACTGACTAAAAGACCCACCCCGTTCCTTCTAGCCTTCATACCGGGGCTCGAGCGCCCTTTCGGATAACCCTGGCCCCAGTAGGCTTCGACCCGGCTGGGTCACTGCTGTTGCTGACAACTCCTTGAGGCGCGCGGGAACAGTGCGCGCCGTCGACGACTTGGGCTTGGTCCGGACAGTTACCGGACGGCCGGACAGTGAGCTACCCATTGCTCACTGTCCGCAAGCCCGCGTCTACGTTGGCCGGAAATCGGGATCAGAATCCCGGCGACGGCGGCGGCGATAACGCCGTTGCCTGATGCGTTCGGCCTCCTCCTTTGCGAGCATTACTGCTTCGCAGAAGTCGGCGACCGCTAGCCACTCCTCCTCGCTCCGGACCATAGCCTCAACCAAGGCCCGGCGCGAGAGGTCTCCGCCGCCGATCGCCCCCACGAGGGCACAGCGATGCTCCGCCCAAGCAGGGCACACCTCGACTATGTGCTCCACCGTGTCCTCCGGGCGTTCCGCACAGTGGCGACACCCGGGCGTCACTTCCGAATGAATCGAGTGCAGGAAACTCCCGAACGAACCATGTCCGCTGAGTACCTGCGTCATTCGGAAGGTAAGGACGCCGTGAGGTCTTTCCAGCCACGCCTCAAAGAGGGGACTTACCGCCATGATTGTGGCGTGCCCATCGTCTGATGAACTTGAACTTTCACTGGACGAAGTTCGTGATAACATATTAGTGAAACCTAAATAACCTACAACTTTGTCAAAATGACAGTGACTTTAGCTTTAACAGCCCCCTAATGAGTAGTAAAAGTTAAAGGCAAAAGTAACAGTTAAACCAACAGTTAAAATTGTGAAGAAACGAATTTGACCGTTACTTTTACTTTATGACGTTACTTTGGCTGTTACTTTAGATGAAGAAACCAGCTGTAAAACAATCAAAATGTAACATCTAAAGCTTCCTGAAGAATCACTTTTTTTTTTTTAATTTATTGCATACCTAAAGAAAAATAGATACAGTACGGGACTTTGTTTTATACATGTAAGTTGGAAGTCTAAAGAACTCTCATTTGGTATTCTAAGTCAAATTACTTTATAAATAGGCGTAGGTTAAAGTTTTGCGGTGTCATGCTTATTGTACATAAAATAATGCAGCCAGAGACTAGGTAGGGGTCGTAAACAAACGTCCAATAAAATTAAAAGGGCGTGGCCTTTGGGGTAAATAATAAAACTGGTGAATCAGTTTAGCCAAAAGTCATGATGTTAAGCCAGCAAAAAGAAAACTAAGTCATTATTGTTTACTAATGGCACAAAAGCCAAAAAGCCATGCCATAAAATTGAAAAAAAAAAAAGATTGTTTACTATAGTAAAAAATGAATCAATTCAGTTTCCAATTATGACGATTTTTTTTTGAGAAACATAGACTGGCCTTTAGCTTGATTTGATAAAACTTAGTAAATTATTTGGCCGGGATATATCATGGTGAGATATTATGTAGACACTTAATAATTTCCTCGCCGTTTTTCTTTCGACATGATGATCTTTGATCATGGGTCAGATCAACCTTCAATGGAAGGCTTCTAGTTACCTTCATCGACCTCAAATTTCATGAATTTCTTACTAACTCAATACAAACTCAGTCGTACCGAGAAACGTTTGCAGTTCTATAATAAATCTCATATTTGGACATGTGTGACGTTCGGCCGGCGGAGCCAACAATAATAAACGCTAAATTTAAAATCATATTGTTTGTTTTGACTCGAAACTTTAATCTATTTCTTATAAATATGTGACCGAGAATTTTCTGCACTTATAAAATAAAAAATAAATAAAATACATTTATTTCGGACTAAAAAATAATGTCCATAGAATTATTAGTTAGAAAGGTCTTAAAATCTATGTTAGTATTGTTAGTAACAATGGTCTTAAAACTATGTTAGTATTACTTTTTTACATTCGTGGTTTCAAAAATTCATATTAATGTCAACAATGTCAAAAATTTCAATGTCATGGAATAAAACAAAACACGAAACACAAACAGAAAAGAATACATAGCGTCACCTTACATGCAGTTGGATAAGCCTCCCCAGCACTGCAGACTCTGGCCTTTCTGATATCATCTTTAGGATTCCGTTGGCGCTCCCCCGAATCCTATGCATCAACGATGCAGCTTTTTTACGCATTATGGCATAAAAGTCATCGACCCTTGCGTCAGCAAACATCCCTGAAGCACTGCAGAAACGTGGGAGCCCCACCAGAACCCTAAAGGCGTTGTTATATTGAACGCGAAGAGCGTTGTAGGCCCGTTGCGAGTAGTTGGTCCACAGAGCACTGGTGTAAAAGCTTTGGCAGTAGGCCCTGAACAGTGTCACTTTTTTACATCTACTGTACACCTTGCAAATCTATGAACCAACATATTAGCACGCACCTACAATGCCCTTCGCTCCCGCTGTCTTATAGCACGTAAAGCTGTTGGTCTCCTTCAGAGGCGTAGCTAGGGGACCCTAATGTCCCTAGGGCAAAACAAAATCTGGGGCCCTGATTTATGTAAGAAATCATCAAATAACTTCTCCTACTCTGAATGGAGCGGGAGGAAGTGCCAGATTTGTACTGACTAAAACAATTTACCATGATTAGTGTTGCAAATTATTTCATTTAAACTTTGGTGGGAGAAATTTTCGCTATTTAAAAAAGAGATTTACTAATCACGTTTCGGGGTCTCAGCCTGGAGGCCCCGGGCACAAAATATATAGGTACAGAAGTCAATCTACATACAAAGTGCGCTCGAGCAACGCACACATAGACACCGCTCACGGACACGATGTCTCGGTCGCGTCTCGGATCACTCGTCGAACAATTCCGGCTCAAACGCTCACTAGTGTGCGTCCACCGAGCGTAGGTATAAAAAGTGAAATACTTACATGAGATTGTTTTCTGTACCTATGTATTTTGTGCCCTGGGGCCTTGCCCCGCCTAAACCTTTTTTTTTTTTTTTGTTGGGAAAATCATCCAATGACAACCCCCGCTCTTGGGCGGAGCGGGTGATAGTGTCAGACTCTTACTGACTAAAAAACCCACCCTGTTCCTTCAAGCCTTCATACCGGGGCTCGAGTTTCCTTTCGGATAACCCTGGCCCCAGTAGGCTTCGACCCGGCTGGGCCCCTACTGTTGCTGACAACTCCTTGAGGCGCACGGGAACAGTGCTCGCCGTCGACAACTTGGGCTTGGTCCGGACAGTTACCGGACGGCCGGACAGCGAGCTACCCATTGCTCACTCCGCAAGCCCGCGCCTACGGCCGCCTAACCCTTCAGTAGCTACACCAGTGGTCCTGGTTGTCATTCGTAGATCTCTGACAGTCTTTACACGTAGTCAGACGCCAGAAAGGCTGACTATCAGTCAGTCCAACGAGTGCCATAATGTCCAGTAACTGGGTTGGTAGAGTCAGATAGGCAGTCGCTCCTTGTAAAATACAGAAATACAGCCGCATCCGGTTAGAATGGAAGCCGACCCGCAGCTACAATGAGAGGTTTTCGCTGTATGGCAAAAAAATCTACAATGTAAAATAAGAAATTTGGAAAATAAAATAAAATAAATAAATAAATAATTGCCGAAACGGATCTTGAGCGCTGGCTTCAAGTTGTGCAGAAGTCAAATATTCGGTCTCTTTAGTTGTGCGAAGTGAGACGCGGGGGCGGGGAGTGTCAGTGATTGGCACGCCGCGCCATCGCGTCATAGACGTCACTCATGATTCGTTCCCTGCGCTTGCAGCATGTATCTCTAACAACGACGACGATTGGCTCGCCAATGTAAGGAATGCGCAAAGCGATCCCCACTGACGCCGAGCGCTCAAGGTCCGTGACGGTAATTGTAGTTATGAAAAGGCTAGGCAGTTTTTTTTTATTGTTGGCAGGCTCGCGCTTGACCACTTAATTTAAAGCGACGATACGGGTACATTTGATGAAGCATTTATTCAAGTCTTCCTATGCTTGGCTTCCGTAGCGTAATTACAGACAATTTAATAATAAATAAATAATATTTTTAATTAGTTTTGAGACACAGGTTGTGTAGATAATGAATTATTCATTAAATAACAGCAATTAAATATAATGAAACCACACGTGACGTCAATGTGCCCGAGGGATTTTGTTTCAATAATGGAAACCATTTCCCTAATTAGTATTTTAACTGCAAATAGTTAACACCAATCTGACAGCCGAATATGGCCAACGGCTTCGCTCGCGTGAAAGTTTTTATTATATAATGCCATAAATGCCAAAAGCCATACAAATTTTGGATTGTTTATTTTTGTACAATATTGTATAATAAACTACGGCCGCCCTTGACCTGGAGGACTAGTATGGCTAATCTAGTTAGGAAGTCCCAACTGCCTGACCCGACAACCCAGGACAGATTGTCCTGGCGCAGAAGGATAAGGAGAGCCGAACCCACCTAACGTGGGAAGAGGCAAAGAAGAAGAAGATTTTATAATAAATTACAAATATCACTAAAATATTTTTGTTTCTCAAAACAGCTTCAAAATGGGATATAAAATTGAAGCAGCAATTTAGCATTTCAAATATTGTTATGAGGAAGAGTGGGAGCGTGATGGGAACATCTCGCCATCTTGTTACTACGCGAGTAACCTAATGGCAGTGACGTCACATTACATTTTGTGCATCCTTTTTCTGTTACTTGACAGTTCCCCCTTCCAACAAGTTTGAAAGATTTTAAACGGATTTGAACTAGATTTTAGTTAGTTATAATTAGCGTAGGGTTTTTTTTTTAATGTACTGTAATTAGGTATAGTTAAATGGAAATAAATTTTATATTATTATTAAAAAAAAAAATACATAGAGATTAAGTTACCATTAACAAATGAATCAAGTACATAATTACACAAGGTTTTTTGTAGAAATAATGCAAAATTTCATGCTTTGTTTGCGATTCTTTTTGCCAATTGACTCATTGAATATTCCGTCAAGTTTACAAATAAAACTGACGACACAAAGACTGTCGCAACCAAACAATAAAAAAAAAAAACAATATCATTACTAAACGTATAATTACTCATTTTTCCTCCCGATAGCGGATGGCAATAACGAACGTCATGATTTTCCGTACAAATCACGCAAAATACTACAAAATACACCTTACATTTGTAGTTATAAAGTCTATATTAAAATTTTTGTTTCTTTGGCATTTGACTCATTAAATCTTCGGTTTTAGTATTTAACACTAACATAAGTCTGGTGACGTCAATCGGCGTTAATTAGAGAAATATTAAATGGATTTTTATTATAATAATTTGATAAGTGATTAGTGAAATAATAAGTATTTTATCTTGAACGATTCGTCACAATATTTTGATTGTATGCTAATCATAATCATGACAACAGAAGGGTAATGACATATGAATTGTAATTACAAACAATAAGTATATTTTCTAGACAGTATTTATTTACATGGAGTATGAGTAATAAATGTGGATGGATGGAGAGGTAGAGGCCAAAGAAAAGATGTATGGATTGTGTGAGGAGTGACAAAAGAAAAGGGAGTTAGTGATAGCATGACGGGTGACAGGACAGAATGGAAGAACCCGAATGGGACGGGACAAAGGCAAGATAAAGATGATGATTTATTTACACGGAGGCATTTGCTCCATGTAAAACATAGCACAGCGTTTCTCAAACTTTTTATTCAACGGAACCCTATTGGAAGGCAAAATATTTAACGGAGCCCTTAAATAAAAAAAAGGTTTACGAGCAATGTTTACTTTGAATGCGTTACCGTAAAATCTAATGCGAGGTATGACACTGCTTTTTATTTTTTTAACAATTAAACAAACATTTTAATACTGAGACCCTACCACGACCTCATAAGGCGATCCATTTGACGACCTAAACTATGAGATGGAGCTATAAATCGCTTTCTCGCTCGCACTCTTGTAATTTTAACACGTCATGGCAAGGCCCATGGTCTTTATACCTTCTTCCACGTTATAATTATTCACACGGAGCCCTGAAAGAGGCTTTGCAGAGCCCTAGGGTTCCGCAGAGCATACTTTGAGTATGGCTGACATAGCAGCTCAAACAACTCGGCTGAAGCAACTCGGCCGCATCCGATTAGACTACAAGCCGACCTGAAGCTAGTTGGATAAAAGCTAGGGAGACATGAGTTATGACCAGATAGCTAAATATGCCACAATTTCATTTACTAATCTGTGTTTACGGAAGGTTATCAATCTCACAAAATAGTCATGTAAATCACATCTATACTTAGTATTGTAAAGCTGAAGAGTTTCGTTAGTTTGAACGCGTTAATCTTAGGAACTCCTGGGATGGTGACTAAATTATTGTTGTTGGATAACCCGTTTATAAGGTTAAAATAAAGAATTTGACTCGCCCTTAATCATCTAATAAGGCCGTTAAACAAAGTAAAAAGAATATTTCAAGTAATACTGAATGTCTGGTTTCGAAAAATACTAAAGGAAACAGCTTATAAACAACATTCTATCGTCATAATGTTGACAAACAGGACGATCGATCAAAAATGTCTTCACGTAAGCAAAACGAAGAATAATGTGATGAGTTGTTTTCCTCAAACACAAAGTTGGAATACTCGCTCTCATACCTTTTACATCAGAGCCTTTACCGATATGCTAATCTTGACATATTATAGAACAATATCTCCCACCGTGTCTGTGCCTTTTCACTATAATCTCAAAATCAACTGAACCTATTATATGGTATTCACCAATAGACAAAAGTGATTCATGAGGAAGGTTTAGGCGTTTAACCTAGGGGTCTTTAAGTCAAGATTGAATAGGTTTCTTCTAGGTAATAGTGCTCCATCGTCGGCCACATCATTGCTTACCATCAGGTGAGATAGTGGTCAAACGCGAGCATATCAATAATAATAATACAGGCATATTATGCAGGGCATACACCATCCTACCTATCGTCCAATCGGTTTGAAGCTACAGGTTTGATCGTTTGTAAGAGTGGATTGACCACACGGAACTACAGATTGAATCAAACCTGTAGCGTCAAACCGATTGGACGATAGGTTGGATGGTGTATGGCCAGCAAATAAAGCCGAGCATTTCAAATACCCGTGCGAAGCTAGAGTGATTGCTCATATAAGCTACTTCACTAGACGGTTTGTACTAGATATATACTCATCATCAGTCAACAAAATACAAGACTCCAATTGCGGACTTATTTATTTAAAAAATCTTGGCTGCTCTTATCCGTCTACTATCAGCCACCCAGGGGTGATCATTACTCCACATAGCAAGGCCATTTTAACTTAGACAGATACGAAATCATTTTGATTGTACACTAGGTGTTCACTTGTACCTTAGCAGAACATTATCAGCCTATGTTGTTCCTACTGCTAGGACATAGGCCTCCTCTTAAAGAGGGGCTCGTACATAGTCCACTATGCGGACCTTATACAGATTGGTGGATTTTTTTACTTTTGGAACATGGAAAAAGATGATGAGGAAACCAGTCCTCAAGATGTTTTTTCTTTAGAGTTTTGAAAGGAGTACTTTGGTAGTCTAAAAAGTTTCCGACTTAACAAACATACAAGACACAGTTTACAATAACATTGTGTAGCGACATCTATGGCGCCACATAAGAACTACGAAGAAAGTACGAAATCCTGCATCGCGCAATCACAGTTCTCCGCGCGATTTGAACATATACGACAGCCCGAAATCATCTATCGGGCAGTCGCCCACCAGACCAGAACACCTGTCTGGTCGGAGGATCCTCCCTTTTCAAAGAAGGTTTGCGGGACTTTACACTCTGTTCCGCCTACCTCCAAACTGGTGACCCTCGACAAAGAACGTCAGCGCAGTCTTCGTGCAGCTACTACTTCGTGACGTCATCATCACCTCCTCAAGCTTTCGAACAGCGAGCCATACAGCCAGCACCCACGGCTATAGAGGGTATCCTGACCACCAGCTTGCCTACCTGGTCATACCTGGTCATCACCTTCAGCCTCATCAGCGACCTTGGCTTGGCACACCGCACCTTCGCTCAGTCACATGAAGAGCTATGAAGAACCTCTCCTGGTCGACGCCAGCAGTCAAGCCCTACGTCGCACAGCACCGCTCCGACTCACTGGAGCCAGCAGCACTACTCCGACTCACTGGAGCCTGCAGCATCATCCCGACTCACTGGGACAGCACCACCCCGACTCACCGGGGCATCATCCCGACTTACTGGGACATCGTCACCCCGACAGTGAGTCGGGGTGATGATGTCAGGTGATGTCGGGTGGGGCATCACCGCAGACAGTTCCGACTCACCGAGAACTATATGAAAATATTATGTTATGAAACTTTTATTTAATGATGTATAATTTCGAATCTAATATTGTGTTGCACATTTTTTATTAATTTTGATAATTTTATTTTATATCATAATAGACAAATGTAAATTTAAATAATTAATGAATTGACTTAGTTAAAATTTTTTTTTTTATAGTTTTGTTTTGTAATGTTCTTGTCAAATATTTATCCTTGTATTTTAAATTTCTTATTTTTTTTGATTATTTTAATTAATAGATAATATTTAAATAATAATGCTCATTTAGTGGCACTTTTTAATCACATATTTTATGATAATTTGTGGATGATGAGGTGGGCTGCAATATTGTTACCACTCAAATGACTGAAGTTTGTATATTTGTTATATTATATATTGTGGCTGTTAATTGTCCCTAAATAAATAAATAAATAAACTATGCGGCTTCGGTTCCGACCCACTGGAACCAACCTACGCTGGCCTGGCGCTGCTTTTTATAACAATCTGTAAACATATTATTATTATATTTTATAAAAGGCAAAGTCTGACTCACTCCTTGACCCATCAACGCTCAGTCCAAGCCCTTGGACTTAGAACGCTGTGCAACAATGGGTGGGTGTTTTTTTTTTAATTCACCCCTCAAGGGGATGCCCTCGTGGGGGCGATCGGCGGCGGAGACCTCTCGCGCCGGGCCTTGGTTGAGGCCATGGTCCGGTGCGAGGAGTGGCAGGTGGACGCCGACTTCTGCGAAGCAGTAATGCTCGCAAAGCAGGAGGCCGACCGCATCAGGCAACGGCGCTCTCGCCGCCGCCGGAATTCCGATCCTGATTTCTAGCCACCGTAGGCGCGGGCTTGCGGACAGTAAGCAATGGGTAGCTCGCTGTCCGGCCGTCCGGTAACTGTCCGGACCAAACTCAAGTCGTCGACGATGCGCACTGTTCCCGCGCGCCTCAAGGAGTTGTCAGCAACAGCAGGGGCCCAGCCGGGTCGAAGCCTACTGGGCCCAGGGTTATCTGAAAGGGAACTCGAAACCCGGTATGAAGGCTTGAAGGAACGGGGTGGGTTTTTAGTCAGTAAGAGTCTGACACTATCTCCCGCTCCGCCCAAGAGCGGGGGTTGTCATTGGATGATTTTCCCCACCAAAAAAAAAACCCCTCAAGGGGATGAAATGTGGGTTCACAGTTTGTATGGAGAAACTTTCTGCCACGTGGGCGAAGCCGCTAGTAGAAGCTAGTCAAATATAGTGATGAAATATTATAATTTACATAATTAACCTTACTAGGGCCAACTTACGATCTTCAAATAACCCCTCCTCCTTGCGTCGTACTCCTCAATGCTGGAGGTCGTGACCTCCCTGCTTCATCACACATCATGCTACTATAATACATGGATATACGAATGGGTGGCTTTTTGTACCTAAACTTTGCTAATACCATATTTTCCGTTGTCACCAGGAACCTCGTATCAGCCAGTCAGGACGGCAAACTGATCGTGTGGGACAGCCACACGACCAACAAGGTGCACGCGATACCGCTGCGCTCCAGCTGGGTAATGACCTGCGCGTACGCACCCTCCGGCTCGTACGTCGCTTGCGGCGGATTAGACAACATATGCTCGATTTACAGGTGAGTTTGTGACACAAGAACTATGTGGTCGGATGAAGAAAGAATAAAATAGAATAGAATAAACTTTAACGGGAAAGATGTGAGTTATTTTGTAATAAGTTTTTCCAGTGACCCAAATGGTAGTCTTTCCCGCTACTGGTTTTCTGACTTACACATTCCATGAGGGCGAGTACGTGATCAGCCAGACCTTAGTTTTGTACTGATTGATCATCTCATAGTGCCACAATGTGGACCGACGACCTGATGAGATTCGCGGAAATGCGGTGGATAAGAGACGCACATGATCGGTCATTGTGGCGACGCTTTGACCAACCGTGGACGTCTTTTGGGCTGAAATGATGATGATGATCATCATCTCATAGTATCTAGTTTGAGGTGATCAGTCAGTACCTGCCTGAGTGTGGTCATATTAAGAAATATCAATCTGTGAACAACAGTAAAATAGATTAAAACAACAGATATCACAAGCAAACAGACTTTTTTTAAAGAACACAGATAAATTTTTTGCAAACTTGAAAACTAATATATCACCATATAAGTCTTTTTATTTAACTTTTACAAGATCCTTTAGATTTCTTAAAGGCATACCTGATATTTTGTAAAATTACATCTATTAACTTCCTGACCGTACCATTTCAGTTTGAAGACGCGCGAGGGTAACGTGCGCGTGTCGCGCGAGCTGCCCGGCCACTCGGGCTACCTCTCCTGCTGCCGGTTCCTCGACGACAACCAGATCCTCACCAGCTCTGGCGACATGACATGGTAAGCAATAAGAGAGGATTTATGCTTATACAGTGAAGAAAATGTAACATATGACGACATTCCAAATTGGTTACAATTTTTATTGCATGTTATTTCAAAACACGTTTTACGCAGTGTTCAATTCATTTTGGTTTTTCGAAACTCCAGGAATTATGTATCTATGACGTTATTTGATGATCTTAGTATGTTGCGTCATTTATTTCCTGATCCACACGATATGTTGATGTTGAACGTGGTTGTCGGCAGCGCCCTGTGGGACATCGAGACGGGGCAGCAGTGCGGCCAGTTCACGGGACACACGGGCGACGTCATGTCGCTGTCGCTGGCGCCCGACCAGCGCACCTTCGTGTCCGGCGCCTGCGACGCCTCCGCCAAGCTGTGGGACATCCGCGAGTGCCAGTGCAAGCAGACCTTCCCGGGACACGAGAGCGACATCAACGCCGTCACGGTAATGCATTGACTAGCGAGCCGCCCAGCTTAGCGGCCGTGTCTGACAATTTCGTATTTGTCATTAATACTGCAGTGTGTCATTTGATGAGGCTGTCCACCGTGCTGGAGAGGGTCCACGTGATCTCTACAATAAAAAAAAAAAACGTATTATACACATAAACCTTGTGTAAAGTGGATATCCAGAGAAGTGTCAAGCAGACCGCCGCGCTTTCCGCGATCTGCCTCCGCCCGCTGGCGTCGGCGAGCGAGACTGATATCCTGACATATCAGTTCTGTGACAATAAATACGTTATTCTCCATAAACGCATGTTACTAAAAGAGTTTTGAGTATACATGTAGATCGCGGGCTTGCGGACAGTGAGCAGTGGGTAGCTCGCTGTCCGGCCGTCCGGTAACTGTCCGGACCAAGCCCAAGTCGTTGACGGCGCGCACTGTTCCCGCGCGCCTCAAGGAGTTGTCAGCAACAGTAGTGGCCCAGCCGGCTCGAAGCCTACTGGGCCCAGGGTTATCCGAAAGGGAACTTGAACCCCGGTATGAAGGCTTAAAGGAACGGGGTGGATTTTTTTAGTCAGTAAGAGTCTGACAAGAGCGGGGGTTGTCATTACATGATTTTCATTACAAAAAAAAAAGTATATATGTAGATGGACGGAGAGGGAGAGGGAAGCAAAAAAATATGGATTGTGTGAGGAATGATATGAAAGAAAAGGGAGTTAGTGATAGTGTGATAGGTGACAGGACAGAATGGAGGAAAAATACAGTCGATCCCAAGTAATTCGGGATAAGGGCAGGAAGAAGAAGACTTCGTTTATAATGTAATGTGTGTTGATTCCAGTTCTTCCCATCCGGGTTCGCGTTCGCGACGGGCTCGGACGACGCGACGTGCCGCATGTTCGACATCCGCGCCGACCAGGAGCTGGCGATGTACTCGCACGACAACATCATCTGCGGCATCACGTCCGTGGCCTTCAGCAAGTCGGGCCGCCTGCTGCTGGCCGGCTACGACGACTTCAACTGCAACGTCTGGGACTCCATGAAGAGCGAGCGCGCCGGTCAGTACTCTTGTATCCTTCACGAGCATATTCCTATGAAACAGTTGGATAGCATAGCATAGTCGGCTTTATAATGTTTCCACTGTTGGGACTCAGGCCTGTATAATCCACCACGCGGGCCCAGTGCGGGTTGATGGATGTCACATGTCTTCGAATTTTTGGTTCTAGGACATGCCGGTTTCCTCACGATGTTTTCGTTCACCGTTTTGAGAGCAGTGGTAATGAAATAAATTATCTACATAAAGTAAAAACAGTTGGATATGGCCATCAAAAACTAAGTGCTCACTGGCAGCGCAGTGCGGAAACCGGCGCGATTGCGAGAACGTGGCCGTGGACACTGGCAGCGCGGTGCGGAGAAGTGTGCGCGGCCACGCACGGGAGTGGGCTCTCCGGCCGCGCTCTCCGTGTGGCCGCGCGCCCACTGTGGCCACCAACACCCAAATGAAGTGTTTGTGTTTGAGATTGCCGCGCCGCACCCGCCCGCACCCTCTCTTACAGTGTGACCGAACATTTATTATGGGCGTAATTAGACAGGGTAAAAACTTAGTTCCGGTGAACGCGTGCTAGTGGGTAGGATTTAGTTTTCATGTGTATAAAATTTGAACTCTATTGAGTTGTCGTAACATTAAGAATCGTCGCCTTATTCGCAACAAATGACTAACCATAACGTTTCTTTACCTGCAGGTATCCTAGCCGGCCACGACAACCGCGTGTCCTGCCTGGGCGTCACCGAGAACGGCATGGCCGTGGCCACGGGCTCCTGGGACTCGTTCCTGCGCATCTGGAACTAAACGCACACACCCGCACTACCCACACCCTCCCACGCCCCTCACACCGATATCAGAATGTACCATCAACTGTCACGACACCTTTTTATAGTTATTTTACTTCTGAAAGCAACCTTATAGCGGTTAGAATAAAGATCACTCTTGCAAAGGTATAATAACTGTGATTTTGTAATTAGTCTTGCTAAGATTATTTTTAACAGTTATTTTACCTCTGAAAGCAACCTTATTGCGATTAGAATAAAGGTCTCTTTCGAATGGTAAAGTAACTGTACGTGAAAGGACATCATTAGTCTTGCTAAGAATATTTTGAACAGTTATTTTACTTCTGAAAGCAACCTTATTGTGGTTAGAATAAAGATCACGGTTTCAAAGGTAAAATAACTGTGTAAAGACGGAAGTGTTCTGAGATGGGTAGAGACTTTACGTCTATGATGGCTTGCCAAAGCTGTGGAAGAACTATTATAGTACTTGTTCGTAAATGTGATGGTTCGAGATTTAAAAAGAGAACGCATTAAAGTGATATCTCTATCTAAACCTCGCATCATATTTTCATTCGGGGAATCGGAAGTTTTTTTCGTCTCTACCCACCATTAGTAAAGACTCGGATATGTGCGGATGGTATATGAATGGATTGTAAGTTGATGGTTAGCCCCAGTTCAGCCGACGACGACACTTTCTAGTTTTATATTCGAAAATCAAGCGGTGTGTGAATGTAGTAGCTTCTAATTTTGATATCTTACTCACTGACGATGGTCCATGTATTTCCTTATTCGGTTCGGCCATCGCAGGCATTGAGGAAAACTCAATGAGTAAAAATTTGGATAAACCAGAAAAAGAATTTTGTAAAGGAACGGCTGTAACAGATATAGAAACTTACCTACAACTGTATAAAGTCCAGTCTCCTCATAGTTGTCATTACGTTAATCATTTCTGATCTGATGCACAAAATGACTTCGTGTATATAATGTCATATTGTTTTATAAACTTTTAATATCGATATCGGATAGAAATTGTACTGTATATCAGATCTATGCGCACTATTAGCACAACATTTTATAAGTGCGCGTTCTGTAAGCGCACTTATGTTTGTATCACGGATAAAACGCGCATGTTATACGCACAAGCGCATGTAATGATACAATACGACTCGGCCGTGTCGAAGCGGGACGAAAGCCCGTACAAAACTCGCTTTATTTATTTTATAATTATAATTTCTAACAATATTAAAAGCATTTAAAGTTTAAACAACTTTTAGGGAGGTATGTAGTTAACATTTTGTGTGTATGGCGAGAGAGCGCGCGTGGTATGCTGAGCGTCATCACTGATCCATTGTCACTTCACAACCTATATTATTATGTATAATTGTAATGATGTAATGATATGTTAACGATAGATGCTGCTGACCTTTCTCTGGAGGGGTTATGGCTGCTGGATTCATTTTCTGTTTATTGGTGAGTACAAGAGATTTACTTTGCTAGAATACGTACGAAAAAAGTTTGGCAAAAATCTTTATTATTTCTTTTGCTAAGAAAGAAGAACTTTTGATCGCCTTACGGGGTTACCATGACGCTAAAAGTAAGATGGTTTCGTTCTTATTCCATGATGGGTACGAGACAGAACTATACAGGTTGTCTAGCGCCATCTGTCATCACTTACCCACACTGAAATAAGATTAAAACACTCTTACTTTAAACGTCATGGTCTAGAAACTAGTCATGAGGCGAATTAGACTTTTACCTACTGATTTAAATCACAACTATTTCTTTCTTTCTTCTTTTCTTCATTCAAGACCGCTTTGGCTTAGTAGCAGTATTACAATTGTAAATTGTTGGTGTGCCACATTTATGTATGACACGTGTTTTTTCCATTCCAGGTGACAACATCGCACAACAGAATAAACCTATCTATATAAAAAAAAAAAACTATAATTAAAGAACCAAATATTAATTATAAATGTATCTATGCATAACTTATTGAATGAGAACATTATTTTCGTTTCTCGTCACTTAAATGTAATCCTAACGTGGTTGAAACTATTATATATTTAATATATGTTTTAGATTAGTCAACACACCGGTTTGTTATAAGTAAAATAAAAACGAGATTCTACTGATCTCCAATGACGAAAAAAAAAATCATTTTTTGTACCTACATAAAGACGTTTCCACACGAACTTTCCGCGTCCCCCCGCGCCACAGTCCGCACTACACGCCACGTAACTACGCTAGCCACTGCCGCACTGTTCGTGTGTAAGCGTCTTTACATTGACGATCACGAATTGTAAAATGATATCTAAATCTTAATCTAGGCTTTAAGCGTACAATTACAATGATTTATACTTTGACATGCAATATAATTTATCTATATCCAATAATTATTCGTATCATTATCCCTTGTTGGCGCTAGAACAGGTTACTCTTTGGAATTTTGCAAAAATAATCGATTTGCGTATATTTATGAACTATTTTTGCGTATTTTTGTGACGTGTGGCAGGCCTAGCCGAGTTACAACCATTTCATTTTGAATCTCTCGTCGAACGCCTCGAGTCGGTAACGCCTCCGATTCTTTTGTTCTGACCACGTGACTTAGCGTCGAGATGACGTCATTCGTTTTCTCCTAGCGTTAACGATTGTAGATTATCAACTTGTTTACTGTACTACAATCGATACGTCAACGTACTGTCGCAAAAAACTCGATAGTCTTTGTATCATTCCAATCTGTATCCTTTTCACCAAATGACGTTCAAACTGAATATTTTCAGCAACCGGACAAAGTCTATAAATTGCTGAAATTCCAATACTAAGCACATAACAGTGCAAGATCGTATAATAGATGCATTTCTCTAATCTCCATTCCTAATTTGGCGTAGTGACGATTGACTACTTATTTCTTGTGTAAAAATTGTTTATAAAATTACGTCTAAAAATTCTGCCGTTATTGTGGCCGTGAATTCATAGCCACTACGTTACGGGCTGTATGATAAACCATTATAACTATATAAAAAAATGGATAATCACAAACCTATTATAAAATCGTCCGTTTATTTGCGCGAGGCTAACATCTTAGACACGGAAATACGGAATAAAGTAATCGTGCTTATTGTTAAAGGACTAAAATAGCTTGAAGACAGTGTATTCTAGTCTTAAAATTATACTATGGAAGGCAAAAAGTATAACTTTGAAAGAAAGGCGTGTAGATTATGAGATTTTTGATCTTTTAAAATGTAAGGGTATGTTGTAAAATGTATTATTGTTAGCTCTCGCGTGAACAAGCAGAAACTCACCATTATCATTACGCACTATTTTATATGTTTATACCGCTTTCACTATGGTTATAAAGTTAAATCGTATTTGGTTTACATTATATTGAAAACTACTCACGGAATGTGTGAAATAAAACGTAAAAACTACGCTTTAACGATCAAATTCTGATACGAATAGATCGATAAAATGTAAATTAAATATGTTTTTGACAGTTCATTAATAGTACTTAGTCCGTCTTACATTTTGAAACGTTTAAACTTGAAACATTTTCAATCATAGATGGTTAATTTTAAAATAAGCATAAACGGTAGCGTTTTTATTGTCATGTAAGGGTTGCCATGTTGATGTTTCGTACAAGATTCGCTCGTATTCACACGCAGACATGATGTGTTATCCCTTAACAGCATTACATGAGGACGAGACAAGATCAAGCGTCGTCCTGGAAGTTCATTTTATTAGATTAAGCTAGCTTTAGGTACGTAAGAATTAATATACATGAATAAAAAATAGGCATTTGTAACTCGAACGTTCTGTGTTGCTAACTGCGAAAATTCGATGCCAATATTTTCTTTGTATCACTTAGTTTATATTCGTTGCAGTATTTGTTGGAAATTTAAGCACAAAATATTTTATAATTGTTTGTCGGCTTTTTTAATTATACAATCGATGGATGGTTGTCGCGCTATTGTTTTTATTTCTTGTTTCGTTTAAATTAAGCCTTTTTGTCTTAGATAGGTTATAATATAGATGTTTGTATTAGGCAGACGAAGTCAGACGTGGCGACTGTGAGAGCTAATAGTATGATTTGCTTTCGACAACAAAATATATAATCGATTTCATTTCTATAGTTTGTCGTGCTCAATTATCATAATATTTATATTGCACAAAGGCGGCGAAAAACTATAATCAGATTGAATATTTTAACAAAGCTCTAAAGACAAACAGGTGAAGGTATTTAATAAAAAAAATGGCATATCAAACAATTGTTCCGCCATTTTGTATCGCAAAATAATCATCGAGGTATAATCATATTGTGTGTGAATTATTATGTTGATTAAACACGTTTTGAGGATAAATAATCTATGTTCAAGCATGCATCTATTTGTCTATACGTAAGGGAATATTGCATTATGGGAATTATTTGTCCAGCGGGAACTAAAATGTCCGCTTACGTTTTGGCGGGAACCAGACGAGGCACAGGCGACGCACACAGCCACAAGCCGGCGTTGGACAAATAAATAGGATGTAATCTGAAGTTAGCTCCGGTCTGCTAGTTTTACGCCTAGGATAAGACTCTTTTTTAAATAATAATAAAAAAATTGTTTTCTACTGTAATGGCTTCTTTTCAGATCAATGTACGATAACTATAATAATATTATAGCATTATATGATATGTATGATATTTAATGGATAGTTTTGATGGCTCATATTCGGTTCTTGTCTATTCAGACCAATTTTTCTCACTTTTACATCATATTATTGAATGGACTGCCATATTTTAACCTGTAAACTACTATATTATACTTAAAAAAAACGAGGGATAACAGATGGTATAGTTATTAGGGATTTAAATGCCTAATCTTGGAAGAGAACCCACTAAATGACGCAAGATCCTCGAATTTCTTTAAGAACTAAATATATCCCTGGAATTGTATATCGTCATATTCCTTTGAAACTTAAAGGATTCGTAAACCTTAGTTAACTTTTATTTGCTAGTCCGCGGTCTTTAATATATTTTTTAAAATAATATAGTGGTATAATACTAATTATAATGTATTGTGTAAAATATTTTTTTTAGTTATTATATCAATAAATTAAAATTTGTTTATTTTAATTGCCTCTTTTATTCCTCTTTTTGGATAAGTTTAACGCTACCTAACACACACACACACACACACACACCTTTTTTAAGCAGTCCTGAAAAGTAATTCTCTAACATCTCGACAAAATGATACGCACTTTCGCGAAATCGCAAATTAGCGTGACAAATTCTCAAAGGCGCGAAATTGCTTTGATTGGTTGAATGAATATCAGCAGCCAATCGCGTCACAAGACTTGCATTTAATTTGAAACGCGTCATTTTTGTTCCAAGAATCCAAGGTTATCAAAATATAAAACACTACACTTCTAACAGTAAGCACGTTCCATCGTCGACCACATCGTCGTTTTCCATCAGGGGAGGAGATAGCGGTCAAGTACGAGCCTATAAACAAAAATCCTTTATCAACAAAACCATACACTGATTGCACAACTATGAGCATTATTATCAACGGTCACGGTAAATTAAGGACGCGTGAGCAAGATTCACTCGCTCAAATTTAGGTATCTTGGTCGCAATACATCGACCTTACGCGCACGCACACATAGAGCCCATTGTTCGTTCAAATTTATACTATAACCGAACATGTCTTGATATTTGAGGTATTATTTTATTTTTCTTAGTAAGTATTAATTGAGTCAAGCTTGTTTGATTTTTAGTATCAGTATTACTATATGGCAATGTGTAATTGCCTGCTTATCCAGTTTCGAGTACTACTCGTATAGCAACAATAAGTAGTTACCATATCGTTACGGGTAATAACGACCAATTTCTTTGTAAACCTACGATTATTTCCCAGGCTTATTTCTTTAAAAATATTATATTTAACAAAATCAAATGGGTATTTGAGAATAATTTTATCAGACAATTAGGTACAACGCACAACCCCTCTCCGACATGAATTAAATCTTCAAACTCAATAAATACTCGTACGATGTCTGAAGCAAGTAGTTATTTCCAATTTAATATTCGATCTAATCGTAAAATACAGTTAAAACTATGAATACTTATGTATTTTTAACCGACTTCTAAAAAAGGAGGAGGTTCTCAATTTGGATGATTGAATTTTTTTTTATGTATGTTCGCGCATAACTTCGTTGCTTGCCGACCGATTTGAAAAATTCTTTTTTTGTTGGAAAGGGTATACTTCCCAAATGGTCCCATAGTCACCAAGTCGGGATCTGATGATGGAATCTTGGTGAAATCGAGGGAACTCCTCAAATATCATAAGCGACTGTATAGTTCTTTTGGTATTTTCATCAAAGACTTAAGCATTTACACTTAAAAAACTACATTTGATGAAGTGGAACTGGTGAAGAAGACCAGAAATGGCCAGTGGAAGTTCATACTCACACAGATATCACAATGAACATAGTTATGCGACTACGATAATACAAATAAATGAATAGTTCTGGATAGGTATGTTGAAAATGGTATCATCGAAGTGACCTGATGATGATGATAGAGCCGGAAGATAGGCACCGGAACTCCGTAATTAATCAATGTATCCTAGCCGTGTTTGAGTTTATTAGAATTATCATGAGATGCGGCACACTTTCCGCCACACGTACCTATACTACTATCAAACTGATCTGATGATGATGATGGAGCCGCAAGGTAGACACGGAAGCTTCATAATAAAACAATGAATTTATCCTAGCAGGGTTTGAGTTAATTGGAATTGTCATGAGAAAAAGGTACTCTGGCTGTAAGTAAGTGTATTACAACTAAAAAGTGTGAAATAAAAAACTTTTTCCAAAAAAAATATAACCGAAATATGACTGACTTATACATAACAAACAAAATAATTTTAATTTCGGAAGTCTGTGTTTCTCGATATTGTTTGTTCCTTATTTAACACCGACTTCCGAAATTAAAATTATTTTGATGGTTTTAGTGTTTTTTTATTTTTGTGAAATCGGTTTTTTTTTTGAATTTTTTTTTTTATAATTATAAGGTAAAATATACAACGGATTTAGCCGTTATGTGTACTATCCAGACCCTATTTGTAGCATAGCCAATTTCTGTATTGTATTTGTGTGAAAAGATTGTATGGGACTGAATAATTTGAAAGCATGTAACTGGGAGATGAATAAATCATCTTTGATTTGATATCATGATATTGTGGCAACTTTAATTCCTTGTATATCAAAATGGTAACAGGAAAAATTGATTTATAAATACACTAGCTTTTGCCCGCGGCTTCGCCCGCGTGGCGTAACCTAATGTTATTTCCCATAAATTTTGGACCTCTATTTTACACGCGTGAGCAGCGTAATTCTCACTACCTTAATTCACATATACTACCATTGTTGGTGTTGTGTTAGTTAAGAAAACAAACACAAAACAAAAATGCAATTATAACTTTTCAACAACATCCAAAAGAAAACACAGTCATCAGTCGTGCGTTATTGTCGTTTGGCTTATTAGCTAAAGAAACAGTAGGCAAAACGGTGCGGGGGGAGGATCAATGAGCGCGTCATGCGTAGCTACTGAAGAGCGGAACTCGTGAACTCGTGAATTTAATTTTGGGAATGATTAAATTTATGAAAGCTTTCTAATGGTACGTCCGATTTAAATGATTCAAAAAGTAATTTACAAATACTGATATAGTCTTGAACGCGAAGTAACTTATTTTGATAAGAATTAATACCGTAATTATGTAAATAGCTTTCCAATAAACGCTTCATGAATGCCAATTTTTAAAAGTAGTAAAATGGATATATTATGTTAACCTTAAGAGATAGACATATGCCACTGAGGACTTTTCTGTAGACCTATATAAGATACACAATTCCAAGCTACATTATTTTGTTATATCTTAAAGGGTTTAGGCAGCGTTTTCGTTAAAAGCTCCCAGACGGCTTATTTTTTCCCGACATCTTCTACAAATATCGTTAATATACACAAAAATACATACAAAAACTTAACAAATTATATACTAAAAGCTTCCTCAAGAATTACGCTATCGAGTGGTGAAAACTGCTTGAAAATCGGTGTAGTAAATTTTGAGTTTATCGCGAACAGACAGACAGACAGACGCTGCGGGGGACTTTGTTTTATAATATGTAGTGAAAAGTGTCCTAATTTATCTTGGTACTCGAAGATATAGGCAAGCGTGCTCCATCGTCAGCCACATCATCGCTTACCATCAGGTGAGATTGTGGTCAAACGCGAGCCTATACATTATATAAAAAAAAAAGATATTGTTTTATTTTGTACTATACTTGAATTGCACTACGATGTCATACGTGTCATTATAACCTATATTCTAAGCTCGAACAAATTATTTTTATCGAGTTTCAAAGTTCATGACCAAATTCAACGCCCGATTGGATTACTATAGGGTTATCTATCATCATCAGATCAGTTTGATAGTACCTAATAAGCCCAAACACGGCTAAGATACATTGATTAACTACGGAGTTCCGGTGCCTATCTTCCGGCTCCATCATCATCAGGTCACTTCGATAGTATTTTATAGCCAAAGTGCATTTCATGACAATTCCAATAAGCCCAAACACGGCTAGGATACATTGATTAATTACGGAGTTCCGGTGCCAAACATGGCTAGGACACATTGATTAACTACGGAGTTCCGGTGCCTATCTTCCGGCTCCATCATCATCATCAGGTCACTTCGACGGTACCATTTTTAACATAACTATTCAGAACCATTTATTTATTTTTAATCTACATTGTTATATCTATGTAAGTATGAAGTTCCGTTGGCCATTTCTGGTCTTTGTTTTAGAATAACACTCATTCTGTATCAGTAAGTCCATTATTACTCCATAATAACAATTTAAAAAAAAACTACTGAGGTGTCAAGGGACACCCGGATGGAACGAAGTTCCGTTCTGGCTTGCTTTCTATAAGAGAGAGAGAGTGATGTATGTACATTTTGACAGCACTAAATCAATATCTTCGAAACCATGAAAACGACACACGACGAAAAAGTAGATAATTTCTAACAGCCGCCATCTTAGATTTACATTTTAACAGCACTATCGGCTTCAACAACCTCGAAAACCATGGAAAAGACACCCATATCGAAAAAGTTGATAATTTATTGCAGCCGCCATCTTGGATTTACATTTTGACAGTACTATCGGTTTCAACACCATTGAAAACCATAAAAACGACACCCATGACGAAAAATTTAATAAATTTTTGCAGCCGCCATCTTGGATTTATATTTTGACAGTACTATCGGTTTCAATACCCTCTAAAACCATGAAAACGACACCCATGACGAAAAATTTGATAATTTCTTGCAGCCGCCATCTTGGATTTATATTTTGACAGTACCATCGGTTTCAACACCCTCGAAAACCATGAAAACGACACCTATGACGGAAAAGTTAATAATTTTTTACAGCCGCCATCTTGGATTTACATTTTGACAGTACTATCGGTTTCAACACCCTCGAAAACCACGAAAACGACACCCATGACGGAAAATTTGATAATTTCTTGCAGCCGCCATCTTGGATTTATATTTTGACAGTACTATCGGTTTCAACACCCTCGAAAACCATGAAAACGACACCCATGACGGAAAATTTGATAATTTCTTGCAGCCGCCATCTTGGATTTATATTTTGACAGTATCATCGGTTTCAACACCCTCGAAAACCATGAAAACGACACGCATGACGAAAAATTTGATAATTTCTCTCAGCCGCCATCTTGGATTTATATTTTGACAGTACCATCGGTTTCAACACCCTCGAAAACCATGAAAACGACACCCATGACGAAAAAGTTGATAATTTCTTGCAGCCGCCATCTCGGATTTACATTTTGACAGTACCATCGGTTTCAACACCCTCGAAAACCATGAAAACGACACCCATGACGGAAAATTTAATAATTTCTTGCAGTCGCCATCTTGGATTTATATTTTGACTGTACCATCGGTTTTAACACCCTCGAAAACCATGAAAACGACACCCACGACGAAAAAGTTGATAATTTCTTGCAGCCGCCATCTTGGATTTACATTTTGACAGTAAAAGTGTCGGTACAACTTTTCGTGAGAATTTTTTCCGTCTAGCCCCCTTTCACAGCGCGCGATAAGGAACTTCGTTCCAATAAGTACGATATTTGTACTTTTATTTCGGTCCGAAAAAGTAGCACGTCTTGGCAGTCGCAGTATACAAGTCGGCACACATTTTAGACGTATTTATTTTTTGTAAGAGAGCGATACGGACATCCGTTCACAAGCGCTTCTGAGCGCGGACTGACGCTAGACATCGCGCGTTCAATGAAAAATGTATGAAGAAATATTGAGAGTGGTTTTATTTTGGTCATAAATCATAAAGTTATTTATGTAGGTTGAAAATAATTAGCTATAGGTGTTGAAGACTATATAAGCTGTATTATTTTATGTTTTTTAAAGTAAAAATGTTTACTGGATTTAAGTTACGGGTTCCTACTCAGACTCTGTGTTTCGTAATTTTCTTGTATTAGTGCGTTGGTAAAATCGTATTTATATGAAAATTTTATATGAGACCGTAATATTTTTTTTATGCCATCCTGGAGATAGATATATTGTCTTTTATTTGATACCAAGATATACTCATAATTATGATTCCTAGAGCATCATAATGGTTCCCGAAAAACCGTGATATTTGTCGAAATAGGTGAATACGTCCTTAAATAAACTTGGCACTAAGTGTAAAGGAAATATATAGTATTCGGGCGCCCGACCTTGCGCTGTATAATGGAGACGCATTAAAATAACCGCGCCGTAGTGCAATTTTCCAGCAATTGTGTAGTCGACTCAATTTTTTTTATAAATTATAAATGATATTTATTTTGTCGTTTTAGATATGATATTTATTAGATTTTAAAAACATTTTTACACGTCAATTTTTTTTTTACGTCTTTTTAAACTAGATGAGGCCGGTGTTTCCTAGCTGATTAGTTTTAAATATTAATTATATCTTACAAATATAATTTTTCAAATTCTTTCACACTAATTGAGTAAGTTTTTAACTTAAACTTAACGCAAATGATGGAAGGGGAAAATTCAAGTACCTAACATAAACATCATCATCATTTCAGCCGAAAGACGTCCACTGTTCATAGACATACGCCTCCCCCAAGTGTCGCCACAATGAACGGTCCTTTGCGTCTCGCATCCATCGGATTCCCGCAACCCTTACCAGGTCATCGTTCCACCATGCAGGAGGCCTTCCAACGCTACGTCTTCCGGTACGTGGGCGCCAACATAAACATGCAGAAACTGAATTATGACGTCACTGCCATTAAGTTACGTGGTACAAAAGAGAAGTCCCCACCATGCTGCCACTCTTCATCATACCAATATTTGAAATGCTAATTGCTGCTTCAGTTAGTCACCTGTTTTCACCTGGCACAGTTGATCGTAGTGGTTGAGCGATCGGCTGCTCTGCTGGGAGACGCTGGTTCGATTCCCGCAAGGAACAAATATTTTTGACTAGTCTGTTCTTGGACTTGTGGTTAGTGGCCCTGACTGGTGTTGTTATTCCTGACCCGACCACGACATGGAACGGAGATTTTACTGTGGCACAAAATGGTTATTTTAATTGTGTTAAAGGTAATGTGCCACTTATCCCAAGAATTTGTGCCTTGTACTTTTTGAGTAATAGATATAGGAGTACGATTGTGGTCGGGCTGGGGATCACGGTTCCTGACCCGACCACGACCAGATCTAATAAAATATCAATAGTGGGAATTTACTGATTATGCCAAAAATATGTGTCAAATTGTGCGTATGGCATATGAAATTCTTTTACTATTCATATCACAGAATATATCTTGATTCATTTTTTTAGGGTTCCGTAGTCAACTAGGAACCCTTATAGTTTTGCCATGTCTGTCTGTCCGTCCTCGCTTAATCTCTGACCGTTAGCACTAGAAAGCTGAAATTTGGTACCAATATGTATATCAATCATGCCGACAAAGTGGTAAAATAAAAATTGGAAAAAAATGTTTTATTAGGGTAGCCCCCCTATATGTAAAGTGGGAAGTGATTTTTTTTTAAATTTCAACCCTAACGTGTGATATATTGTTGGATAGGTATTTAAAAATGAATAGGGGTTTACTAAAATCATTTTTTGATAATGTCAATTATTTCGGAAATAATCGCTCCAAAAGTAAAAAAACAATTTGTCCCCCCCCCCTAACTTTTGAACAATAAGTTTAGAAAATATGAAAAAAATCTGAAAAGTAGAATTTTATAAGGACTTTCTTGGAATATCATTTTGAACTTGATGAATAGAACAGTTTTTGTACAAAAAAAGACAAAAAGATTGTACAAAATAATTTCTGGACTAAGTTTGTAGTATAATCGTATATGCAAGCATTTTTTTTAACTTCGTTTACATATTTTATTATCCTGAACGTATCTTCTTTCAAACAAAAAAGAATAATTATTAAAATCGGTTCTCGCAATCCAAAATTACCACCGAAAACTTCTTCTGGTGCCTATGTAATAATTAGTAACCCAATTCCCCGAGAGATGGCGCAGTATTGGCGATATTATCTTATAACTACATAAAACTTCTATCAGGAACATGCTGGCAATTTAGAACAAAACTAAAATTCATTTTTTAAACGCCATCTATCAAAATGTTAAGGTAAAAACCAGTTCATAAATGGTTCGATAGATGGCGTTGCGTAATGACGTCATCTTTTTAAAAGTCGATGTTAATATTTTCCGTGCTTTCATGACCTACCGTGGTTAAAAATCGTTGCTTCTTAAATATACCTATTCGTAATTTTACGAGTGCAGAATCGCTGAAATTTCTACTACTTGCATACTGTTTTAGTTATCACTGTCCTTTGTGGGCCCGTTTTTAGGGTTCCGTACTTAGTATGTCAACTTAACAAATAGCCTTTTTTTTAAACTCATAAGTGGGAACACTTATTGTGACGGACGGGAAACTACGGAACCCTACATTGAGCGTGGCCCGACACGCTCTTGGCTGTTTTTTTTTTAAAATTTGATATAAACTAGGTAGTACTTGACTGCGATCCCACCTGATGGTAAGCAGTGTTGCAATCGTTGATGGTGAGGCGCGCTAGTTTATTAAGAGCCTATTCACTTTAGCCTTGAAGACACCAAAATTATAGTCAGATGAGAAGACCGCAGCAGGAAGCCGTGGTAGCTGTGGATCTTTTACATGTTACTGCCATAGTGACATAATTGTGCGTAAGCGCACGCTAGTTGGCATCAACTGAGCATTTCGTGTGTGTTTACGTACTAGACTGGACTAGAGTTAACTGGGTTATTTAAGTAATTTTAAATGCAGTTTAGTTTCGGCAATTAACATTAATAATGGAGCGTTTTATTGCTGTCGTGTTATGCAACGGTAATCTACAGTAATGTTATAAAGAGGTAAAGTTTATTTTGTTTGTAGGAGGTAATCTCTGAAAGTGCTGGTCCGATTGCTAAATTTTTTCACCGATAGAAAGCTGCTTTATTTCTGAGTGACATAGGCCATATTTTATGTAAACGGGCAAAAGTTAATGTTTATTATAAGTACCGGTGGGTTGAGTAGATAGTGTGCAGGGTACATTGCTCGTAGAACAGATGGTCGATAGGGTCGAAAGACTGGAGTGGTAACCGCACCGGAAGACGCAGCGTTGGAAGGCCACGCACAAGGAATTTTTCTTTCTGAAAATAAATTCAAAATATATAAAGCTAGGCTCTTCACCTCTTTCTATATTGTCATCAGCCTGTCGGAGCAAAATTTTAAACTCCTGTCTACGTAAGTAGAAATTCTCAGGCATTTATTTATTTATTATTATTTATGTACCTATCCTTTATTGTACACCAAGATAATAAATTACAGATTTGAGCCTTATATTTAGAATATACAATTGCATTTACTCACGAACAAACTCATGTTTTTTTCCTGTATACCCTGGAGGTCGAACATACGCATGAAGTTTGTATACGCGGCAACCTTCAGCGACTGGACAGAGCCTGCACTTGGTGGCGGGGACCACAAAACATGAAAGAGGTTAGAAAGGAAATACTTTCCGATTTGTACTACAACGAGTGTCGCCGCTTGTCTCACACCCTTTAACTCCACTACAGGCAATAAACCAATACGAACGCGCATTACGCAATTAGCAGACCACGCACACTTACATCGCAAGTTTGCTATTGGTAGTTGAACTATGAGCATTGCCCTACTTTGTGGCGCCTGCCCCGCCCACAAAGCCATTCTAACCTCTTTCATCTGTTCTGTGGCGGGGACCATCACCGGACACTGCTCTCTGAATAAACACTGCTTCACAATGAGTATCCCAGATAGTCCTCTGTGCAGAGCATGCATGGAGTCGGAGGAAATTGTCGCGTATATGCTCCTCGAGTACACAGCCGTCAGGGAAATAAGAACACGAACCTTACAGTATGCACAACGGATCTTGAGCGCTTGGCGTCAGAGTGGGGATCGCTTTGCGCATACATTGGCGAGCCAATCGTCTTCGTTGTTAGATACATGCAGCAACGCAGGGAACGAATGAGGAGTGACGTCTATGACGCGATGGTGCGGCGAGCCAATTACTGACACTCCCCGCCCCCGCGTCTCACTTCGCACCACTAAAGAGACCGAATATTTGACTTCTGCGTAACCGCTCAAGATCCGTTATGGCAACTGTAGGAGCACCGAATTCACTGATGCCCTGAGCTAATTGGAGAGACTTATCTGCTTCTGGAGAGAGGTGGGCTGGTTGGAAGACACGAGCTCTTAACGCGATCCAGTTAACTGCCTAAACTACTGTTAAAGGGTTGGAGCTGTATAGGGTGTCAACTCCATCTCTCTTTCTCGCTCGCACTCTTGACCATTCAACACGTCATGGTTAAGGCCAAATATTTTTTTATATGGGAAAATCATCCAATGACGTCTGCCACTCTTGGGCGGGAGGGTGTGTTAGACTTTTACTGACTAAAAACCCACTTCCCTCTCCTAGAGAGGAGGCCTGAGTCCCAGCAGTGGGAACATTAAAAAGGCTGATGATGATTATGAAAAACCCACTCCTGTTTCTTCGTTGCCTTTCATACCAGGGCCGAGTGGTCCTTTCAGAAATAAATCCTTGGCCCCGACAGACTTCGACCCTTTGTACGTACCTACGGGCTTCTACTTTGCTAGCATTACCTACTGCTTCGCAGAAAGAGGCGACGGCTCCTCCCTTCAGCCCATGGCCGTAGCCTATACCAAAGCCCGACGCGAATAGTTAGGTCACTGTGATACCTACCCGCTGCCGGCTCGCAAACACGTCATAATGACAGGTGAACTCAGTCCAAACACCTGATGTAATCCTGCCTCTCACCGCCCACGCAAAGACACAAAGAGTTCTATTCTTAGGGCAGCATAGCACAGAATTGCCAAACATCCATATGAATGCTACGATCGTCATACCGTCTCAAGTAATGGACGTGCATGACATTCTGTCACCTTGTTGTTTATTGAAACCACTAAAACGAAATTGTAGGAAATTGTTGGCTCTAATTTACAGCTGTACATTAGAGTGCAGTTTCTTCTGAGCTGGGCGAGGAAGGTTAATTAATTGTGAAGCTAAATTATGAATCTATATACAAGGTGTAAGGGACAAAAAAAAAGAAATCAGCCTCACCACTACAAAATTATAAACTTGATTGGACAATTTGTATGGCGAGAACGACTTTTTTTTTTTCGTTTCCTGAAAAAAAAATTTGTGTAAGGTTGTTCAGTTTCGTCTACTGAGCAAGCCCTTAAAATTTGTGGAGGGCTGTCCCTTACACCTTTTATTTTTCCATACACTTACTCGAAAACCTGCTCTTATCCTTCCACTGTTTAAGCACGCAATAGACTGTTTTCCTCACTAGTGCAGAAAGGTGTGCGTGCTCTCCCCTGCCACAATTTTATTACTATGTATCATATCGCGCTGAGCGAGCGTCGACCCCCACGAGTCACCGGTCAACCCTCGTTTATTCTTCGTAAGTATATAAAAAAAGTAGTTTGATGCAAGTGCAAATTTGTTACTGCAGCCCTCGGCTCCATAACACACTTGCCTACGGCTCGTGTCGTGTCCGCCTCGGTCGCAATGATAAACTTTCTGCACTTGTACCAAAATGATTATTCTTGTTACTTCCAACGCAGTAAGTGGTGTAGCAGCAATATAAAGCGGAACGGGTAGGTAAGCTGTAAGATGCGCTTAGCGCTAATGGCTTTATTTGAACACTTCTACTAAACCAAAGCCGAGTTGTGCTACATCATGGATGTATATCTTTTGCTAGTATCGGTATTCGGCTACACTCAGATAAGTGCATCTCAGTGGAAAGGCAACCTTACTAGATCGGCTAAGCTCGTCTAAATAAGTTTTTTTTTAAGTAGGGAAATCATCAAACTTCTCCCGTCCCGGTTGGAGCGCGAGGGCGTGTCAGACTTTTACTGACTAAAACCACGCCTGTGTCCTTCAGTTGCCATTTACGTTTTAGGACTATGGGTTTCTTATTCAGAAAATAAAATCCCCGCGGTCCTGTCGTGTAAATTAGCTGCGATTATACAGATAACTGAAATTGTACAACATCATCATAGCGTTAATGGATGTAGTTTTTAATGACATCTTAGCGAAACATAACTGTAAACAAAAGTTTTATACTCTTCTAAGAAAGCAGATTATTTTTGTGTTTATTTTGTGTGTGTTTTAAAGCGTAGATATATATCATACTAGCTGTCCGTCCGCGTGTACTTCGGTTATCGCACTCTAAAGGTGTTTTCCCGTAGGAATAAGATGTTTTTCCGGGATAAAAAGTAACTTATGTTCTTTTCCATGTCAAAGGCTATATGCATGCCAAATTTCATCGAAATCCGTTCAGCCGTTTTTGCGTGATTAAGTAACAAACATCCAAACATCCACACTTTCACATTTATAATATTAGTTATGATATATCAGTAGGTACGACGCGACGGGATGGACATCATCGCATAATCGCATAGTGTACGAAAATCTCATAAATAAAAAAGATAAAAAAAAACCTTCTACCTACCTACCTTACTGTAAAATCAGTTTAACCTTCAAATTATTGTAACCTAAAATTACACAATGACTTGCTTGTGCAATTGCGCATCTTAATGAGCTGTCTTAAAAGAAACGCAGCAAAAACTGAACTACATAAGTTTAGCTAGCTATGTAAGAATGCACGGACAGTGAGTGACATTGAACAGTTTCGGAGAATTGTCTTCGAAGATTTATTTTCTTAGGAGTAACAAAGTCTAAAGTGTTTTTTTTTAAATCATGTTCTGGAGATTGAATTATTTCGAAGACCTCTAAATGTTTTCAGTCTTCTTTCATGTCGATCTGACTCAAATTTGGTCCGGCCAATATTTAGCCACCTGGCGTGATAATGTCTAAGAAAACAGCGTTGAGCGCAGCGCTGGCCGCAGCTACGAAATCCAAATAGGTACATTGGATTAACAATTCACTGTACTTACATTGGATTATCAATTCAATGTACTGCGCTCTCGACTCGTCGCTGCGGCCAGCGCTGCGCTGAAGGCTGTTTTCTTAGAGAATAGCACCACTGGAGCTCTGTGGTTGGCCTCGTATAAGAAGTGGAAGGTGCAGGTAGTTGTGCATGCTGGGCAGAAAAGGAGGTGAATCATATCCTGGGAAGGGGCTCTACACTGGCACAGTACCTATTTGCGATGTGCAAATATACCCCATTTGGCCAGATTAGCTCGGCAGCGGCCAACCTGAGCCTGTAGTTGGTTCAGAGATTTCCAGATTTTCCACAGTTCGTGTCCAGGTGGCAGAAGTTCTGCCGGAGAGAAGAAATTTGAAGGAGTGAGATATCTTTTCCTCCTCAGTTCGCATGTCTGGTCCAAAGCACTGTTCTCCGAGGAGGTCGTAAAATGTGGAGGATGTAATGTTTTCAGTTATGTCGCGCAAGTATTTCATCTTACTCTACTGCAGAACCTGAATATTTAGGATACCTACTCCTAGGGTATCTAGCTTCATCATTAACATAATTTTTATAATAGTCAGATGTGAACACATGCATAAAAAGCAAAGAATGGCAATACCAATCCTACTTTGGTAAATATTTGATTCACTGATGCCGAATGCCGAGCAGATTAAGGCCAGTTACATCATATTGCTCTCAAAACGGTGAAGGAAAACATCGTGAGGAAACCGGCATGGCCTAGAACCAAAAATTCTAAGACATATGACATCTACCAACTCGCACTGGGCCCGTGTGGTGGATTACGGCCCAAACCTTCTACTATAGAGGATGCCTGAGTCCCAACAGCAAAAGAAGTAAGGCTGCTTATGTTAGTTATACATCATACTCTAAGCTAAAAAGTTCACAATAATATTCTAAAGGTGAAACTTTTTATGTGTGTATGTTTGTTACTTCTTCATGTCTATATGACTGAACGGATTAGGATGAAATTTGGAATACGGTTAGACCATGTCCCATACAGCACATAGCCTAGCTTTCGATCCCAGGATCGAGTAAGGTCCCACAGGATAAATTTCCACTTTCACGTGAACGAAGCCGCTGGCTGAAGCTTATTAAATCACAGTGATCCTACTTGTCTACCTAGCTAAGGTTTGTAGGTTCCTACATGGTTTACGATTACGTGCGCAGACGCACGTTTGCCTTTATTACGTATCTCCTTTAAAGAAAATGTTTAATTGTTCATACTATGACTGTATCACAAGTGTTCGTGACTGTATCTTCTGTCGACTTCCACAGGTTTATGCTAATATGGACTTGTAATTTATGATTGCAGCTTTGAGTAACAGTTTTGCGAGATTATCTATGTAGCTATGTGAACAAAAGAGTTAGGTAACTGCAGGTGGCGTTACTAGATAGTAGGTACATCTGCAAAGTCTTGGTCATCGTTCGTTAGAGGGTCTTTGTTTGTATCCATAATTAAAATGTTGAAATGTGGAAATCCTTATGAATTTCTTCCTTTTGGGGAAAGTGCCATGTAGGAAAGCCACAAGTTCGAAGTCCAATGATACCGTTTACAAAGAAACAACAGTTTTGAGGAGTCGGATGGAAATGCATCGAAACATCTGGCGTAAAATCTGAAGGTCATGTTTACCTACAATTTAGAGTAAGTGCGCCATATATGGACCGGTTCTGTAATATGGACCACTGGTGTTTCTCAAAGAATGTCCTTTGTATCGAGCCGGCGATCAGCGCACGCTAAGGTTAACCTCCCCGCAATCCATTAGTCGCTTACGGACCGGCAGTGAGGGCACGCATGTTCACGGGAGCCATTTTTAGTTTTTGTCAACTCGCGATGTAATTTTTTACCCAACTTTGTAAGCTCATAATTTCAACAGATATTACTCGATGTAAAAGTGGATTAAACAAAAGATATGATTGACTTCTACGTGTACAAATTGTGTACCGATGATTAGTATAGCCCTAATAAATTGATTGATTTAATTTTAATCAATACGCCTGATTTATTTTAATTATAATTTTGAACCCAATTGATCATGGTCCATATTTGAAACCATATGGTCCATATTATGTTCACTTTTTGCAAATTCATTAATATGCCATATTTTAGAAAATGTTTATTATTTCGAAGATGTTGATGTTTGTTAAGAATTTTATGAATCGTATTTAATACCAAATAATTATTGAACCATTTAAAACAAATAAGGTTGATCATACTTTAAAATTCAGAGTTTTATTTGAGAAAATTCTTATGGTGGTCTATATATGGCGCACTTACTCTATACAAACAGTTCTATGGAAAACTGAAGATTAATAAATCAAAACTGTAAAGCGTGCTAGATTTCGCTGAGACCTTATAGTCAGTGTAGAATGCCAGTAGAGAAAAAAAAGAAATTGTTCACATCTCTCAAAAAACTTTTTATAAAAAAAAATATAACCGACTTCACTAAAAAAACACTAAAACGATCAAAATAATTTTAATTTCGGAAGTCGGTGTTTTTCGTTATTGTTTGTTCCTTATTTAACACCGACTTCCGAAATTAAAATTATTTTGATCGTTTTAGTGTTTTTTTAGTGAAGTCGGTTATATTTTTTTTTATAAAAAGTTTTTTATTTCATACTTTTTAGTTGCAACACACTTACAGCCAGAGTACTTTTTTCTCATGTCAATTCCAATTAACTCAAACCCTGCTAGAATACATCATTTTCATATGAAGTTCCCGTGTCTACCTTCCACCTTCCGGCTCCATCATCAGATCACTTCGATAGTACCTTATAGCCAAAGTGCATCTCATGACATTTCTAATAAGCCCAAACACGGGTAGGATACATTGATTAATTACAGAGTTCCGGTACCTATCTTCCAGCTCCATCACTATCATCAGGTTACTTCGATGATACCATTTTCAACATAACTATTCAGAACTATTCATTTATTTGTATTGTCATAGTCGCTTAACTATGTTCATTGTGATATTTGTTTGAGTATGAAGTTCCGTTGGCAATTTCTGGTCTTCTTAACCAGTTCCACCTCATCAAATGTCACTTTTTAACCGACTTCTAAAAAAGGAGGAGGTTCTCAATTCGGATGTTTGTATTTTTTTTATTTTTTTTTTTTATGTATGTTCGGGCATAACTTCGTCGCTTGCCAAACGATTTGAAAAATTATTTTTTTGTTGGAAAGGGTATACTTCCCAAATGGTCCCATAGTCACCAAGTTGGGATCTGGTGATGGAATCTTGGCTAAATCGAGGGAACTCCTCAAATATTATAGGCAACTATATAGTCATTTTGATATTTTCATAAAGGAATTAAGCATTTACAGTCAAAAAGTGACATTTGATGAGGTGGAACTGGTTAAGAAGACCAGAAATTGCCAACGGAACTTCATACTCAAACAAATATCACAATGAACATAGTTAAGCGACTATGACAATACAAATAAATGAATAGTTCTGAATAGTTATGTTGAAAATGGTATCATCGAAGTAACCTGATGATAGTGATGGAGCTGGAAGATAGGTACCGGAACTCTGTAATTAATCAATGTATCCTACCCGTGTTTGGGCTTATTAGAAATGTCATGAGATGCACTTTGGCTATAAGGTACTATCGAAGTGATCTGATGATGGAGCCGGAAGGTGGAAGGTAGACACGGGAACTTCATATGAAAATGATGTATTCTAGCAGGGTTTGAGTTAATTGGAATTGACATGAGAAAAAAGTACTCTGGCTGTAAGTGTGTTGCAACTAAAAAGTATGAAATAAAAAACTTTTTATAAAAAAAAATATAACCGACTTCACTAAAAAAACACTAAAACGATCAAAATAATTTTAATTTCGGAAGTCGGTGTTAAATAAGGAACAAACAATAACGAAAAACACCGACTTCCGAAATTAAAATTATTTTGATCGTTTTAGTGTTTTTTTAGTGAAGTCGGTTATATTTTTTTTTATAAAAAGTTTTTTATTGACTGTAAATGCTTAATTCCTTTATGAAAATATCAAAATGACTATATAGTTGCCTATAATATTTGAGGAGTTCCCTCGATTTAGCCAAGATTCCATCACCAGATCCCAACTTGGTGACTATGGGACCATTTGGGAAGTATACCCTTTCCAACAAAAAAATAATTTTTCAAATCGTTTGGCAAGCGACGAAGTTATGCCCGAACATACATAAAAAAAAAAAATAAAAAAAATACAAACATCCGAATTGAGAACCTCCTCCTTTTTTAGAAGTCGGTTAAAAACAAGATTTACTATAAGTAAGCAATTTTTTTTTTCTCGAAATTGTAAATATCTCGCAGTGAAATTGTTGGCATATCTACGAGTATTTAGGTTCTACGATTCTAATTTTTTTTTTGTAATTCAGTGCGGTGTATTTTTAAAAGTTTTGAAAATTGTAAGTGCCTTTTTGGGAGTCTCGTCAAGAAAACTACTGCACAGTGGAAGAGTTTATAAAGCTGCCCAACCCTTCGAGAAATACTATCTTTTTCTTTTGAGGTTGCAAAATCACCAAGTAACTTCTGCTGTTTTGGGTGTGAGCGAGAGGAAATATAAGATTTTATCTGACTAAAATCGACGCGCGTTCCTTTAGTTCCCCTTTACGTTCCAGGGTTGTGGTACCTCTTACAATTAATCCTAGTGCCATAAGAATACCTTATGTTAAATTTCGTTTCTCACATGGATTTATCCAACGCTGCGTATACGGGCGACGCGCTTGAAGGCCTTCCGCAACGTGGACTGATGACCTGGTAAGGGTCGCCGGAATCCGATGGATAATGAGGCGTCCATTTTTTTTTTGGTAGGTAAAAATCATCCAAATGACATCCCCCGCCCTTGGGCGGAGCGGGAGATAGTGTCAGACTCTTACTGACTAAAAAACCCACCCCGTTCCTTCTTGCCTTTCATACCGGGGCCGAGCCTCCCTTTCGGAATTAGACCCTGGCCCCAGTAGGCTTCGACCCAGATGAGGCGCCCATCAGGATCGGTCGTTGTAGCGACACTTTTGGAAGGCCTACGTCCAACAGGTTCACTGTTGGCTGTCTTGATGGTGATGACGATGATGAAATTACTATAATATTATTTATAAGGTTTTGTAAAACCTACCTATGACATCGTTGCATGATGGAGCCATCCTCTATCTGTCATCAGTGATGGGTTTTAGGCACTAATGTGTTTTTAAGGTAGACACAAAACTAGCAAGCGCTATTCTACAAATTCAGATTCTTGGAAAAAACCTTCATTAACATTCCAGACTATCATTTCAACAATTCCAAAACCATGGAAATATCCCAGTATTAAGCATAGATTTTCATTTAAACTGTGGACGTATGAATTGAATTCATGTTTGAATTGTAAATAATGCTAAGCGTGTATGTTTGGATGTTGAAACCGCGGCGCGCCGTCCGACGGACCAAATTAGAAGCTGGCAGGGAACTGCTCCAACTCGGGTGGCCCAAATGTTGTAGTTTTTGGAGACTTTATTTTATTTTATTTTTCTTTGCTGTTTTTGTCTTCGAGGCAAGCGTGCTCTATCGTCGGCTACATCATTACCTTCACGTGAGATGGTGGTCAGACGCGAGCCTATCCTCCATATCTATACAGGCTGAAAGGGAGAGGTCTCCGAAAACTTTGAGAGTTTACTCAGTAGACAAAACTGCCAACCTTCCACAAGATTTTAGGAAACGAAAAAAAAAATCGGCCTCCCCATACAAAATTATAAACTTTTAATATTGGACAGATTGTATAAAGAGGCCGATTTTTTTTTCCGCAGGCGCCTTAATGAATTGTCAGCAAACCATAGGGGCCCAGCAGGGTCGAAGCCTATTGGGGCCAAGGATCTGTTTTTCGGCCCCGGCACGAAAGGCAACGAAGGAACAGGAGTCGGTTTTTAGCCAGTAAAAGTCTGACACTATCTCTCGCCCCCTCCGTTCAAGAGCGGGGGATGTCATTGGATGATTTTCCGACCTAAAAAAAAATTCGGCAGTATCTGTTTCCTTAGGATAATTTTCTATTATCATTTGGCTGAAGCAGCTAGCAGCAGCCGTTCACGACCTTGCCGCTTTGAGTGGCAGATAGGCGCGGGATGGCGAGCGGTAAGACAAAAGAAGAAGAAAAGAAGAAGGAAGTATGAAAATGTTTGAAATACGCCACGAGACAATAGCAACGCGCGCCCGCCTACTGATGCCGGCCCTGGCCGGGCTGCTCTCCACTAAGAGCGAACTCGTGACCAGCGGGGTTACCATGACGTTAAAAGTAAGATTGTTTTAATCTTGTTTCAGTGTGGGAAAGAGATGGCGCTAGACAACCTGTATAGCTCTGTCTCTTACCCACACTGAAACAAGATTAAAACAATCTTACTTTAAACGTCATGGTCTAGATCCTGGCCGTAGTTTACTTCTAAAGCTGGGTTATTATATTACGCATCTTTATAATGCTTACTTAGATACTTACCTACTGCAGCTGCCGGCTTGAAGCTAGGTAAGTACTTACATAACCTACATGTATTGTTCAAACATATGAACAATAAATGAACTAACAGTAGGTATCTTTATTGCTCAGTCTCACGACACTCACCTATTCATTAGGTACTTAGTCGTACTAGGTATGTTAAAGGATAGGTAACGAGTTATCCTTACAACTCTTAAGTCACGTCTGGCATAACAGCATAGTCAGCCTTATAATGTTTCCCCTACCTACTCTCAAGAAGAGCGAATGGGCCGTAATCGTTGCTTGATGGTAGAAGTCAGAAGTTCACAAGAAGGATTTTGTGAGAGGCGAAAGATCCGGGAAGTGAGAGATTTTTACTTAACTAAATCCATCCCGGTGATCACCATCGGGACAAAGAAGGGGCCCCGTTACCTCTTAAAAGATAACTCCGGAACCCCCTCTGTCCTACGCCTGTTAAGGCATATCCCTGAAGAGATTGTACAATGGTGTTCCCTAAGCCTAACTGTGCCACCGTCTTCTTTGTAATCACTCGATGGGCGAGCAGAGACCGCACTCTGGGTGTCCGAGGTTTCGAAGTCCCACCTGCTGTGGGTACGCACAAGCTGGGTTTCAGCGTATTAGGCATCGAGGTAGTTGCTTCCTTCTTCTCTGAGTGGGATCAGTCCTCTTACGATGTTGCTCGGCGGCCTCCTTTTGGACCATCCTGTCTTTTGAAAGGTACCGGGTCTCCTTCTATGTGCTGATGGTGATCAAGTGACGGTTTAGTGAGGTAAACATCCCATACTCCCCGGACTTATTCTCAAAGTCCGGACCCCTTTTGAAGGTTCTCTTCAAAAACAAAAAAAAAACGGCACTTATATTCAACTGCAAATCATCATAAAAAAATCTTTAAGACTTGTTAGGTATTATAACAGCGGCTGGCCAAGTGACGTTACTTCGTAGTAACTTAAGGAAGACTCATTGGGTTTAAAGTTCAAAATATTGCGCCTTTTATGTTTCATCATAATAAACCTAACACCGACATTGTAAACAGAAATCATCGTAACATCCGTTCATTGAGTTTTATTTGTTGATTAGTCCAAGCCTAGCCTACTAAAATTGATAGTAAAATTAAAAAAAGGTCGATTTTATTGTTTGTGAGAGTTTGACAAAATGGTTCCCCACGGCTTCGACTTTCGAGTACGTCTACTACGTTCGTCTCTAATAGGTAGGCACTATTCCCTATGTAGATATATTATATTATTCCCTAGGTAGGTGAAGGAAAACATTTTGAGGAATCTGATATGGCCTAGAATTATGAAGATTTGTAATATCCGTTAACCTGCACTGGGCCCACGTGGTGGATTAGGGCCAATTCTCTGTTCTAGAAAGGAGAACATTATAATGCTATGCTCAGATTCATAGTACAAAAACACTAATAGAATGCTAAGCTACCTTCTAGCCACGACAGATTTTTTTTAAAATAAATTAATTGTTCATTCTTTCAAGAATATCCGTGAAAATCTCCGCGCCATGGTGACCGCACTCTGGAGCTTTTCTGTGTATTATGCAATGATGTTTCAGTACTTATTTTAGTTTGTGAGAAATCTCCGCGCTGCGCACACACCGCGCCCCAAATACATACAAATACGGTCTTTATCTAACTAAAAATAAGATTTCAAATTGCGTGATAAATAAATCAGTGTTAATCGAGTGCATTTTGGTCGTAGAAGTACATTTTCATTTGATTTCCCGCGTAGTTTGACAGGCGGCCATTTTGTTTTTTTTGTTGTTTTGTTGAGTGGGCGGTATTGTTCCGGGTGACACATTATTAGTGACAGCCATTTTATTAGTGGCGTATCACTAAAGAATTTAAGAAGTAACACGGAAGACTGCGTAGTCTTAAATTATTATTATTACTTATAACTAAAATAAAAATAATATCAATCTCATAATAATTAAAATTAATTAGTAATTTTAATTGAATTTATTTATGATTGTTTTTTATTATTGATTTATTATAACTTTATTGCACACCTTAACTTAATACGGGACAAACATTTATATAAATAAGTGTACAATAGGCGGTCTTGTTGCACAGGGCAATTTCATACTGACAACTTTTGTATGGACTGAAAGAAAGGAAATGATTTCGGCCTGTCACTGTACAACACCATAGAGAAAAATGTATGTTAAAAAAAATCTTTTGAAACGTACCTGTAATATGTTATTACAGTTGATAAGTTGGTATTTCAAATACTTACTTACCTAATATAATTTGTAGGTAATTAAACAACAGAGGTTTCTTCTTATTATGACAAATACATTCCAGAAAATTACTAAATTTATCTAATGAAATACCTAATTTGTACCGTCATACGTCCATATAGGAATTATCATCCTATACCTAAGTGCGTAGTATACATTGCAATCGGCGTGGCTTTTCCCTCAAAACCACTATAAAAACAAACATGACGTATACTTATAAACGTCCAGACTATCCACTTACCTATTATTTCCTTATATGTAATAATTAGCAAATACCTAAATATGATATGAAATAAATATTTACTTAGGTATGTATGTACAGTCAGGCAGGGGCAAATATGAAGTTGTACACTACTATTAATGCTAAATTAGTGTATAAAATGTCTTGTTAGTAAAAGTACAATAGTCCACAAAAAGCTATTCAATACTTTAGATTGTATCCTTTCTTTTACATTGAAATTTTTGATTCTAACAGTCCCCGCACACGGGCCTCAAGAAAACGCTAGAAGCGGCCACAAAAAGAGCTAGAAGTGGCCGCAAAAAACAGTTGAAGCACGCGACACCTCTTATGTTCGGTGAAGCTTGAAGCCGCTTCAAGCGTTTTTTTGTGGCGGCAACACCGCACACGAGCCACAAAAAAAGGCCGCCTCTAAATGAAGCTTGAAGCGGCGTTTCTTTGAAGCCCGTGTGCGGGGAAGTTAAACACTGGTAGAGTGCAGCTGCACTTTTGATCTCTGACTGTACATATACAATAATATTTTTACTCGTCGACAAAACCGTTTTTATTACTGTTATTTTTTTTTTTTGTTACTAATAGGCTCACGCTTGACCATTATCTCATTCTTGACCTGAAGACTCCTAGATGTTGCTCTCAACAATTCCACTCCTCCGTCAGGGAATTCCACTCCTTAGCTGTACGCACAATGAATGTGTTCCCAAAACGTTCCATCTAGATTTGCCATGAAAAATTACCGACTGATTTATCAGAATCAATATTGTTTATTTGCTAGCAAAATTGCAAAAAAAAAATCGTTCTTGGTGCCTACATAAAAGCTTATCCTAAAGTTTAAACGTACTTACAGATTTGAATTTGTATTTAAACTTAACTGGAACAGTTTACCTGCTGCGGTCTTCCCGTCCGATTATAATTTGGGTTTCTTCAAGGCTAGATTCACTCTAGCCTTTCTTTAAAAACCGTTCTTTAAAAAAGTAATCTAGCGTAGAGTGAGCTATCTTTCCTGCTAGGGTCTCCCGTCCGATTATAATATAAGTGTCTCCAAGGCTGGAATGAACAGGCTCTTAATAAACTAGTGCGCCTCACCATCAAAGATTGCATTGCTGCTTACCATCAGGTGGGATTGCAGTCAAGCACTAGTTTATAACAATAAAAAAAAAAACATAATTATCATTCTCTTCTTGCCGATGTCCCATGCTATCTTCCATTTTCCCAATCATCACGTTATCATTCGGTCTTTCACACGCTCTATCCACTTTTCTTTGGTCTTCGCTCTCTTCGCTAGACACCCACATAAATATTGAAAACTTAGATGGGTATTCGATATGTCATAAACATAATTGGTTCTTCAAATATTTTTTTAGTTTGCCAGGATCAAAGCTGTTCTTCCAATCCTTGATCTCCTAAAGCAAGCTAATTTGTATATGTTGCCTATGTGTTTCATGTTCGTAAGGTAAACTTATCATTTATAACAGTAAAATATTATCTTTTCCTTTTATGAATCCGATCATTACACATTCCTCATAGACTACTCATCCCCCTACAGCTTAGGTGATAATTGGTGAAAGGCACACAGTTTTAATGGACTAAAATTACTAAAGTTTTATGGAACAACTAGTTGTTACCCGCGATTTCGTTCGCATGATGTTTAAAAACAATACTCTCCTTTTTTGTGTGGTACGATTGTGTTACAACCTTTTTGTTTAGTTGCACGTATTTCGACTTTTGAAATACCGTTCCCGCGGGAAAATTAACAGTAAAGCCCAGGTTTCTTACTCCTTGTAACATCAGCTATTAGATCCGTTAGTTACAAAGTCCTGTCAAACGGACTTGCCGTTTCGGAGATTAGCCGCCAAGCAGTCAGAAAGAAAAGAAAAAATATTATAGGTACTTATTCAAAAAATAAAGGATTGAAATGATGAAATGATGATGAAAGGATTTAGTAAAAACATGTTGTTATTTTAATATTACAAACAGACACTTCAATCGTATCTAGCTGTATAGATAGATTTATCAGTAGCGGGTTTCCTCATGTGATTAGTTGAATGAATTGCCTATATCAACAGTCGACCGCATGACTTGCGTTTATTTTGTGACGTGTCGACATTTGTTCCTGAAACCAGATGTAGATTTATCATCACCACTTTCTCATGCTAGACAACAATCTTGACTCATATCCTCTTGCTGTATTGCCATCATAGCAGCTGACATCTTTCATTGCCCCATACAAAATACTTCACAGTGTAATGACTTACAAGAAGCCCTCACAAATTCTAGAAGCAAATGAATCATTGAACCTTGCCAAATGATTTCTAGCGAAGTTTCGCTTTTAATTAGTGGTGTTAAGATTTATCGTAGGACATGGCACTTGCATACTACTGATAGAATGGACCTATTGTGGTATGCAGATTGCACGTCTGGGTACTGAAGCATGGCCGATCATTAAATTCGTCTTGTCTTCGACCAACTTAGTAGGTTTACCTCACAGTTATGGGCACGCCATTATTTAGGCGGTAATTCTCCACTTTGAGGTGTGGCTGGAAAGACGTCACGGCATCTCCAACTTCCGCATGACGCAGGTTCTCACCGGTCATGGTAAGTTCGGGTGGTTCCTGCACCTGATTCGTGCGGAAGAAACGTCCCGGTGTCATTGTGTAGACCCCCTGGGGGACACGTTCGAGCATACAGTGGAGGTGTGCCAAGCATAGGCAGAGCACCGCTGTATCCTCGTTTGGGTTATCGGCGGCAGCGACCTCTCGCGCCGGGTACTGGTATAGACCATGATCCGGAGCGAGGAGGAATGGCAGGCAGTCGCCTCCTTCAGCAAAGCAGTAATGCTAGCGAAAGAGGCGGCTGCACGCGTGAGGGAACGGACTTCCTCACACCCCAGCCACTGGGCTCCCGACCCTGATTTCCAGGCGTGGGTTTGTGGACGATGAGTAATGGGTAGCTCAAAAAACCGTCAACAAAATTCTTGTGCCAAATGGTCATGCTTCATAAGTAATCCAGCAAGTACTTACACCAAAAACAACAACGAATGCGTATCTTGCCTGCATGCCAAAGTCTTTCTCAAATTCTTTATTTTAATATTAAATATCGACAATTTAGAATGAAAAAGTAAGGAATGTAATTTTGTAGATAATATTTACAGAAAGAATACCGCGGGATGCACGTCCTAAATTACCGCAAAAAAGATAATCTTGACTAAAATCATTCCATCCAATATTTTTTTTTTTTTTATGGTGGAAAAAAATCATGCATTGACATCCCCCGCCCTTGGGCGTAGCGGGAGATAGTATCAGACTCTTACTGACTAAAAGACCCACCCCGTTCCTTCTAGCCTTCATACCGGGGCTCGAGCGCCCTTTCGGATAACCCTGGCCCCAGTAGGCTTCGACCCGGCTGGGTCCCTGCTGTTGCTGACAACTCTTTGAGGCGCGCGGGAACAGTGCGCGCCGTCGACGACTTGGGCTTGGTCCGGACAGTAACCGGACGGCCGGACAGCGAGCTACTCATTGCTCACTGTCCGCAAGCCCGCGCCTACGGTGGCCGGAAATCGGGATCAGAATCCCGGCGGCAGCGGCGGCGGCGATAACGCCGTTGCCTGATGCGTTCGGCCTCCTCCTTTGCGAGCATTACTGCTTTGCAGAAGTCGGCGACCGCCTGCCACTCCTCCTCGCTCCGGACCATGGCCTAAACCAGGGCCCGGCGCGAGAGGTCTCCGCCGCCGATTCCATCCAATATGGGCCCCGACGTATTGCAGTCAATTTCTTCTAAATTAGATTTTATTATATTTTCTTTTATTTTATGTGTGTAAAGTAATGCAACTGAATTGGTTTGTACTACTGGTCTGAATTTTTTCTTTTCGCTTTTTTATATTGTTATAAACTAGTACTTGACTGCGATCCCACCTGATGGTAAGCAGTGATGCAATCGTTGATGGTGAGGCGCACTAGTTTATTAAGAGCCTGTTCATTCCATCCTTGGACACTTATATTATAATCGGACGGGGGACCCTAGCAGGAAAGATAGCTCGCTCTTCGCTAGATTACTTTTTTAAAGAAAGGCCTCTTTCATATGACTTGACCTATATCTATGCCAAAACTATTTCATCAGTATAAACAAATGTTATACTGTTTTACTGTTTACTCATAACAGTTTTAAAAACCCCAGTTTGTGAATCTTGTGATGATTCAAGCCGACTCATTTGTTTAGGTACAAAACTGATCTAATAAATAATAATAAGTTACTGGAGTTGACCCAGATTCGACCGGATTCGAAGAGATCTTCGTTGGTTTTATGTTTTATACATTAAATGTTAGTTATTTGAGTTGAATTTTGTGGTACATTTATGATGTTTGTTGCTTTTAGTTTCTGGCACATGCAGGCAAAGTGCAATATAGTAGCGTTGCGATACAATTAATTTGCTACACGCTGGTGTTTATGACTTTCTTTTTTGTGCGGAACCCTAATTATTTTTCCAAAATAAAAGAAGAACATATGGATTTAAAAAAAAAGAATCAATCTGGAAGTATATACACCGCCATTTATAAAGTGAATATCGAAGGACTGGAACACTTTGACTGCTGCAGTCTTCCCGTCCGATTATAATTTAGAAGTTTTCCAGGCTAGAGTGAATACTGTGCGGAACGCCCGGAGGACACGGTGGAGCACACAGTCGAGGTGTACCCTGCTTGGGCGGAGCATCGCCGTGCCCTCGTGGGGGCGATCGGCGGCGGAGACCTCTCGCGCCGTGCCCTGGTTGAGGCCATGGTCCGGAGCGAGGAGGAGTGGCAGGCGGTCGCCGACTTCTGCGAAGCAGTAATGCTCGCAAAGGAGGAGGCCGAACGCATCAGGCAACGGCGTTATCGTCGCCGCCGCCGCCGCCGGGATTCTGATCCCGATTTCCGGCCACCGTAGGCGCGGGCTTGCGGACAGTGAGCAATGGGTAGCTCGCTGTCCGGCCGTCCGGTAACTGTCCGGACCAAGCCCAAGTCGTCGACGGCGCGCACTGTTCCCGCGCGCCTCAAGGAGTTGTCAGCAACAGCAGGGACCCAGCCGGGTCGAAGCCTACTGGGGCCAGGGTTATCCGAAAAGGCGCTCGAGCCCCGGTATGAAGGCTAGAAGGAACGGGGTGGGTCTTTTAGTCAGTAAGAGTCTGACACTATCTCCCGCTCCGCCCAAGGGCGGGGGATGTCAATGCATGATTTTTTCCTACCATAAAAAAAAAGGCTAGAGTGAATAAGCCTTTAATAAACTAGTGCACCTCACAATCAACGATTGCATCACTGCTTCACCATCAGGTGGGATCACAGTGAAGCTTAGATAATTAAAAAATTGATGATTAAAATCCTCCTTTTTTTGAAGTCGGTTGAAAACAGTCTTTTTTCTCTATCAAACTTACAATGCATGGTTTTTTTTTTTTTTAATTATGGCTTTTGCGTAATTAAAAACAATCCATGACCTGTATTTTCTAAAGCCTCCTCTAGACTTTCCTCCAAAAATTCTTAGAAACAAGAAATTAAAAAACAATTACAAGCGTACAGCTGAGTCGTAAACAGTACTGAAACACATCGCAGTAGCCGCCAGCAATAGAATTTTCACAAAATTATTTTTGTACTCTGCTTTTTTTTCAATTTACTTACGTCAAAGTCATTGTGCAGGCGAAATTGAACCCTATGCCATTAAAATAAGAGTGTACAACTGTTGTAATTGAGTTTGGCATGGACAAATGGTGGGTTGTGTGCAGTGGCGTAGATGAATAACTGGCCTGGGGTAAGAAAAATCTGAGGCCCCTTTTATTAAGTGGAAAATCATCAAAAAAATTCTCATGCACTGGGTGAAGCGGGAGGTGTCAGACTTTTACTGATTAAACCATCAAAGTAGTGTTGCAAACTTCATTTATTTAAATTTGCTTACAATCATGTGGGATCGCAGTCAGCACTAGTTTCTACCAGTTAAAAAAAATCTTGTGGGTAAATTATTCGTTAGTTCAATAATTTATTAATAGATCGAATTAGGTTTTGGAGGGCCCCGACTTTGGGGGCCCTGAGGCACTGCCCCGCGTATCCCTTTGTCAGCTACGCCAGTGAATGTGTGTTTAGATCTCGCGTCGTTCCGAGGCAGCTTTGCATTGATGGAATGATGAATCGTATTTTGGTGCTGAAAACCTTGATGCTTGTTTTCTTTTGGCTGGAATCTAGAATATTGTTCCTGGGCTTAATTTTCCTGACCTTCTATTTTCAAAACATTCACCAAGTAATTTCAAGACGTTTGTTTAATATTAATTTTGCGGGACTGAGCTCATACAAACAGAACGTTGGTTAAGTTGAGGGCCTGTGCCCACCACGTATTTTAAAAGCGCCGTTGATGCGCGTTTCAGAAACGTGCGTCAAAGTCGCGCTTTTATCCTATTAAAGGTCTACAGGCTGCGTCTAACTCGCGTGTGTATCGCGTCTGTATCACTACAAACACGCGTCAACAGCGCCTTTAAAAAAGTAGTGTGCATAGGCCCTAAGACTTGAAGAACTTTTTTTAATTATTTTGCCTTGGTTACTAAGTAACCGTATCTTCTTATGCGCGTAGTTACTTTGAGTGCCAGCGAGCGAGCCATTGCTCGCCGTCCGCAAGCCCACGAATACCACGGTGGCTGGAAATCAGCCTGCGATTCTAGCCACTAGATGAGGGCTCCGCTTCGGCGTGGGTCAGGCTGTGAGGTTTGTCTTCACTTCACGGTTTCAGCTGCCTTCTTTGCTAGCAGACGGAGGTGACGGCCTCCCATTCCATGTCACTCCGTAGCTACTATGCCCTGAACCCCTGCAGGTCCCTGCTGCTGATCGCTCTATGATAATGGGCTCATAGCATAGCATAAGCATTATCAGCCTTATAATGTCCGAGACTCGGAATTCCTCTCTAGGAGAGGGAATGGGCTATAATCTACCACGCGGGAATTAGAAGGGACGAATTGACGGATGTCACATGTCTTCAATATTTTGGTTCTAGGTCATGGTAGTTTTCTTTACAACACAACTCAGCACTTAAAGAAATTACCCTAACTAAGACTCTAAATTGATCATCTCCTATCCATAGCATAGCAGCCTTCTAACCAAACTCAAACCTCCTCTCTAGGAGAGGGAATGGACCGTAATCCTCCACGCAGGCCCAGTGCGGATCACATAATATGTCTTCGAATTTTTGATTCTAGGACATGCCGGTTTCCTCTCGGTGTATTCCTTTACAGTTTTGAGAGCAGTGATAAAAAAAATTATACAAAGTAATGTGCCTGCCTGGGTTTTGCTGGTTTTACATGGGTTTTACCCATGACGCGACGTACAAGTCGAGGCCGTTACCACTGGCCCACCACTGCACAAAGAGGCTCAAGCGCTTAAAATCGACATCCATAAAGCTAACATAAATCAATCTACAGTTTTAACCCAATTTTATATTAAGCGGAGTGTTGCTCTATTTGAAGTCAGACAAAATGGCGTGCGAGTTGAGAAATCACTTTCATTTTCGTAGCGAGAGTTTTTCCAGGTCATAGCAAAAGTAAATCAAAGTAGAATACTTCTCTCAGTCCACTGCTTCGTTTAAAACTAGCTATTAAACATCTGGTATGCTCTTTATAAATAGTTTAATGGATCTATAAAAGTTTGAATGGCAACTCTTAGGCCAGCTTTAAGCTAGAAATCGGTGTGTCACACACACCGATCTGGGCACGTCGGTCTCCATACATTTTATATGGAAACTAGACTTGTAGAGCTACACTTGATCCACGCCACGTGATGTCGTTCTACTTACAAACCAGGCGTGGTCCACGTGTGTGTCATTCTAATGTAGTTCTAGCTTTTACTGCGTTTAGCTAGTTACTGCGGCCCTGAAACATAAAGAGTAACAGGGTCAGTAAAAGTCTGACACTTCCTTTCAAATGTTCAAATAAGTTCTCCTCCATCCAGAACGGGAGGACTTTTTGGTCATTATACCCTTCTAAAAAAGCTTGAGTTTTCCGACCACGAAGGAAGCCTTTAAATGCTTAGCTTGGAAGTAATATTAAATCTGACTAATTGAGGTCCTATTTAAAGAATTAACGCTTTAAGCTTTTAATGGCGAATATTCACCCTTACGTTGTTGAAACCTCTACGGTCCGGACTAAGCGTTTCACCTCGTCGTTTATACCGCGTACGTCGAAGGACTGGAACAGTCTGCCTGCTGCGGTCTTCCCGTCCGATTATAATTTAGGTGTCTTCAAGGCTAGAGTGAATAGGCTCTTAATAAACTAGTACGCCTCACCATCAAAGATTGCATCGCTACTTACCATCAGGTGGGATCGCAGACAAGCACTAGTTTATCTCAATTTAAAAAAAATAACTGTCCCCCACACGGGCCACAAAAAACGCCGCTTCAAGCTTTTTTTTTGAGGCGGCCTTTTTTGAAGCCCGTGTGCGTGGACGGTTAGAGTCAGGGGAGATCTAAGTGCCATAAGTCGAAACTCAAACCATACATGAAATATATGGTTTGAGCCTGACCGTATTAACAGTAGACCTTATTAACAAGCAAGCAATTTTGAATTGTTACAGTCGGTCAGGCAAAAAAAAGGTGAAGCTATTAAAATTTGGTACGTTCCAAATCGTCTAGGTTTCTTTGTATTAAGAAAGAGCAGGAAACTCCATGGACACTCTTTTAAATCCGTAAATAATTACAAAATTATGGATCGGTTACATCTTTTGTCAGTCAGGGGCAAAAGTGTAATTGCATTTTACAAATGCAACTTTGTTGTAGAAATACAATGGTCGACAACTAGTTTATTCTATACTTTAGATAGTATGTTACAAATTAAATCAATAATGAACCATTAAGCTTCTTCTACAAAGAAATTTAGTACACTTTAGCGTTGTTAGCGTGCAACTGCACTTTTGATCCTTGTCTGTTCATATCTGGCATTTAATTCTAACTGCAATTTAAAAAATCTACATTTCCGGTAAATTGCAAGTATTTCTCTAGGTCTCTATAGTGAGTTTTTATATTTAAAAAAATTAGATAAGTTTATTTGAAGCAATATTTACTGCTTCACATTTTTCTCGGAGCTCGAAACTCTACGAAAGATTAGCATGGCAAAACCCATTTTCTTCCTACACACAAAACATTACAGACACACTCATACGAAGACCATATTACACATTGTTTTCAATTATTACAGCTTTAAGTGAAAATACCCGAAAAGTATCGTAGAGCCGTAGCACTGACGTAGCTCACGTAGCCAATCGCGACAAGATTTACCTATTTCAACTCCTGCGCCGGTCACGAGTCATTCAGTCACCCGCAGACCGCTGGTACACACGTCGCGACACTGTAATTTAAATAAAAACACAAATTTAACGGTATTTGCTATCGCATCTAAATATTTAAAAATAAAATAAATAAAAAAGTACACTCAACGTGAAAAATAACATAAATCTTTTTAGAACCACGTGCTGAGCAGAAAAAAAATTATAAAAAATAAAAGTGACAGTGCAGTGAAACGAAAAACTTTGTCAAAATGATGACGATCAGCGAAAGTCAGTTCTCATCAAATAAAATGTCGAGTATTCACAAGATCAACGACAGGATCATCCATAAGGACAGCTTCGATGACACCAAGAGTTCTTCGAGCGTCAACAGCACCCTCATTACGAAGAGAGGCTTCAAGCCCTCGGACATGTATGACCCTCAGAAGAAGGAGTTCCTCACGAACCTCAGTTATAAGTTGTTCCCTGTAAGTTGGGTAAGTCATTTCTTGTCTGATTAGTCGTTGGCGCTTCTAACACACGCGTAGTTGGGGTGGACACGTATATTGAGTAATTTATTTTGATTTATTTATTTATTTTATTGTGTTAGCGTCATCAATGTTTGAAACTTGAATTAAATAGCATTTCCCGTTTTATCAGAACGCATAAATTAAAAAAAAAAAAATGTTTTTTTTTTTTAATTTATGCGTGTACCAAACACATTTATGACGCTAATTGTACTTATTGATAGAAACAAAATTGTGTAAATGCCTTTACTATACCATTCATAAAACGAAACTATAAAATTAAAATTAGTGTTTTATTAGATATTATTTATGGTGTATTTTTTCTAATCTATAAACGTAAATGATCACATACAGAAGACGCAAGAGACAACTCGGTCATTGTAATTAGTAATGATAAATCTGAGTCAAGAAAGACTGAGTCAACCATTTCATAGAAATATGTAAGAAGAATAACTATCTATACATCTAGAAATAATGAAAAACAAAGTATGTATAGTTTACTAAAGAGCGGAATAAATAAAAATGCTTTCGCCACTTCAAGGCTCCCGCTGAAAGTTTTACACACGCGCTTCTGTAACATATGTATTGAATCTATTAAATATTTATGATTGCAGATGCAAATATTTGATAGCTTTCTCATATCGTACATTGTAAATTTTAGAATATGAGTGTATCTTTCGGAATATTCTCACGTATCCTTGTAAGTTGTTTACTGTTTGGTTTGTGAGTCACTATCTGTTTTTAAATTATTTCAGTTTGTTTACACGCAGTTTTTTTCAGAAAATCAAACGTCCAAAACATCTTCTATATTTGGGTTAATTTATCTTTCTGTAAAGAAACCTACCTAAAAGACAATGCATTTTTAAATAGGTTATTTATATTTACACAACTTTGTTTTGCAGATCTTACTATTTATTTTATTTATTTATATTATTATTGATATTTATTTTCAGTAGATAGATTACTGACGTCACTAACTTTATATAAAAACAATAAATAAAATTATAATTTAATTTAAAAAAAATAAAATTAAAGCCAACTTGCATTACACATCTTCAAACAATTGACAGAAATAGAAGAATGATTTAAATTAAATTAGTGCTACATGCATTTAGTGTTTTGTGGTGCAAATGGACCTTAATGAGTTCTCATCGTATAAAAGAGCAATAAATAACAAATCCTTATTTAAACATGATTAAAACCAAATGTTAAGTATACTGTAAAAACGAGTATAAAATAAAATAAAAATCTAAAATGGCACTTTAGGATTTACTAAATAAAAAATACGATCATTAAACTTTTACCGTTGCAATGAAAGCTTTAAAAAAAACTTTTAAAGTGGTTTTTTCGAAGACAAACAACTGTTTTTTATTGCCAAAAGAAAGAGGCAATGACCTGAGGCAGGGTTAGTGTTACTAATGAGTTTCAGTTACCTATTAGAAAAATGTAAACGTTGACTGTACTTTGTTATTTTTTTTTATATCTCAGTGAAAAATATTTTGGCGTCGTCCGTAAAAAAAAGTGTTAAAGCTGTATGCACGACTAATATTATTAAAAATTATCTGGAATCAGAGGCTGATGGATTTATGAGGATAATTAAATAAAATATAGATTCTGTCAGTTGGAAAAACTGAGTTCGTCTTTTCATTAAGAGGAAGAGGATCGGCTGGAAATTTTAGGATTAGGATATAGGAACTTAGTTAAAATTATATGACACCAACTCAATTTTGATATCTCTTACCTAACTATAAATAAAAGTATTTCTCAAGAAAACTTTAATTTAGTAGGTTATGGTTACAATTAAGCAATTCGTTATAAATATTAGATTTCATTAAGGTCTTTTTTATATAGATAGCATGGGTTGGATGACAGCCGGATGAAAATATCTTTAACCTTTTGAATGTCTTAAGTTACACAGCTCGACATAAGCAATTGTCTTTCTATTGTGTAACTAATTACGGCATTCGATGAGAGAAAAAGATATACGTGGGTAGCATTGTACGAGTCCGACAGCGGTCACCCGCACTACCATAAGCAATTGTAGTGTAGGGTGATTAGACTATGGCTCAAGCCAGGGGCGCCGACTCCGTGGGTGCATGAAAAATAAACAGTGGGTGCCGAGCACTCCTGAGAATACTACATCAAGAAACCGATCGGAAATCGTCTTTTCGGGATGGGCGTTTTTTCATTACCTGACGCCCCGCCCCATTTAGCGCATTGGTTTAGGGCGCCGGTTTTAAGACGCAGGGGTCAGGTTCGATTCCCGCACCAACACAAATGATTGTTTTTTTTATTATTATTATTGATAGGCTTGCGTTTGACCACCATCTCACCTGATGGTAAGCGATGATGTGGTCGACGTTGGAGCACGCTTGCCTAGAAGAAACCTATTCACTCTTGACTTAAGGACTCCTAAGTTGTAGCTATCAGGAAACACAGAAAAAGATATTTGTGTTGGGTCTGGGTGTTTGTGGTACCTTCGTTGTTCCAAGTATAGTACAAGGGAAAACCTTAGTTTGGGACGCAGTATGTTAGTAGGATATTCATTTTTTCATTTGTCGGTCGATTAGGTCAAATCAGTGTGCATTTCACTTTTCACACTTCGCTACTTTTTCGAGTTCCTAATCAAATGAGCATGAGCACCCATGAGGTTTTCTAAAACCCTGCGCCCCTGGCTCAGGCTAGAAACATAGGATCGCGGAATTGTTTGAAAGAGTCTACCCGGCTCTGAGAAATAAAAAGAAGGAATGAACACCCTCATTAATAACTTTCAATTAGAGTGGGCAGTGTGGGCACACATTAATTAATTCTTAACAAAGAAAAGCCCTCCACAACATATAACTATCGTTACGAAACTGTTGAAAGCTAGAGTTATTTGAGGACGGACAGACGAACAGATTAACCTATATTAGTTTCCACATGTAGCCGCTAAATATATTGGCGGCTGCCAACACTGGCCATAGACAAGCTCAAGTTTCTACACTTTACAAGATGAAAAAATAAATATTTTTCAAGAGATCTTTAAAATTCGTTACTGCTGTAAGCATAAGTGCACTTATCTCAAAGCCAGTTGTTGTAATAATGATAAATATTTTCATTAGATAAAATTTACCTATGTGCATAAAAAAAAACTTAAACTATTTATACTAAAACCTGAATAAATACATAACGTGCATAAATAAAATACAAAAACACAAAGTACATTCAGGCGATAAATGATATTTATTTTGTAAATTGGTTATAGGTTATAATAGACGAGTCGTATAAGTTATAACTAACACAATATTTTCGTCAATTTAGCATATATGAGGCCGGTGCTTCCTACCTGACTACCCTGAGAAGAAACACCGAAACAAACTCAGGGGTCAAAAACATACATTGTGTAAAGGCAAATTATGAGACGTTGAACCAATCTTTTGATTGAAAATAACACATGGCAGATTCGATTGTCTATGAACACAACAGGCATTTACGTCACTTCATTCCTGCCCACTGCATTTTTGTTTAAAAGGGGTAAATGGTACAATGACATTAACACTAGCAAACATTTCACAAAAGTGTTCAGACGAATTTACAGAATATTTATTTAATCTTCATACAACAGAAATGTACCTACAAAGGCGGACTTAGGCATTCTCTACCAGTCAACCAAGGGTGGTGGCGACACAATATAGCAATAGCTTATAAAGAAAAAAATATTATTTGGAAAACAAGGCTACAAAAGTATAAATGTAGTAAGAATAAACATACGTTGTAGTTAGGTATACTTATTTGATATAAACAAAATAATAAAACTACAGAAATGTGAAATATACGTACTCCTAAACCATTTTTTAATCTTTGAACGAGTACTAAAATCGAAAGAAAAATATAGGTACAAATAACTGACTCACACACTCCTCGGCTTAACTTTACAGAATCCATTCCTTACCGTTACATCTGAGGCACTACTTTCCCAACCCATACGTTATTAGCCCATAACCCATTACTTCAACTATAAAACAGTATTAAACTTCTAATCGTATGACCAGACTCCAATACGTCAATATCGAAATGACTGCACACTGTCGTTCCTTTGATCTTCTCATCTAAAAATAATGGTCATAAAAATACAACATCAATGAACGCCAACATTCCTTGCCGTACTAACGTACACACTTGCCTTCAAAAAGGCCAAATTGTATTGAAATTAAAACTATACTCACTTGACCTGAGATCACTCGCAGTAGAACCAATCTGTATTTTTAGATTCAACTAGCTGTGCCGGCGACTTCGTTCGCGTGGACTACAGGATTTTAAATTTATTTTTTCTAAAATAAAGTAGCCTATGTTACTCCTTATTACATCAGCTACCTGCCAAAAAAGTTCCGTCAGAATCGGTCCAGCCATTTCAGAGATTAGCCCGGACAAACAGACAGACAAAAATTGTAAAAAAAAAAAGACGGGTTGCACTCCGGGAGTGCCGGCAGAAGTGAAAACTTGATTATTAACGTTGAGCATGTTTGATATTTTGGAATGGTTAGGGAATAATTTTGCACCAATTGCTTTATCAGTATAAAAGTACTATCATTTATGTGGTAGAATACAATATTCATTTATTGCGCTATCGTACACAAACATGACAATTTATATTACATTAAAAATTTAACACTTTAAAACTATTACAATTATTTTACATTAAAAAGTTTATCTCTCCGAAAAACTACTGAGGTGTCAAGGGACACCCGGATGGAACGAAGTTCCGTTCTGGCTTGCTTTCTATAAGAGAGAGAAAGAGAGAAAGACAGAGAAACATGCGCACGCCGCACGGCTTACAATAGCTTACTATAGAAAAAGTGTCGTTACAACTTTTCGTGAGAATTTTTTCCGTCTAGCCAATACAATATAACTAAAAAATACTATCCTATTTTATGTACATTTTGACAGCACTATTTCAACATCTTCGAAACCATGAAAACGACCCTCATGACGAAAAAGTTGATAATTTCTGACATCCGCCATCTTAGATTTACATTTTGACAGCACTATCGGCTTCAACAACCTCGAAAACCATGAAAAAGACACCCATATCGAAAAAGTTGATAATTTATTACAGCCACCATCTTAGATTTAAATTTTGACAGTACTATCGGTTTCAACACCCTCGAAAACCACGAAAACGACACCCATGAGGAAAAAGTTGATAATTTCTTGCAGCCGCCATCTTGGATTTACATTTTGACAATACTATCGGTTTCAACAGCCTTGAAAACCATGAAAACGACACCCATGACGAAAAATTTAATAATTTTTTGCAGCCGCCATCTTGGATTTATATTTTCACAGTACTATCGGTTTCAACACCCTCGAAAACCATGAAAACGACACCCATGACGGAAAATTTGATAATTTCTTGCAGCCGCCATCTTGGATTTATATTTTGACAGTACTATCGGTTTCAACACCCTCGAAAACCATGAAAACGACACCCATGACGGAAAATTTGATAATTTCTTGCAGCCACCATCTTGGATTTATATTTTGACAGTACTATCGGTTTCAACACCCTCGAAAACCATGAAAACGACACCCATGATGAAAAAGTTGATAATTTCTTGCAGCCACCATCTTGGATTTATATTTTGACAGTACCATCTGTTTCAACACCCTCGAAAACCACGAAAACGACACCCATGGCGAAAAAGTTGATAATTTCTTGCAGCCGCCATCTTGGATTTACATTTTGACAGTACCATCGGTTTCTACGCCCTCGAAAACGATGAAAACGACACCCATGACGGAAAATTTGATAATTTCTTGCAGCCACCATCTTGGATTTATATTTTGACAATACTATCGGTTTCAACACCCTCGAAAACCATGAAAACGACACCCATGACGGAAAAGTTAACAATTTCTTGCAGCCGCCACCTTGGATTTACATTTTGACAGTACTATCGGTTTCAACACCCTCGAAAACCACGAAAACGACACCCATGACGAAAAAGTTGATAATTTCTTGCAGCCGCCATCTTGGATTTATATTTTGACAGTACCATCGATTTCCACGCCCTCGAAAACCATGAAAACGACACCCATGACGAAAAATTTGATAATTTCTTGCAGCCGCCATCTTGGATTTATATTTTGACAGTACTATCGGTTTCAACACCCTCGAAAACCACGAAAACGACACCCATGACGAAAAAGTTGATAATTTCTTGAAGCCGCCATCTTGGATTTACATTTTGACAGTACCATCGATTTCCACGCCCTCGAAAACCATGAAAACGACACCCATGACGAAAAATTTGATAATTTCTTGCAGCCGCCATCTTGGATTTATATTTTGACAGTACTATCGGTTTCAACACCCTCGAAAACCATGAAAACGACACCCACGACGGAAAATTTGATAATTTCTTGCAGCCACCATCTTGGATTTATATTTTGACAGTACCATCGGTTTCAACACCCTCGAAAACCATGAAAACGACACCCGTGACGGAAAATTTGATAATTTCTTGCAGCCACCATCTTGGATTTATATTTTGACAGTTCTATCGGTTTCAACACCCTCGAAAACCATGAAAACGACACCCATGACGGAAAAGTTAATAATTTCTTGCAGCCGCCATCTTGGATTTACATTTTGACAGTACTATCGGTTTCAACACCCTCGAAAACCACGAAAACGACACCCATGACGAAAAAGTTGATAATTTCTTGCAGCCGCCATCTTGGATTTACATTTTGACAGTACCATCGGTTTCCACGCCCTCGAAAACCATGAAAACGACACCCATGACGGAAAATTTGATAATTTCTTGCAGCCACCATCTTGGATTTATATTTTGACAGTACCATCGGTTTCAACACCCTCGAAAACCACGAAAACGACACCCATGGCGAAAAAGTTGATAATTTCTTGCAGCCGCCATCTTGGATTTACATTTTGACAGTACTATCGGTTTCAACACCCTCGAAAACCACGAAAACGACACCCATGACGAAAAAGTTGATAATTTCTTGCAGCCGCCATCTTGGATTTACATTTTGACAGTTCTATCGGTTTCCACGCCCTCGAAAACCATGAAAACGACACCCATGACGGAAAATTTGATAATTTCTTGCAGCCACCATCTTGGATTTATATTTTGACAGTACCATCGGTTTCAACACCCTCAAAAACCACGAAAACGACACCCATGGCGAAAAAGTTGATAATTTCTTGCAGCCGCCATCTTGGATTTACATTTTGACAGTACCATCGGTTTCCACGCCCTCGAAAACCATGAAAACGACACCCATGACGGAAAATTTGATAATTTCTTGCAGCCACCATCTTGGATTTATATTTTGACAGTACTATCGGTTTCAACACCCTCGAAAACCATGAAAACGACACCCATGACGGAAAAATTAATAATTTCTTGCAGCCGCCATCTTGGATTTACATTTTGACAGTATTATCGGTTTCAACACCCTCGAAAACCACGAAAACGACACCCATGACGAAAAAGTTGATAATTTCTTGCAGCCTTCATCTTGGATTTACATTTTGACAGTACCATTGGTTTCAACACCCTCGAAAACCATGAAAAAGACACCCATGACGAAAAAGTTGATAATTTCTTGCAGCCTTCATCTTGGATTTACATTTTGACAGTACCATCGGTTTCAACACTCTCGAAAACCATGAAAAAGACACCCATGACGAAAAAGTTGATAATTTCTTGCAGCCGCCATCTTGGATTTACATTTTGACAGTATTATCGGTTTCAACACCCTCGAAAACCACGAAAACGACACCCATGACGGAAAATTTGATAATTTCTTGCAGCCGCCATCTTGGATTTACATTTTGACAGTACTATCGGTTTCAACACCCTCGAAAACCATGAAAACGACACCCATGACGAAAAATTTGATAATTTCTTGCAGCCGCCATCTTGGATTTATATTTTGACAGTACCATCGGTTTCAACACCCTCGAAAACCATGAAAACGACACCCATGACGAAAAAGTTGATAATTTCTTGCAGCCGCCATCTTGGATTTATATTTTGACAGTAAAAGTGTCGGTACAATTTTTCGTGAGAATTTTTTCCGTCTAGCCCCCTTTCACAACGCGCGATAAGGGATAGCTGTCTACTCTCCATCCGTCTTACGCTTTTTCGATCAGGTCACGTGTCCTGACGCGAGTTTAAGATTTTATACCCATTACAGAAAAAGTGCTCTACGCCGCTAAAGAAGTTTTCACTTCAAAAAATATTTTGGTGTATGTACCGTATATATTCATATGCATGTAGTAAAAAGCAGTTATTCCAATATTACAAACAGACACTCCAATTTTATTTATATGTATAGATAGGTAACTGAAGATGAGAGTGAAGTGGAAAATTTAGATAGAGTGGAAACACATGACTATTCGGTAGCTCATGTAAATCCCATCTGAATGGAAGTAGGAGTATCGTAACAGGGTCGATGCCTGCTAGGGCTGCAGGAACGATGAAAAACCTTTTGGTCTTTAGACAATTGTCATCGCTCACAGAGGATCACTTTATGTATTGCCTCTAGGATAAGCATAGCACACTGATGAACATCATTTATCATGTCTGTCAGAATATTAAAGCTAGAACTACATTAGACCGACGCACACGTGGGCGACGTCTCAGACGTGTGCGGTGGGTGTGCACACTACACCGACGCCACGCGTAACCGTGTGGCGCTAATACTAGTGCTGACAGTGACTTCGCCCGCGTGATAGTAAAAAATATCCCTAAGGAACGTACTCTCAGGATAAAAAGTATCCTATATGTTATTCTAAGACATGGTCTACCTATATACCAAGTTTTATCGAAATCCTTTCAGTTTTTTTTTTGCGTGAAAGTGACATCCATAAGTACATTATTTTTTGTGACATCCATATAAAAAGAATGCGAAGTGCCACCTATCGGGTTTAATTTTATTTTCGAACCATCCAGGGACCTAGGTACTTATAATACACACAAAATTTCATCCAAATCGGTCAAGCCGTTTTGGAAGAATTAGGTGACATACACACTTACAGATGAAATATACTTAAAAAGACTAGCAGTCCCGATAGATGTCGTCCTGTCCGAAGACTCTTGCCAGTTAAAAAAATGAACCTGATAGCAGCGCCACCTATCAGGTTCAATTGTATTTTCAAATTACGCAGGGACACACTCAATTACTCGTTATGCACACAAAGTTTCATCCAAATCGGTCAAGTCGTTTAGGAAGAATTTGGTGACAAACACACGTCCAGAAGAATTATGTATATGTACATACATATGTTTAAAGACATGATGCATCATTCATTTTTAGGGGCCCTGTTACAACACATTATATGGACAATAGAAATAAGAAGACAGTTTTTTTTTGTAAACTGATTGAATATAACCCTATTCTTATTTGAGTTGCATTGCATAGGCACATAATAGATAGGTTCAGAAGACAATCTAGTATCTACATACAAAGTGTGCTCGCTCGAGCAACGCACATACATATACATAACACCGCTCACGGACACGATATCTCGCTCGGCTCAATCGCCCGGTCGCACTCATCTCACGCATCTCGGTGCCCCTAGCCACAAAATAGATAGGTATTTTGTGCCCTACCGCGATCGCTAGCGTAGGTAGGTATAAAAACTAAAGTACATCATGAGATTGACTTCTGTATCATAAGTATCTATTTTGTGGTATAAGTAGGTAGGTACCATCGAAGACACTTCCGCCTGCTTCCGCCTGACCACCGCTAAGTTCATTTTTGCTTGCACTCGAAACAAAAACTTCAAAGGGTTTGGTTTCGCGCCGCGCCGCAGGAGTCAATGACGGCGATGGTACCTACTTACTTGGCTTCTTTATATCTTGTGATATTTTTGAAAATAAATAAAAAATCTAATAACTATAGATGGTACTTCTTGACTTGTTCGTTGTTCGATAAATTCGAATGTTAAACTCACTCCAGTTCCTTCTTTGTTTTCGTACCATGGCTTCGACCCTGCTGGGCCCCTACGATTTGCTGACATCTTGAGACGCGCATAGAACATTACGCGCCGTCTACGACTTGGGCTCGATCCGGTTACTGGACGGCCAGACATCGAGCTACCTATTGCTCGCCGTCCGCAAGCTCGCGCCTAACGGTAACTGGAAATCGGGGTCGGGATCCCGGCGGCTGGGCCGTGAGGGCCGTTACCTCGTGCGTGCAGCCGCTTCCTTAGCTAGCATTACTGCTTGGCAGAAGGAGGCTACTACCTGCTATTCCTCCTCGCTCCGGACTATGGCCTGTACCAGCCCGGCGCAAGAGGTCATGGCCACCGATCACATGGCATACTTCGTACCGTGTCCTTCGGGCGATCTAAGTTAGGTTTCTTCTAGGCAAGCGTGCTTCATCGTCGACCACATCATCGCTTACCATCAGGTGAGATAGTGGTCAAACGCAAGCCTATCATTAATAAAAAAAAAAAAAAAAAAGTAGTGGTGACACCCGGGCGTTTCTTTCGCACGAATCCGGTGCAACAACCTTCCGAACTTGCGGAAGGTGAGGACGCCGTGAGGTCTTTCCAGCCACTCCGCAAATACCCCTTTTTGAGGAGTGGCTGGAATTAGTTCAATAAATTTTATCAGTAATTTTTTTTATTTACAATAATGATAGACCGCCCATTGTACGTGTTTTAGATATAAGTTTTTCTTTGTTATGTTTTGTATGTACAATAAAGTATATAATAAATAAATAATAAATAAATGATAACCGCAGATGATACTCGGGCTGTCGTCACACGCAGGGCCCCAATTTCTGGGACGGTTGGATCGGCGTCGCGTGTGATGGCGTGGCGTCGCGTCGCGTGGATCAAGTGTAGCTCTAAAAGCCTAGTTTCCATATAAAATGTATGGGGACCGACGCTCCCAGATCGGCGTGTGTAGCCCACGTGTGAGCAGTGTAGTTCTGCCGCCGACGTAGCGTCGCGTGGCGTGGCGTGGGTCAAGTGTAGCTCTAACAGTCTATTTTCCATATAAAATGTATGGAGACCGACGCTCCCAGATCGGCATGTGTAGCCCACGTGTGCGCAGTGTAGTTCTACCTTAAGATTATTTTGACCATTGTTATTTTACAGATGAATATAGCACACATATTGTAATGTCCCTGTAATGTCCCCACTGCTGGGATTCAGGCCTCTTCTCTAGGAGAGAGAATGGGCCGTAATCCACCACGCGGGCCCAGCGCGGGTTGATGGATGTCACGTCTTCGAATTTTTGGTTCTAGGACATGCTGGTTTCCTCACGATAGTTTTCAACACCGTTTTGTGGATAGTGATAATGAAATAATTTATGTCATGAGTACACATGTGGATGGATGGAGACGGGAAGGGAGGCCAAGGAAAGAATGGATTGATTGTGTTTTAAGAGTTATAAGAAAGAAAAGGGAGTTAATAGTGATAACGTGACGAGTGACAGTACGGAATGGAACAAATAATACGGGACAAAAGCAGGAATATGATGATGAAGCTTTGTCCCAGGTTTCCTCGCAGTAATTTCAACCAATTTTGTATGAAAGTAAAATCGCGCCATCTTTAGTTCGTGCACTAGCTTCTGACGTTTTATAAGTGCCCATATTGACCTATGTGAAACAAATAGATTTTGATTTTTCTAGCTAGTTTCTACATCAAAATTTCAATTAGATTTTTCGAGAATCAAGATCAAAGCATGATCCCCGCTAATGCTATATTACAATTAGCCAATTCATATTTCTATCTGAAATCAAAAGTGAAAAATACAATTGAAATGCCAACAGACGATAGGAAAAGCCACAAATAGCCGTGATCCGGATTTGTTTCAGGCGGGCATCGAACCCGTGTCACTCTGCACCTCTGGTCTTGGCCTCCTCGTTATTTAGGACTTATTTACACTAATTCAATTATATTTTACTTTACCGGTGTAAGCACAATTAAATGACTATGTTAATTGTACTTTACCGGTGTAAGCACAATTAAATGACTATGTTAGGGTGTTGCCTTAAATTATTAAACGATCTATCGTTGATCAATGGTAAAATATGTAGTAATATAGGTACTAAACCACATCAATAGATACATGAAAAAATAGTTGTCTAACCATAGCAAATTATCAATAAATGAATTATATGTTATTGATATAGAATGTGATATTTTTTGGCGTGTGTTAGGCAAAATTTTGTGTCGATGATTATGATGCACGGTAAAACTGTAATGAGTTTATGATTTGTATCATTTGTAATGTACCTATTAGTTGTATAAAAATAAATGAAAAAATATATACAAAAATTGAATACTAACTGAGAATGCAATGTCGAAATTCACAGAAAAGCAAATGAAGTATCACAATATACAGGGTGTCTTTGACAACGAATACCATGGATCCAGTACATGATTCTGGACCCCCCAGTGGTGGAATTTTTAGTGGGTATTGTCCAAATAATTAAAAAAAAAATGACATCGTTATTCTAAAATTTTAAGTGAAAAAAAATGATTCATTAGAATAACGATTTTATCAACCCCGATGACTTTTTAATTAATTACTTTTAATGAAATATTAAATTTTGTTTTTTTTTTTTTAATATATAATATAAATTCATTTATTGAAGTTGGTTAGAATAACGATTTTATACAGTTTAAATTTTTAAAAGTACCTTTTTTCCAAAAATTTGGAAAAAGGCGACATAAAATTCCACCATTGGGGGTCCAGGATCATGTACTTACTGGATCCGTTTTGTTCGTTTGTGCGTCAGTGTCAAAGACACCCTGTATCTCTCACAAAGGCGTCGTTTTCTATGGCGGCCGTATGGGTGTGATGGACTTTGACGTTAAAGTTCATATTGGATTTCTCTTTCCTATTAACAGCTGTGAAGCTGTATAACTTTGCTATTGATGAAGATATTTTAAAAATTGTTTTACATTTAAATATTAGAGCTAAAAATGATTCAATTTAGAAAATCAAAAATTTCATGCACATTGGATATTGACCGCCGTCTAATGAACGTTAATCAATGACATCGATCTACATCGATGAATTAGTGTGACTAAAGTTTAAACTGGATGTTTAAACACAGTTTATGGGTGTCTGGCTTTTGTTAAATATGTTTTAAATCTTAGCTGTTGGAGCTTCAAAGGTTTTGGACGGAAATCATGCGTGTTGGAGTTATTGGGCCGTGATTTATAACAACAGGAGGACATTCCTGACTACACAAGATATTTATTTAAGCTTTATTGAATTATCTAAAATTGTTGACTTCAAAACGAAATCTTTAATTTATTATTAGTAAATGTCTGCCTTCAATTAATTGATTTTGGAAAAGCTAATGGTTTTATTTTTTACAGTTTGCCGAATGTAAAAGTCGAATCCTTACATGATCACTCGTGTGTCATCGTCTGTCCGTCTACGCGTCTGTCATAAATAATTGTTTTATAAACTAGTGGATCTATTTTGGATTTAGTTGATATATGGTACACATTTTAATTTCTGGAATATTAATAAAAAGAAAATAATTGGTAATGTCACAAACTGTGCGTCTTGCGAGGATCTGTTCTTCATAATTTCATGAAATGATATGATGAAAAGGATATTGCCAAGAAAGCCTGAACTTCAGTCTATTCAAGTAGTTGCCTAGTTACTATAAAACACGGGTATTCCGCCGCATCCGGTTAGAGCGACTTAGGGTCGCTAGTTGACAAAAAGCTGGGGAGATGATGTAACATAATCAGACTGGCCTGTTGCTCTAGTGGTTAATGGCCCTGACTGCTATGCCGAAGGTCGTGAGTTTGATTCCCATCCAGGACAAATGTTTGTGTGATGAGCACGAGCATTTGTGGATTTGCACAATCATTTGTGTCTGGGTGTAATTTATCTATAATATCATAATATGTATGTATTTATAAATATATAATTATATTTACCAGTTTTCTAGTACTCATAACATAAGCTCTGCTTACCTTGGGGCTAGACGGCGTTGTGTGATAGTTGTGGAATATGGAATATATAAGGACAACAAAACTGACCAAAGTTAAACACCCAATAAAGTGCAACAAACTGCAAATCCATTAACATTACACTTCAATAAATCACAAAGTGAAGTATGACCGTGCCTTTACAGCAAGGGTTGCCAAAAATTATAATGATTGTCATACAGAAATACAATATGTATGACATGACATTGTCGTGACATTATTTATTGCTAACGCCTGTTGAGCTGCGATTTGGACACAGACGTATTAACGTGAAGTCTGCCCAAGTATCTACATCTAAAACTAAATTTGTTTGGCTGATAAATAATATAATTAGAAAGGGGATGTGCTAAGTGAATTTTGTATGGAATCAATTTTATAATACGTGAGTTTGAATTATTTATTTATTAAAACTTTATGTATATAACACTGTATAAAGGCGGTTTTAATGCCTTAGGTATTTTCTACCAATTGACCGTAAGGTGGTGCACGGACAGAAGAGTAACAAATACAACAATAAATACATACTTGGATACATACATAGGTACATATAAATAAGCAATGTATTGTAAAAAAAAAACAACAAATCAGTGATGTGATGATTCTACCCACTTTTTGCGAATAAGGTCACGTGCCTTCACTTTAAAGGAAAATCAGCTGGTCGCCATTCTGATATTCAGAGGGAGCGCATTCCAAAGAGACATCGCTTGGACAAGAAAGGAGGATTAGAATTTATTTATTTAACGATTAATCACTTTATTTATGACATCACACGAATGTTATGAAGGCGAAAGTGAGTGTGTGGATGTTTGATCTTGATAAAATTTGTCCTACAGGTAGACCATCCTGGAATCAAGTTTTAGGTACTGTTGGTCCCGGGAGCATAAAATAATGACTAAAAGGAAATAGAAAAATAGATACAAAAGTTATGCTTATTTTTAAAGAAACATCTTCCAGCATGCGAAAGTATAGTTGGAAAAAACAGATGTAGACACCGTGTATAAGAGTAGGAAAATAAAAAATGAAAAAATAAATGTACTATTATGACATGTATAATAGTAAAATAAATATCACAAGAATACTTACTAAATAATATTAGATAAACATATTAATAAAATAATACATAATATTTATTAGCAACTATGATAAAATGGAAAAATAATAGTGTAAAACTAGTTTTTTGTTAAACAGGTTTCTTTCATGTTGTAAATATATGTTCCTTTGTATTTCACTGTTCGTTTCTGGTTATTATAGTAGCGAGATTTAAGATATAGTTTTTCTCCGAGACTCTGAAAATTCTATTGAAATTCAATTCAATGCCCCGACGTTTTTTCTGTGATCACTACTGTGGATGAGAGGAGATGATTTGGCTAAGGATAATATAACGTAGTAGGCTTGTCCGATTATAAAATAAAATGTTTAGAAGTAATAATTTATTACAGGAAGACACTTTTTATTATTTATATTAAAAATCGTACAATTTGATTTAAAGGTCATCTTTAATGTTGAAAGTAGTAATTTATCTTAGTTGTAGGAAGTGGTGACCGAATTACAACTGCGAATTATATTAAAAAAAAAAACCGTTTGTAAAAAAAAGTGAGAATAGAGAAAGCGTTTCATGTGTGACAAAATAAAAAAGTTTATTATGGAAAACACAACTATCTGATAAAGACTTTCACATGTGTTTAATATGATTATGTAAAGAGTCTATTTATGAAATTTCATAACTATATTATGAAAAATCACAAGCTTCTCTGTTAGATCAAAAATACATTTCCTCAAATATTAAACTCGACATGCTTCTTCCAGTAATCCCATAAAACTTTTAACTGATTACTAAACTAATATTCTAACTCTGTATATCTCCATCGGCCTCGATTCTTTGTAAAAAACAGTCTATTATAAATTTTCAAAGCAGTTTTATTTGCCAGAGTAATTTGGAAAAGTGCCAACCCTGATTAGTGCCACGTTAAACTATAAAACGTCAAAACTGATCAATCGAGTTTATACTTTACTGCTATTGTTAATAAGTGGAAAATTGAATGAGGAAAATAAAAATTGGGGTACGGAAGTTTATTTTTTAATTATTTACTTCTTTGAATAAACGAGAAATTGTTTCGTTAAAATGAAACTGAAAAATAAAACTAAAATTATTTAAAACCAGATAACGACTTTTTTGCAACACACATACACAATCAATATTTCAAGGCGATATAGAAAACTAAAACTTGCATAATTTTAATTAATTTAGGGGTCAAAAAACTAATATGTTTTGTATAAATTACCTAACGTTTATTACCGCAGATCTCCACAGAATGTTAAAATATATCTTTTTTTAAGTCTATAAAATATTACTCGATAGGTATTTTAAATTCTAATTCAGTTTCTCAATTCTCAATACTTTACTGTAATTCATATGTCCCTACATAGATTAGATGATATTAAAAATATGAACATGATTAAAATATGAATAGATTAATATGAGGGGTTCATAGTAGGGCACGGAAAAATTAGGAGATTCTGTAAGATTATTTATACTCTTTATATTCTTTATTGTACATAACTTTAACAAAATATACACAGTAAGACAGCCGATGTACACAGGCGAGCTTAACCCAAAATTGGGTTTTCTTACATCAAACCTTAATATCTCTACAAAAAAAAATACTATGAGGATAACTGAACCATATGCACAATAAAAACTAAGTTAACATAGATGAAATCAAACTTATAACTAAAATAATCTACACAGATATGATTTCTACAGGAAATTAATTAGTAGTATGTACGTTCTGTTAATAATATTAACTGTGATAATAATGTCTGTCTTTCATAGTTGAAATTATTGAGCACATTCGATAGACAGTTGGCAAGATCATCGCAGTCTTACTACATATCAACGTTCTGTTTATTTTTAGAATATAATTTGTAGTAACTAAAACTATAAGAACAAAAAAAAATTCGGCCCCAAATAATAATATTTTTTATAAACGAATCAAGACTCACTTGCACCATAAGTCATAAAAAATAAATAATTCTGTCTCTATTATCTTATAATGTGTGTGTGACAGAAATAAAACGACGATTTGAATTTATTTAGTGCATTTAGTGGTTTGTGGTGCAAGTAGGCCTCCGTTATTTCCAAGCTTATAAAAAAACGAAAATAGAAAGTTTATTTCAAATGAATATATATAAAACTGAAAAAAAAGTAATTCATACACATTAAAACACGATAGTTAAAATTAAAATCAAATGTTAAGTGTACTGTAAAAACTGGTCTAAACATACTATACAAAAAAAAATAATGGAAAAAATATGCTAATCACACAGAATGATGGAGAATATTCCCGAGACCCTGAGATCTTGGAGCCGCTGGACTGTCTCACTGTAAGACGATCCCAAAATATACCCAAAATATAGATACACTAGCTTCATAAACTTTAACAGTGTAAATAATTACCATTCCATTCAAAATCAACAAAAAAAACTGGCTAGTTTTGTGGCCACTTCTTTTTCATAATTAGGAAACATTTTAATTCATTTATTTACTCACCATTTAATTTACTAACTCATGACTTTTTTTTATTTATTAATATGTATATTCTGCTTTCGCTTTATCTGTCTGTGTTTATAATTAATTAACTTTTCAGTTTTCGATATTAATTTTATTTTATTACAAATGTTTCTATATTCATAATAAACGGCTCGACGGTAAAATTTTAATATAATCTTTATTTTAATTTTACTGCCTAGTCTAGGCGGATAGTCAATTATCACGTAGAAAGAGCCGTTTTAAAGGTCAATAAACTATTGAATGTCTATATTATAACTGCATATTATGATGTATTTTCTATGTTTAGAAGGATATATGATCGCTAAATGCTAAACGGCATATAATAATTTTGTATATTAATTACGCTTTTCATTTAAATTCCAGTTACTCGAAAGCAAACGAAAATGTTTCAATAAATTATCATAGTTTTGGTAATATGTGATGATATTATTATTATATCTAGCCTATTCTGTCCCACTGCTGGGCAAAGGCCTCCCTCCATTCCTTCCAATGCTCTCGGTTATGAGCCACTTCTTTCCAATTCCCAAGGAAGACATCTAAGTCGTCCCGCCATCTCCTTCTTGGTCTGCCGCGACCCCGTCGTGCGATTTACGGGCAACAACTTTGTTTTACCGGCCCACCTCTTGATCGGCATGCGGCAGACATGTCCAGTCCAGTCCCACTTAAGCTGGGCAGCCTTCTGTTAATTTTCTTACATTTAATGTTTGTTTGATTAAACAAGGTGACATTTTAATCAGTGGCTATACTTCAAACAAAGTAATAAAATAATGAACATTAATAACTTTCTAACCCTCAATTTCGGACTTAGATTCAGCGGGTTTCTAATTTTTTTTGCCAACATGAATATGTACAGAAAAGATTTTTTCATCCTTTGAAAATTGCCATTGGATCTAGTTACCCGGTATATGATGCGTTATTACCAGAGGTTGGAATTAGGTCGGTCATTCTCCAATTCGGCGTTCTTTGCCTAATTACCGTAACCTTTTTTATTTTTCTCTGATTTGACTTAAACCCATTAGAATATGAAACAAATCAAAGATACGAATTCAATCATTGATGAGGCATGTAATAATTAATGGTAGTTTTCTAGTTAATGAGACTTAAAAAAATTATGAGTATGGTAATTAGAAAAATTTAATATCTAATGTAATGGTAATTAGAAAATATCATCAAGTCTGTGTAAAATTTGATATAATAAAATAAAAATAACACACATTCATATTGTATACATCTATCTATATATATAAAAATGATACTCTATTTCCTTGGTCACGCCATCACGCGTGAACGGCTGGATCGATTTCGCTAATTCTTTTTTGTTGTGTTTGTTATTGTCAGGAGAAGGTTCTTATAGAAAAAAAAATGAAAATAATTTAGGGTAGTGTAGGGTAGAGTAGGGTATAGTGGGGTAGAGTAGGGTAGGGTAGGGTAGAGTAGGGTAGAGTAGGGAAGAGCGGGAGCGAAGCCGCGCGGGCAAAAATCTTGTTCTAAAAAAGTTTGGACGTCTTGTTTGATTTTCTCTACATTGGTCTCTTTATTATTATTTTTTAAATACTTGGGTTCATTTTTCTTATCGTGACTTTGTTTTGGTTTTGTATAGCGTGTCTTTGTATTTCAGTCTTAATGCTTGCTTCCTGTACTTATCTTTTGCTCTTTTCAACTCCTCTATTTTTTTTCTCATATTTTACATTTCTTTTATATACATGTCTTCTTAATAACAATAAGAGTGATTTTTGTTTTGTTTTGGTTTCTCTACAATTCTCTTCGAAGATACTGAAGTTGGTGTTGAACACAAGGAAGACGCCCGTTCCGTAATATTCACACTTGCATCTTTATTTTCTGTCAATTGCTCATTATCGCTTAATAATAACATACTTTCAGTAGAAGATGATGATAGAGCACTAGATGGACGCGGCGTTGATGTGATTAAGGCAGTTTTAAAATTTGGTGTCTTCTTCAATTCTTTTTCAAAAGAAGTCTGTAGACAAATCTTGTCTTGCTGATTATTATCTTCTCTTTTTGATTTGGGGTTTTCAGAACTATTTTGTAAAGATACTCTTATAATATAATTTTTTGAGCGCAGCGAGTATGATAAATTATTAAGATGTAGTGATGTTGACAGAGTTTCAAGAGGATCTGTTATATTTTTATCAAGCACATCGGTATCTAAGATCACTTCTTCCTCAATTGTTTCCAATTTTTCCTTTTCTTGTTGTCTTTTAAAGTAAGCTCTGAAATTTTCCCCATTTCATTTTTGAGTTTTCTTCCGGTTTTATGGTGACATTTCGCAGATAGGAAGTATTTTTTTAACTCTTTTTCTTTTATTATATATTTCTTTCTCTTTTTCTTTTATTATACCTTTCTTTCTCTTTTTCTTTTGATTGCTGATACAAAACAGGATCATTTTTAATTCATTCTCGGCGTTGTCGTGCGTCGAGTTTTCTCTTTTTTCTTTAACTTCCTCTTTGTTTTTTTTGGGTTTTCCCATCCTATAAATTAAATAACTTGATGAATGGTCAGCATATACTATAGACATATTTACGGACAATGATAATCATAATCTACAAGAACCCGTGGGAGAACTTTCTATTGGTACGACATCGCGGCTACAGCACAAAATAGATAGGTACAGAAGACAATCTCATGTATACAATATGTACTTCACTTTTTATACCTACGATCGGTGGACGCACACTAATGAACGTTTGAGCCGGAACTGTTCGACGAGCGGGCCGAGGCGCTCCGAGATATCGTGTCCGTGAGCGGTGTCTATGTGTGCGTTGCTCGAGTGCGCTTTGTATGTAGATTGACTTCTGTATCTATCTTTTTTGTGGCTACAGTTAGTAAACAAGAATTAATTTTTCATACAACGGTAATTATAATCATATGGTAATTAGTATACGGTAATTAGAAAACGATAGATTTTCTTAAGAATTTCGAAAACCAACACAATATGCAAATACTATCTTATTACAACGTACGGAGGCCAAAGTACTGTCTCTATTTACATGATCAACTTGGGTCTAACTTAAAAAATCAAGTTTTAACATAAGTATAACGGTAATTAGAAAAGTTTTTGACCAAGGTTACGGTAATTATATACTCACGTGCTTTATTGGTAGTACACTAACGTTAGAGACGTGCAACTGCTGATGGGCCGCGGCACACACTCAGGAGACGAGATGCGCGCGGTAGTGATGTGCCAAATACTGTTATTTAGGGATGTGCACCCGAGAACAGAATATGTCACGGCAATTATAACTTTCGATCGGACATCCGGTAATTTAATGATAATTATTTATAGACTGGTTCTATTGAGTCGATATTTTGTTATGCGATACACGATGCTTAACACCGTTTAAAACGTTGAATGGATCAAAGTAAATTTGTGAGTTATAAAAATTACAAATAAGTTTTAACATTAAGTTGGTGTGCGGACACGCCACGGTAATTAGAGAACAGAGGTTCTTTGAACATAGGTTAAATTAATTTAGTCTTAACTACTTAAAACAGAAGCCAATGTCTTTGTTTATGGCTAGATACGGATGCTATCTAACATATAAAAAAAAATGAATGGTTGAATATGATAATAGTATAGATTATGCAAGCCCGGACACGTAAAACTTGCTAATCGGAGAATGACCGAGGTAGAGTTGTTCATGTACTTGCATCGAAATGTTGATATTAATATGGATCATCCCGGGATTTCAAGTGACTAATCCCGTGAGGCCAACAATAGTAATATAGGTACAACGGGCCGTTTTCCGCAACTCCACGACCAAATTGCGCATTTTTCGTAGTGGCCAACAATATTACAAATAAATAATAATAAAAACCTCAGAAATTAAATTATATTAGTATTTTTCATTGAAAAAGTTCTCTCTATGTCAACTGAGGTGAGGTTAACAAAATACACTGCCTCTTCCTCGGCATTAATGCAGGAAGAATTTTTTTCTGCTATATAATGGCGCCATAAAAAAAAATCTGCTCTTTAAAATTAATCTCAGTATTTCAGGTATATCCACTTTATTCTTTTACTGTATGAAATCGGAAGAATTTGAATATTAAAAACCCTACTTTTAATCAAATCAATAGTATTATTCAGTTGCAACATCAGACTTGTAGTAAAGCAACAGAGACGCGCGTCACTTCAGCATCGCAGCGTCGCATGCGCAACATGGAGCCAGGAGCCAAAACATTTCATACTGAATGTAGTTGAGTAATGACTAACATTCATTCTACGTTCCCGTCAAGGACACTGATGAGTTAGATATTTATATATTCTTATCTCATCTTTGGGAAGAATCAAACAAGAGTGACCTTTGTGCGGAAATAGCAGATTATTTGTTTTGCTAGAAATAACTGTTGTTTAACTCGGTTTTGTAAATCCGCATTACAATAGAATAAACTTTATTGTACACCAAAATATGTAGAAATTTATGTAAGCTTTATCTACCAGACATCCGGGGACGGACTAGCAATCGCATCTAATTATTAATTAAGTTGGAAAAATTAGAGTGTTAACCATTTTTTTTTAAATATTTATAGATATGCTCATATGAACTTCATCATGAAAATTCTGCTGTCAAAATATTAAAATTTTAGAGGTTTTTTTCTTCGTACTAAATGATAATTGACTATTTAGCCTGACATTTTATCTACAAACCCTATTTAATATAATCTTTGAATAAAACTGCTACTTAGTCTCTAGTTTAGATCTTAGAAAAGCATTTAGAAAGATCACTGTTTCAATATTTTTTGGCTTCTTCAAGCTTTTGTTCAACACTGTGCGTCATCGAATTCTTGAACTCGTTTCATTTTCATCTTTCCGAAATATCTTGAGAGTCACGCCAACATCAACTAGACTAGACCTAGATAATGAAAAACCTAAATGCTGCTAACGCTAACTAAGCGCTAACAGTAACCTAGAATTATTTGTAGAAGATTTTGCACACATATCTTTCAGATACTTGACTTCATAATTCATATTATTTGTATTTTACTTTTCCACAGTGTCATCTTTGTCTCTAACTTGTAGTTTTCCTTAATTTGGGCTGTTCTTTTGATCTTGATATCACGTCGTATCATAGATGCTTTTTGAACATCCGCATGGCCGAGCCGCTCCACATAGTTACTTTTACTGAACTGTAAGCTTCGCTACGTATCCTGATCTGTTCCACTTGGTTTTTGTGTTATTCTTTCTAGTTTCTTTTTTATGTTTTTGACTCAATTTATAGTTTTCCCGTTAACTTTTATTAGTATTATACAACCTTTTTTTATTTGTGATTGCCACAGTCTTAGTAAGATTAATTTCCTGTTCTGCGTTTCTAACTTTATTATACTGATATCATCAATATAAACCTCTTTAACTCCCTGGTATTTCAAGATTGTCTATTTGCTTGTATACAAATACAAGTACCAACATAGACAATCCCAGCTACTGGGTTGTATACTTGTTGGTAGTCAACAAATACTAGGAGTCTTTGCTGTTCGTTACTCCATTATAAACTATGTATAATCTAAGATACTTTTCTCCACTCACTCCAGTGTTTGTTTGTAGTCGACTTTAGAGAATCTTTGCCTTCTTTAAACCTGCCTGCTGTACAAGTTTACAAGATTCTATTGCAGGACTGATTCTTGTGTTTATCATATTGGTTTATATATTCGCTAGCCCTACCTCTATATCTTTTGGGTCGCCTTTCTATATATTGTATTTGAATCATTGTGTAGGTGTTTCAGATTCTTGTATTATCCGATTGAACAGTTTGGCTAGTGGTGTTGCCAAAATTGCGAGTGCTGCGTTTAATGAGCTGCTTTGTTTATAAAATTGTTGGATCCGGGACATTTCTTAGTTACATTGCTTCTACAATTTCAATATCATCTAATATTACTCTTTTTAGTTTGTATATATACCTTTTAAGTTTGTTTAGAAATTTATAAGTAATGTAATACATTTGTAGAAGTTTTTAATTTTATCTATTGTTTTAATGTTTTCTTCGATGATATGTCCAATTATACTATTGTTTTAAACTTTAGTTATTTTGGACATACCGCTTACATTTTGCTCTATTTGTGTTTGGCTTCTTATTGAAACATGTATCGTTATTGTTATTCTGTTCCAGTGCGAAATCCAGATTTTTTCGTCTTCTATAATTTCTTTTATCATATCAGTATGTTTTTACAATCAACTGTTTTTTATTTTCGGGCACTCCGATCATCGCATTCAAGTCTTTTATGAATATAATGTTTTTGTTTGTGTTTTCCAATGTTTTGTCGACAGTTTTGTAAAGTTCATCTATTTCGTTTTTGTTCACTGCTTCTGTAGGTATACTTGTATGATGAAGTTTATAACCATCATGCAAACTGTAGAGTGTGTGATCTAAAGGTTGCCTTACATCCTTACCGCGTCTGTTTTGTGGTAAATATTAAATAAACACATGGCTTTTACATTGTCCATAAATAATATCACGGTTTTAATATCAATGTCACACATGTAAATCCCATGGCATTTGTTTCATCGGTTTTTATCATCACAATTATTGTGATAATATCTACATTTACATGATAATAATATTAAAAACTTCAAAATATCTCTAATTTTACGATGATATCGCCATAAAATTAACTTTAGCACACCTGACATTTCAGGAGGACATGGAAAACAAACCAATCCTAGTCGGAGAAAAAGAGGTCGACCTGAACAAGATCTTCACACCAGCACCTGATGCTGAAGAGCATATCATCAAGAAGGACCGGAAATTCGGTAAGATCTTTATTTAGATTAGATTCTTGAAAATTTATGATGAAGACTAAGTAAACTGTATTCTTCTTCTTTTTTGTGATACTTTTGACAGGGTGGTCGTGATCATGACATCTGCAGGGACCGACGTGATTATAGCATAGCGTAGCATAATCAGCCTTATAATGTTCTGCTGGAACTCAGGCCTCCTCTATCCATGCACATTTCTTCAAAGTTTTGGTTCTAAGATATGCCGGTTTCCTCACGATGTTTTTTTTCACCGTTTTGAGAGCAATGGTGATGAAATATATTAACTCTTTGAATGTCGTAATTAGAGACACAATAGAAAGACAATTACCTTATGTCGGACTGTGTAACTTAAGACATTCGAAAGGTTAAACAAACTAGTGCATCTGGCTGAGTTTGAACTCGTAAATCGGGGCCGTTACCACTCGGCCACCACTACTGCTGCTATCATCATCAGCCTTTTTAATGTTCCCACTGCTGGGACTCAGGCCTCCTCTCTTGGAGTGGGATTGGGCCGTATTCCACCACACGGACCCAGTGCGGGTTGGTGGATGTCACATGTCTTCGAATTTTTGGTTCAAGAACATGCCGGTTTCCTCACGATGTTTTCCTTCACCGTTTTGAGAGCAGTGGTGATGAAATAAATTACACAAAGTAATGCGGCTGGCTAGGTTTGAACCCACGACCTACAACTCGTAAGTCGGGGTCGTTACCACTCGGCCACTACTACTGCTGCTATTGATTTGATTATTCACCAAATACACCTGACACCTATCCTTGCTGCCCAAATTTTGAATTTGTGTAGAGGACCTCTACTTGTTCCTCAAAGGTCATGGTGCTCACTGCTCACACTATATTATAACTTTTTTTTTTGTGTCACCTGTTCTGATGTTCGTTTGTTGAAAAATCACGTTTGTTGCTTATAGCAATAAATCATTTTTTTTTTTAATTATTATTGACTAGCTTTCGCCCGCGTGCATAAAATACAAGGTGCAGTTTTAAAACTGCACAATATTTCAGGAGGTTGTAGTAAAACTCATAAATAATCATATAAAAAAACGATACCTGGTCAATATTTAGTAATACTTGTTATTTAATTTTTTAATTACTCTAAACTAAATCGATTGATCGATGGCCGCGGGGGCGTGGCTAGGGTGTGGCGTGCGGGATGATGATTGGATGATACATTATTTATGAAACTATCGTTGCGAGTTAGTGTGTGTGAAAACGACCTTTATTGTTCCGTGTTTGTGTGTGTGAAAAAAAGCGCGGTTATAAAAAAAAAAAAAATTACCTACTTATTTTATTATTGATTCGGGTCGAGAATCACTAACATAATTACCTTCTGAAATATTTTGCAGCTTCAAAACGACACCTTGTATAGCCTATGTCACTCAGGAATACAGCAGCTTTCTATTGATGAAAAAAATTTAGCAATCGGACCAGTACTTCCAGAGATGACCTCCTACAAACAAAAAAAAACCGGCCAAGTGCGAGTCGGACTCGCCCATGGAGGGTTCCGTAGCAGCAAGTAACATAATATAAAATTTCTTGTAGTTCGTTGTAATTTTGATCGATGTTTTAATAATAGTGTATTTTTTAGATTTATGACGTATTAAAAAAAACTACTCACTAGATCTCGTTCAAACCAATTTTCGTTGGTAGTTTACATGGTAATGTACATCATATATTTTTTTTAGTTTTATCATTCTCTTATTTTAGAAGTTACAGGGGGGGGGGACACATTTTACCACTTTGGAAGTGTCTCTCGCGTAAACTATTCAATTTAGAAAAAAATGATATTACAAACCTCAATATCATTTTTGAAGACCTATCCATAGATACCCCACACGTATGGGTTTGATAAAAAAAAAAAATTATGAGTTTCAGTTCTAAGTATGGGGACCCCCAAAATTTATTGCTTTTTTTTCTATTTTTGTGTGAAAATCTTAATGCGGTTCACAGAATACATCTACTTACTAAGTTTCAACAGTATAGCTCTTATAGTTTCGGAAAAAAGTGGCTGTGACATACGGACGGACAGACAGACAGACAGACAGACATGACGAATCTGTAAGGGTTCCGTTTTTTGCCATTTGGCTACGGAACCCTAAAAACACAAAAACAAACTTTACCTCTTTATTATGTTAGTGTAGATAAGCTTGCGTTCTGTGAAAATTTCAATTGCCTAGCTATCACAGTTTATGAGATACAGTCTGGTGACAGACAGACGGATAGTGGAGTCATAGTAATAGGGTCTCGCTTTTACCTACCCTTTGGGTACGGAACCGTCAAAAGGGAACCAGCTGCAATCTGAACTTTACTGAGTTAATATATCTGCACGTGATAGCAATAAACATGCAATAAACCGACTAACATTTAACGAGAAGGCGAAGATGACACATTACGATTCTAATTAATGTTTAAATAAAAGGTCATCCATAAACAAACACTAACTACTGCCAGCGGCTTTGCTCTCGCGTTAGCAGGTTTTACGACACAAACTTTGGACCTCCGTTTCATCCTCTTAGGCGGTGATTTTTAGAAAATCCTCTCTTATGCCTTGATCACATGTACCGAGTAAAAAGGGCGAGACAGTAAAACGTTGTTCAGCCGAGACAGTGATGTAAGCGAGGTGTTGAGATAAGCGCTCGGCCGAGCACTCGGCGCTGCCTTTACACGCACCGAGTACTCGGCCGAGAGCACTGTCTCGCCCGTTTACTCGGTACGTGTGATCCCTTATGTCATAAAAAGACAGCTTGCGCAAGATGTCATGCTCCTAGTCCCAGTAGTTTTGGCTGTACGTTAATATGTCAGTCAGACTTTTGTACAATATTAGTTTTGGTATATACGAAACCCGAAACACGTGTCTAGTATAATATTTACGTAAAGAATCTGTGTACAAAATTTCACAACTGTATCATGAAAAATCACAAAGTTATAATCTGTTATGTATTGTTATTACATTAATGTAACACTAATGTAATGTTGTCTTGACACTAAACATAAATTTATTTTTATCCGTTCACTTAAAATACGGTTCAGTTGAAAACCAGCGTCAGACAACTACCACGAGTAGTTGTCTGGTATTTTGCTGAACTGGACCTTTTTTGGCGCAAACGTGTGACAGACAATGTTACTTTTTATTTTATTTTTTTTTGTTTTGTGTTTGTCTTAAGTTTTTGTTGTCTACAATGTTTTTGTGCCAAAATAAATACTTTTCTTTCTTTCTTTCTTTCTTTATGTCAGCAAAAATACATAGTCACCGCTATTCAGACGACTGAGGGGTAGTTTTGCACTTGTAAATAGTTGTTTGCTGGCACCTAATGCCCACTATGACCTGCCGTGCACTGTGTTGTACTTAGTGTAAGGTGGTGTCCAACTTGTGACTTTTCTTTACATATAAATAAAATTGGATTGTCTGTTTGTAATATTGAAATAACTGCTTTTTACTACATGCATATAAATATACATACGGTACATACACCAAAATAACATTTATTACAATTTTTGTCTGTCTGTTTGTCCGGCCTAATCTCTGAAATGGCTAGACCGATTTTGACGGGACTTTTTTTGGCAGGTAGCTGATGTAATAAGGAGTAACATAGGCTACTTTTATTTTAGAAAAAAATAAATTCAAAATCCTGTAGTCCACGCGAACGAAGTCGCGGGCACAGCCAGTTTAAAATATTTTTGAGAAAAAATATAACATGGTGTAAAAAGTATTGGATTCCATTCAGTTAATGATTCTGAACAAATTATATTCAGGTTACGTATAAGCTAAAAATAAAGTTTGTATATTAGGTATAGATTAAAGTTTTTATAAAATGGTTTAGCATGAATGATTGGCCATGATCCCTTCTGAAAAAGACCATGAACTAGATGTAATTCATTTGAAAATATATGGGACTTCACAAGCTTCGGAATGAAATAAACCAGACATTATGTTCCTTCCTCAGAGGCCGTGAGCGCAGCCGTGTTGTGTCAGCGCCATATTTGTTTCATAATGTTATTAGAGCGGGAATTAGGGTTGTGCTACTTTCTCATAAAATTTAGGTTACTAAGTTAAATAGATATAATAATAATAATAATATTCCACAACTATCACACAACGCCGTCTAGTCTCAAGCTTGCAGCAGAGCTTGTGTTATGAATACTAGACAACTGATAAACTTACTTATATATTTCTAAATACATACATACTCGTATTATAGATAAATTACACCCAGACACAAAACAAATGATTGTGCTCATCACACAAACAATTGTCCTGGGTGGGAATCGAACCCACGACCTCCGGCATAGCAGTCAGGGCTACTAACCACTAGACCAACAGGCCAATCAAAGTTTATTCAGTATCTAACAATAGTTAAATACTGAATCACAATTAAAGCATAGAAGAATCTTTGATTTCTTTGGCCAGCTTGCCAAAAAGAGATGTGATAACGTGTAAAAGTTACTGCTGACAGGAAAAGTAAATGGGAAAAGACTCAGACGCTGGGAATCCAATACGTTTGTCAAAGCAAATCCGTGCTACACTGGAGACCACAGTCTGCGACGACATCCACATCGCCGAAGATAGGACAATATGGCGAAATATAGTCCACAAGAAAGTTCGTCGAAGTCACGCAATTTAGCTTCACTTGTTTGAAGGACCGACATTTTGACAATTCAAAAGTGTCTGTAACTGGTCTATTTGAAATAAATGTTTCTGATTTCTGATCTTCACCTTTGAGGATAAACGACGCAAGGAGAAGGAGGACACACATGTTATTGTGACTGTACCCAGAAGGCTTATGTGATCTTTTATTAGTCACGGTTTTTTACGTTTTATTTTTCTTTGTATTTCGTTTAATGTATGGATTATATATGGTCTCTTCAAAACCCAGCCCACGGCCAGTTTTTTTCTGTTTTTAGGTCGTATGAGATTATAATGCACTAGCTTTTGCCCGCAGATTCGCCTGCGTATATAAAATATAGCCTATGTCACTCAGGAATAAAGCAGCTTTCTATCGGTGAAAAAATTTTAGCAATCGGACCAGTACTTCCAAAGATTACCTCCTACAGACAAAAAAAAAAACAAACTTACCTCTTTATTATATTAGTGTAGATTATTTTCTATGAGAGGCACCCCTGTACTCAGAAAGCTATTCCGGGATTTAGACGTAGTTTCCAAGATGAAGTTATGTGCTATTGTTCGCCCTGGCTCCATGACGCCTGCTTGCCAGGTTTACCAACTGCTTTTGGTAATATCGCATGATTTGCGTCAGTGAGAAGCTGAGTCAGACCTTTTCTGATAGCTGAGTGGTTTTAGTCATTAGGTCGCTGATTTTGGCTCGTAAGATACAGTGTTGCGGTTTTCCTTATAGTTAATATAAAATTTTTGTATCTCTGAAGATTTTATCCTTAAGTTGATCATCAATTAAATAAACACCGTTAAATTTTAATCGTTTTAATCCCGTGGAGTGTCGATCCGGTAGGTACATGAAACACTATCGATTTGTAAAGATAAAATTAAAAAATAAAGTAACTTACCTCTTTTTCAAAACTCGTATTAATTTACGCATGTACGAGATTAATTTCTTTAAGAAAACGTCAGCTGAGCGAGTTCAATGACCTTTAGGTAATAGTCGGCGTTGCGTACAAGCTACCTACAGGTCATTGAACTCGCTCAGCTGACGTTTTCCCAAAGAAATTAATTTCGTGCATGCGTAAATTAATATGAGTTTTGAAAAAAAGGTACTTTATTTTTTAATTTTATTTTTACAAATCCATAGTGTTTCATGTACCGGATCGACCCTCCACGGGATTAAAACGATTATTTAGCGGTGTATTTAATTGTCATACATTGTATATAATTCTGAAAATAGTACGGTTAGAATCTTAAATACAAAAAGGTGTTGTCTACTCCAATCTAATAAAGAAGTTAAGTTTGTTTTTTTGCTAGTATGAGGTAATCTCTGGAAGTACTGGTCCGATTGCTAAAATTCTTTCACCGATAGAAAGCCTTTATTCCTGAGTGTCATGGGCTATGTACGCGGGCGAAGCTGCACGCAAAAGCTAGTTTTGTTTTATATTTGTATGGTTATAATCGACTACAAAATTGGTTTTCCATTGTTATTTTTGATTTTTATTGGCAACTTTTAGTCTGAAGCAATAAAAAATACATAATTTATTGATTATATCATCTTAAAATAATCAAAGATGCATATTTAGTACAAATTCCCCCCCTCTTTTTCTATTTTTATACTAAGACTTAGTGTAGGTAGGTCTAATTGCAACCTAATGAAATTTCGAAGTGCATCAGTATTTACCTGCCTTTTCCCAAAATGTGGAGGCATTGCTCGCAGAACAGATGGTCGATGGGATACGGGAAAGGTTCTAGAGTGGCGACTACATACCGGACTACTAAGCGTTGATTGGCCTCGTACAAGATGGCCCGATGATCTAGTAAGGTTTTGGGGAATCCGATGGACGAATGCACAGGACTGGTCGTTGTGGCGACGCTTGGGGGAGGCCTAGGTCCAGCTGTGGACGTCTGATGATGATAATGATGACGAGTTTTACGTCTGGTATCATATATGTAGTATACTAGCTGAATGCTACCCACTCACCTGACGGAACTTATTCTTAGACAGATAGTAGACTGACCTATTCTAATGGCTATTCTTAGAAGACTATATTGTGTCTAACTCGGTGATACGGTGGTTACAGCGCCCTCTATCGTGATTATTGTACCTAGTTGTTATAAGTAAACAGAAAATCTATAGCCTGTTAAAGTTTTGTGATTGTGTGTGGACGTGTATGAAGAGAGATTGCAACTTTGGATAAAAATGATGATATCGCTTTAAAGAGACTTACACACAGGTGGATTTTAAACAGTAAAAGTCTGATACTCTCTTGCGCTACCTACCTAAAGCAGGACAAGTTTTGACGATGTCCCACTATAAAAAAAGGCCTACAGATTACATTATTCACTACACATATTTATTCTGTATCTGTCGAAATTATAATTAAATGACAACTGTACCTACATAAAGTTTAAATAAATAATATTTTAAGCACCAAACGATTTTAGCCACTGGTTGTACTTCATAAATGATACTAAAATATATGCATCCTAAACCAATTCTTGATTATTTTAGGATAAAAAACCAATCATTCAATTAATTGCCTAACCTCACCTAGCGAGGAGGCCTAAGTCCCAGCAGTAAGAACATTAAAAAGGCTGATTATGCTTATATGTTATAATATTATCTCGAAATCCACCCAATTCACCAAACATCCGATTACAAATGTTTTTTAATTGCGGTGTCACCCAACAGATGGCGCTAACACCAATTGTCCATTTTCCAGAGAAAACATTCGCCTCATCAGCATTCTACGTGCCCGGAGTGCACCCAACAGTGAAGGAGCAGATGGACCTGGCCCGAGCCATCTCCAAGTCTCTCAGTGACTCCAGCAACCACATGAGCAGAGGACAAAGCATGTATGTCAACAGGAAGAAGCGATCCGTGAAGTGGGTGCATGAGGGACGAGGTATGTATCTTGAATCTAAATATTTTTCTTTACATAATCTAGAAACAAGTTTTTAGCTTCACTTTTCTTGGACTGACCGACATTTGACTATTCAAAAGTGCCTGTAAATGGTCTATTTGAAATAAATGTTTTGATTTTGATTTTTGATTGAGTTATATAGGTTACCTTACGAGATTTCCCGTCTACCAAACCAAGATTACTCAATACAATCAACAATCATCATCATCTTCCTGCCATTTTCCCGTGTTATTTGGTGTCGGCGCAACATGTATTTTTCTTCCAATCCGTCCTGTCACCCATCATGCTATCACTAACTCCCTTTTCTTTCATATTACTCCTCACACAATCCATTTAACTTCACAATCATCATCATCACTATTATAAAATTTCTTCCATATTTTTATCAGCTTTCTGGCAGCGAATTCGTCCGGGTGAAAGTAGAAAATTATTCTAAGGGAACATACTACGTATCCTATGGCCTATTCCAACACATGGTCTACCTGTGCACTAAGACAAACAAACAAACAAACTCATCGCATTTATACACAAGCAAGCAAGCAAGGCTTTGTAAGTCTGAAACTCAACATGGCGTATCCGATAAAAATGAATGAAACTGCGAAAAAACAGCCAGATAACTAACAGGGCAGATTTCGGAAGAGTTCTTTTTAGCTCCTAAAGCCAATGCAGATACTAATATCATGAGAAAAGTCAAAAGAAAAGATGCATGCTTCTGTGAAACGATAAGCCAGGTAGCAACTTTGCTATATATGGGAATCGTCAGTGCAGGTGGGTTAGCAGACCTCGGATTGTCCGAGGCAGCAGAAGTCACAACACAACTCCAACGCAAGTGTGAGAGGGAATACTCTGGGTTACTGGTTTTAGTCAATAAGATAGACCACTAACTCAACCCACTCCAAGGCAAACGCTTTAAAGTGTTAGTTGATTGATAGGTAATTTTTTCTGGCCTTCAAAATCTGCAAACCAGCTACAATATCACGTCAGTTGACCAAGCCCATATCATCTTCGATCTTCCAGGTTATAATAAACTATATGTTTATTAATTTATAATCTGTCACTCGCTAGATATAAATGTCGACAGCTGATAATGACAGATTGGTCGGCGGCCAACCGCCGGCACAACAGGCGACCTCGATGTTTCAGCCGTATTTATAGGAGACAGAATGTTAATTATTATGCGTGTCTAGAACTGTTTTTGTTCTTAAAAAATGTTTGTATCGTGTGTGCGTTTATAAACCAGTAAACTTACTTACACAAGACACCTAGACACGGAACAACTAGATACCTGCCATGCAAAAATATTTAGTCTGTGCGGAAATCGAACCCACGATACGCTATGCAACAGCCCATTTCTCAGCTACTAAGCCATTTAGTTGTTGTTTTAGGGTCAACCCATAGACATGTCTTATATTTTACTAGCTTCTGCCAGCGGCTTCGACCGCGTAAAATCCGTTCCTCCATACAAACTTTGGACCCTTGTTTTACCCCTTTGGGGGTAGGGTTTCGTAAAATCCAGTCTTAGCGGATGTCTACACCCTATAAGAAACCTACCTGCCAAATTTTAAATTTGTAGGTGTTATAGTTTCTGAGATTTCGTGATTAAACAGTGAGTGGTATTTCGCTTTTGTATAGATTTAGGTTCTACCTGCAAAAGGTATCGTCATGGAGACCGTTGTGACTTAAATAGAGACCCTGCTTGCCACATCATAAAGCCTCACTACCAACTAAATGCATTAAATGTTAACTTGTTGTTATGTTAAATTAATTAAATTATTTATAGGCTAAGTAGGTACAAAAAATGTTGCAACATTATGGCTTTGACATTTGGATTGGTGCTCCAAAACGTTAATGTATGTAATCCCAGATAAATACAGTTCGTTACCAGATTAATCAATGTAATCTTGTGTCTATGCTTAATTTCTATTTTCATATTTCCAGGTCGAAACACATCGAACGCGAGCTCCACGCCAACACCCGTAGCGAACCACGACACACCGTACCGCCCGCCATCTAGTTTGCGTAACCAGAAAACATACCCCAAGTCGGCGCTTAAACACTCCAGCAACATACCCAAGATGGAGCCGTTCCCCGTCTCCCCACCGATAATTACCGTACAAAACAACTACGCACCAGTACCTTTGGCACCCACAAAGCTAAATGATGTGTATGCTGCACCAAAAAGCCCCCGATTGCCTTTAGTTTCTGGTCCTAACTTCAACGTAGCTCCGCGCGGTTGGGGCGAGATGACAGATTACTACCGACCAGTCGTACTAGATGGCGTTGGTGCGTCAATGCAATACACGGATTTTTAAAATGATTTAATTATTCTTTTGTTAAATAATTTTAAGACTAATGCTAGGTACACACGCAGTGACTTTAGTAGCCGGTGACTAGTTGGTGATTTTAAAATCTCACATCTGAGGAAAGATTTTGACAGCTATTGATAGCAGGGTGCGTAACATGCTCACGCGCATGCACAGCTTGGTTGCGAGATTTTAAAGTAGTGTTTACTTCTCGTAAAATATTTATAAATACGTGACATTTTCTATTTCGGTTTTCTCTATGATTGTTAAGTTATTCGTTTTTAAATGTCGTCATTGTGGGATTTTTATAGATAAAGTAACGATTTTATAATTTATTAGCATATAATTATTAGCACAATGACTTTCCATTCTATGTGTGCTTATTCATGTATTCAATATCAGGAACATCGAAAAGAATTTATGAATAATTTAAATTAAGCATTTTAATATTATCCATCTTGAATAATGACTATTAATGACTAGTTTTTAGATTTATGATAAAAATAGATTTTAATGAAAAAAAAAATGTAGTCGAGTCCTAGTCATATTTAAGATTTAAATTAATGATTTTTATACATAAGTAATTAATATTCAAATAGTGCCTTGTATCGTAAAATCTCTAACCAAAGATCTGTTGTTATAACTAGGTGTTAATATCTAAGAAATTAAAGCAGACTTATCTATTTTCCCTCTCAAAGTGGATACAGTTTACAATATTCAAACCTTATAGATTTTTGATATAATAATTTTTGTACAAAATCTATTTAATTATAGCTTCTTTTATTATATGAAAAAGATCTTGAAATAATTAAGGGCTGCTTGTACCAAAAAATACTAAATGCGTTTAGAGATAAATGAATTTAGAACATGGTTCTATTTCTGTCAAATCTTTTGAAGAAGACAGAGACAGAATGATATTTTAAATACATTTAGTGTTAAATGCCTTTAGTGATTTTCGGTACAAGTGGGTGTAAATGTATTTAAAAAAAAAAAAATGGACTAGGTACTTTATTACTAGGTACTTAATGTTGCTAGTCGAGAAAAATAATGTATGTTAATAAATATTATTGTTAATATAATTTAAAATAACTTATTTTTATGGAAAGTTGTATTTATTTGATGTGTACGGGTGCTGTAAGTACATGGTAAATCAATAAAATACGTTTAAAATCAAGCTCTATTTTATTTACCCAACATCTATACCTACTACCTATAGGTACTAGGTAGGCTACTTTGGGTATGCAGACGACAGCACTGTTGCTGAGAGATATGTGTCTAACGCACGAGCTAGTGGGTCACAGATCCAGTCATTTCGAGAGGCTATGGTTGAGCGCTTGAACTCGTCCTTAGAGGCAGTCTCAGAATGGGGCGATGCCAATCTGGTCAAGTTCAATGCGACGAAAACCCAGGCGTGTCTTTTCACCGCTAAACGGAGCCAATTCCACCCGGCTCCATCTTTCCGGGGTGTAACCGTGCCAATTACCGACCACCTTGAACTTCTTGGGGTAACGCTATCGTCTACCCTTAATTTCGGCTCCTACATCGAGGCAAAAGCCCAACTTGCTGCCAAAAAATTGGGGATCTTAGCAAAGGTGAGACGGTATTTCACGCCGGAACAGCTGCTCAACCTCTATCAAGCGCAAGTTCGATCGTGTATGGAGTACTGCTCTCATCTTTGGGATGGGTCAGCCAAATACCAGCTGGATGCACTAGAGTCTATTGAAAAGCGTGCCAAGAAGATCATAGGCAATGATGCTCTTGTGAAATCAAAACTCCAAAGTCTTGAGCATCGACGCCGAGTTGCTAGCCTGTCTGTTTTCTATCGTTTAAATTTCGGGGAGTGTGTACTAGAGTTACACAATTTAATTCCGCCAAGTCCGTTCCATCATCGGACCACAAGACGTACGGCGTTGCGCCACCGGTACATGGTGGACATCCCACCTATACGTACAAAGCGTTTTAGGAGTACATTCATTATGCATTATACAGCTAAGGAATGGAATTCCCTGCCGGAGTCTGTGTTTCCTGATAGCTATAACCTAGGGGTCTTTAAGTCAAGAGTAAATAGATTGCTTCTAGGCAAGCGTGCTCCATCGTCGGCCACATCATCGCTTACCATCAGGTGAGATTGTGGTCAAACGCGAGCCTATCCATAATATAAAAAAAAAAAAATATAAAAAAGGTAATAAAAAAAATTTTGATGGTGAAGGCTTGTGTCTTATGAATGAGGTAAGTATATTAAGATAGTGAATTATCTGGATTTATTAGACTTAGACATAACCATATTCTGTTTGATAATTCATTCGGAACGGAACTTTCAATATAAGTATTTAATAATTGCAATAGGTACTTACCTAGTTACGGTGTTGATATGATTTGGTGTTGATATTTCAATACTGTTGAACACTCAATGTGTTCAGATAGAAAACTAGGACAGTATTACGACCCTGGCCGCCATGACGTTAGCGCTACGACGCAATGTTTCTACGACGCTGCTACGCCAACGCTACGACAAAACTACGAGGACGCTACGAGTGTCGTAGCGTTCTCGTAGTTTGCGACAACGACAACCTGCTACGGTCTGCAGTCTTCATCTACTGTAGTGTGGAACCCTAAAAACGATAATTATCGTTTTTTTTTTTACGGTAAAAAAATACTACTTTCTGATAGCAAGCAATCCTAATTGTTTTTCTAGCTGACCCTGGAATCAATTCATTACACCGAACACACGCAGAAACAAGCGCAGTGAATTGGCGACCTGTTGTTTATCAGACTTTGTCACAAAAACGATAAACAATGCTCTATTTGGGTGACGCTTGGAAGAATGCATCTTTTATTCTTATTGATAGCTAGCACGGATATCGAATAGCATAGTCTCTCAATGATGTGGTCGACGCACCACTCGAACTGAACAAGTCCGGTTGGGACCTGCGTCAGGCGGAAGGTAAGGACGCCCTAGCGCCTCTCCAGCCACTCCCCAAAGAACTTACCATCGCGATTGTGGCACGCCCAGTAATATGTTTCCAAGGGATATTTTTCTACTTTCAAACGATTAAGTAAATAAGCCGCAGGTAAAAGCTAGTTTGCCCTCGTGGGGGCGATCGGCGGCGGAGACCTCTCGCTCCGGGCCTTGGTTGAGGCCATGGTCCGGAGCGAGGAGGAGTGGCAGGCGGTCGCCGACTTCTGTGAAGCAGTAATGCTCGCAAAGGAGGAGGCCGAACGCATCAGGCAACGGCGTTATCGCCGCCGCCGCCGGCGCCGGGATATTGATCCCGATTTCCGGCCACCGTAGGCGCGGGCTTGCGGACAGTGAGCAATGGGTAGCTCGCTGTCCGGCCGTCTGGTAACTGTCCGGACCAAGCCCAAGTCATCGACGGCGCGCACTGTTCCCGCGCGCCTCAAGGAGTTGTCAGCAACAGCAGGGGCCCAGCCGGGTCGAATCCTACTGAGGCCAGGGTTATCCGAAAGGGCGCTCGAGCCCCGGTATGAAGGCTTGAAGGAACGGGATGAGTTTTTTAGTCAGTAAGAGTCTGACACTATCTCTCGCTCCGCCCAAGAGCGGGGGTTATCATAGGATGATTTTTCCCATCGGAAAAAAAAAGGTAAAAGCTAGTTATTCATTTAAAATGGCCTTGAAAGATACCTTTTACAGTTTTGTACATGTGCAAGATACAGGTAAGTTCCCTGGGTTTGTTTATTTATTAAAGAAGTATGTTATCTCAACAACTACTCACTTGAATAAGATAATATATTTCCGCTTTAACTATAAGTGCTAATAGGTTTATACTTATCATCTTGTCATTACTTTCTCATGATTCTAAAATAGCTGTCTTTTGTGATAAAATACAAACTAAAGGCACAAAAGACAATCTACATACAAAGCACGCTCGAGCAACGCATACATAGACACCGCTCACGGACACGATATCTCGGCTCGATCGCCCGGTCGCACTCGTACAAATACAGTTCGGAGAAATGCGCTGGCGTGTGTGAAGTACAAGGTACATGAGATTGACTTCTGTACCGTGTTTAGACAGTGGTACGTTCCCTGATTTAATGAAACACAGTAAAGTAGTACCAATTTTCAAATAAGGTAGTAAGAGTGATCCCTCTAATTTATAGACCATTATCTGTGCTTCCAGCATTGAGTGAAATCTATGAAAAAATCATGCTCGACCAGATGTTGTCTCGTTTTAATTCAAATGGGATTTTGCATAGTCATCAGTTTGGTTTCACGAAAGGAAGGTCAACTACAGATGCAGGAGTGAAACTCATCAGTCACATTTTGGAATCCTGAGAGAAGTGTCAGGATGCTATTGACATATTCTGTGACCTCTCAAAAGCATTTGACTGTGCTGACCATAATACTCTGATCTGTAAATTACATCATTACGGAATTCGTGACGAGCTGCTGATCTGGTTTTTTCCTATTAATCTTACCTATCTATTTTGTGCTAAAGGGCTGTGGGATTACTCGAAGGACGAGGGACCCTGGTCCTAGAACTCAAAGGGTAATAAAGGAACACGGTGGGTTTTAGACTGACAATATCTTTTCCCCCAGAGGGGAGGGGGAGAAGTCGTTAGGTAATTTCCCACCTCGTAATAATCTAATCTTGGATAATACAGAAAACATGTAATGGTACAACCATATGAGAACCATGCAGATTAGTGTCTCGGATGGTCTTTTGAGGAAAGAACCACACAGATTTGAGTGGACCTGTCCAGTCAGTGCAAACATTTGTCAGTATTCCTATAGCTCAACTTAGGACTTAGTAACTCCTTAGTGGAGCTCAACGATTTGACGAACAATACCAAGGAAAGGACATTGGGTATTTCTGTTTGTCAACCATGATAGGAATATTTTTTTAGTGAAAATCTAAGCAAACCTTTCCTCAATTCAGGTTAAGCAATACTCTACCTTCGTTGACGTGTAACTGGCATTTGACCTAACTAGATTTACTACCTAAGTACAAGTAACATCAGCTCACGTCAAACTAGAGGCCAGCTGATGCAAGACTGCAACCAACCAAGCAATGTTGCGAAATTTTAAATGAACGCAATCATGTAGGATTAGGATTGCTACCTTTTCGAAAGAAATAGTATATTTTTATGTTAATTATACGCTAATATTTTAAATGGGTAAAGTTTGTTTTTTGTTTGTTTGTTTGTAGGAGGTAATCTCTGAAAGTACTGGTCCGATTGCTGCTTTATTCCTGAGTGATATAGGCTGTGTTTTATGTATGTACCGCGGCTAGTAATTATAAAAATTCTTTACTACGTATTACGACATCTTTATGATTGTTTTTATTGTGCACAATATTTTGACTGGTATGCACTGTTCTTAACATCAACAACTTTCTATAAAGGAGTAACCATCCAGTTTCTTGCCGGATCTTCTCCACAGCAAACGACAATTTTGGAACTTGGGAATTTTGGAGAATTAATAACCACTTGTATAGTGCCGTCTCCCTCTATCATACCGGAAATATCATGATGATTAAAACGTTAATGTTACGCAGTACCTAGGAGACTGTTATTAAAAAAAATGTTTTTGTTCATTCCTTCATTTTTTGCTGTTCCATATCAGACAGGGAAATATAAACTTCCGTTTTCTTTTCAGTTACTTCTTAGTTATTAACAGTACCATCAAAGTCTACTATAAAAAAACTGCAGGCCTCCAACCAACATTGAATTTAGTACAAATTCTATTGTAAGTTTTTGTCATGATGTCGAATCGTTCTTTTACAATATACACCGATAAAATTTTGATCGTTTTAATCCCGCGGAGGGTCGATCCGGTACATGAAACACTATCGATTTGTAAAGATAAATAAAATTAAAAAATAAAGTGCCTTTTTTTTTAAATTCGTAATTATCTACGTATGTACGAAATTAATTTCTTTAAGAAAACGTCAGCTGAGCGAGTTCAATGACTTGTAGGTAGTAGTCGGCGTTGCGTACTAATTACCTACAAGTCATTGAACTCTGCTAAAATGTTAAAATCTCAACTGAATCTTCAGTCAGTCTATCAATCAATATCCTCAAGTTAAAGCGATTAGTATCATCCAATGACATCTCCCGCCCTTTTTCGTATCCTATTTTCGTACCCTAAAACCCACTCCTGTTCCTTCTTTGCCTTCGTTCCAGGGCTCTAGGGTATTGGTATTGTTCATATCAAACCACGCAAAACAATTTAAGCCGTTGCCATGAGCCCTTCACGACTACTCCATCTAATTCTTGGTGGCCAAAAATACCAGAACCACGAGGATGATTAACTAATCGTTGGTATTTTTGTGCAGTGACGCGCTCTTCGTTAACGAGATGTCGATCAATTGACGACGATTAGGCGCTTGTGTACTGACCCTAAAGATTCGGTCACAAAATAGATACACACACAAAATAGATATGTACAGAAGACAATCTACATACAAAGCACACTCGAGCAACGCACACATAGACACCGCTCACGGACACGATATCTCGGCTCAATCGCCCGGTCGGGCTCGTACAGTTCGGCGCAACGCGCTGGCGTGTGTGCGATCGCCTAGCGTAGGTATAAAAAGTGAAGTACATACATGAGATTGACTTCAGTACCTATCTACTTTTTGACAGAAGTCAAGCACTTCCCTTTTTATACCTACGCTCTACGGTCGCGCTAGGGTCAGTGCATTGCTCCGAACTGTATGAGTGTGACCGGGCGATTGAGCCGAGATCTCGTGTCCGTGAGCGGTGTCTATGTGTGCGTCGCTCGAGCGCGCTTTGTATGTAGATTGTCTTCTGAATCTATCTATTTTGTTTGTGATTCGGTTATATTGCAACTGCAGACTGTATAAAATATAATATGTTATACAGTCTGCAGTTGTATAATCCACCTTAAGTAATCTCACAGCTAAACAGTCTCTCAAAAGATATAGGTTATCCTAGTTTGAGAGGCAGGGCTCACAATCTCTGTATACAAACTTCAGCAGCATAGTTAGCATTTGGTTAACTAGTGTATACTAATACACTTCTGGACACATCTATTGGCCCACCTTGTATTTTCAGTTTCGTTTGGTCCTAGCTAAAATTTTATATTAGGTCGAGCAAAAAGTTTTTATGCAGTTTTGAACCTGGCACATTCACAATTTCATTCAATAGTCTTTTTTTGAATTTCGAACACATAATTTAAAGAAACAAAAGATAATTTGGAGCCTGTTTGTTGATATCAAACAATCGAATACTAAGAAAACTTGGTTTTATTGGTTTACTTGGATTTAATTCTTGAAAAAGTGATTGATATCTTTGGTTTTGCAACAAACATTACTTATTCTTAACATTAAGGTGAGGTTCTATCAATAATCTATGGATACTTTACCTGAAGTCGCCGCCCAAGCTGTGGCACTTATTCAGGCCGGACACAGCCAAAGAAACGTGAGTGCTCAACTTAATTTAAGTCGATCTGCGGTCCGAAATGTTTATCGGAGGTACCTAGAGACTGGCGGCTTTGTTTGTCGCCAAGGAAGGCCACGATCTCGGGTCACAACTGAAAGGCAGGATCGATTCATCGTGACGACCAGCTTGAGAAATCGTCACCTTACCTCCATTGAGATACAAAACCAACTTCGTGACTTCCACGGAGTATCTGTGAGCGCTCGAACTGTTCGGAGAAGGTTAAAAGAACGCGATATGGTACCACACAAGCCAGCTAATGGGCCCAAACTAACGCGAGCCCACCGAACAGCGCGCCTTCATTTCGCACGCAGTCATTTAAATTGGACACAGCAAGATTGGAGCCGTGTACTCTTTTCTGATGAGTCTAAAATTGTGTTACATGGCAATGATGGAAGGAAGAAGGTCTACCGACGTAAGGGAGAGCGTTTCGCACAATGCTGCTTTGAAGAGAGGGTTGCTTATGGCGGTGGCTCATGGACTGTCTGGGGCGGTATATCCGCGAGCGGCAAAACTCAACTTGAGGTTGTTACAGGACCACGGCTGCCAACATTAAATGCTGAAAGGTACATTCGTGAGTGCTTAGAACCTCACGTGATACCATACGCGGACTATGTGGGCCCAAATTTCCTTTTTATGCATGATAATGCAAGAGCCCATGCGGCCGGCATCGTCAGGGAATATCTTCGGGATGTGAACATCACAGTTATGGACTGGCCAGCCAGAAGCCCAGACATGAACCCCATTGAGCACATGTGGGACGAGCTAAAAAGACGTGTTAGGGCTCGTCAGCCAGTTGCCCAGACGATGCAGGAGTTGAAAACTGCCATAGAAGAGGAATGGGAGATGATCCCTCAAAATTTCATAGAGCGGTTGATAAACTCTATGCCTAATCGTATGAGAGCTGTGGTAGATGCCCATGGAGGCAACACGCGTTATTAAATTAAACCTTTATTTGATAAAACATGTTTTTTATTCAAAAATCAATTGCCTTTAACAAGGCGCATATCCGACTTGTTAGGCGTAGCTCCATGTCGTATGGTATTCTGAATTCAAATTTAAAACAATACGATCGAAAAAGATGGTAAAATGTATCAGGTTTAAAACTGCATCAACAGTTTTTGTTCAATCTAGCAATCATATTTCGGTAGGGGCCATCGAAACCTAAACTCTAAGGTGGGCCAATAGATGTGTCCAGAAGTGTATTATGTATGTTTCTTTGTGACAATAAACTTATTATATTATTAATTTACGACATTCTTGGACATTTTTCAGGACACGGGTCCCCAGTGTAGGAATTATATCCAGACTACGAATTATTTCTGTATCGTACCGAACCCTTTGACGGCTAGCGTCGGAATCACGGAATGATCCGACGAGTGTGTTCGTGTTCTATTCGCCAGGGTCGCGTGTTTGCGACATGGAATATTTGGTCGTGGTTGTGCGACCCTGGCGGAAAAAACGCGAGAGTGCTTGTCGGAAATATCCGACGCAGACGGTCGGCAAAAATATCCGACGCAGACGGTCGGCAAAAATATCCGACGCAGACGGTCGGCAAAAATATCCGACGCAGCCGGTCGGCAAAAATATCCGACGCAGCCGGTCGGCAAAAATATCCGACGCAGACGGTCGGCAAAAATATCCGACGCAGACGGTCGGCAAAAATATCCGACGCAGCCGGTCGGCAAAAATATCCGACGCAGACGGTCGGCAAAAATATCCGACGCAGCCGGTCGGCAAAAATATCCGACGCAGCCGGTCGGCAAAAATATCCGACGCAGACGGTCGGCAAAAATATCCGACGCAGACGGTCGGCAAAAATATCCGACGCAGGCGGTCGGCAAAAATATCCGACGCAGCCGGTCGGCAAAAATATCCGACGCAGCCGGTCGGCAAAAATATCCGACGCAGCCGGTCGGCAAAAATATCCGACGCAGACGGTCGGCAAAAATATCCGACGCAGCCGGTCGGCAAAAATATCCGACGCAGCCGGTCGGCAAAAATATCCGACGCAGGCGGTCGGCAAAAATATCCGACGCAGGCGGTCGGCAAAAATATCCGACGCAGACGGTCGGCAAAAATATCCGACGCAGACGGTCGGCAAAAATATCCGACGCAGCCGGTCGGCAAAAATATCCGACGCAGCCGGTCGGCAAAAATATCCGACGCAGACGGTCGGCAAAAATATCCGACGCAGCCGGTCGGCAAAAATATCCGACGCAGCCGGTCGGCAAAAATATCCGACGCAGCCGGTCGGCAAAAATATCCGACGCAGACGGTCGGCAAAAATATCCGATGCAGACGGTCGGCAAAAAACACTGAATAAAAACACCTACTCTTAATTACATTGAGGTAAGGCTTAAAATTAATATCATTGTAGATTTATCTTGTTATAAAAATGTTTTTCCTGTACTGAGCATGAGGCCCTACCTATACAAAGTATGCATACAATCATACAATACTAATATTATAAACAAGCTTTTAATGAAAATCATTTTTTCGTAGCAAGCTTTTATAGCGCTGTATACCTGTATAATTAATACTCGTAAGACGAATCATATGAGCCCAAACTCGATGGGGTTGTGTCGTTTAACTACCAAGTTCCTATAGCCACCTTCCGGTTCCACCATCAGATCAGCTCCTTGTCACAATAATTTTGCATTGTCATCTGATTTACACATGCATGCCAAATTTCAGCTCAATCGGTAACCGGGAAGTGGGTCAAATTTTATTTACAAGATTTGATTACAGACAAACATCGGGACAGGTGAAACTAAATAAAAGCTTGTAATATAAAAGTTTGTTTGTTTCAGTGTATGTTTGTTATTTCTCTCAAACGGCTGAACAAATTTGGATAAAATTTGGCACACATCTCCTTGGATTTTTTTTTGTAGGTGGGAAAATCATTCAATGACATTCTTGGAGATAGTGTCAGACTTTTACTGACTATAAACTCACATATAGGGGCAGAGTCTTCCTTTCAGAAGCAGGTCCTTGGCCCCAGTAGGCTTCGACCCTGCTGGGCCCCTACGGTTTGCTAACAACTCCTTAAGGCGCACGTGGAACAATACGCGCCGTCGACGTTTTTGGCTCGGTCCGTACAATTACCCGACGGTCGGACGGTGAGCTACCCATTGCTCGCTGTCCGCAAGTCCATCCCCTTGGGATAACTTTCTACTTTCTGCCGCTGGCTAGCCTAGTTATAATTAAAACTGAAACAATTAAGGATTAGCATAACCGTAGGGAAGGATTTACAGTCTCAGGGCACGGCACGGTACAATACAATACATAACTACGAGTACCACAAGCAGCAAATATGACACATTGCTAGAGTGACCATAATTCCCAATTTTAACGGGACTGTACCTTTTTATGCTATTCTGTCCCAGTGTCCCCGAGGAACCTCGGGTTCTTTTTTTTTAATTGGGATCTCAACTAATGACATCTCTCGCCTTTGGGTAGGGCGAGAGGGCGTGGTAGACTATTACTAACTAAGCTCCTATTTCTTCTTGGCCTTCATCCCAAGGCCCTGGGGTTCTCTTCTCTTTCGTATCACCCATGGCCCCAGTAGTCTTCGACCCTGCTCGGCCCCTACGGTTGGTGACATTTGAGGTGCGCGTTTCACGCTACGCGCCGTCGACGACTTGGGTTCGGTCCGGACGGTTACCGGATAATCGGACGGGGAGTTACCTATTGCCCGCCGTCCGCAAGCCCGCACTTACGATAACCTAGGGGTACTGAGATGTCCTGATTTTATTTAAGAAGCGTCAACAATGAGAACAAGAATTTGATGTTGAATCTTTTGACTAAACTAAGATTGCACATTAATTTTTAACAACAAATTCTGAATTCTAGAACCCAAAAGAAACCTATAACAAAGAACATATAATTACTAGCTGATCCGCTAAACGTTGTTCTGCTCTATAAATTATCAAAGAAAACAACGGGGGTGGGAGTAGGAGGGTAAGGTCGACTTGTAGAAAATGCCTAAGGCATTAAGACCGCCTTTGTACAATGTTTACTAGTGCATAAAGTTTTAAAAAAATACAAGGTGTCGTTTTGAAGTTGCAAAATATTTCAGGAGGTAATTATGTTAGTGATTCTCGACCCGAATCAATAATAAAATAAGTAGGTAATTTTTTTTTTTTTTATAACCTCGCTTTTTTTCACACACACAAACACGGAACAATAAAGGGCGTTTTCACACACACTAACTCGCAACGATAGTTTCATAAATAATGTATCATCCAATCATCATCCCGCACGCCACACCCTAGCCACGCCCCCGCGGCCATCGATCAATCGATTTAGTTTAGTGTAATTAAAAAATTAAATAACAAGTATTACTGATTATTGACCAGGTTTCGTATTTTTACATGATTATTTATGAGTTTTATTACAACCTCCTGAAATATTGTGCAGTTTTAAAACTGCACCTTGTATATAAATAGCCTACGACCTATGAAATACACACAAAAAATGTCATACTAAAAATCAGTCAAGCAAGGAGTTCAATGACAAACAAACAACAACACACTGTGACACTTGTTTTTTATACAACATCAGTTTTAGTACAGGATGGCCCAGAGAGAAATGCACTTTTGATTTTGCACGCATTTTTAAACAATAAAGTGGCGGCGGACTTTATAATTTTTGTCACCATAAGTTGTTACATTGGAGAGCTGCGCATTTTGTATCCGCGCATTTTAGGAGAATGCTCGATCTTATGTGACTGTTCGACGGCTCCACAGTGCTTAATTCGAATTGTGGCGTATCAGTGAGTGTCCAAGCACTAATTTAATTAAGGGGCCGGCGACGGATGAATTTCCATACAAACGTAATACCACGCTCATTTGCAGTTGGAGCATATTTCCAACATATTATGATGTTATTCGGTTATAGACAATATTTATCTAGGTTCCTACGTCTTTCTTTAAAAAAAAAACAAAAAGAAATTTAAGCGAATTGTATTTCGCACTTTTTCAAAGCGTAAATGGCAAAACATGCCATTTGGCTTTTCCTGTATTAAAAATAACAATATTTCTAATATTCCCGACGTACCACGTAAATAAATTTCAATAAATTTTCTTTAGATTGTATCTAATAAATAAAGTTATCCAAAATTATACAGATTATTTTTCATTGAATTTCCAAAAGTGCATTTCTTTCTGGGCCACCCTGTATATTCGAAAAACGAAACACGTGTCTAGTTTCTTTATGTAAAGAATCTATGTACAAAATTTCATAACTGTATCATGAAAAATCAGAAAATTACAAGCTTGTTATGGTAACAAAAATACAAGATCAACGGGCTATCCAGATGACTGAGGGATTGTTTTGCACTTGTACCCAGCTGTTTGCTGGCGCCTAATGCTCGCTATGACCAGCCGTGACCTGTGTTGTACTTATAATCGGTGGTATTCAACTCGTATCTTTTTAATTCATTAAACCCCAAGCGTTCGCGCACCTATTGTCTTTCTATTGTGTCTGTAATTTCCACGATTGAAAGGAATATTTTTGGTAAAAAATATAACATGGTGTAAAAACTATTGGAATCCATTCAGTTACTGATTCTGAACAAACTATATTCAGGTTTCGCATGAACTAAAAATAATTTTGTGTACTGTACTAGAATATAGTTTTTTTTAAATGTTTCCTCTAACCAACAAAAAATATCAATGAATCTCCGATATCACCGAATAGGCGTGAAAATAACATTTTATTAAAACATAAAATTCCGATCAGCAACCTTGAACCTTTGAAATTAAGTTCACTAGTATTACCCGTATTGTAACATGTCCCGTAGAATATTAAAAACATGGTCACACACGCATAGCCCGTGGCACACCCGTGGCACACGTTTCAATTCAAGCCAGTACTCGGCACGCTATCGCGAAATCTACACGTGTTTAACCAACAAATGACATTTCGTACGAAAAAACTTATGTGCAAGTGAATATTATTGTATAAAACTCAAGTTTACAGTTTAGATATGAAAATGTAAGTGATTTCTTGTAATTTTTTACAGCGATTTCAGTAATAATTATTGTTTTTTCTTGTGTTGTGTTTTGTGAAAGAAATTGTTTTGTATTGCAACAGCTGATTTTTGTGGTCGTGTAACCGGTTTTTTTAGTTTTCTTTTCACGAATTGTTTTATCTACTTGGTTGTGTATTTGTATTGGTGCTGTTTATGCTATTTGAATGCGCTTCCTTCTTGGCTTCTTGTTTTTATATCCGGGTTGTGGGGCTTTTTGGACCGGGACCGTGGTCCCAAATTACACCTATAAAAATAATTGTTTGTTTTGAGCATTATTTTGTGGTCACAAATAAAATAAGTAAATTTTTTTTTATATTTTTATACTGGTAATAATAGGTATGCCTTGTTTTTTTTTTTCCTTGTGATCCCAAAATATTTTTATAGGTGGAAGTTCCCACGGTCCCGGCCCTAAGAACAGGTTTGTATTGGAGTAGAAAGTGTTTATTTAAATTTTAAAAGATAATAGTGTCATTGTTACGGTTAGCTTTATTGTCTTACAAAACATTCAGAAGACGGATTTTTATTTGAAAACATGACATTCTACTAATAAAATATAAATTAATTTAAGTTCTATTAATTAATTTCAATTCCCTGTGACGAATCATCACACACATTTCTGGCTCTGCCCAACTCATATCTGGTTAGACTTGAAATTGGAATTACACTTATTTCCCCATCAATTATTGTTAATATATACAGTTTTATTTTACTCAATTATCCAAAAAATAGTGTTATTTCTCAGACTCCATACAATTGCATGTGTGAGAGTTTTTATTATTGAGAATCGCATACTTTATTGCAATAAGGTAACATAACATCAAAGATATTAAAAATATACATACTACATAACATAGTCGACACGAATCGCTCGTGTCGGCTGTTGCGTTGTGTGTCGCGAGTTCGATTCCCGCATGGATCAAATATTATTTCTTGTGTAGTAGGTGAATTTATATGTTTGTGTACGCACCCACGATATTAGCACCTGATTTTGCTAATTAATTTCTATGATGAATGAATTATAATTGAATGGGTGGCGAGTCGTGTTAGTGTTATCAAAGATAGCCTACATAATCGTACCTACCTATATCCTGTTTTACATGAATTAAATATAAATGATAGATGTTAAGATGAAAAGATTGGAATACACTTTATATTACGTTAAATTGTAATACACCAATTTAAATCTATTGGTACAGGTCGCGCGATGAATCAAGATCGCTCGGCAAAAGTGGAAGGGGCATGCGCAGTATTCAATTCTAAGGTCTATTTGGCGACGTACGGGTGGGTGTGCGCCGTCGGCGACACATCATTGGTCGATAGAGTCGCTCTTCAATTCCCGCGTTGCGTTCTCGCGTCTCATTGGATACTGTTGTACTTGGGTACTGTTGCGTACAGCTTGTGTTATCGTATTAGTAATACGTAGTCGTAAAAAAAATGGTTAAAAATAAAGTTTTAAAACGGCTAGCCAGAAAAATGGTTTACGACGTGAATTGTTATGTTAGGAAAGAAACTAACGAAATTATTATTTTTTATTTTTATTTTAAAAATTTTAATTTTTCTGAATTTACCTACTTACAAGATAAATTACAAGCAAAAACTAGTGTTATTATAAGTTATGTTACTAAGGTTCAAACATACGAAATTAAAAATAAAATCCTAACATACTAAGAATTTCTGTGCGCAATTGTACACATGCGCCGATTGCCCCCCACTACTTTCACCGAGCGATCTTAATTCACCGCGCGACCTGTACAATGGGAGCCTTACCGGTTACAGCGATATCTACCAGACAACCTTAGGACTGTCAGACAACCTTAGGATGGTTTGCTAGAACGTAAAATAAAAAGTAAGTAAAAAGGGGGCCAATCTACAGGCAATTTGTTTATATTTTTTTTACAGGGTTTCTGGTAGGAATTTTAAGTACATATTTTTAAATTGATTCCTAGTAAATATTGCGATGTATAATTTGCATAGTTTTGTAACTCAAGTGTCTGCACAATTGTACTAACTAGAAAGATTAATAATATAATAGAATAAAGAAATCACAGAATACGATAAGGCCGCCAATTGTATTGTTTTTTAGGTTAAGATTTTACGTATTAATAAGTAATACATCAATTTACAAAAGTTATCTACGTCGATCTAGCACATTTTACGTGATGCGCGCACAAATAGAATTTTCTAAAGGTTTATTATATGTACAGAAAAGAATAAAAATAATTCTTGAAATTGCGATCAAATGGCAAAGTTCCGTTTTGTGAGCGTAAAGTGAACGAAGTCACGAGCACTATAGTTAATAAAAAATAAGGTAATTGACATTAGTCAATTATCCTAGACACCCTTCTAAGTACCACTAATAGACACTATCTCTGTTCAGCATCACCTTCCTGCCCTTGCCCCATATTACTTGGGGCCGGTGCAACATTTTATTTTCCTCCAGTCTATCGTCTGTAGTCACGCTATCACGACAGTGATAGCGTGCGTGGTATGACAGAAAAGAGAGTTATCGCTTTTCTCTCATATCATTCAGAAAGTCCATTCACCTTTTTTTTGGCCTCCCTCTCCCTGTCCGTCCACAGGTATATGCGTAACTCTTTTAGTAACATGCGTTTCATTCCTCCTCTTCACCTGACCATATCAAGTTAGATTCCCTTTCAACTTTTCAGTCACTGGCGCCGCTTTCAAAATTCCAGTAATGTGTTCATTTCTCACTCCATCCATTCTCGCCACTCCACACATCCATCTCGACATTTTCAGGTCCACTACATGCAATCTATGTTAACTATCACAATGTATTAATTTCAAGTTCGAATTAGGCAATTTACGGCCCCAATTAATATTAATATCACCTTGGGAAAACTTGAAACTAGACAGTCGATGATAGTTATCGTTAAAAAGACTTGTTATATGATTACTAAAAAAAATATGACCAATACTACGTAGGACTAATAATGGTATCGGTCTGATCACCCGAATAAAAAATTAATGATTATATAATCTTCTGTTAAGTTACGACGGTTTTCACTCTGAGACGAGTGACGATAAAGGTACTTATAGTATATTAATTGTAAAAAGTAGCTTAAATGACTCAAACTCTGCCGCCTACTAGGGACCATCTGTAATTTATAAAAACTGTTTCCCATACTAGAAACCGTCTATATAATTTATTAAGACTGTCTCCCATACTAAGTATGGAAGGCAAAGTTTCAATAGGGACCGGTTGCAATAGGTGGTCCCTATTGAAATTTTGCCTTCCACATAAGGGACCACCTGTAATTCATTGAAACTTTGCCTCTCTTACTAGAGACCACCTGCAGTTTATTTAAACTGTGCCTCTCACTATAGGACCAACCTGTAATTTATTGAAACTACGCCTCCCAATAGGGCCACCCGCAGTTTATTAAAGTTCAGCCTCTCACACTAGGGATCAAGAAACCAGCTAGAATTTATTAAAACTCAGTCTCCCAATAAGGGGCCATCTAAAAAAATGTCTCCCGTACTAGAGGTCGCCTGTAATTTATTAAAACTCTGCCTCCCACACTAGAGAGCACCTTTAATTACAGAGTTTTCCTTGTGTTTATTATCCTATTTATCCGTCCCCATCTCCCTGTATTAAGAATTCCTCCTATATTGTGGGTGTATTCACAAATACGTTTCTAAATTAACATATTACATATACACAAGACACCTAGACTTAAAACCACTGTTTGTAGGCCATACCAATACTTAAACCGCGCGGGAATCGAACCCTCGGCAAACACCGCAGCAGCCAATCGCTCAAATACTGGCCAACCGTCAAAATATTGCATACAAATAAATACAATTACATTGATAGTAACAGAGGTCCACTTAAATTTAAAAAGTAAGTACTACATTTACATACAATACTACATATGTTCCATATTAAACTCGAGTGAGCCAGACGCATAATTATTTGGATGTTCTAATACATTTTCTAAGTTAAATTTAAGAAAAAATAGTTAAAATAGGACGGCCAAATCCAATGTACCTAAGTATACAACTTTGCCACCATACGATGTAATAAATAATATAAAATCATTTACTATCAGACAGGAGTCCAGCCATCAAATAATAAAGTCTCACATTTAAAAAATCAGGATTAAATTAAATTCACAATAAAGTCTTAAATTATCATTAAAATAAATAAATAAAATCTAAAATTAAAATCGTAATAAATAAATCACAATTACAAAAAATAAATTAAAATTAATTAAACAATATTTAAGGCCCAGCACCAACATTGTTCGATATCCATTTTTTTTAGTTAAACAGTTTCCTACATTTTTTTTAAACGATAACAAAACGATAATTTCAGTATTTACTATCAGTAAGAATTTTTATCCACAAATATGGGTAACGAATCAATTCATAACTTATAGCGATTGGAGTTATCGGGGTTAATTAAAAGCGGAACAATAAAAGCGAAATATTTGTTACTTTCACGGATAATTGTTAGTAGGATCTGATGAAAAACACGACTAAATCTAATGCAAGCTTAACCAGCAAACATGTTTCGATTTTTATTTTTATGGTACCTAAACCATACAGTATTTGACTGCAATCCCACCTGATGGTAAGCAGTGATGCAATCGTTGATGGTGAAGCACATTAGTTTATTAAGAGCCTATTTACTCTAGCCTTGAAGACACCTAAATTATAATCGGACAGGAACACCGCGGTAGATAGGTAATTTGTTCCAGTCCTCTTCGATATACGCGGTATAAATGACGAGGCAAAACGCTTAATCCGGACTGTAGCGGTGTCAATAATTAATTATCTTAGTCATTTCCGGCCACATTACACCAAAACAAAAAAACTGGTAAAACTGGTAAAAACTTACAAAGATGGTACTATACCATTGTAACTTATTACCCAAGGCCATGATAAACAAATTATATACTTACATGGCTTGTCATATAAAGAGGTAACATAGTTTTTTTAGCCGGTTGCCTAAAATAAAAGATTTTTTGTTACAATTAGGTAGGTACTTGTATTTTTTGCTCAACCAGTTTTGTTGTATCATCAGAAACATGGCCTTGGAAAATAAAACTTCTTTGTGAATTCTTAAAAAAAAAACTGGGCAAGTGCGAGTGGGACTCGCGCACTGAGGGTTCCGTGCAAACTATAATACCCGATTTTTTTTTGAGACGTAGATAACTACCTGTTTTCAGATTTATTCCTATACTAGCTGTCCGCCCGCGACTTCGTCCGCGTGTACTTCGGTTATCGCACTCTAAACGTGTTTTCCCGTAGGAATAAGATGTTTTTCCGGGATAAAAAGCCTATTTTCTTTTCCATGTCAAAGGCTATATGCATGCCAAATTTCATCCAAATCCGTTCAGCCGTTTTTGCGTGATTAAGTAACAAACATCCAAACATCCAAACATCCACACTTTCATATTTATAATATTAGTTAGGATCTGTGCTATAGGACCTTGCTTTGTGCCCAATTTCAGTATTCTGGGTCAACGGGAAGTACCCTATGAATTTCGATCTTTGAGGGTATCAAAATATACGATTTTTGCGACATTAACGGCCGTATCTTTTTTATTCGTTAACTTAGAAGTTTGATTTTTTCACAGCTTGAAGGGACCACAGATCTGAGTATATGGTTTTAATTTCAACTCGATACCTCCACACGTTCTCGAGATAAAGGGTCTTGACAGACAGACAAACAGACAGACGGACGAACATCAAAGTGATCCTCCGTTTTTCCTTTTGAGGTACGGAACCCTAAAAACATTAATTTTTGTGATGAGGATACTGTGTTTTATTGGTACCATAAATATATTATTATTGAACGAAATTACAGACATCAGTCATGATTATTATGTAATTTAGTATTTATTTCTTGAAGCTTACAACAAAAAATAAGTACCTACTTGTTTTCAGGTCAGGTCAGGGAAATCATTACTAACTTCTCCCGCTTTGGACTGGAGCGAGAGAGCGTGCCAGACTTATACTAACTAAAACCCACTCGTTCCTTCTTTGCGTTGCATTTCAGGACCCAGGGTTTTCCTTTCAGAAGCGAACCCATGACCCCTATAGGCTCCGGCCCTGTTGGGCCCTACGTCCTGTAAATAGTGCTGTTTTGACTTTAGTAAGGTTACTTATTTATTTATTATTTATTTAGATATTGTTCTCATGGTCTACTGAAGCAGACCACGAAGGAGATAGCGGGACGACTTGGATGGCTTCCTTAAGAATTGGAATGAGAAAGTGAGGAACCGTGATCGTAAGAAGGAGTGGAGTGCTTTGCCCAACATTGGGACAATATGGGCTAAATATAATGATAATAATTTAGACATTATTTACTTAAAGAAAAACTTATATATCTAAAATGCATACAATGGGCGGCCTTATCGCATTCCACGATCTCTTCCAGGCAACCTCAAATGGACAGTAATTGTCAGAACATGATATTGGGCTGTCATAAGTTTGACAATAAGCAACAAAATCAAAATCAAAAGCATTTATTTCAAATAGACCATTTACAGGCACTTTTGAATAGTCAAATGTCGGTCAGTCCAAGAAAAGTGAAGCTAAATTGCACGTTCCAAAGCGTGGATCTCTATGAAGAAGGACGTCCAAGCAACTCCATATATGATGAGAAGACATCATGATGAATGATGTTAATGGCTCACTTACCTCCTACGTCATTGACGTACCTTATCACATCAAAAGCTTGATCATAGTAGCATTTCAGCAGATTCAAGGAGTTCACGATCATTGGCCCATCGGTCATGATACTGGTTTACTTCTGCAGCCATTTTTGAAACCGGACTATTGCATAAACAGTTTTAATGGTGGCGCAAGGCCGTACGTCTTGTGGTCCGATGATGGAACGGACTTGGCGGAATTAATTTGTGATGTTTATGACGTAGGCGTGCATTATGAGGAGGAATTATTACAAGCATAAAACGGGGGTCCTAAGGTTGTATGAAGAAATCTTTCATGCGGACGAAGCCGCTGGTAGAGGCTAGTATTTCAATATTTGACTAAATTTTTTTAAATTTAAGAATCTAAAAGGGCTGGTTGGTGACCAGAGGGCTGGACTCTTCTTCAGTCAACGAATCAGCATTGCCATCCAGCGTGGCAATGCTGCCAGCGTTCTGGGCACTTTTCCCATTGACATCGATGTGGACGAATTTTTTGATGCCCTCTGAATTTTCCCCGTTTTTCAGCCTTTTTTACTCGTTTGTACATATTATAATTTTAAATTTGTATATTTATACGTAGTGTAGTAATTAAACTGTATTATATAGAGATAAAAAAATGTATATATGTATGTAAATAAACACATGTATCTTAGTGTAAAAAAAAGAGCTGGTTTCAAACAGTGTTGCTATTGCACCAATCAGCTTGGCTACTTATGCAGACACTATTTGACCTTAGGACAAAAATATACAACCTTAGTTTTTTTTTTAGTTTTAGTACTTATTAAGCGAAACCTGAAACACCTCTCAAAATATTTTTACGTAAAAAATCTATATAAGTACAACATTTTAAAACCGTATCATGAAAAATAACAAAGTTATCAGCTTGTTATGTAACCTGGTCGTCCGCAGAAATACATGTTCACCGGGTTATCCAGGTAACTATGGGGTTGTTTTACTCCCGCACCCAGCTATGCGCTGGTTCCTAATGCTCACTATGATCTGCCATAACCGGTGTCGTACTTAGTGTCGGTGATGTCCAACTTGTAACCTTTTTTAATTATTTTTTTTGGGGAAAAATACAACATGCTGTAAAAAATATTGGAATCGATTCAGTTACTGATTTTGAATAAACTATAGTTATTCAAGTTTCGTATTAACTAAAAATAACGTTGTAGAATGTAGGAAATATTACTAAGGAAATAACATTTCCTGACATTTCACTACTTGTAAGGAATATTACTTGTAATTGTAGAGCATTGAGGTATTACCATTTAACAAGATATATATTGTACAAGCAAGCCTTGTTTTTAGAGGTCGGGTAGTGATGCATCCTGCCCAGCTATGATAACACTAAGTTATACCGCGGAAGACCTCACTAATTATCCAGGAAGTAATACTAGATCAATATGGTTACAATACCTTTAGACAGATCAAAAGTTATGTAGGAACGACTACTAATTAGATAATATCACGTTTAAGGAAGTGTAAGTTTAAATAAATGATAGCAGTTAATTATAATTCCTACTTAGTAACTTAAAGAACTTAAATATATACTTATCATATGTAGGTAGGTATCGCGTCCAGAAAACGGTCGAGTTAATTTAAATATGAGTCCGAAATCGGGCACCAAATAAGGGCCAACATTACCTATAACACGCACATAACAATACCAATTTCAAATACAATAACCACAAATGCATATATAAGCAACAACTACAATGTGCATATGAAATAACCACAAAATGCATATGCAAATATGCAATTGCATATAATCCGGTCTCTAGTAATGAAAGCCGTTTGAAAGGTGTAGGGAAAACAAGCGAAAAAATATCATATTTTTAATTTTGTATTAGTTTTACAAAAAAAATCATATACTGATTATGTTGTGCATGAATATATAGATACATTATATTTTTTCAAACGGGAGTATATTCAGAAAGTCACTGTTTGCGTGTTAGGGCCATAAAGTCGAGCTTTGACTTCATTTTCATCCAACTCTATCGACGGTGCGGCAAGTCGGGCCGTCGCATCGTTGCCGCTTCGTCGACAGAGTTTCATATTTTGTATGCAAGCTGTGAGCAGGCGTACACCAAGCCTATAATGACGAATACTCGTATATTAAGCTTTGCTTAGCTTAGGCCCCTACGCCCACGACGACTTTTTGTAGCGATGCTGTAGCGCGTTTGCATCGATACAGTCGCAATGCTGTAGCGCGTTGGCATCTCTTCTATAGCGCTTGCAAATGCGACTAACGCGCTTTAGGGCCTGTGCAGACCACGTTTTTTAAACGCGCCGTTGACGCGCGTTTTAGAAACGTGCGTCGACGGCGCGCTTTTATCCTATTAAAAGTCTACAGGCTGCGTCTGACTCGCGTGCGTATCGCGTCTGTATCGCTACAACCGCGCGTCAGCAGCGCGTTTAAAAAACATGGTGTGCAAAGGCCCTTAGTAGCGATGCTATCGCGCGCTTACGAAACGCGACTGTATCGCTGCAAAAAGTCGCCGTGGGCGAAGGGCCTTAGCTTTATGCGTCCGTGGAGGTGTGGACAATAATTTTATCGCATACTAGTATTCGCGTGCCAGTATTAATGTATATTGATAACCTTTTTAAGGAAAACACGGTCACAGTAACTAATATGAAAACGGTTATCAGTATTAGTTTATCTAATTGTTTAGTTTTGCTGTACCGTTTGTAGTTTTCATTAGTTTATATTTAAGAATGTTTTATAAGACAACAAACAACGTACAAAAAATAACATAGAATCTCGTATCGAAAATGCAGAGACGAGGTGGGCAGTAAAATATAATGTAACCCATACTACAGCTTAGTAAATCATTCCAGGTTAGTTTTGAAGACTACTAAAAGTACGTAAGTGGCATTACCATGCATTCAGAGAAGTAATGTAGTATCTTTATTTTATTTAAATTTGGCTTTTTAGGAGTACAATAAAAAACATAAATATGTATGACTCGCGTCGAAAATTTATTGACGACCTCGTCTCAGTTTAGTATTGTTACGCCGTGAAACTTGAACAAAGTCATATCTCCGCCGGAATTGAGAGTGGTATCAAATAATTAAATCGCATTGCGCAGCGAAGGTTCCAGTATCGAAGTACGTACCAAGGTCTACCGAATTCTAGAAACAAACAACTACTAAGGCCCCTCGCTCACAGCCACTTTCTGTAGCGATGCTGTAGCGCGTTCGCATCGATACACTTGCGATGGTGTAGTGTATCGCGTTAGCAGCGCGTTGGTATCTTTTCTATAGCTACTAACGCAAATGCGACTAACGTGCGATAGTACAATGCTGTCGCGCTTGCCCTTCGATACAGTCGCAATGCTGTACGGCATTAGCAGCGCGTTGGTTTCTTTTCTATAGCGCTTGCAAATGCGACTAACGCGCGTTAGTAGCGATGCTGTCGAGCGCTTACGAAACGCGCGACCGCATCGCTACAAAAAGAAGTCGTGGCGAGAGGCCTTTTTTTACTTTCTTCAAATAAATTTAATAAACATATGCCTAAAATTTGTTTGAAAGGAGTAAGGGAAAACCAGCGATAAAATAAATATAATATAATATTCCACAACTATCACACAACGCTGTCTAGTCCCAAGCTAAGCAGAGCTTGTGTTATGAGTACTAGGCAATTGATAAACATACTATATATTTCTAAATACATACATCTATATATATATAAATCAATGCCACTTTTCGTTGTAATTTTATAACTCAAAAACGGGCTCACCTCTCCAAACCAAATGTTTAGGCTTTGTTCGGACTATTTAGTAGATGGTTTATGTGAAGTTTGGTAGGGTAGAGTAGGATAGGGTAGGGTACAGTAGGGTAGAGTAGGGTAGGTAGAGTAGGGTAGAGTAGGATAGGGTAGAGTTAGGTATAGTGGTACAGTAGGGTAGAGTAGGGTATAGTAGGAAAAGGTAGGGTTGAGAAGGGTATTAGTAGAGTAGAGTAGGATAGGGTAGGGTAGGGTAGAGTAGGGTAGAGTAGGGTAGAGTAGGGTACAGTATGGTAGAGTAGGGTAGAGTAGGGTAGAGTAGAGTAGAATACAGTAGGAAAAGGTTGGGTATAGTAGAGTAGAGTAGGATAGGGTAGGGTAGAGTAGGATAGGATAGGGTAGGGTAGGGTAGAGTAGGGTAGAGTAAGGTGAAGTAGGGAAGAGCGGGAGCGAAGCCGCGTGGGCAAAAGCTAATATTATAGATAAATTACCGTTAGCAGTACACCACAGACTACCCCCTGAATTATTTTAAGTTCTTATCCATCCTAAGGTTATCGGAAAGAGATCGCTCTTAGCGATAAGACCGCCATTGTACCCATTAATTTAAGTTTTTATAAAAGCTGTATTACTTTTTGGTGTACAATAAAGTTTATTCTATTCTATTCTAAATTACACCTAGACACAGAACAAATGATCGTGCTCATCACACAAACATTTGTCCTGGGTGGGAATCGAACCCACGTTATTAGTCATCGAAAAAATCATTTAGGTTGATAATGTTATATGTAGAGATGTGCCGTTGCCGGCAATATGGGAATATTGCTGGCAATATTGCCACCAATATTCATACCTACTTCGGGCAATATTGCCACCAATATTCATACTTCGGGCAACATTGCCACCAATATTCATACTTCGGGCAATATTGCCACCAATATTCATACTTCGGGCAATATTGCCACCAATATTCGCACTTTACGGCAATATTGCCGGCAACGGCATATCTCTAGTTGTATGTGAATCTATGAAAACATTTTTTTACCCAGCCGTTACCGAAGAGCCCTGTTTTTATGGCATCGCTCAGTATGTTACCGAATACAGTACAAGTAATTACATTTCTTAGTGTTATTTTTTTTTTTTTTTTTTTTTTTTATTGTTGATAGGTTCGCGCTTGTTGTTAATTCCCAACCAACCGGTGCCATGGTGATCTACCTACATACATACATACTTACGATAATATTTCAATCCTCGTTTGGCCTACTTTCTTTAGACCTTGGATTGACATATCATCAAATGTTAACGTTTTATGTGATCAATTTATAGGTAGTTTTATTATTATCTCTTTGAATGTCGTAATTAGAGACACAATAGAAAGACAATTACCTTATGTCGGACTGTGTAACTTAAGACATTCGAAAGGTTATACAACATAATACACTTTAATACATATGTACATAAAAAAAAACATAAATACGAAATAAACTATTTATACTAAAACCTAACTATGTACATAAATATATACAAAATGACAAAGTACGCTCAGGCGTCAAAGTACTCCTCCACATCGTTATCATCCGGAAATGTGCCCAGAAGACTGGCAGCATTGCCACGTTGAATGTCAATGCTAATTCTTTGGGCGAAGAACGAGCCAGCCCTCTGGTCACGTGAAGTGTAGACCTTGGATTGACATATCATCAAATGTTAACGTTTTATGTGATCAATTTATAGGTAGAGTTTAGTTCTCGATGTAATGCATGTGATTGATCCCATGTTGAAATCACTCGAACAGAAAATAAAACGAAAGTATAGTTACGACGAAAGCTATAACACGTGTTGCGAAAAACGTGCACGTCCCGTGTTTTATGATTAACCACGTGGAATTTTTAATTATTTCAATCAATAATCTCGAATTTACTTGAACAAACCGTTATAAACATCCAAGGAAGTTTGGTACGTGATCTTCGTTTTTAATCAGAATTTAGTGCCGATTTTACATGTAAATGCAATGTGAGTTTTGATCAGCTTCCGATTTTTTTTTAATTCATTCATTCATTTTTGTAATAGGGTGACTGGTAATTAGTGTACGATACTTAAACACGTAGTTGTGCTCGTGGTAACAAACAACTTTTACTATGGGAACAAACCTGAAATCGCGAAAAAAAATCAGCTGTTCAGTACATTTATGTTTGCCTAATTTACTGAACAGCTGATATTTTTGTCGCGATTTCGGCTTTGCTCCCATAAAAAAATTGTTTGTTATCATGAGCACAATCACGTGTTTAAGTATCGTACAATAATTGCCAATCACCCTATATATATAAATATATTCTATTCGTTCAACTGTTTGAAAATGGAGCAGTAACCAACGAACACACACATACATACATGCACGACGTGAAATAATATATGTATATGGAATGCTTCTGAAGTTTTTTTTAAATCCCGCAAGTGGATAAACGTCAAAGATGAATGCCAAAGTAATACATATTAGCGATTGGACAAGTTCATCTATCACTTAGATAATCTATTATTTTAGAGTTATTCCGTTCTAGCACAAGTTCCAGTCCAAAAAATCTAATATTAAGGATTTGGAATACATAACCTGGTCGGTTCATTCAAATATTAGTTCTAGTTAATGTATTTGCAAATGCATGCCAACAGGATGCATTTTGGAGAAAGCATGACTACACTACTTACATGACTTGATTCTGTCATCTCATTTCTGCCGTCGGATAACCGATGTACGGCGAGTATCTACCCTTACGTTGTTGAAACCTCTACATTACGGACTAAACGTTTTGCCTCGTCGTTTATACCGCGAAGAAGAACTGGAACTGCCTGCTGCGGTCTTCCCGTCCGATTATAATTTGAGTGTCTTCAACGCAACAGTGAATAGGCTCATAATAGTGCGCCTCACCATCAGAGGTTGCATCACTGCTTACCATCAGGTAGGATCGCAGTCAAGCAATAGTTTATATCAATTAAAAAGCAAAAAAAATGAGGTTTTTAGGGTTCCGTAGCCAAATGGCAAAAAACGGAAACCTTATAGATTCGTCATGTCTGTCTGTCTGTCTGTCTGTCCGTATGTCACAGCCACTTTTTTCCGAAACTATATTAGCTATACTGTTGAAACTTAGTAAGTAGATGTATTCTGTGAACCGCTTTAAGATTTTTACACAAAAATAGAAAAAAAGCAATAAATTTTGGGGATCCCCATACTTAGAACTGAAACTCAAAAATTTTTTTTTCTTCAAACCCATACGTGTGGGGTATCTGTGGATAGGTCTTCAAAAATGATATTGAGGTTTCTAATTTCATTTTTTTAGTTTACGCGAGAGACATTTCCAAAGTGGTAAAATGTGTGTCCCCCCCCTGTAACTTCTAAAATAAGAGAATAATAAAAATTAAAAAAATATATGATGTACATTACCATGTAAACTACCAACGAAAATTGGTTTGAACGAGATCTAGTAAGTAGTTTTTTTTAATACGTCATAAATCTAAAAAAATACACTATTATTAAAACATCGATCAAAGTTACAACGAATTAAAAGAACTTTTATAGTATGTTACTTGCTGCTACGGAACCCTCCATGGGCGAGTCCGACTCGCACTTGGCCGGTTTTTTTTAATTAGTATGTCGCAAGCTTGTGTGGATTGCATGGTACCAACATAACTTCTTCATTCAAGGCTAAGTATGTCTGACCTATGGGATTTGAAATAAGTTACACAATAATATTGATAAGTTGATGGACAACGTTCATAATAACCGATGGTACTTGCTTAACTGTGCACAGGCCTGTTGGTCTAGTGGTTAGTGACCCTGACTGCTATGCCGGAGGTCGTGGGTTCGTTTCCCACCCAGGACAAATGTTTGTGTGATGAGCACGATCATTTGTTCTGTGGCTGGGTGTAATTTATCTATAATATGTATGTATTTAGAAATATATAAGTATGTTTATCAGTTGTCTAGTACCCATAACACAAGCTCTGCTTTGCTTGGGACTAGACGGCGTTGTGTGATAGTTGTGGAATATTATATATTAACTCCGCAGGAGAACCAAGGCTGCCGCTATAGTCCAAAGAATCGCCAATCATAAGTGGTATTGAGCAGGGAGCATTGCTCGCAGAACAGATGGTCGATAGGGACAAAAGGTTCTAGAGTGGCGATAGGGTACCGGAAGACACAGCGTGAGAAGGCCTCCCACAATGTTGACCGATGAGGATGACCTGGTGAGGGTCGTAGTGGTGATGTTTGTGGAGGCCTATGTCCAACAGTGGACATTTTTCGGCTGAAATGCCATTTATTCATTTATAACAAGCTGCCAAAGGTGGTAACTGAACTTAGTGAGGGAAAATTCAAAACACATATTAAGCGTGTTCTAACCGAAAAAGCATATTACAAGGTTAAAGACTATGTCGAAGACACGCTTGTTTGGCAATGACTACCTCTACACATGTGGCCCCCTGGTAAATAATCAATATTGTGTCTATTAACTGCTCCACCTTTGTTTTAATAATATTTTTGTAATAATTATGACTATAATCTATTAATTTTGTAACAACAACCACATTTTTTAAAAGAGTAACCATGAAGTTTCTTGCCGGTTCTTCTCCATAGGAAACGACCAATTTGGAACCGTGTACTAGCTTCTGACGTTTTATAAGTGCCCTTGTAGGCCTATGTGAAATAAAATATTTTGACTTTGACGATTGTGGTAATTCTGTCAGTCTTCTGGGCACATTTCCGGTTGAAAGCGATGTGGAGAAGTACTTCGACGCCCAAGTGTATTTTGTGTTTTTACATACTTTGGGTTTAGTTAAAACCCTGTAGTTATTTATTGGTTTCTTTTGTGTTTTCTATAATATCGCTTGTCTATCTATATCGAGGGCAGTAGTGGCCGAGTGGTAACGGCCCCAATTTAATAGTTGTAGGTCGCGGGTTCAAACCCAGCCTGGCGCATTACTTTGTGTCATTTATTTCGTCCCCACAGGGGCCCAAGTCATAAATTCGTCATTCCAACACGATCCCATTGTCATTTTGCTAAAAGTTCCTAATCTGCTAATTCATAATGATCGATTATTGATCGGTCAATTGTTTCGTAATAGAGTTGCGGTAAAATTACAATATCGAGCTTATTTAAAGCAATGACTGCACAATGACGTTCTAATGGTAGGTCACTGATCAAAGAAACTGTCAAAATTTTTGCAGATTACCGCATACGTAAGACAATTATTTGTAAATATGTACGAGATTACCATTCTATCCCACTTCTTTCAATGGAGTATCAGTGGTTGATCATTGGAAAGTCATAATGATGCCATTATATTAGTAGATTTCCAAACATACTCAAAATCAACAATTATGAAATCAATGATAGACCATTCTAACACTATTGTAATAGCAGACTTGGGGCCCAGCTCTCAAAACGGTGAAAGAAAACATCGTGAGGAAACTGCCATATCCTAGAACCAAAACTTCGAAGACATGCGTCATTCACCAACCCGCACTGGGCCCACGTGGTGGATTACGACCCATTCCCTCTCCTAGAGAGGAGGCCTGAGTCCCAGCAGTGCCCCCATAAATATTTATTTTATTTCGTTTTTAGTCTTTTTTGTTGTAGCGGCAACAGAAATACATAATTTGTGAAAATTTCAACTGTCATGCTATCATGGTTCTTGAGATACAATCTAGTGACAGACAGACGGACGGACAGACAGCGAAGTTTTAGTAATAAGGTCCCGTTTTTAACCTTTGGGTACTGAACCCTAAAAAAGTAAAAAAACCATTGTGTCCTAAGGGCCTGCGCTCACTTGAGACAACACGTCTTAGACAAAACCGTTATTTCTACGACTAGAGATGGGCGGTGGTTAAATGTCCATCGGGTATTTACCGGGTAAATACCCAAAAGCATGGATATAAACCTTTAACACTGTTTGGAACGTTTTATTTAATAAAAAATTAGTTGAATTTTAGTTCGCTTAGATAGATTTAACACATCTATGTTTTAAGTTCGGCTACTTTCACATGTGTGCTACTTTTACGTGTCAACGCCTGTTTTTTTTTCTTAAATGAAGTTTAACTATAACTTTTGCATAAATGTAGATCCAGCGTCCGAGAGCAACGCCGCTGCTATCATGAAGCTCTTTATATGCATGTTGGCCTTTGTGGCATCAGCGATGGCGGAACAAACAAACGGAGATCTTTTGAAATCCAGCAATGAAATCTTTACCGCTAAAATGTTCCAAGAAGTGGTAAAATCTAATCCAGGTGCAAATGTAGTGCTGTCGGCATTCTCTGTGTTGTCTCCACTAGCTCAACTGTCTTTGGCTTCAGAAGGAGAGACTCATGACGAAATCATGACTGCTATTGGTATGCCCAATGATAACGTGACAAAGGAAGTATTCACTGATGTGACCAGGCAGCTGCGCTCCGTGAAGGGCGTCGAGCTAAGTCTGGCAAACAAAGTGTACATCCGTAAAAACGCTTTGTTGAACGACGAATTCGCTGCTCTGTCCAGAGACGTCTTCAACTCGGACGTTCAAAACATCGACTTCGCTCAGAATGTTGAAGCTGCAAAGGAAATTAACACATGGGTTGAAGAGAACACCAATCACAAAATCAAAGATTTAGTATCATCAGACTCACTGGACGAATTAACCGCCGCTGTCCTTGTTAACGCTATCTACTTCAAGGGTAGATGGAAGAAGCGATTCCCCAAAAATAATACCGAAGACAAAGATTTCTATGTGAGCAAGGAAGTGAAGATCAAAAAGCCTACCATGCGCGTCATTGACAACTTCAAGTACGGTGAAAGTCAGGAACTTAACGCTAAGCTTTTGGAAATACCTTATGAAGGAGACCTGTCATCACTTCTTATCGTTTTGCCCAATGAAGTCGACGACATCGGTTTCGTTGTTGAGAAACTAAAAGACCCATCAGTTCTATCAAAGGCTGTTGATGACATGCGTTACAATGAAGTCACCGTAGATCTTCCCAAGTTTAAAATCGAAACCACTACAGACCTAAAGGAAGTTCTCAAAAAGCTGAACATAAAAACGATGTTCATAGATAACGTGGCTAAAATAAGTAAACTGGTAAAAAATAAATCAAATTTGTTTGTAAGTGAAGCTGTTCAAAAAGCTTTTATAGATGTCAATGAAGAAGGCACCGAAGCGGCTGCAGCTAATACATTTCTAATTTATAAGATGGCTGGATTCATACCACATCGAACTCTATTCAAGGTTGACAGGCCTTTCTTTTACGCCTTAAAAACCAACTTTGGAATACTATTTAACGGAATACTTTTTTCTTAGGTTTATTGAAATGTGAGAATAATATTTCTGACAGGGCTGAAATCGAGCAACCGAAAATATTTGATATTAATAAATTCATAAATGTAAAATTTCTTTAACTGTGTTTCAAATTTGTATAAAGTAAATAACATAATAATATATGTATAATATTTTTTTTTTAATTATTTTTTTATCTCTAGTGTTTAACATGTTGTTTCTACACTGTGTTGATCTGTGTACGTATACCAAATAAAATATTTTTCTTTCTTTCTTTGTTCTTTTCACTTAATTTGGAATCAAAACGTATTAAACGTAAGGCGACAAGTCAGCATGTTTTTTAAATATCAACTTCAATCTTCTATTGAAGTTAATATGGTGGATTTTTTGTTAATAACAATGATTTTCATTGTCACTAGTTTTGAGCATATACGCCAGTTTGCCAATTCGTTTCAGTTTTCATCTCACACACTCAAGAGTTTGTCACGTTTAACTAATGTAGTTTATCAATAATTATTTGTTAGACATGTTGTGATATTCCAATGGTCTTTCAAATAAAACTACTATAATCTAAGTAATATAAATCGCCAAATATAATACTTAAAAATACGGATAAGTATTCAACTTTTACATGATTTGTTCGTAGAAAACTATTCTTTACCATTATGTACATTTCATGCATAAAACATTTGATAAACATGTTTTTTATTCCTAAAAAAAAATGTATGAAAGACTTTAAAAAAATCGAAAACCCGGGTAAAAACCCTGCATTTTGGGTATTTATCGATATTTTTTTCGAATTTATTTTATCGGCTTTGACTTAAAAAATAATCGTAAGTCGGCTCAAAAATAATTTACTCAATTTATAATTGATGATATATATATATTTTTTTTTTTTTATCTGTTATAAACTAGTACTTGACTGCGATCCCGCCTGATGGTAAGCAGTGATGCAATCGTTGATGGTGAGGCGCACTAGTTTATTAAGAGCCTATTCACTCTAGCCTTGAAGACACCCAAATTATAATTAGACGGGAAGACCGCAGCAGGCAAACTGTTCCAGTCCCTTGATGTACGCGGTATAAATGACGAGGCGAAACGCTTAGTCCGGACCGTAGGTGTTTCAACAACGTAAGGGTGGATACCTGCCGTGCGTCGGCTTGTCCGATGGTAGAATTGAGATGGCGGAATCAAGTCATGCAATTCCTGCGCACACTCTCCAAAATGCAATCTGTAAAACACCGAAAGGCTGGCTACCCTACGCCTGTGCTCAAGGCTTTGAAGATTGGACTTGATTAAATCTGGATCACCAATCAGCCTCTTCGCACGCCCTTCCATCGAGTCCAAAGCTGCCAGGTGGCACTTTGCAGCACCAGCCCATATGTGGCTGCAGTACTCCACACACGATCGGACCTGTGCTTTGTATAACACTAAAAGCTGTATATATAAAACAAATTAAATTATAAATGTATGAAAATGACGCTACATTTAAAAGGTATAAAAATAGCAAAATAAAGGTAAACCGCGCTTTTGCCACTCCACACTTGCCATATAACATTTTACTTTACCAAATATCTGTTCTTTGACAAATAATTTGATGAATTTCTTCATCTTTAAATGAAATACACGTGAAATTATGTCATGATGGTCGAAAGACCGTTGTCCTGGTAGCAGCTCCGCCTTAATTTCAGGCCATTCGGGGTTACATGTAAAAGTGACAAATAAGTCAGGTCTACAATAATTTTGAAATAAAAAAATGGTTGTTGTGCCTCACTCGACATAGATAGGTATAGTGTTTTGCAGACTTTTTTGGAGATATTTATAAGATCTACAATTAATTAGAACATTTTATGGTTCTATCTTTTATAGTTTAGGCAGCGTACGCAAAATAAGTAACTTTTCTGGTTGATTTTTTACACCTTGTGTCCGAAAAAACGAAATATCTTACGGAACCCTATTTTTTTCCAAAATAAAATTTAGCCTATGTTACTCGTGGATAATGTAGCTTTCGAATGGTGAAAGAATTTTTAAAAAACGTTCCAGTAGTTTTTGAGCCTATTCATTACAACCAAACAAACATACAAACAAAGTTTTCCTCTTTATAATATTAGTGTAGATTTATAGGATATTTGGTCTTTTCAGCGCAAGTTATGTGAGAAATTGCAACAAAATTGTGTCATTGTAATCAATATTTTACTATTACATTATTTTTCTTCAAAAAATAAATATTACCAAACTCGTTTCACAGGGAATTGTGAAGTTGGCGAGGACGCCACCGTCGTCCGCGTCGCTTGCGGACTTCGAAATCGAGGCCTAACAGGTTAATAATAGTTTTAATAATAACAGGTTGAAAACACAATTACAAAGAAACAATTTGTTTGCAACTCCTCACTTAGCTTGTGATTATAAAACAAAAATGGCCTACCTACCAGCCAAGCCAGCCACTCAGCCAGTAACTTAGTTCGGACTGAGTTTAGATGTATACCTGCCATAGTAAGTTCGGTTTATTATACTGTTTTGTATTAAAAAAAAAACAAGGTTTGGTAGACGGCCGCCCGAAAAAAAAAGACGCCATTTTTTTGACATTGGTTTTTCCCCCAAATGTGTTCATATTCGTAAATAGTGTTAAGGTATAGGAAAATTTTGGTCGCAATTAAATACTCTTAATCAACAACACATTTATTTGGATAAGGTTTAATAATAATATTATGTTGATAAAACTCTTTGGCAACTAATTGGCAATAATACATTAATTTCGATCTTTGATTACTTACTTATATTTTTTTTCGGTGGGAAGATCATCTAATGACATCCCCCGCTCTTGGGTCGTGCGAGAGATCGTGTCAGACTTTTACTGACTAAAAACCCACTAATGTTCCTTCGTTGCCTTTCGTACCGGGGCTGAGCTATCTTTCGAACTAACCCTGGCCCCAGTAGGCTTCGACCAAATTTGATTACCTTAAAAAATGTTATAATTAGTTAATCTTAAAAGATAGACATATACTGATGTGGACATTTTTTTAGATCATTTAAAGAGGAGTAATTCTTTCATACATATTTTTTGTGTAACTTGAACCATTTACGCAGCGCACGCAACGGAAGCCCTCAAATACGGATAATTTTCCCCGTTTTTGCAACATTTTTCACTGCTGCTTCGGTCCTATTGGTTGCAGCGTGATGTTATATAGCCTAAAGCCTTTCTCGATAAATGGACTATCCAACACAAAAATATTTTTTCAATTCGAACCAGTAGTTCCCGAGATTAGCGCGTTCAAACAAACAAACTCTTCAGCTTTATAATATTAAAGTATAGATTATGTTTGAATTAAATATAAATACGTAAGCGCAACTGCAAACGTTACAAGTTACACAACAAAACAATATTTTTTTACATGCGGTAATACAAACATTTAAATTATAAATAAAACCTGCACATCACTCTAGTAAATTGAGGGGCAATCGTTAGAGTCAAGTGATGGAAAATGATTGCTTTGATTACGGAAAATGGGGACAGAACACGCGATCTGAGACTCCACAATCAAAGTTTAAAAGCGCAATTTTCTTACACGAGAGCAGTTTTAAAGCAATTTTTTGCAAACGCTAAGAAAATTGCACTAAAAACTAGCGCGTTTGCCTTCACAAAAGTCGAAGATACCACGTGAATTGAATGGTATATGCATAAACTTATTCATCCTTATAATGTTCCCTCTAGTGGGACTCAGGCCTCCTCTCCAGGTGAAGGAATAGGTCGTAATCCATCACGCGGGCACAGTGCGGGTTTGTGGATGCCATATACTTTGATTTTTAGGCTCTAGGACATGCCGGTTACCTCACGATGTTTTCCTTCACCGTTTTGAGAGCAGTGGTGATGAAATAAATTACACAAAGTAATGAGCCTGCCCAGGTTTGAACCCATGACGTGCTACCCGTAAGTCGGCCACTGGGCCAATACTGCTCTCATGATTGGTATACCAGTATAAAAAAGTCTCCTGTACTCTATCTAGAGAACCTCTTTTTTTCATTTTTTTTATTGAAGGGATTCTAGTACATTAATACGACGAATTCTCTCTATCATTGACAATGTTTAAAAAAATTCTTTTCAATCTGTTACTATTTAAAAAATGTTATACTGACAAATCAATAGAACCTGTAATGTACAAGTTAGATTAATTGACGTCACTGACTGTAAATATATTTGCACGCCATGTTATGGCAGGATATGCTGAAACAAATTTACTGTAACACCTAATGTACCATATTCTAGCAAATAAATGTTTTGATTGATTGATTGATTGATTGACGATGTCAATCTCATCGTATTTACTATTATATACGCTTTAATCACAAAAAATAATCAACTTTATTAAATCTATAAAGGAATATAAAACTTTTGCTTCACTGCAGTTAGGTTTCGCTAAATGACATTAGAAACTTCTACATCCATTGCGGACATCTTGAGAACCTGGAGTGTTAAAAATTTCACAATATTAATTACTTATTTATTTTTCCTCATTTCGCCTTTCAGCAAATATTTTATTTGACTATCGCGGTGTTGTGCACTTGGTATTCTTGCCAGAAGGCCAAATGGTAAATAAAGAATATTATTTGAATATTATATAGTGACATTTGAGAGATCAGAAAAAATAAAATAATTTGGAATAATAACTAACATTTTGTGTGTTATTGACCTTTACCATACACCCACCAAATAATTAAGTCTACACACATGTTTTTGACTAGGATTTAAGTTCTTATACAACTATTATACAATTGTCATAAATACAAAAAATACTCTAGTATCAAAACTTTTTTCTCCTACTATTTCAATTATACCACATTCAAAATTGTAACCTCCTTTTCTCAGGTCACGCTTTTATTAGACGGACTCTAACTAAAAGAATATGCCAAGATTAATATAAAAAAACTTCTTAATTCATTAATAAAGCTACAGCTAACGCATCTACAGGAATATGATTTTAACGCCCGACCGAAAAACGGTCGCCCTGGAAAAATATCAATTGCTAGTTACGACAGTTAGCAGGGAGGGTGACGATATGGCCCGTTTTACTAAACTGGTTCGGGCGAATCTACCCATGCACATTTTGAAAAGTTGACATCTGGGCCGCAAGCCAGTTTTAGCGTCGGCGAGATGTCCCATAACCCATTATAATTTAGCCGTCCTCAAGGCTAGACTGAATAGGCTCTTAATCAACCAGTGCGCTTCACCATCAACAAATGCACCACTGCTTACCATCAGGTGGGATCGCAGTCAAGCACTAGTTTATATTATTAAAAAAAAAAACAATCTAAAATATAGCATCAAAAAACTCGTCCACATCACTGTCGACTGGTAAATTCTGTGCCCAAAAGACTGTCGGATAAGTATTGCTACGCTGTATGGCAATGCTTATCCGTTGTCCAAGGATTGGTTTGGGTTTGTTGACAAGGCGTTTGGAAAAGTCATAAGCGAACATTACACGGTTGGTTTTGCTGTCAGTTTTGAAACAGTCAATGTTTTGATTGACGAAATCCTACCGTCTAATGCGATGATTGACGTTTTTAGTACTGATTGACAAAAACCATCATTCATGATTGATGGAATTGATTGACCCTTGCATGACCGTGTATAGTCTGTCTAATAAGTCAACCGACTTGGGAATTTTGTATAATATTTAATCATTTAAAAAATACTTATAATCGATACTTTTCATAAGGTTCTTCTGTTAGTAAACAATTATCTCTATCTCTTAACCTTTCGTATGCCGTAATATGAGACACAATTAAAAAGTTATTGTGTCTCGCGTGGATCCACGTTCCGGACACACAAAGGGTTAATCATCCTTGATTATTGAACACGTGTTGACTACATCAGATTTCATTAAATTCTAATAATTACCCAAGTCGTTTAACTTATTAAACAGACTCTAATGTTTGTGTGCACTCGAACCCCATAATCCGAGAGTTTCAACCTCAATCAGTTCCAAAACAAATTACTGTCCAGTAATTAATTAAATCAAATAATTAAGAAAGTCCGGCAACAGTTTTCCCCGTGCATGCAAGTGTGCTAGATCCTTATTTATTTAACCTGTTAGTTTGTCTCTATCACTCCACTGATTTTTGTTTTTTGTCCCTTTCCGTCACTCGGCAAACACTTCACTTTCCCTACACCTGTCACTTAGCTTAGGTCTTGATTGCAATTCTAGGAATGGCTGTCGTAATTTAAACACTAGAATAAGGTTAAAAACTATGCAATTTCTGTGCTAAAGGCAAGGTATCATTTTCATCTATAACAGAAAACATAATTGCCATTATAGAACGCAGTTATGTATAGTTTTAAATTATTGACAGTTCCTGGTAAATAATAAAGCGTTGTGCAATAAAAAAAAACACGGGCGCTTAAGTTTCTTTTTTCTACTTCAATAAATACTACAAGAAAAAGGTTTTATTGGCATGTTGTTTGAAGTATCGTGCCTGGCATGTTTCCTTACGTTCCAAATTTATTTTTGTACATTAAAAAAGAAAAATTATGGCGCGAAATGTTGAAACTGTTTTTTTGCTGATTATTAAAACTTTAAAAGTTATTGGATATTTTCTGCAAATTAAATAATCTTTTTTTACAATACACATAAGCAATAAGGGCCAGCAAAATTATAACCCAAACCTACGAGTCTCAGTGGCTAAATTTTCTCGTTCTACGTTTAACTGGCCAGAGGACTAGGCAAGGACTTGAAATAAAATCAAGTTTAGAAGGAAAACCATATTTTTCTCGTTTTTTTTTTGCGGTCAGTGTATGCACAAAACCGCGAGATGACCGTTTTTTGGTGAGTCAAGCGTCGCGGAATCGTAAGGCGTCACTTCTGGACATAAAAAAGAACCTTGAAGGAGTAAGAGGTGTAGTTTAAGTTAGCTTGTGAACAGTCAAAAAGCTTTTATTAACACCACAGGCCACTCCCTCTTTATGTTAAGCTCTTTAAGTCCATCTAAATGTTGTCTGGTAGATATCGTAGTCATGGATAATGTAGTCATGGTCATGTGAAGAGGAGGGATGTAACACATGTTACTACAGGGAGGTCAAAGAAACAATGGATGTATTGTGTGAGATGTGATATGAAAAACTGGGCCAGTGCGAGTCGGACTCGCGCACTGAGGGAACCCTCAGTCCAAACTAACTACAATTCCCGAATGGAGTCTCAAAGATTTTTTCGAATTGCAATTTTTTTTTTCTTGTGACTTAGTTAACAACACTGTTTTCAGATTTATTCCTAGACCTTGTTTTGTGTCAAATTTCAGGATTCTGGGTCAACGGGAAGTACCCTATGAATTTCGATCTTTGAGAGTATCAAAATGTATGATGAATGTATGACGCCTCACCATACAAAATTATTAACTTGATTGGACAGTTTTTATGGAGAGGCTGAATTTTTTTTTCGTTTCCTAAAAAAAAGTTTTATGGTGGGTTGTTCAGTTTCGTCTACTGAGCAAGACCCTAAAGTTTGTGGAGGGCTGTCCCTTACACCATTTATATAAACATACATACATACATAGCCTGTCAAAATCATAACCCTCCTTTGGCTTTGCCGTAGTCAGATAAAAAATATTTTTAACCCTTTAACCGCTTTCGTCGGATTGTTCCGACGAGTGTTTTCACGTCCTATTCACCAGGATCGTGTGTTTGTTTTAAGTACCATGCGAGGACATGCGCATGAATACACAAGGCACATCTGAGGACCTTTTCAATGCGAGGACCTTTTCGTACGTCCTCGGATGGCCCGACCCAGTTCATCGTATTCTACGTTCGATTTTGAACCTTTCTATATACTAGACATGCGCAAAATAGTGCATCACGAAGTGATGTGATACCTATGTCATTACATTTCGCGCCGAGTAATATTACATTTTACCATCACTTTAAACATCACGCGTAATGCCGCGCGATGTGCCCGCTATAATTATTACAGCGATATTGTAATGCAATGTTTGGGTATAATAGAAGTTAGAACAACATGTTCCTAACTTCCGACATATACCGATTCCAAACATTGCCGAAGTACGTCGTTCGCCTTGCCGACCGCCCTGTCAGTACTGTCATGTTGGTGAGATACGTGATGCTATGCGTGATGCTTAATTTTGTCGAGTAATGTGTGATGCTACAGTACGCGGTCGGGTGATATTACGTGTAATACATCACTCGCATTACTTACACATGTCTACTATATACTTAATAAGGAAAAGTTGATATCAACCTAGGTGGACCTCGGTTTGGTTGCGAAATTTCATGTTCACACACGATCGTGTGTAACCGCTAGGCGGCGCCACTTAAAATTTTTACACACCACTTTCAACACTTCAGTCATGTTTTTAGTACCTTGTGGAGACTTATGTGTAAATCTTCACACAAATGTCCTCGGGTTGGTAGCTTTTCCAGACAGTGTGTATGTAAGTCCCCACATGGGTAGCTTTTCCAGACAAGTGTATTTAGGTCCCCATTTGGATAGGTTTTCCGTGTGTATTGATTATTGAAATTTCAAAAGTATCGAAACTTCTGTTCTGAGAGAGTAAAACTTCGGATAGTTGTATACATAAAAGTATGTCATAATGTACTGTACGAGACTTGAGAATGAACTATTTACATGTTTTTGAGAATAGCATGCACTGAAAAACAACACACTAAGTTCTAGAATTTCAGTTTATTTAACCAAAGAGTTCTTCTACATTGCTAGATGTCCTGAAACATTATTCTGAGTACAATTAATTATCTATAAAAAAATGTCTATTTAATTCAATAGGTATTAAAATTAAACTGGCCTTTGGCATGAGGGATTGACTGAAACTGAGAAAGCATAAATTGATCAGCATTTTATACCCTTTTATCAATTGCCATACTCACTTTTATTACATAAAAATAGTAGTAAAACAGTAGTAAACATATCAATGATCAACATAACTCTTTCAGTTAAGAGGGACGTACCACTCCGATCAGCTGTTTGAATACAAGTCTAAACAATACTAAGAGTGTCAAAACTCTCTCAATTGCTTGAGGTAAATAAGAGTGCCTTGTGCAGAATAAACATTTCTTTTTCTTAGATAACAAACTCTCTGATAATGAGTCTGTAAGAGTCTGTCTAATAAGTTAAACGACTTGGGTAATTATTAGGATTTAATGAAATCTGATGTAGTCAACACGGGTTCAATAATCAAGGTTGATTAAGAGATAGAGATCATTGTTTACTAACAGAAGAACCTTATAAAAAGTACCGAATATAAGTAGTTTTTAAATGATTAAATACTATACAAAATTCCCAAGTCGGTTGACTTATTAGACAGACTATAATAAACTTGTTAATTTAAACTTATTAAATTAAACGGCACATAAAATACTCGAATATTACAATTTAAAAACTTTTAAGCTATAAATTACGGTAGTCGGAGTCAATGTCAATGAATAACGTTATTTTTCGCCGAGTAAAAATCATTCAGATGACATCCCCTGCTCTTGGGCGGAGCGGGAGATAGTGTTAGACTCTTACTGACTAAAAAGCCCACCCCGTTCCTTCAACAGTGCGCGCCGTCAACGACTTGGGTTTGGTCCGGACGGTTACCGGACAGTCGGACAGCGAGCTACCCATTGCTCGCCGTGCGCAAGCCCGCGCCTTCGGTGGCCGGAAATCGGGATCGGAATCCCGGCAGCGACTGGGGCGTGAGCGCCTTATGCGGTCGACCTCCTCCTTTACTAGCATTACTGCTTCGCAGAAGGAGGCGACCGCCTGCCACTCCTTCTCGATCTGGACCATGGCCTGTACCAAAGCCCGGCGCGAGAGATCGCCACCGCTGATCGCCCCCACATGGACACGGCGATACTCCGACCAAGCGGAGCACACTTCCACCGTGTGCTCCGCAGGAATCCGGTGCAGGTACCTCTCGAACTTACCATGTCCCCTGAGAACCTGCGTCATGCGGAAGGTGAGGACGCCGTGAGGTCTTTCCAGCCACGCCTCAAAAAGGGGACTTACCGCCATAAATGTGGCGTGCCCAGTACTGGGTTGCGATAGACGCTGACGCCATTCCACCATAAGATCCCGCTGGAACTCTGTCCGCCATGCTACGACCTGTCGGGGCAGCGGACTTTCGCCCCGGCGCCGGCGTTGCATCTCCACGCGCAAATTGTTCATGCGTGCAAGGACTGTTGCCTCCAGATCCCATGGTGGCAGGCCAGCAAGTAGGCTCGCCGCTTCGCGGGAAACCATGCGGTATCTCCGTACCATCTGTATTGCCATGACCCTCAGGCATGCGTTCAGCTGGGCTCTCGGTTGCTGACGCAGCGACGGCGCCCACACTGGCGACCCATAAAGGGCAATGGATTGAACGATTCCTGCGTTAGAGCCTCCGGCAGGAGGCATCTGGACTCCCCAGGCCCAGGTTGTGCAAGAGCCGCTTGAGCCAGTCCGGTTCAGTTTGAGTGCCAGATCTTGAGAAGTGCTCCACGAAATTCTTCTAGCTGTCGTGGATGAGTCTCAGGTGCTTTATTGTCGACCCGACCCCTATGTGAACTCCTCCTACCGTTAATTGGGAACCCGATGGTGACGCGTTCCAAAGGCCGTGGAAACACATAGCCTCGGACTTGTGCAGTACCACCTCGAGTCCCAACAGCTGGATCCTATCAACGACTATCGCTACCCCGCATGTTGCTAGATCGACCGCTGCCTGGTACAACTCTCCCTGCGCTAGAACTAGCGAGTCGTATTCTGGTGGGGGCGATCGGTGGCGGCGATCTCTTGCGCTGGGCCTTGATACAGGCCATGGTCCGGAGCGAGTAGGAGTCGCAGGCGGTCGCCTCCTTCTGCGAAGCAGTAGTACTAGCAAAGGAGGAGGCCGAGTTCCCGTGCGCCTCAAGGAGTGGTCAGCAACAGCAAGAACCCAGAGGGCCAAGGGTCTACTTCTGAACGGAAGGCTCGGCCTCTGTATGAAAGGCAAGAAAGAACGAGGTGGAGTTTTTAATCAATAAGAGTCTGACACCGTCCGCCCAAAAGCGGGCGATTTCATTGCATGATTCATTTGGATAATTTCTACCCACCAAAAAAAAAAGGTGATACAAGTAACTGTTGAAGAGCAGTCTTACATGGAGACGATTCAAGCTGCAACTTCATTTCAATTACTTTTTTTTTTTTCGATGGGCAAAATCATCTTATGACATTGACAACCCCCGCTCTTGGGTGGAGCGGGAAATAGTGTCAGACTCTTACTGACTAAAAAACCCATCCCGTTCCTTCAAGCCTTCATACCGGGGCTCGAGCGCCCTTTCGGATAACCCTGGCCCCGGTAGGCTTCGACCGGGCTGGGCCCCTGCTGTTGCTGACAACTCCTTGAGGCGCGCGGGAACAGCGCGCGCCGTCGAAGACTTGGACTTGGTCCGGACAGTTACCGGACGGCCGGACAGCGAGCTACCCATTGCTCACTGTCCGCAAGCCCGCGCCTACGGTGGCTGGAAATCGGGATCGGAATCCCGGCGGCGGCGAGAGCGCCGTTGTCTGATGCGATCGGCCTCCTCCTTAGCGAGCATTACTGCTTCGCAGAAGTCAGCGACCGCCTGCCACTCCTCCTCGCTCCGGACCATGGCCTCGACCAAGGCCCGGCGCGAGAGGTCTCCGCCGCCGATCACCCCCACGAGGGCACGGCGATGCTCCGCCCAAACAGGGCACACCGCGATTGTGTGCTCCACCGTGTCCTCCGGGCGTTCCGCACAGTGGCGACACCCGGGCGTCACTTCCGCTTTAATTCGGAACAGGAACCTCCCGAACTTGCCATTTCCGGTTCATTTCACTTACTCAACTATAATGCTATGCAATGTTAACAAACAGCATGCTTAACCGACCGTTAACCTTTTAACCGCTTACTTCGTATATATCCGACAAACACTTTCGCATTTATTCCGCTAGGGTCGCATATTCACGACCAAATAATCCATCTCGTTAGTTCTTCTGTCAACGATTGAAGAGCTAAACGAGATGGAGTACCTGTAAAACACGACCCTGGCGAATAGGAAACGAAAACAGTCGTCAAGTGTCAGAGTTGTTGTGTCACATGTAGATGATTTCAGTTGCAGCTTTGTGACATTAACACAATTGTGTGTTGATATATAATATCAGCAATCTACATACAGCGCGTAGCAGGTAGATTAATGAATAATAGTTGAATTTGAATGTCAACTTATTATCTTACCTGTTACTTTAAATTATTATTGTGGATCCAAACTTACAACTATAAAATCTTTCAATTTCTGTCAAACTGTAATTGTCCACGTGTTTCTAACACGACTAAAAGTCTAAATCAATTTGATTAGTCGAGACGTAGTGCTTAGAATACCTTCTCTTTCATTTTAAACATTATCAGTTAAATCATACTAAGTCCTCTGATAGTACTTAAATCGAGAAATTGGTGTGAGTAACTGGTTAAATATCTAATAATATAGCTCAAATATTATTATGGTAAAACTATAAGTGTGTAAGAAACGGCTATTGGAAATTCAGAAAAGGTCCTCGTTTAGTACAAGCCCTACCTGGAAAAACGTCCTCGTATTGTTCGTGAATATTCTAGTACTAGGTCCTCGCATTGTGCAAGTAATAAGAAAAAGTGTAAAAAATTAAGTCCTCGTATAGGCGTCTCTGGTCACATGGTTAAGGTCCTCGTTTGGCTCACACACAGGTCCTCGGATGGTACTACCCAGGCGGGTTTGCGAGTGTATTTAGGTCCCCGCATCGTTTACAGAAAGTCATACCAAAAAATGTTGAGATAGCGCTATACGAATAGTCTCGTCACCCCAAATATTGTTTTCTCTTTCTTTCTGTCTTGTTAATAAGGTCGTAAGTCGTCTCTAACCTAGTTTTATAGGAGGTCCTCGGATTGTGACTTATGACTATGGTCCTCGTATGGGTGTCTGTACAAGTAATGGTGTGTTTGTGAGTGGGTAGGTATAGGTACCCCCTCTGGTTTAACCTTTAAATCCTCATAGTGACAGAAGAGCAGACGAAATGGAGTATTCGGTCGTGGATGTGTGACCCTGACGGAATAAACGTAACAGCGTGCAAAAAGATTAAGGGTGAGTTACACCATTTAACTATAACGATAACCAAACCATAACCAGCCGTGAAACGGCCGCCTATTGGTAAATTCGATGATTTGACAGCTGTTAACGGCTTTGTTATCGTTATAGTTAAATGGTGCAACTCACCCTTAGTTTTTATGCTTAAAATTACTCATAACTAACAACCGCCTTTCTTTTCTTCAACAGATGTCAATAAGATAAAGAAGACCGCAGGAAACCTTGGACTTTCCTGAAGAAGTGTCCTAACTCAAGCATCATGTCGGAAGGGGCCTACGAGTGGGTGTCTCCGTTCTTGAGACAGGTTTGTGACCCTACTCCCAGTTTCTTAAGAGCCGGTTGTAAAAAAGTAGCAACATCCTTTTTTTCATTCGTGACTTGGCAATCGGACTAAACAATCTAATACGTATTTAATGTGATAGACATGCGATTGCCAAGTCAATCTTGGTACCGTAGGCGCGGGCTTGCGGACAGTGAGCAATGGGTAGCTCACTGTCCGGCCGTCCGGTAACTGTCCGAACCAAGCCCAAGTCGTCGACGGCGCGCACTGTTCCCGCGCGCCTCAAGGAGTTATCAGCAACAACAGGGACCCAGCCGGGTCGAAGCCTACTGGGGCCAGGGTTATCCGAAAGGGCGCTCGAGCCCCGGTATGAAGGCTAGAAGGAACGGGGTGGGTCTTTTTCATCAAGGTCCCTTAGGTACGGACTGAGTAAATTAACCGACTTGGCATTAGATGGATCTCACAACTTTTTACGGTTGAAGAACTGAGTTGTAATTGTAAGTCTTGGTTTTTTTTACAAAATTATGTCTTTGATGGCATGTCGATTTCGCGGCCAAAACAATAACTATTCAAGAATTTTGCGTGGCGGTATATTTTTTAAAACTTTGAAAACTGTAAGTGCCTGCCTAAAGTGTGTTTTTAGGTGTTTTTTAAGGACTATCCTCTTAAAGATACTACTTTATCCCCGTCACATAATCTGCTATTTTATCCCGGGATTATGTTTACTTGGGATAATTTTCTGCATCGGTATAAAATGCTAGCAGCTAGTAGGTAAAGATTAGAATGGAAGAAAAAAACGTATTGCGCCGACCCCAAATACGATGGGATAAGGCAGAAAGAAGAAGAAGAAGAAGCTAGTAGGTAAAGATTGGTTTTATCCCTATGCGAGGATTGACATATCATCCAATGTTAAAGTTTAAACAGATCGTTTAGAGTCTGTCTAATAAGTTAAACGACTTGGGTAATTATTAGGATTTAATGAAATCTGATGTAGTCAACACGGGTTCAATAATCAAGGTTGATTAAGAGATAGAGATCGTTGTTTACTAACAGAAGAACCTTATAAAAAGTACCGAATATAAGTATTTTTTAAATGATTAAATATTATACAAAATTCCCAAGTCGGTTGACTTATTAGACAGACTATAAACTTTAACATTGGATGATATGTCAATCCTCGTTTGACCATATTGAAGTAGGATTTCAATGATATAATAAAAGGTCTGAAGAAAGTAAACCAAACGAGGATTGACATATCATCAAACTTTAACTTTTAACATTATCTGGCCCAGTTTAACTTGGCCATATTTAAATTTTTAAGATTTGGCCGGACACAAATTTTTTTGTTTATTATTTGTACAAATCACGTAAGAAACTATATTCACCTTATGGTGTCATCATCGAACCTTTTTACTAAAGTGCAAACAAGTTTTGTGAAATCGAATACATGAGTGGGTGCAGGAAAACACATCACATGACTGAGTGTCCGTGGGTCAATGGCCAATGGCCGCTCAAGTCTCAGTTTATAGTCTTGGAAATTGGAAGAACTCAAAAAATATATAACTGTAGCGCCATCTGTGTCGCTTCATAGGAACTAAGAAGTGACTTCGAAGTGCGCCGTCGACCCGGTTTTGGTCCATAATGGAAAAAAAGCTACCTACCTATTACTCGACGTTTCATGTGAATTTTGACATTTTTCAACGATTGCATATTCAACTCCAGAACCTGAAATTATATATTTCTCAATAGGTACACTTACTCGAAAACCTGCTTTCATCCCATCGCTTTTAGGCACGCAAAAGACCGATTTCCGCACTAGTGCAGAAAAGCGCGCGTGTTCTCTCCGCCAGAATGTTATTACATTTATCGCATCAAACTTTCTGCACTTGTATCAAAATGCACTATTTTTTTTCTACTTTCGGCTCGATCTGTCTTGATCAGATTCCAATTAACCTTATATTTACCTTCCAGCTGTTGGCAGTAAGCGGGGTGGTGATGTACATGATCGGGACTGGAGCCAACATCGCCTTCCCAGGAGTTCTGCTGCAGCAGCTGCGGGAGCCAGGGTCGGCGCTGCGGCTCACTGCGGACCATGAGAGTTGGATAGGTATGTGTCAAAAAACTCAAACTCAAAATTATTTATTTCACATAAGCCTGCTTAAAGGATATTCCTTGGGTAAATAAACTTCAAACTTTTTTTTTATTTTTGAAATTTAAAAGAAGTATTTATTTAGTTTTTTTGCACAAAGAAATAATAAACAAATTAAACAATAACTTAAATAATTAAAAATAATATATACACTAAATGCCTAGCTAAATATGACGTCATAAAACTCCTCCGCATCGCTGTCGACTGGAAGTGTGCCCAAAAGGCTGGCGGCATTGCCACGTTGTATGGCAATGCTTATTCTCTGACTGAGGTAGAAGCCAGCCCTTGGGTCCTTTTGGTCAACTTCAAACTTAGTACAAGTTTAAATTAAGAGGAACAATAAAGAATGTCACTAATAGTTTCATTAATACTACTGTCAAAATACAGTTTAATAAACTAGTGCGCTTCACCTTCAACGATTGCATCACCGCTTACTATCAGGTGGGATCGCAGTCAAACACTATATAGCAGGGATGATACGGAGCTTCGACTCCGACTCCGTTAAGTCGAAACTTCCGATATTATTACACCTTCGGTTCCGACTTCGGCTCCGATACTTTTAAATCGGAGATCCGGAATGCCCCTGACTCCCGCTACGTGCACTCTATTGTAAATTTTTAAGCTATTGCATAGCTTCTATCGCGGGCCTTGAGCGTGGAGACCGAATCCAGAAATTCCGTAACGAAAATAACCTAACACCCCCCACTCATTTGTTTTTTGAGCGTGGTGACCGATAAGAAAACAAATGAGTGATGCTATGCAATAGCTTTACCGCGGCAGTCCCCGAGTGCCACACGTCTTTTTTTTGACTTGTTGTTAGTTTGATGACGTACGTGACACGTTCATCTTTTTTATAATTAAAAAATTAAAATGAAAAAGTTTTTACTGACCTTTTTAAGCTATTGCATAGCTTCTATCGCGGGCCTTGAGCGTGGAGACCGAATCCAGAAATTCCGTAACGAAAATAACCTAACACCCCCCACTCATTTGTTTTTTGAGCGTGGTGACCAATAAGAAAACAAATGAGTGAACAATCAATCAAAATTCAATTCAATGTGTGAAAGTGAACTTCAATTAATATCAAAGAAAAAAAAAACAAAGGAAAAAAAATACTGCATAAATAAAATAAATAAAGAATTATAATTGCATAAGTTGATCAAAATGCTATACAATAGCTTTACCGCGGCAGTCCCCGAGTGCCACACGTCTTTTTTTTTTTCGTTTTATTTGTCCTTATATAAAAAATCTCTCTCCTGCCACCACTTCTGACACTCTTCCGCCTCCGGTTCCGATTCCGGTTCCGACTCCGATAAATCAAATTTTTACACCACCTGCTCGATAATGTCGTTTTATACGTCATACAAACCTCACTTAAAGCAAGTCATTCTATCCCTAGGGAGATAATGCAGTATGGCCGATCCCTAGGGAATAATGAGATTTGAATTTGGAACATCAAAAATCGTCAACATTGTGAATTAAAATGTACGTGCATCGCACAAGTTGACTCGAAATTCAAACTGGCCACTAACAAAAAAAGAAAATAGAATAAAACCTGCTTACTGACGGGAGCATTATAGAAAATGAAAACTATAGAATCTTGGAGTAGTGAATTTTGTTTGTTTGATAAACTTGTAAATATAATACTTATATTTCTCTAATATATGATTTGGTCGACCATATTTATTTTTTTAATTATCTCACAGATGGTGTAAAAAATAGAGTATGCAACACGGGGATAAAGCGGTCTTTGTCTTGGGCGGCTTGAATTCCTCACTTCACTCAGGTTTCTTTATTAACTCCCTCGCAATGCTCGGGAGTTAATTTTATAAATCCCTCACTGTCGTTCGGGATTAAAATCAGCAACCTTCGTTTCGTTCGGAATTCAACATACCGCCCTCGACTTAAAGACACTGCTTTATCCCCTAGTCACATAAACTACTATTAAAAACTCCGACTCCGCCTTCGGTTCCGATATAATTACCTCCGTTAAATCCCTGCTATATAGTTTATAATAAATCAAAAAAAGCTACACACGCATGCAGTTTAAAGTACGTGAAGTGAATCAAATGAATTATGCATGAGTTGTGTGTTGTTAGTAGCTGCCCCAGTGATCTTGCTGCAAGTGTTTGATCACGTGCTGCTTATAGTCAATAGAGTCAATACTTGTATATTGTAAGATAATTTAATAACGTTTATTTATGAGGCAATTATTTTTTATGTATTTAAGAACCTATTCACTCTAGCCTTGAAGACACCTAAATTATAGTCAGGAAGATCGTTGCAGGCAAATTGTTCCAGTCCTTCGATGTACGCGGTATAATAAGACGAGGTTACGACGCTTAATCTGGACCGTAACAATGTTAAGTTCATCTAACAGACGCATTTGTTCGTAGCGGTATTCAGAGCAGCTGGATGGTTCGAAAGAGTGACCACGGTCCTGGAATGCGAAGGGCAAGTGAAGGAGTATGGGTAGGTTTTAGTCAGTGATCTTCTGGCACTACCTCTCATTCACCCAGGGCTAGAGGAGTAATATGATGATTTAGCCGCCGCCTTCCTCCAAAAAGTCAAGGCAACGCAGATATCCCACATGGAAAACACAATAACAATGGGTTTATTGGGTTTTTCCATGAGGAATTTCTTTTTTTCGACCTGTGACGAAAAGTTACGAACTCTATCTGGCTTATATCGTAGTAAAAACCTTGTGATAAGCTGTAGCACTTGCGACCACTACACCAATGATACAGTCAGTATAAAGCAACTAGCAGTAAGCAGTTTCCCTGCTGGCTCGTATACGATGTACCTAGCAACAACAGTATACCTACTGAACGCAATTGATGGTCCCTTTTAAAATCAGCGGGTCATGTCTTGTTTAGGTTTGGCCAGTCAAATAAAAAGGCCATGGCAAATAAAATGGAAAAAAAATGTCATCATCATCATCGGCCTTTTTAATGTTCCCACTGCTGGGACTCAGGCCTCCTCTCTAGAAGAGGGAACGGGCCGTAATCTACCACGCGGGCCCAGTGCGGGTTAGTGAATGTCACATGTCTTCGAATTTTTGGTTCTAGGACATGCCGGTTTCCTCACGATGTTTTCCTTCACCGTTTTGAGAGCAGTGGTGATGAAATAAATTACACGAAGTAATGCGCCTGGCTGGGTTCGATCGAACCCGAGACATACAACTCGTAAGTTACCACTCGGCCACCACTGCTCTCTAAAAAAAACTACCAGCTTAAAATTTCCATGAAAATGTGTGGAAAAGTTTGTGTTTTGTTTGTTGAAGGTAATCTCTGAAAGTACTGGTCCGATTGCTAAATTTTTTTCACTGACAGAAAGCTTCTTTATTCCTGAGTGACATAGGCTAATCCGCGGGCAAAAGCTAGTTATTTATAAAATATCTACCGTATATACCTTAAATAAAACCCACGTGTCTATGAACCGCTTGTCTGTGGTTTACAAGTAAAATTACAGCTATTATCTATGGTAGATTATCCTTTTGTATGAACGCGGAATGCGTCATACAATTTCCTTGCTGAGTTTCTTAATGACGCAATTTGTGAATTAATGAAAGGTTGAATAAATCTTCTCTGGAAATGCTTAAAGTTCTTGTTATTATAAATATTATTAGTTTATAGATCTGTCGAAACGTCTTTTTGACACTTCGCGTGACCCAAGGGCTGGCTTTTACCTTGGACAGAGAATTTAAGTTTGATCATTTAGCGACTTCTAGCGACTTTGGTCGTTAAAGAACAACCAAACTAGCTATGGACAATCTTTGTTCATAGTTAGCGACATTTAGCGACTTTTCAAGCGTAAATTAACGACTTTTTAACATGTAGAGTTGGCAACACTGACTACTGAGTCTGCGTCTGCGTCTTTTATTCTGAACTTTAATGTATTAAGATATAATATACGAATATACCTATAATTCACGCTAAATACTCTCTGGCGTTTAATGGTCTATTTAACAGTTCGCACGTGTTATTGGTAGAATTCTGGTGTCTCTTCCACAAATGCCATTAATGAAGAGTTGCAGTTGAAACCATACAGCGTGGCAATGCCGCCAGTCTTTTGGGCACATTACCAGTCGACAGCGATGTGGAAGAGTTATTTTTTAGTAATTACAATAATATACTAAAATGTGAACAGCCACAGCTAGCTAGGTAATTTTTTGATTAAGTATGTACATATAATATTTTAGTGTAAAATCCCCATTCAAAGAATACACAAACATACAATGAATATTAATAAATCGAAGTATATTGCGTACTTTCATGTGGTATGAGATCCCTTGTATTTTATTAACTTTGGTATTATTGGTACACTTTCTAAACATTTTCGAAGGCATTTTTTTTAAATTTTGCGGCAACGTATGACTCGATGCGATGCTTGACGTAGACTAAAGGCAAAGAATCCCAATTGGGATCCTTTCGAATCTTCACGATTGCGTGCTCTTATCTGTTTAATATATAATATGTGACAGTGGTGACAGGGAATATTTCTTCAGTTGATATAATGCGTTCCAGGGGCACGGTAGCTTTCGAATAACCCGCAGCCCAGTGAAGTAACACTACACTTATATTTATTTAATGCATCGCACATTGAAATATATGTCGCTAGCTAAGATGCTTAATGATATTCATAATCAATCTATTGATTTTTTTCTCACTGCTTTTTTTTATCTGTCTGTATCTATGGTAGAAACCGTGGAACCTTGTTGACCAAATGACGATGTCCTACAATAGCACATAGGATATTTTTTATCCTATGAATACGTTCCCTTTGGATAGGGTTGCCATTCGTCCCGATACGTCGGGACAAGTCACCGTTATTAGCAGTGGTGTCCCGACGTCCCGATAAGCTATAAGATGTCCCGACAAACACAGTCGAGCGCAGATCTACCTACAAGTTTATTAAAAATTAGACGAACGCTATCGCTTGGGAGTCGACACCGTGGAAGCTATTCTTAGATGTAAAATTAATTTTCACATGAATTGTAAAGAATTTTATAAATTCATTAAAGGAAACCGACAATTACTGTCCGAAATAAAATCATCCGATAAATATAAAAAGGAAAGATGTTAATTAATTTTTATTTTATCCCCGAGAATTAATAAATTAATACATATAATCCCGAATTTTTTTTTTAAGTTTTCTTTTTATTATTTGTGATGCGTTAGCCTTGCTATTGTCAGTGTTTACTGACACAGTAAATACTGAAAAAAAAAAATTTTAGTTTTTGTCCCGACGGGGCCTTTGGGATTTATGGCAACCCTACCGTTGGACCATTTTCTATTTTCACGCAGCCGAACCCGCTGGCAGCAACTAGTATAGAATAAAATCACGCTGAGTGATAATGATCACAAAGAACATTGAAACGGTTTAGTGACTTGTAAAGTTAAAGATTATCGCGGTGACCTATGACGTGAGGTGTTCTTGACTTCTCGTCATTTGAATAGAAAACTAAACTCAACAGGTTACCCAGCTGATACTTAATTCACACTAGTTATTAAAAAATAAAATACCTAGCTGTGGCTCTTCTCATCTTCGTATTCTCTGTTATATTAATATACTAGCTGTGCCCGCGACTTCGTTCGCGTGGACTACAGGATTTTAGATTTATTTTTTCTAAAATAAAAGTAGCCTATGTTACTCCTTATTACATCAGCTACCTGCCAAAAGAAGTCCCGTCAAAATCGGTCCAGACATTTCAGAGATTAGCCCGGACAAACAGACAGACGGACAGATAAAATTTGTAAAAAATGTTATTTTGGTGTATGTACCGTATATATTTTCATATGCATGTAGTAAAAAGCAGTCATTTCAATATTACAAACAGACACTCCAATTTTATTTATATGTATAGATGTATAGACTAGCTAGCCCGGCGAACTCTGTACCACCTAATAGTCAGTGAATGCAATATATCTCTCGATATATTCTACCGATTGCGATGAAACAAAGCCTATATAATATATCAAGTTACACACAATTTTAATTTATATAAAACTGATCTACATCGATTTCGTACATTTTACGTGATGCGCGCAAATATAAAACTTCTACAGATTTATTATATGTATAGATCTGTACCCCTAGCCAAGTTGCAAATCTGCAATAGTTAACGCTAGTAGAAAGCTTCAAATGTACGGGAATAACGTCGTCTCAACGCTCAGTCAAGTGGTCAGAACAAAAGAATTTTCGGCAAAGCCAACTCGAAGCGTTCGACGCAAGCGAAACGGTTGTAACTTGGCTAGGGAGGCAGGAAAGATATCTTCGACATAGTAAAATTTAAAAAATTGTACCTATTTCATTTAGATGTGATTTGCATGCCTCTGTGTTGGCAGAATATGGAGAACTTTTGCCTTATGACGACATCTATGTATGAATACCCATGTTTGCAAATAAATGATTATTATTATTAACTTTTCCCGCTCTGATCAGAGCAAGAGGGAGGGTCATAATTTGGCCATCTGTGTTTCAGAGCCACGGTAACTCTTCAGAACGATACGGCAGCCCTAGCTGGCATCAGACACAAGTTAAACAATCATTTATTTTGTATGAAAACCCTCTTGTCACTACACTGTCGCATTGTCGCGCCGCGCCTGTCTACAGGACCATTCACTCATCTTGTCGCTGTATGGCTGAAGGCACTACCTTACGCAACTGTCAGTACAGAGCACTCACTACAGTCATCACGTAGCCACGTAGACACGAATGTTCAAGGATCATAGTGCAATCTATCTTGAACTTATGCTTACTCGAACTTTAAGTCACGCGGCTGTAGGATTGGTTGTAGGATAATTGGCTTCATAAGTCTAATGATCACTGTAATTTTGGATGGTTCTCAGCTTAGAAAATTAGCATCCAAAAGTCTTAAGGTTCGTGGAACATACGGTGGAGGTGTGCCCCGCCTGGGCAGAGCACCGTCGTGTCCTCGTGGGGGTGATCGGAGGCGACGACCTCTCGTGCCGGGCCGCGCGTTCAGGCCATGGTCCGGAGCGAGGAGGAATGGCAGATGGGTGCCTCCTTCTGCGAAGCAATAATGCTAGCATAGGAGGCAGACGCACGCGCGAGGAAACGGTCCTCACGCCCCAGCCACCGAGATCCCGATCCCGATTTCCAGCCACAGTAAGCTTGCGGATGGCGAGCAATGGGTAACTCGCCGTCCAGCCGTCGGGTAATTTAATCGTCCGGACCGAGCTCGAGTCGTCGCCGGCGCGTAGTGTTTCACGCGTGCCTCAAATAGATGTTAACAAACAGGGGCCCAGCGAGAAAGCATGAGTCCCAGCAGTGGGAACATTATAAGTCTGATTATGATATAAAACTGTCGCTGTCTGGCACAGCAAAATACCTATCTCCTATCCATCCAAAGGTTGTCTGTAAAAAATCGCTTTTAGCGATAAGACCGCCCACTGTGACACCCTATTAATTTTGAGTTCCTGATGTAATTTTTATTTTTGGTGTAGAATAAAGAATATATCTATTTATCTACCTATCGTCGTTGTTATATATGTAGGAACAACTTTCCTAAATCCGTTTGCTGTTTTATGATCACCGTTTCTAGATCTTTGCAAAGCTTATATAATTCTACGATAGGTAAACGAAATTATCTCTTAAGATCGTGTCTGTATTAGCACAGTAAATTGGTCAGGAAATTATAGGTAGATTGCAAATATACTTACCAGTACCATGTACAAACATAGTATTTGCGATCTTTAATTAAGAAATAATGCCAGGCGACTATTGCCTTTATTTATCTGTCTTATCTTACAAGGACAATTTCCATGATAATAATAGTAATTTGTTTATTCTCCAAATCTTCAAAATACATTAATTACATCAATGTGGTCTCAACTCCTGAACTAGCACAACCTGTATGACAGGGGTTGAGGCATCCCCCCGGAATGATCCGGTATGTGTAAACTGTGCTTCAAAAACAATAAATTACAGAAAAAAATACTAAAAAATAATCTATGCTTTATAGATCCACCAAGAACTGAAGCAGTATAGTCGTGCGTTCAAACGCTTTGAATTTAATTCTGCTCTCAAAACGGTGAAAGAAAACTTCGTGAGGACGCCGACATGTAACTAAAACCAAAAATAAAAACTGGTGACTACTCCTGGACATCTACAGCTGGGCTCGCTCGCATGTTGGCTACGACCCACGCCTAGAGAGGAGACCTGTGTCCCAGCAGTTGGGCTGCTATAGGCTGGTTATGCTTAATACTATAATATGATAATGGGTAATCCGGCAATGTCATACCTACTCCTAAATATATTTGAGAAATATATATTTGGTAAAGTTTTTACCTAACTGAAAGATGAGACGTGTTTGTGCTGAAATAATTTTAAGAACAAAATGCGTTTTAAAACCATTCGACTGCGCACAGAAAAGTAAACATTCTTAGACACAGTGATGTTTAAAAGATAGCCGTGGTCGCATTCTGTTATAGTCGTACTTGTTTATCATGATCAATTATTATTTATGAGGTCCAATAGGCGCCTATTTAAAATCACATTTATTTTTATCACATTTGACGTCTTTGCTGTCTTCTGATAAATATTCAAACCGTCTACTTAAAGAGTTATACATCCGGTTAATCGACATCCGTGGGTTAAACAGAGAGTCGAAGTCGATGACGGTTGGCTTCCAATGATATATAATTTGTTATTTTGGTTATAACTTTTAGATTTTTTCTTTTGAAGATGGAACGCTGTCGTTTCTCTCCTGTAGGTGGGTGTTTAAGTGCGACACAGTTGCTATCAAATGCAACTATTTTCGTACGCAAACAACTCGTAATTATGTTTTTTTGTTCCAATAAACATTATATTATTCTTTATTCCAGCCTCGATCCTGGGCCTGGCGCTGATCTCCGGCATCATCGTGGCCCCCTTCAGTCTCCAGAAGCTTGGGAGGAAGCTCACCAATCAGCTCAGCACACTGCCGACGCTGGGGGGATGGGCCCTGCTGACTACAGCGAAAGGGCCTGCCGCCTTGCTGATCAGCAGATCTTTACAGGTAAATAAGATGATAACAAAATATAATGGTCAAGAATTCAATGATGGCGTGACGGTTGACAAAAAAGAACCACCTCTGGCTTTTTTTTAAGTGGGTAAAAATCATCCAGTTGACATCCCCCGCCCTTGGGCGGAGCGGGAGATAAGTAGTATCAGACTTTTACTGACTAAAAAACCCACCCCGTTCCTTAGTTGCCTTTCATACTAGACCTAGCCCCTTGGCCTCAGTAGGCTTCGACCCAGCTGGGCCCCTGCTGTTGCTGGCAACTCCTTGAAGCTCGCGGGAACAGTCATAAGTCATAAGTCATTTATTTCATAACAATGTAACATTGTGTTGAAAATAATAATAATAAAAAATAAAAAAACAATTTCGCGATAGTTTGAAGGGAAAAAAAAACATGCAACATACTAGAAAATCCTAATAAAATAACAATATTGTCAATAATTACTATACATAAAACAAATAAATAGAATATTTAACTATGTACTATAAAATTATTTAAACAATTCCCAAAAATTAAAAATCAATTAAGTAAGTACATATAAAAATATCAACAAAGTCACAAAAAATAATGATACAAATTCCAAATTAAATCCAAAATATGATACAATCGATAAATTTAATGAAAACATAAATAAAATAATATAATAATTCAGTAGTAATTTATAACAGAATTAATAAATTCACACAATAACAAACGAATTAACAGAACAATATTCCAAATTCCATTATCCATTATAAAATCTTTCCAGTCATAAAAAAAAAATAATACTTAATAATAAATTAAAAAATAATGTCAAAAATTAAATTAAGTATACATAAACATCAATAATGTCAGCGGTGAAACAAAAGAAATAAATGTCGAAAATAATTATGTCCAAATCATTCAAGTCAACAGTACTCGCGACTTAGGCTCGGTCCGGACAGTTACCGGACGGTCGGACAGCGAGCTACCCATTGCTCGCCGTCCGCAAGCCCGCGCCTACGGTGGCCGAAAATCAGGATCGGAATATCGGAGGCGCGCGGCGGCTGGGGCGCTGTGATCGACGCCGCCGTTGCCTCACGCGTGCAGCCTCCTCCTTTGCTAGCATTACTGCTTCGCAGAAAGGGGCGACCACCTGCCACTCCTCCTCGCTCCGGACATAACTTTTTACAAGAAGATACATGTATTTTAATTTTTGTTGTTCAAATATATACCCATACCAAATAATCGCATCTCTAAATAAACATTATGCTAAACAAAATTATGCGTAATATGAATTATGGCAAAGGTAATAAAGCGAAACCAAATTCTGCCATGATAAAAGTATGCATTGTGAATTCGGAGACGTAAATATTCTTCTAAACAATAGTTATGCTAAATATGTTTTATGCTTTAAAAATATTCGATTAAATAAGATTATGCCAAACAAAATTCGGAGTATCAAGATTCTGCCAAATAGAAGGAACCCGAAAAAAATTTAGCTATCGGAGTACTATCAGAGATTACATCCTACAAACAAAATAATAACATAATAAATACTAACTTTACCTCCCTAAAATATTTGTGTAGGTGAAAATATTGTGCCCTGAGTTTATCTTCATAAACACACAGATTTCAAGATCCTACGCCTCAAACCAGAGTTACAATCTTCACAATACCTATTATCCTAGTTTTTCTAACGAGCCATTGACCCATAAGTATAGCCATCTTCATCGATCACTTCCCAATTAAAAACGTTTTGAACCACTCAAATTGCGATACTTACATTGTTACTATTTAACGTACAGTCAATCAATAAAACTAAACAATAAATTGTTACCAATATATTTGAATTTATTTTGATGAGCAACTGACTGCAAATTGACCCAGCTTCATGACGACCAACCAAAGGGTACCAGGTCATTGCAATCACATGTTTTCAATGATAGTCTGGTGATCTATTCTCGATAACGGTGCACGCCAATATCTGTAATTGTTGATTTTAAACTAAAATCTATACTTATAAATGTGTAAAAGTTTTTAGTTGTGCGCACATCACGTAAAATGTAAAAATCATCAATAAAGAATATAATCTACTATATAAAAATAAGTCGGGTTTTCCTTCCTGACGCTATAACTCCAGAACGCACGAACCGATTTCCACGGTTTTGCATTCGTTGGAAAGGTCTCGGGCTCCGTGAGGTTTGTAGAGTAGGGTAGAGTAGGGTAGAGTAGAGTAGAGTAGGGTAGGGTAGAGTAGGGTAGAGTAGGGTAGAGTAGGGTAGAGTAGAGTAGGGTAGAGTAGGGTAGAGTAGGGTAGAGTAGGGTAGAGTAGGGTAGAGTGGGGTAGAGTAGGGTAGAGTAGGGTAGAGTAGGTAGAGTAGAGTAGGGTAGGGTAGAGTAGGGTAGAGTAGGGTAGGGTATAGTAGGGTAGAGTAGAGTAGGGTATAGTAGGCTGAAGTAGGGAAGAGCGGGAGCGAAGCCGCGCGGGCAAAAGCTAGTAAATAAATAAATAAATGTACGACATCGATGTAGATAACTTTTATACATTAAAATTGCGTGTAACTTGATATATCACTTAGGCTTTGTTTCATCACAATCGGTTGACTACGAGATACTGAAAGATATCTAGATTCTACATTCAAGTTCACCGGGTCGACTAGTAAATAATAATAATAATGTTGTGGAATCAACACAACGTCATCTAGTCCCAACCTAAGCAGATCTTGTGCTATGAGTACCTACTAGACAACTGATCTAATTAGAACCTTATTTCAAAATATGTACATAATTACACCCAGAAACAGAGCAAACGATCGTGCTCATGACACAATAATTTAAAAAATATAATCACTAATACTGTTTTCCCAAATTCCAGGGTTTCGGCATGGGCATCCAAGCAGCGGCTGCACCAGTCTCCATAGCAGAATACTCAGCCCCCAAGCACCGCGGCGCCTTCCTCGCCACTATAGCCTTCTCCTTCGCCACCGGGATGCTGATCGCACACGTCTTCGGAACCTTGCTGTACTGGAGATCAGCTGGCTTAGCCTGCGGAAGCGTATACATCCTATCTCTGATCCTGATCACACTGTCTCCAGAAACACCACCTTACCTGGCCTCGAGAGGCCTGACTGAACAATGCAGGAAGTCCTTCCACTGGTTCAGAGGTTATGACCCTAGCTCCGAGAAAGAATTGGAGATTCTCCTCAACAGCCAAAAGAAAACTACAGGAACAAGACGAGGATCCAGATGGCAAGGATACAGACAGATAGTCAGGAAACCCGAGTTCTATAAACCAACCATCATTATGATGTTCATGTTTGTGCTTTTCCAAATATCTGGGATGACGGTAGTACCATCTTACACTGTCCCAATGATGGAGGAAGTCAGTGCTGGAACCATTGACTCCAATGTTAGCATGCTGATGGTGGACATGGTCAGGTTTGTGACTGCTGTCCTGTCTTGCTTCGTGGTCAATAAACTGAACAGAAGAACAGTTCTCTTCCTTGGAATCAACATCAGCGTCGTAGCTTTACTAATCGCTGCTTTACTCCTCTACTTAAGAGACTTTGGCTATATACCTGATGAATACAAATGGACTCCTGTTATACCAACCTTGGTATACGTCTTCGGAAAGACTTTAGGCATCCTACCAATTCCCTGGGCTATCGCTGGAGAAGTCTTTCCTCTAGAATACAGGAGCTTAGGAGGTGGGATTTCTGGCATGTTCTTGTCACTCATGTTTTTCGTTGTGGTCAAGACAGCACCATTTTCCTTCGAACAGATCGGAGTTAGAGGCACCTTCTGCGTCTATGGAGTTTGCATAGCAATTTGCGGGATTTTCTTGTACTACTTACTTCCAGAAACAAAAGGAAAGACACTATATGAGATAGAGTGTCATTTCAAAGGGATTAAAGGAGATATAGGCCTGGTTGAGCTGAATGAAGGAGAGAAGATGTTGGAACTGAAGAAGGTGGAGTGTGGATGAAGAGGGACGGGAGACCACAGGATGTGCTTTACTGCTTCGGGGCAGTTGGAGAGGGAGTGGCTTAGTTTAACACGTTCAGTGCTCCAGCGCTGGATATTGAAGAGGATAGCGTAATCGGGTTTAGTCTGTCATAGACAATCGCTTCAAAGCCTACCATACATGAGGAGATCAAATTAAAATATCGATGACTTGTGTGAGAAATGAAATGAAAGGAAGGAAAACATTATGAAGAATCCGGCATGTCCTAAAACCAAAAATTCAAAGACATAACATCCACCAAGCCGCATTGGACCCGGGTGGTGGATTACGGCTCATTATTTCATCTAGAGAGGAGGCCTGAGTCCCAGCAGTGGAAACATTACAAGGCTGATTATTATTTTATTATTTATATTTATTTGCTGCTATTGGAGCTCAAAAGATGAGGTGGGGATATTAAGGGAGATCTGAACATGTATGGTAGCTTTAATTCTCTTTGAATTTGTGGCGATACTGAAGAATGACAACCATACCAGGTATCCAACAAATTATAAAACCAATAATGGTTTAACTGAAATGGATACAAATAACATTGGGCCTTCCAAGGGCACTGAAAGTGTTAAAACATAGTTATGGGAGCAAATAAACTGATCTGAAGTAATAATAGTTTTATTCACTTATCTGAGATTGAATTTCACAATTCATAAATAACGTAATATTAACTTAGTGACTAAGATAATTCAAATTCTTACTGAGCAATAAATACACTGAAAATTGTTCCTTTCCAACTTTCCAAACTCTCTCAAGTTCTTATAGAAGATCCTCAATACATAATAACAGAACTGACTCTCCTCATCGTTAACTCTCTATTCGCCTTATTGAGAGGCTCGGCACTCTTTGCATCACCAGGAGCCACTCCTCGGAAGCTATCTTCAATTTCTTGGAGAGTCCTGTCCTTCGTTTCAGGCAACATCAACCATACCACAGACATACACAACGTAACCACACCAGCATATAAATAATACGTACATGATAAACCTATAGAATTCGTTAACATAGGGAAACATTTTAAGGCCACAAAGAAATTTAAAGACAAACCTAAGATACTGATACCACTGCCCAAACCACGGTATTCTAACGGGAAGATTTCCCCTGATACTGCGAATGGAATCGAAGAAATGCCGACGGTTAAAGAGAACATGTATATTCCTATTAAAGCTATAGGCAGCCATTGCCCTTCAAACGGCAGCTTATCATTTTGCTTCGCGTAAACATAAAGTCCTTTCGCAATGTACGAGAGGATGCATATCAGTCCAGTGCTGAACAGCAACGTTCTTCTCTTCATAGTCTTCATCAGGTAAACAGCAAGAATGTTGCAGATAAGCCTCTCGATGTCCAAAGCCACCATAATTACTTTGGCATTCGCTTCAGGCCCAACTACCTGACTAATAATATCTGTAGCATAGGAACTGATTACATTAATACCAGCAAACTGGAACATTACATATAGAAAAACCATTATAGTGATAGGCTTGTAAAATTCTGGTTTTTTCACCGTCTGTCTCAGATATCTAAAGTATCTATTTATTTTTGCCCCCGCTGACAGATTCTGATCAATCACACTAGATTTTCTCGCCATTTTTTGAGCAGCAATCATTTTCTCTAATTCATCCAGTTGTTGATCACCGTCCCCTCGCAGCCAGATGAAGACTCTTCTTGCATCTTCCATCCTTCCTTTTGAAATCAGCCAGGATGGTGACTCAGGGTTGTAAATGATGAGGCAGAGGCTTGTGAAGGTTATGAAGGAGCATATTAACGCGCTTTGCTCCCAACTGAAGTATGTGCCCAAGGAGTGACAGAACAGCACTCCTATAGTTAAAGACAGAGATACGCATGTCAGAAAAGCTCCTCTGTTCACTGGGTCAGTCATTTCACCAATAATAATAGAGCCTAGTGGTCCCAGCATTCCCATAGCAATACCCTGAATGAACCTGGCTGCGATTAGACCAGCTACGTTGTTCACTACGAGGAGGAGGAACCAGCCCAGAAGGACTGGCAAGATGGTCATCAGATGGGACTTCTTTCTTCCAAGAATGTCCATGAGAGGAGTGATGATGATGTTGCCGGTGATTAACGCGAAGCCGATGATTGAAGCTGAAATAAGAGAAATAAAGTTTTTATTTCCAAACTAAGAAAAGTCGCAGCTCATTTTCGTTGTCAGTAGTGACATCTAGCGATGCTCCGGGTTATTAATTTAACTCAAACTATGGACACTAGATGGCGTTAAGTATAAAAGTACGAAAAAAAATGGCTTTACACTTCTGTCTGAAACGGCCTAAACAGAAATGTTAAAGGGATGAAGCTATACAGGATGTATACTTCCATCCCTCTTTCTCGCTCGCACGCCTGACATTTTAACATGTCATGGTTTTGACACCTCCCGCTCTTGGGCGGAGCGCGAGGGTGTGTCAGACTTTTACTGACTAAAAACCCACACCTGTTCCTCCGTTGCGAAGGTCTAGTTTTCTTTTCAGAAACAAACCCTTGGCCCCAGTAGGCTTCAGCCCTGCTGGGCCCCTACGGTTTGTACATCTCTTGGAGGCGCGCGTGAAACAGTACGCGCCGTTGACGACTTGGACTTGGTCCGGACGGTTACCGGATGGTCGGACGGCGAGCTAACCATTGCTTGCCGTCCGCAATCCTGCGAACGCGTCATGGTAAGACCTCTAAGTGTAATTACTCCTTACCTATCCATGACTCCTCGCTAGAGGTGGCGTGTATGTGAGACTCTGGCAGGCGCAGGCTGGGGATGAGGATAGCTGAGAAGCCGATGACGCAGCCGTGCGCGATGATGTTCGTCGACACACTCGCTGTCACGAACGCCTGGAAACATTACGATAGGACTGTTATTTTGATAAATAAGAAGTATACTAATATTTATACCAGGGTTAAGAGCTATGAAACTATAATACGAGTGGGCGAAGTGGGCCCTGGCCCACCCAAAGGGGCCTTGCACAAACGAAAGCTCTTTAATAACGTGGGTTTTTTTTATATTTGGTAGGCTCGCGTATGACCACTATTTACCTGATGGTAAGCGACGATGCGGTCAAACACGGGGTGGCAACAGTCGCTGTCCCGTTTTCGAATTTATAAAAGAAAAAGGCGAAGGCACATCAGCTTTCGCCCACGTCTGACTAAAGAGTCCAGTGGAAGCTTGCCAACGGTCTGACCAAGGTTGGCATGATTAATACAAGTTGTTTTAAAACACATGTTTAAAACAGTTCAATGTTTTAATCAGAATTTAAAGTGTGTTTTTTTCCTCTCATATTGGTATTTCCCCTATTCATTCCATTTTAAAAATCAACATTAATTAGAACTAAGAACGTTCAGGGTGAATGAGTGTTCAGTACCTAGTTAGTAAACAGATACGCAATATAAAATAAATATTTAATTTACTATGACGATTTTGCCGAGTCTAGAAATGAAACAATATGGGTCGAATTAATTTGAAATAATGCCCTAAACTAAAAAGAACAAAAAAATCAAATAAACAAAGAACTGTTTGTTTCATAAAATTAAAAAAAGACGTGTGGCACTCGGGGACTGCTGCGGTAAAGCTATTGCATAGCATTTTTATCAACTTATGCAATTATAATTATTTTAAGCTATTGCATAGCTTCTATCATTTATTTTATTTATGCAGTATTTTTTTTTTCCTTTGTTTTTTTTCTTTGATATTAATTGAAGTGAAAGTGTATTTCACACACTGAATTGAATTTTGATTGATTGTTCACTCATTTGTTTTCTTATCGGTCACCACGCTCAAAAAACAAATGAGTGGGGGGTGTTAGGTTATTTTCGTTACGGAATTTCTGGATTCGGTCTCCACGCTCAAGGCCCGCGATAGAAGCTATGCAATAGCTTAAAAAAAAACCTGTTTTTTTTTCAACCTGGGTCTGACAGTTTTCTTCATTCTTGGTACACCACGGTCCCAAAGCCGTTTTATTCGGGGCGGCCATGGTTTTGTAAAATATCAATACTCATTAGACCTTGACAATATTCTAGGGTAAGGACTAACACATGTTTGCATTATTACCTATCATAAGCATAGATTAACAATGTAAATAAACTGAAAGTGATTAGTATTATGAAGTGCTCTACAAATACCCTTTCAAGATAAAATACGTAACTAGCTAAATAAGGGCTCGTTCCCACTTGTCGGCTGTCGGATCTGGTATAGGGTAAGTGCTCCAGTGAATGAACACTTAAGCGATTTTTGAACTTCAAAAAATAATTATATTATGTTAACTCTAAGGTATACGGTCCAAATCTATATTTTGGTAATGTAAATATATTAAATAATTATTTTTAAGTTAGATTTACGATATAACCTGGATACATTTTTAGATATTTAGCAATAAATTGAAAAATACCCTAAAACCCCAGTGAATGAACGAAAATTTCTAGTAAATGAACAGAGTAAATCCAGTAAATGAACACAATTTTTGTTTGTGTAATAGTTCAAAAAATCTTTGTTTTTATAACATATTTAGTCCCAGAAAAAGTTAAAAAACGAACATATTTCCTCTGCCTCTAAATCTATTACAAACATTATTAAATAAAGCCTTCAAATCATCAAGTCATCGGTCCACCTTGTGGAACGCCTACCGATGCTGCGTATTCCAGTAGACGGTAGAATATAATAGAATGGAATAGAATAAACTTAGCCACTCTGGAACCTTTCTGCTTTATCGACCATCTGTTCTACGAACAATGTGACTTGCCTTTTCAGGCTATGTCGGGAACTTTAGTTCTCCTGCGGATATTTTCGTTCCTGATTCGATCACGCACAGAAATTCCGAGCATAGCCCTCTCCTTTGTCTTTTGAGTAACTTTAAGCCTTCTGATGAGGCCAATTGTGAGTGACCACGTTTTAGAAGCATATAGGTACCTGGAACCATCTGTCCCAGGTAATTGTAATTGTCTACAATTTACGAGTTTAGAGTCTCTGATCTTGATAGGAGCGGGTTCTGAATGGTTGTTTACCAAGACTTTGGTTTTGTCCATATTCATCTTGAGACCCAGTATTTCTGAAGCTCTACTCGTTTTATCAAATTTTGTTCTGTGGTCCTCCATAGCCTCAGCTATGACCACTAAGTATATCGTCGGTAAATTGAAGGTGAGTGATATACTCGACATTGACATTAATGCCTAGCTCTCTCCAATCTAGGTCCTTGAAGACATCCTCTATTATGCCGTGAATAGTTTCTGAAAAATGACGCCTCCCTGTCTCACAGCCCGCAGCAGAAGGATAAGTTTAGAGGTTTCTGAAGTCGGACTGACATGGTGGTATTTTCGTACAAATACTTCAGTACTTCGATGTACCGGTATAGTCAACCTGGCATCATCGGGGAATACTGCGAAACAGCCCAAGATTCGATCAAATCAAAGGCTTTCTCGTAGTCCACAAACGCTAAGCAGAGAGGCAGATTATACTTCTCGGTCTTCTTTATAACCTGCTGCAGTGCATGTATGTGGTCTACGGTGCTGAAACCTTTTTCCATCCTGAGGCTAGAAATCGCCAAACCTGCGCGCGAAACAATTCGTAAAGATTCCGGAAAACAGCTTGTAGACATGGCTCAGATGTGGATGTATGAATAATTCTTAAACAAGGCATTGTCGCTCTTCTTAAAGTAGAGTACCACTACACTTCTGCTTCATTGCTGTGGCGTTTTCCCCTTGATCGTAATTGAACAGCTTCTGAAGAGCTTTTAGGACCGGTTTTCCACCCGCGTTCAGGAGTTCGGCCGTAATCCTTCCTCACCCAATGCCTTGTGGTTTTTACGTTGCTTCAGAGCCAGCCTAGTCTCGCACAATATTTTCGGTATAGTGTCGAGTCAAGCCAGCTTTTGGGTCGTTTCTTAGATCCGCAGTGGATAAATTAGTAATATTATTCAAATCATTCAATCCAGCGCAGTAGGAACAATTAAATCAGTATCTTGCGTTAATATGAGCAACAAGACGGAAGGTGACGGAATTGAGAGCTTCTTTTAAAGTTTCTTGGGTAGGTATATCGAAACCTTTCGCATTTATTTTTATGGAAATTTATGGTGACTTAAAGGTACAATAAAAGAAAAAATTATGTAACAATAAATAGATCTTAAAAGGATGAATTCTAACTGAATATATTGTGTTCATTTAATGGTTACATTATCACGACGAAAGCTAATAATTGAACATGGTGAAAAATGTTAGTTCATTCAATGGATTTCATGAACCATTAAATGAACACACCCTGTCCCAACACTGGCCTAAAGATCAGAAATGGATTGAATAAACGACTCCCAAAATATGAACATTATGGAATGAAAATAAATAACATATTTCAATAAAAATATGAAATTTGCATTTGTCCAGTGAATGAACGGGCGTTCATTCACTGGATTTCAAACGTTTTGTATTTCCAATGCTGGGACGTCGAATAATTTACATAAAATTGACTAGAATGGCATTGTAATTGATTTCAGACATATATTAAAACTATCTATTATTCAAATAAATAAATAACTTATAGTGCATATTTAAATTACGGCCACAATTTGATATCAAAAATTTTGTGTCTACCTCGAGTCCTAAATTCTTGCCCGAACAAAAATATTTTTACACAACACTGCTAACTTTAAACGCTTGCCGTTTTGAAACGAACAGTAACATATGAAGTGAAGATTGTCATTATAATAGAAAATAGAGCTGTAATTACGAAAAAAAATACGTCGTTGGGTAGAAATATTTCAATTTCTTATTTTTTTGAAAAAACTGTGTTTTGTTCATTTACTGGGGTGTGTTCATTCACTGGAGCACCTACCCTACTAAGACCCCTAACTCCTGAGCAGTACCATAAAACAGTGACTTTCTGAAGCCCGCTCCTCGGTAACGGTCAAGTTAATAATAATAAAACGGTTTGAAAAAAATCATCATCATCATCATCATCATTTCCGGGCCTTGGTCGAGGCCATGGTCCGGAGCGAGGAGGAGTGGCAGGCGGTCGCCGACTTCTGCGAAGCAGTAATGCTCGCTAAGGAGGAGGCCGACCGCATCAGGCAACGGCGCTCTCGCCGCCGCCGGGATTCCGATCCCGATTTCCGGCCACCGTAGGCGCGGGCTTGCGGACAGTGAGCAATGGGTAGCTCGCTGTCCGGCCGTCCGGTAACTGTCCGGACCAAGCCCAAGTCGTCGACGGCGCGCGCTGTTCCCGCGCGCCTCAAGGAGTTGTCAGCAACAGCAGGGGCCCAGCCGGGTCGAAGCCTACTGGGGCCAGGGTTATCCGAAAGGGCGCTCGAGCCCCGGTATGAAGGCTTGAAGGAACGGGATGGGTTTTTTAGTCAGTAAGAGTCTGACACTATCTCCCGCTCCGCCCAAGAGCGGGGGTTGTCATAAGATGATTTTTCCCATCGAAAAAAAAAAAAAAAAAATCATCATCATCATTTCAGCAGATAGACGTCCACTGCTGGACATTGGCCTCCCCAAGTGTCGCCACAATGAACGATCCTGCGCGTCCCGCATCCATCGGATTCCCGCAACCTTCACCAGGTCATCGGTTTTACACTAACGCTACAGCTTATGACTCGTAACCTGTAGCGAAAATATTACATACATTCGCACAGCGCACACTTGGGCACAACAAATACTCACCTACCCTCAAGTTACATGATTTATTTATTTTATTTTCTTACTATTATTGTACTTTTAATTAACTACATTTTGTTATCTTGTTATGGAGATTTATTTGTATCACTTTATAATGTACTATAATGCATACTGTGTACGATTTTATTGTTTATTTCCTTGGGGACTGGACCTGTGTTAAGGAGTACAGTGTACTCCTTAACACAGGTTATATATTAGCGTAGCTAGGAATACAGCACCTCACCCACCAATTTGTAGTAGTCTTTGTGCACTGTAATCGATTCTGTAAATTGTCATAATGTACTACAGTGTTTTTAATGAATAAAGATATCTATATCTATATCTATACCTACTTATAATAAAACTGTAGAGAGGTCAATTCTGTACATTGAAGATATATTAAAAATTAATATTAGAGGATGATTGGTGATCGATACTGATGCCAAATATGCAATCAGTAAATTTTTTGTCTGTCTGTCTGTCTGTCTGTCTGTATGTGCACGCATGGGTCAAAAACTACTGAAGGGATTTTAACCAAACTGGGTACGATTGTGGTCCATACTCCTGGGCAGGTTATAGTCTATATAATATAACGATAAGATACATAGGAACTGAGAAATGACGATAAATTTGAACCAAGTCGGATGAAAATGCGCTTTCAAGCTCCTATCCTCGCATACGTTGATCATACACCAAAAGTATGTATTACAAAGATGATGGTCTCCAATAGATCTACAAAAAAGTCCAGAATAGTATATATCTATCTTTTATAAATTAGCCACAATAACGTGTTTAATCGTTAGGCATTTCTTCAAAGTGTATTAAATCTTCTATACATATAATAAAATCGTACGAAAGTCAAAACTGTACATTGAATATTTTTTTAAAAGAATACTTGGGGCGTGATCTACAATTGATATCGAAGCCAAAAATATAGTTTTTAGAATTTTTGTCTGTTTGTCTGTATGTATGTCCGGGCTAAACTCAAAAAGTACTGCATGGATTTACTTCAAATTTTGCATGAATATTACTAAGAGGTCGGGTCAATATATAGGCTACATATTATCACGCTATCACCAACGGAGGAGGAGCTGTGAATCTTTATTTTTCTCACGCATTCTGTAACAGCGTGTAATCTAACGATGCATATTTAAATGTTGTTTTTGAGTAAGCCATGCTATTATCTAGCTTTACACTATAAAAACTACGCCATTTCAGTAACTTGGGCAGAGAAACATAGTTTAATGAATGTTAGTAGTATAAAGACAATTTTGAAGCAGCGCCATCTATGAGATTTTATATAAATCAAATCAAGTTACATGTTAACACTTTTTGGAAATTAATAATTTAAAGATCATGTTGGCGAGATGATTAGTTAGTTATTCTTAAAATTCATTGATGGTGATGTGATGTGATGTGCATTTTCTTCATAAAAGTTGTATCGTATAGTTCGTTTTGACAAATTCAAGTTCCAACAAAATCCTCAAAATCTTGAGCAGAGTTGAGGAAGACAATTTAAAAAAAATGCGGTGTTAACATGTTGACATTTTTCCAGCTCCGTGAAGTCGACCAGTTTGCGAGATCCCTTACGTATGACGAGGTGCCTTTATATTACACGTACGACAAGCAAAGGGGTGTATTTAACCGACGTCGACGAGGAGGTGCTGTGGAAGGTTTTTCGGGAACTTTCAAGGACACCGCATTGGATACCTACCGTGCATCCGAATAATGGCGAATGCTATTTTCTGCGGTTGTTACTTCCCACTGTCCGAGGCCCGACGTCTTTCGCCTTCCAGAGGACATTTGATGGCGTGGAGTATCCCACTTACCGCTGTCTGAAGATTTTCTACGAGCTTTGAGGCGTGCTACTGGAGACGAAGACGAAGTAACTGATGAACGCGTGCTGAACACCTGTCTCAGTTCACTTCAAGATGTGGTCATTTCTATCGGCGGCAAACCGCTGATCGAATATGGGTTACCAGCTCCCCAATCATCACCGCATCAAGGCCGTGGAAATCGTATATTAATAATTATAGATTCATGAACAACATTATCAACTATTGATTTTTTACTTTTGTCTAACAATAAAATAAATATTTAGCTACTTTTCCCTACTCCTTCGAAACGTCTTAGATCTTTAGAAACATTTTTACTCATAAAAATTGGTGGTTAAATATTCTTCAAAGTGAACATGGCATAATCAGTCAATATTTCGCAAAGAAAATGGATTTAAAGGTCAGAGGGGCTCTATCCGGGCGCAGCTGGCCGCAATTAAATGCACAGATACTCGTACTGCCGCCTAAGCGGGTACGAGTGTTCCTGGCCCGACAGCCTACAAGTGGGAGCGGACTGCAAGGCAATCGCCTGGCACCCTGGCACGCCACGCACCACGCAGCGTAGCGCGTGAATACATGTTGTAACGTTGCTTGTAAGTATTTCCGCTTATATAGATAACACACAAAATGCATCCACGCGCGTTCATGCAGATCACGCACCTACAAGCGGAGAAACATGCGCTCACGCGCGTGGGTGAGGGGCGAGACGCAAGGTATGGCACACTGAGTCTCATAATGCCGTGCGTGATTTTGAATGAAATGAGTCAGAGCCTGCGTGAATCTACAAAACGCAACTACGCGCGTGAGTGCGTAAAAAACCCGCACAATGATGCAGATCTGCACACCCGCAAGTACGCGCGTAGGTGCGTTGACACGCAACTTTCAGCGTAATGCGTGGCAGTGTGATAACTCCCTAAGTGTGATAAGTGATAATACATCAATAGATCGCACACGCCATTTCACTATAGGCACTTTAGTTACAAAACATTTTTCTACATTCTTTGATTAATCAACCTTAACCGACTTTACAAAGGTGAAGTGCTGTTTCATTACAAGTGCATATTCGATAAGATAAGACGGATTTAAAATATTATTTATAACATTTTAAATTGGTACATTGTTAATAATAATCTAACAATGTGCTTAGTGAAATATTTCTTACGAAAACGCTGTTTAAATTTTTAATTATGATCTTTAGATTAGATAGTTTTTGATAAAATTATTTGATAATTAAGCCGTAGTGTTAAGTTGAATGCGTATTATTCAAAAGCTGGGCCAACACGTGGTTTGCCTGCTACCGTAGACACGGGCTTGGGGACGGTGATCTATGGGTAGCTCGCCGTCCGGTAAGAGGCCCAAGACCGGGTCTACGCGACGCGCTCCTCAAAGAGATTTCAGTAAAATTGATGTGGCCAGTGACGCCAGACGCCTGCTAGGGCTGAGAATTTTTCAAAGGAGTTACTGAAGGAACACAATGAGTTTTAGTCAGTAAAAGTCTGACATTCCGTCTCGCTCAACTCAGAGCAGGTGAAGTTATTTGATGATTTTCCACATAAAAAAGCTCCAACATGTGGTTGCTCTAAAGTTTTTATCATTTAAATTAGTATCAAGGATATAGTATAATAAACTCCGAAAATAAATGCCTTATCATTTTCAGTAAACACTGCATTCTTATTATAGATAGACATTTCAGAATTCCGGACGAACATATTTATTTTGCAAATAGGTTTTAAAAAAACACCTTTACTTGCCAATTTTTTTTTCAATCAGTTTAAACTAGACGAAGCTGGTGTCACCTAGCTGACTACCCTGAGAAGAAACACCAAAACAAACTTAGGAGTCAAAATAAAATGTCACAGTCTCTTTTAAAGTCCATACAAGAAACATGTAATGGTCAAATCATATGAGAACCATGCAGATTAGTGTCTCAGATGGTCTTTTGAAGAAAGAAACACACAGATTTGAGTGGACCTGTCCAGCAAGCATTTTTCAGTATTCATGTAGCTCAAACTTAGGACTACTAAAGAACTCAACGACTTGACGAATTATACCAAAGAAAGGACATTTGGGTAAGCCGCATCAAATACTCAAAACTGCCTAATATGGCACTCTTTAAGATTCGCCATTTGGAACCGTGCACTAGCTTTTGGCGTTTTATTAGGTGCTCATGTAAGCCTATGTGAAATAAAAATATTTGAATTTTGCCATGCCCGCGATGCGGATCAGAAATATAATGGAGTTGTAACCAAAACTATCGGATATCCGAAATCAAAAAATATTCGTAATCGTATAGGTTAATCGATAGGTATAACATTTTCAGATAGTTTCGGATGAAGGAAGAATCTAAATGACAGGTTACGACAGGGTTTTTGATTGTTTTTCCCGGCCTATCAAATGATAAACTAAACTGGCTCAATGCTGGTCCAGCTCCACTACTATTAGGGTGTATTGATTAGTTTGGAAACTATTATTATTATTTTTGTAATTTGAAAACATAGTTGATCATTTATTACTAGGTTTTTGGAAATCATAGCATTGTTTAATGTAGTAGCACTATTTTTTCCAATTTGTTAATGTGAAGGAAGTACCATGGAGCATTTTTATTAGGTTACATTTTTTTTTTGACATTACGAGCATGGCAGTTTAGAGTTGGTCATGCTCACTCAAAGGTCTCGCTCATTTGGTTCCCTTAAAAATGGTTGAGCTGAGTGGGGCTGATGCACGCGTCATGCTCGTGAACGGGTGCCGTCAGTTGAGACTGGTCATCTCTTAGCTGCCAGTGGCTTAATTCAGTTTGTATCTTTTAATTATTTTTTTTTTACTTATCTACATTATGCTTACATAACAGAAGCAACATGAAAATTTGTAACCAAGCATTATATGTAACACATAATATGATTTAAAAGAGTCCATGGAGTTTCTTGCACGTTCTTCTCCGTAAAGATCTACGCTTTAGAGAACGTGCAATTTAGCTTCACTATTCTTGGACTGACCGACATTTGACTATTCAAAAGTGCCTGCAAATGGTCTATTTAAAATAAATGATTTTGTGTTTGAATTTTTGAGAAAGAAAAGTGAGTAAATCTTGCGATTGTATTTTGCTTAATTATAATTTTAAAATTCTGATTACGGATATTCGAATTTCAAAATTACAAAAGTCAGAACCCAAATCATCCGAAACTAGCAGATAATCCGAAATAATATCGTAACCGGTATATGATTTCTATAACCGTATCATTCTGCATCCAGATCCGAAACGTACCCATTAAATCCCTGGAGCAGAAACCGTTGGACAAGTCTTTCAAAACCATTTGGATAATGTGTACCTACTGTGTAGCCTATTTTTCGATTCAGTGATACTTTTGCTAAATATTACCTAAAGTGTTAACTTTTATAAGATTCAAGTGTGTCTTTGAGTCATCATTGTCAGCATATCAACCGATAGACGTCCACTGTTGGACATAGGCCTCCCCCAAGTGTCGCATCTCGCATCCATCGAATTCCGGCGACTCTCATCGGTATCGGTCTACCTTGTGGGCGGCCAACGAACGCTGTGCCTCCCAGTACTTGATCGCCTTACGTCCACATCGACCATCTATTCTACGAGCAGTAAGCCCTGCCCACTGCCACTTAATTTAGTTGATTCTTCGAGCTACGTCGACATTATACAAATCATTTATTCCGCACTGATTTAAAATTATCAAACAAATTAATTGATTTGATTCGACTAATGCTGACAAAGTGTGGAAAACTAATAGATAAGTCAAAGATAGTCATCACACAATGCTTTACGTAAATCACTTTATTGGAGTTGATAGGGATATACCGTACAATGCGTTCCAAATGAGAATAGGATCGCCCGCCATGTTGTGACGTCACGATTTACTGTCAAATCGAGGAAAGAAATTTTTAAACATTAATTATTTAATTTATTTATGAAATGTGAACGAAAAAAGTTTAATCAGAAGCCAGTTCTTCAATTTTACTCAAATCTGAGCTCTTCAATTTTGCCAAAATTTCTTCGATTTGACAGTACGACGAGATGTCAAAAGATACGAATCGGTCCTATTCTCATCTGGAACGCGTAGTATATTTAGGTATAGACGGTACCTATATCTCTACTACTACAATACAGAAAGCATTTATGGTTTACGATTTACCAACTGAAAAATTAATTAAGGTCTAAATTTAAAACTGCGTTAAGGACCTATAAGACTACGCGTTATTCAGCACACGATATTCAGACTCGTCTTAATTTTCATTCTGAGTAAGATAATCTGACCCTTAGTACACTACGTGATGTTGACTAAGACTATCGAGTAAAGAAGAATATCGAGTGGTGTAATAGACCCTTTATCCATTGAATACTAAAATGGTTTTAATTAAATAAATTTTGAAACGATATTGTAATTTCTAAAGATACACTGTGAGCTAAAATGTTTTTACAAAATATTGTGGCGTAAAAAAAAAGAAATCAGACAATATAATAAAAAGAAAAAAAAACCTAAAACACGACTACAACAAAAAAAACGACGATGAAAAAGTATGAAACATGATTTTCAGGATGCTGAAATAAACCAGGTTACTGGAGAAACAAGAACAGAACAAAAAGAAAAGCCTATATTTAGTTAATGCGAAACCTGATTATAATTAGTTTAAATATTGTTCAGAATCAGTAACTGAATGGATTCCAAGTGATTCCAATTGTTTTCACACCATGTTTTTTCCCAAAAATATTTTAAAAAGTCACAAGGTGGACACCATCGACACTAAGTACAACACAGGTCACGGCAGGTCATAGCAGACATTAGGCGTGGGCAAACAGCTGGGTGCAAGTGCAAAACAACCCCTCAGTCGCCTGGATGGCCCGCTGACTATGTATTTTTGCTATGACAAGCATAAAACTTTGTGATTTTTCATGATACAGTTATGAAATTTTGTACAAATAGAGCAGGCGCCAAACAGAGTTGAGTATGCAAAATATGAGGACTTTATTCTTTGAATAATTTTGGACTCAGAAAAGCATGCAGATTAGGATTCTGGATATTGCCAGGAGGTATATTGGCTGCATGCTTTTCTGAGTCCAAAATTATTTACAGAAGGCGGTCCTCATATTTTGCACACTCAACTCCCTTTGGCGCCTCCTCTAATAGGTTTTTTACATAAAAATACTAGACAGATGTTTCGGGTTTCACATATACTAAAAATAAGGTTATATAGGTATCAACCGCAACACTTTTGTAAAGTGTGAACTTTAGTAATATTGAAAAAAAAAATGTATTATAGAGCGAATTTGGATAAGCTTACCTTTTTATACAAAACATTTAAAAAATAAATGAATTTGAATCAACTACATAATTACGCTTGACAACTAAAAAAACGTGCATTAATTACGTGCAAAATATAAATCATTCGATCGTTAACTGATAAGTCCTGAAAATTACGCATTTACGATGCGATACCTTGGGATAACGCTGATAACGATACACGACGATGCCATCTTATCTGCACATCTATTAATTCTGATTCATGATACTGCTTGATGAAACATACGATTTGTAGTTATTGTTACTACGTCGTGTTTCAAGCCAAGACTTATCGTGATAAAATCAATTTTAGTTTCGAAAAAAAATGATATTGTGTGTTTTTTTTTTCATGGACAAGCCCACCATATTGTACTCCTTCGAAACGGCTTGGATCTTTAGAAATATTTTTACACATAAAAATTGGTGGTTAAATATTCTACAAAGTGAACATTGCATATGTAAATCAATCAATATTTCGCAAAGAAAATGGATTTAAAGCGCTTTTCGGGCGCTGCTGGCCGCAAATAAATGCACAGATTTGCGTACTGCCGCCTAGGCGGGTGCGAGAGGTTCGTCCACATAATTTTGGCCAGATGGTTCAAGGGACTATAAGCCTTAAGAGCCTATTCACTCTAGCCTTGAAGACACCCAAATTATAATCGGACGGGAAGACCGCAGCAGGCAAACTTAAAAGAAGTACAACCAACTTCAAAAAAATAACACCGAAATATGCAAAATTATACTATCTATCCTACTACTACACTACTACTAAACTAGACGCCTACCACAAGATCTAGTTCAAGAGAAAAGAATATTTGCCGAGCAATGGGAAACTACAGGTTAAAAATAATAACAGTACCTCTACCATGAGTTTATGAGTTTGTCGATACTCGATACCGACTACGTAAATATTTTGTATGGAAAATTTTGGTTCCGTAAGTGACCGCTAGAGGCGCTGTAAAATTTGCCATACAAAATATTTACGTAGTCGGTATCGAGTATCGACAAATACTATTGCTTTAAACTCATGGTAGAGGTACAGGGTTCCCTTTCTAATTGTAACACGTAACTTGCGAACGGACTAATAAGAATTAAATTACAATATTGATTCAAGTTAAGAATAAAAAATAGAAAATTAATTGAATAAGGGCAGATTTATTGTAAGTCATTTGCCTTCGTTTATAATTTTAACAATTAGTTTTTTTTTAAGTTTCCTTATTGCAATTGCTATTGCTACTTGAGAGAAATCCGTGTTATAAAATACTTTTATAATTTGTAATATAACATAGCAACGTTGATTCACAACCCGAATACGAAAACACCACACAGTTTATGTAAACTGTGCAAGACCAAATGACTGTAAACAATTCTCGATAATTGACAAAATAGTGCTAACCTCCCAAATAAATATCACCATATTTTGTAAAGATCTTTAGGTACATGTATATACGTATTATTTAGATATACGTAGGTTTCTACGTATTCTTCTAGCAATCAAACCGTCTTTTTCAATACACATTTTCTGAAAATCCGCTCCTATCCACTTTTAATTACGCAATTAACTAGTGCACGGGACCCCTCATGAACTTGTATTGAGCGATCTGCCAAGACTGGCGAAATATAGCAAAAGCTGTTTGGCCACGTGTGTTAGGATATTTAATAAAATCCCAAGTGAAATTAAAATTTTAGATCTTAGATTATTAACCTCTCGTATGCCGTAATTAGAGACACAATTAAAAAGCCATTGTGTCTCGCGTAGATCTGCGTTCCGGCATACAACGGGTTAATAAAAAAAACTATATGCATGATATGGCAAGCACTCATAATTAATAATAATAATAAAAATAATATATAAGCACTCATAATTTTTATAGTTTAAAAGAATTTTTTGACATGTAAAGATTTTTTTTTTTTGAAATGTAATTTTTCTGACATAATAATTTTTTGACATGTAATATTTTTCTTTTGTTAGGTAATAATTTTTTTTGACATGTAATAATTTTTTGACATAAGTATAATATTTTTTTCTTTGACATAATAATTTGTAAAATATTTGCGTGCAAAACATGTAAGTATGCTCTAATAATTTTTGACTTAACATCATTGTACACCATGTTTTATGCAAATAAAAAATTGATTGATTGATTGATCACGATCTCACCTCTGCCATTGTATTTATCGTGTCGGGCTGGTCGCCAAGCAACCCTCACGAGTCACTGGTCAACCGCCATTTACCGAAAAATTATAAATATTCGAAAGGAAACGTGATTGTTGGAAATAATGGAAGGAGGTAAATACAGACTAGCTATAATAATAAAGGTTTGCTTGTACATAATAATATTACCATGCTTGTACCCTGTTCCCGATGCCGCTAGACTATTTTTATATTTTTTAATGTTTTTTTTTTTAGTAATATTTAAAATATAAATAATCTGCACGAATATAATAAAGAGGTAAAGTTTGTTTTTTTGTTTGTCTAGATGTGCTGGTCCGATAGCTAAAATTTTTTTCACCGATAGAAAGCTGATTTTTATTCCTGACATAAGCTATATTTTAAGTACGCGGGCGAAGTCGTGGGCAAAAGCTAGTATGTATAATAGAAAATAAATAACAATAATAAATGTTTGATCGAATATAGTACATTATGTATGATATAAGTGTGTAATGTTAGTGATTACCGACGAGGCGGTATTTAGACCCGAGCCGTGGCGAGGGTCTTTAGAGAGCCGAACGGTAATCACTAATTACTCACGTGTATCAAACGATGTTTTTCAATACACATGTGAAGAAAATAACTATAAAAGTAGTAAACTTTTGTGGCGGTAAAAATCTGTTTTTCTTTTATTTACCTTTCAATACACTCACTGAAATGAATAAACAAGGGTTGACCGGCGACTTATGGGGGACGACCTGCGCCCAGCCTGATACGATACATGTAATATCATTATGGCGGGGGATAGGTCGAACAATAAGGTTTTAACTAAGTACATTATAGCACTAGCGCGTAATGGTAATCAAAATGTCATAGTTTGGTAACAAGGGTCTTTATGTACCTAAGTGCAGTGCAATAAGAGTCACTTTCTGAGCAAGTGTATTGAAAAAGATTATTATTATATCCGTATTCAAATCCGAAACATACCCACTACATCCTTACTATGTATTCTATCATCATACAATGTTATTGACGTCAGAATTTTCCCCTTACAAGCGTGTACAACACAATGGACACTTCACAAATATTGACATTAAACACTGAACTAATGAACGATCAATCTCCATTAGTTGAGCTGTTGTGAGATTATCTTACTAAAACAATACGGTACTTGGAAATGCACGCGGCCATTCTGAAAGTGGTATTCTTTTTGCGTTGTTTAAAGATTAAAGTTCAGGTAAAATTAAATTACAATCTTAGTAAGCGTTTTTTATGGTACGGGGGATGGGCATTTTTATTTTATTTTATTATTAAGGCACACCAACAATTTGTTTACAATATTTTTCCATTTAACATGCAGAAGATTGGACAGTGCAAAATGCAAACAAACCAATTACAGGCGTGCACAACATTCACAAATGCGTACCTAAATTCTAATAAAAAAATAATATCAATTAAAATATGAGATTACTATTCACAATAAAAAAAAATTATAAATAAGGACAATTTACATTATACATATACTACAATACAACTAAGAATTAAAAACAAATAAATTAATAATAAGCGTTAGAGAATAAGTACTGAAATGTGGGAAAAATTCAGTACCAGGGCTTCATATGTCATGGCCAGATCTTAGATGTCCTATATCTGTATATAGGATATTTTGTTACAAAGGGAGAAAGTGGGTCAATGCAACCGAGGCGAAATTCACCCGAGCCGTAGGTGATGGTGTTATGGAGCCCAGTGCTGCAGTGACAAACCACGTATATATCAAAAAAACCTACAAGATTCACTTATGAATTGATCATTTACACTTTTACTGGACGGACTTTAAAAGATTTTGACCTCTGAATTTATTTCGGTGTTCTCAGGTTAATCAGCTAGGAAATACCGGCCTCATCTAGTTAAATTTTAGGAAACATCATTTACAATATTTTCCTCTAATATTTTAAAAGCAGTGGTGGGTTTGAGTGTAACCTTAGGTGCGCTATGGCGAAAAAAAGTCCCAAATAAATTTTAACCAAAAAATTTTTTTTTTTATTGAAAGCCCAAATTAGGACTAAGTTCCAAAACTTTTTTTTAACCAAAAGAAATTTTCTTTGTTAGTTTTCTTTGCTGCTCAAAGTGCCCCTAAGCGTATACTCGAACTCCTAAAAATCCGCCCCTAAGACGACCCACTGACCCAGTGGTGACGAAATAAATTGTATGCAGGTGACACAAAGTCCTGGCTACCGTAGGCACGAGCTTGCAGACGACGAGCAATGGGTAGATCGTCGTCCGCCCGCCCGGTAAGGACCGAGCCCGAGTCATCGATGGCGCGTAGTGTTACACACACGCCTCAAAGAGATGTCAGGTATTTTATAAAGAGCTATGCAAATAATACCGCATAACTGCAAAACATCAAATGCTGATAGATATAGGTATGCCATTGAAAGTCATAATGAGGATCATGAAACAACACATTCAGTGATAAGAGTAATTAGTGAGATTAGCAAGACAACAGGTAATAAGTCCAAAATGTGCACAATAACACTCGGATCCTATCGTTAAAGGATACTGGCCACGTGTTTCAAACTTTAAAACCGCCTTTTCTTAGGGTGAGTTGCACCATTTAACTATAACGATAACAAAGCTCTTGCTCCGCCCAAGAGCGAGGGATGTCATTAGATGATTTTCTCAAAAAAAAAGGTGTGAAATGCATGGCAAATACTTAGAAGTAGGAACGTTTTTATAGCATTTAGCAAACAAATGATTTACCATTTTATGAGTGAGTTGCACCATTTAACTATAACGATAACAAAGCCGTTAAAACAGTTGTCAAATCGTCGAATTGACCAATAGGCGGCCGTTTCACGGCTGGTTATGGTTTGGTTATCGTTATAGTTAAACGGTGGAACTCACCCTTAGTAAAATATGTTTCCATTCATGAGCACTTTCACTTCCTCATCATCATCATCATTTCAGCCGAAGGACGTCCACCGTTGGACATAGACCTCCCCAAGTGTCGCCACAACGAACGGTCGTGCGCGTCTCGCATCCACCGCATTCCCGCGACTCTCACCAGGTTATCGGTCTACCTTGTGGGAGGCCTTCCAACCCTGCGTTTTTCGGTGCGCGGTCGCACTTCTAGAACCTTTCGGCCCTATCGGCCATCCGTTCTACGTTCACTTATGTGATAAATCAAACACTTCAGGATAAATTGTATAAATATTTTATTCACTTTGATCAACACAATTTCATACTTATCGTTCTATTAACAATCATTTACAAATACACAGATTAGTCGGACATGTTTTCTGTTCAACGACTCAAAGCAGACTGACTCTGTCCAAAATGACAGTAACAAACTCAGTGTTTCCCTACCACAAACTTTCACAAACACTCGGTCGACTAACCGACCAATCAGAGCAAAGTAAAGAGTACGTAACATCAATTGACTAACTAATATACATTAGAGTTTATCTAATAATTAACTGCAAGTAAATATTTCATTTTAACAATTATGATATATTTATACAAAACTAATCCATAAAGTCTAATATTATAAATTATTACTTAATATCTACAACGAATGTCTAAAGTTCATGTAACTACTAGCGCCATCTATCGCTTATCATTGGAAGTTGAACGATTTATGAATATTTTCTTTAAAAATCATTACATTCGGCCATCCGACATCGTGCGATCTCCTGACGCACGATTACAATTAAAATGATAGGATATTTTCATTAAAATTATGAAACTTAATTCCAGTTCTACAAGGAACTGAGTCTTACATTCATAATCATTACATTCGGCTTAGTCTTGATTATTTGCTTTATCGTCACGTCATATGTTTATAACATTCTCATCACACGAAGAATAGAGTTTTTTTTTTTTGTCAAAAGCTTTTCTCTATATCCGAGTTTATATAAGGTCGGAGGAAAGTATGCTTCTAAATGTTATTCCTCAGTTTGCCAAAATCGGTAATTACAGTAATTTTATACTTAAAACTTTGTTTTTTTTTCAATGGATCTATGGATTTTAAAATGAGGCAAATTCAATTTTACCCTCATAATTGCAATCAGATCTACTAATCTTTATTAAACCACTTATGCTGTAGGCTGTATCAAGGATTTTACTGATAACGGAAGTATCTTTTTGCTCGTCTAACCCAGATATTGGCGCTCACTTCATATCTTAAACTTTTTAACGTATTTTACTTCGTAATGTTTATCATTTAAAGGCACTCTGATCCTGGTAGTTTTGTGGCAGTCTGTCTAGTGGGACATTTAACAGAATTAATAACACGCCATAGGCATATGTTTCCTTGGTGTTCGTCATAGGAATCATTTTATTTTGCTAGGGGATTTAAAATAGTGGTTATACATTTTAGCAAAACCGCGCTCAACCTTAGACAAGATACAGCGTTAAAAACAAAGTCAATACCATGACTATCGCAAAAGCTCTTGATAGTAGGGTATCTAAAAGAAATCCATGATTGCAGTATTATTCAAGTTAATAAACTACTGTCAAATATGTTTTATAACCAACACTCAATTAGGTACTCAAAACCATTGGTCAATGTTAATTATGTGAGACTGTAAGCATAAAGTAAAATTGATCAGCTTTTTGTTCGAAAGTGTTCTTCATTATTTACGCGCACTGAATTCACTTCATGTCATTAGGTTTTTCATCGGGTTCAGCTATAAGAATTTGAAATCTAGATCTTATTCATTTAATCCTAAGCAAATGCTGGCGCTTGCTCTCTCATTTTGTTTCTATTGTGTCTCTAGTCAAAGTATTCGAAAATTTGATATTTAGATCAATTCTCGTCTCAATACTATAAACAGAAACAGTATTCGTCTTAATTTCTGTGGAAAACATGATATTACGACTTAAGGTATCGACATACGCGTCCTAGATCTTACACTCTCAGTGGTTAAATGAAACTCACAAATCTGTAGCCACCATGTTGCTACATGTTGTGTGGCGACTCGTTTAGTCAGAGTTCATTACTTTCATTATTTGAAAGCATAATATAAAACAGAAACTTAAGCATTTAGAATAAAAGTGATCCTTCAGCTAGAGGCTAAGGGCTTAATTATACTAATATTATCTCTCAAATAATATTAGCAGCATATGTGCGTGATTTCGTACCAAGTAAAGGTTCTAATAATGAAGTTCGGATCGCACTGTTCGTCAAACTTTATTTTTATTTGAAACCTTGAAATTGGTCCTCTACTCTAGTGTATGGATTTTCAATCCATCTTCCCCTTAACGAAATAAATAACGATGTAATATTTAGCTCTATTTAAATCATTCATTGTATCATAATCATCTTAGGAACCGGCTTCGATTTCAGTCTGGACGACGAGAACTAGTTATGGTCATGTAATAGTATATATTTTATCCTACTTGTAAAATAAATATCATTGTGTTCTCTATCTATGGAATCAGTCTCTGCTACAGTATGCACACGTCACAGGAATTGAAAACGTGTAATAAATCCATTTCCTCGTCTACAATTTAATGGTTTGGCTCAATTCCTAATAGATTTATCATTAATCCCGTGTGTTTAAATTTCTATCTGCAGCTCTTTTACTTATATGTTATCCGTATATAAGCATTAATTTGTCGTAATAATATTCACATAAGTTACACCTTAATTCTTACTAGCTAACATTTCTGCTTGAAACCGACCATAATTCTGCTCATTAGATAAAATCATTTTAGTTTAGTTTACTAATTCGTCACTTAATGCTAACTTACAAAACTTGGCAAGGTTTCGTAAATTTTCTATTTTCTCTTGGTAAGACTAGCAAGTTTTTGAGACAAATTGTATAGTCAGTTTCTGATCCTACTTGCTTAATACAAATCAATTATAATTACTCTTTCTAATCAAACTTAAATACTCTCAAAATTTACAGAAGTGATAGAACTCCCGTATCACAAAGTTCCAATGGATATGTTCAAACCTCGATACTTGTAACGCTTTCCTCCTTGAAAATCATTCAACCACTCTCTTAGACCAACGTGGGGTACCTCTTCGCTTCTTGCATCGTGGTGGTGTCTTATTCCTTCCAAATCGTCTCTTTGCATCATTTTTCTTCAAGTCTGTACTGTTTGAACCAGGAACTATCTATTTGTTCAATAAGACTGGCAATTTTTCCTTCTGTAGTTCTGTCGGAATCCAAGTCCTCAAAAATAAAAAAATCTGTGGTTAAAACATTTACAGGAAATAGTACTTGTATCGTTCATTTGAAACTCTTTTTTAAGAATCAAATCCCAGTGTTAAATTATACTTTCAATTCAATTTATCTATACCTATAATATCTTCAAAAACTATAACAGAATGTTCAAATCTCATCCAATAAACAGTTCAAATATGATATGAATAAACTTAATAAATTATTCAATTCATTTACAACATCTGCATTAAGCCAACGTAGTCAGACTAAAATCACATTAATAGGTAAATTCATACGTTACTTACGCTCTTGAGGATAATTTCATCTGCACCGGGCACACTTAACCCGAATCTTAATTGGCTCATCTGGCCAAATCAAATGGCCCACTTGGCCTCAGATGGCCCACTTGGCCTCAAATGGCCCACTTGGCCTCAAATGGCCCACTTGGCCTCAAATGGCCCACTTTGCTCCAAATGGCCCACTTGGCCTCAAATGGCCCACTTGGCCTCAAATGGCCCACTTGGCCTCAAATGGCTCACTTGGCCTCAAATGGCCCACATGGCCTCAAATGGCCCACTTGGCCTCAAATGGGCTCGCTTAGCTTCATCAAAGGCATGCTTGCCTCATCCCTCATTAAGGCTCGCTTGGTCTTATTAAGGCTCACTTGGCTTCGTCAAAGGCACGCTTAGCTTCATCAAAAGCACGCTTGGCTTCATCAAAGGCACGCTTAGCTTCATCAAAGGCACGCTTGGCTTCATCAAAGGCACGCATGGCTTCATCAAAGGCACGCTTGGCTTCATCAAAGGCACGCTTGGCTTCATCAAAGGTACACTTGGCTTCATTAAAGGCACGTTGGGCCTCATCAAAGTCACGTTTGGCCTCATCAAAGGCACGCTTGGCCTCATCAAAGACACTCTTGGCCTCATCAAAGCACTGAAATCAATTCAAAACATTTCAAATGAACCATCATTAAGGCTCGCTTGGTCTTATTAAGGCTCGCTTGGCTTCGTCAAAGGCACGCTTGGCTTCATCAAAGGCACGCTTGTCTTCATCAAAGGTACACACTTAGCTTCATCAAAGGCACGTTTGGCCTCATCAAAGGCACGTTTGGCCTCATCAAAATCACGCTTGGCCTCATCAAAGATACTCTTGGCCTCATCAAAGCACTGAAATCAAATCAAAACATTTCTAATGAACCATTTACAGACTCTTAAATTGCCAAGAAGTCAGTAAGTCAGCAAATTGACGGTAATTACATATTCCAAAGTGTAGATCTCTATGGAGAAGAAATTCCATTTACAGCCTTTTAAATCGTGTTATACATATACAAACTCAGTTTTAACTTTGTTCTCTCAAATTCATTTATTGTTTGTCATAGGTGGAAATTTAGTTCATAAAACAACAGTACAAAATAAATATCATTTATCATTTAAGACTTATCATTTATCATCTATCATTTATCTTTTATCGTTTAACATTTATAAATAAATAAATTTATCATTTATCATCATTTATCATTTACTATTTATCATTTATCGTTTATCGTTTAACATTTATAAATAAATAAATTTATCATTTATCACTGATCACTGACCACCTATCACTGATCGCTTATCACCGATCACTAATCACTGATCACTAATCACTAATCACTGGTCACTGGTCACTAATCACTGGTCACTAATCACTGGTCACTAATCACTGGTCACTAATCACTGGTCACTAATCACTGGTCACTAATCACTGGTCACTAATCACTGGTCACTAATCACTGGTCACTAATCACTGGTCACTAATCACTGGTCACTGGTCACTAATCACTGGTCATTTATCATTCATTATATATCATTTATCATTATTGTGACATACTAATAAGGGGTACAACATGTTTTTACAACTATGCGTCGAAACGAAAGGGAAATTATCGTGCCACACAAAGTAATCCGAGGCAACAATGACAATTATCGCTTTGGGAAATAGGAAAATTTTACATATAAACTGTTTTTTTTTTTAATCTATCACTATACGAATTCGATGAAATTAAATAAAGGAAAAGCAACCCAATTTGAAATATAGAAACTAAAATGAATCACCAGCATTTAAGAGGTGTTTAGTCTTGTCAACGTTCGATTACGAACATGACGCGCATATCTGTACCACTCAGTTCACACATTTGAAGGGAATCGAATGATTCAATACACGAGCCTGTCACCATCAGTAAGAAATTTGGGTGAGTATGATACTGGTCTAAAATACTTGGCACATTTGGCTAAAAAATAAACAAATAAATAAATCTCGAGCTCACTTAGCTTCAATTTAGGCACACATAACCTCTTGTCTGAAGTAACACTAGCACACATGGGAAAAAGAATAAAAAATATCTCGAGCTCATTTATCTTCAATTTAGGCACACAACTTCTTGGCTTAAAGTAACACTTGCACACTTTGGTGACAAAAAAAAAATATCTCGAGCTCACTTAGCTTCAATTTAGGCACACATAACCTCTTGTCTAAAATCACACTAGTACACTTGGAAAGACAAAAATATATTTTTCGAACTCATTTATCTTCAATTTAGGCACACATAACCTCTTCCTGTTATCACTGCACATATTTGTAGGCATATCCCACTTCTGAAATGTGATAAATCAAACACTTCAGGATAAATTGTATAAATATTTTATTCACTTTGATCAACACAATTTCATACTTATCGTTCTATTAACAATCATTTACAAATACACAGATTAGTCGGACATGTTTTCTGTTCAACGACTCAAAGCAGACTGACTCTGTCCAAAATGACAGTAACAAACTCAGTGTTTCCCTACCACAAACTTTCACAAACACTCGGTCGACTAACCGACCAATCAGAGCAAAGTAAAGAGTACGTAACATCAATTGACTAACTAATATACATTAGAGTTTATCTAATAATTAACTGCAAGTAAATATTTCATTTTAACAATTATGATATATTTATACAAAACTAATCCATAAAGTCTAATATTATAAATTATTACTTAATATCTACAACGAATGTCTAAAGTTCATGTAACTACTAGCGCCATCTATCGCTTATCATTGGAAGTTGAACGATTTATGAATATTTTCTTTAAAAATCATTACACTTAGTAATTTCTAATACTAGTAGGTTCTATTTATTTATATACGTACCTACACCACACAATATTATTACTTTATACTTTATGTTCTATGCTTCGCTTTTGCGCTCTTTGCTTTCGTATATTCTCCTACATATTATACGGCAAATAAAAAATCACAGACAATTAACTTAATATATCCTCTTTGGTCCAATTGGGGTCGATTTTTGAACAACCAAAATATAAAAAGAAAACGAAAGATAGGTAGGAAATTCGTTTATAAACCTTTAAATACAATTGAGTACTCTTTTCAGTTAAATAAGAAACTTATTTGATGTTACACTTACACCCCCTTATTAATTTTTTTTTAGAGGCAAGTATTCGAGTCAATTTTCAAGTTTATTTTTACTCAAGCTACACAATTCTTTCGTTGGAACTTTAACACTAATTAACTGTTTTTGAGGGTAGTTCTGAAAAACTAATTTAATGTTTATCATTTTAATTTATTCATTTTGATATAATTATATTTGTGTTGGTGCAAGTTTACTAACCAAAGGAATAAGTTTCTCTCATGAAATCCATCAAAACCCCTTAAATTGTTTTATGGGACAGTTTAGAATAACTAATATTGATATTATAACCTAATTTACTGTGTGCTAACACACTTGCACAGCTTTTAAAAATTCTTTCCCATTCTTTCTTTTTTAAATTTTTTCTTTTGCTCCATGTTAAAGTAGCATTCTACTGAATGCTACTTTATCATGGAGCATACACATATATTTTTTTTAACTTTTACGCGGGTTAAGCCACTTTTAGACGCTACAACAAAATACAAATAAATTAAGATTTTTTGTGAGTCGAAAGGTTTTTTACTCTAATTTCTCTTTCCTTTTCAAATACAATATTTTTTTTTATAATGGATAGGCTCGCGTTTGACCACTATCTCACTTGATGGTAAGCGATGATGTGGCCGACGATGGAGCACGCTTGCCTAGAAGCAATCTATTCACTCTTGACTTAAAGACCCCTAGGTTATAGCTATCAGGAAACACAGACTCCGGCAGGGAATTCCATTCTTTAGCTGTACGCATAATGAATGTGTTCCCAAAACGCTTTGTACGTAAAGGTGGGATGTCCACCATGTACCGGTGGCGCAACGCCGTACGTCTTGTGGTCCGATGATGGAACGGACGGAATAAAGTAAACACAAACCTGTTTCAAAAACGGAGACACTTTCTTCTCATTTTTCACTTCAACATTTTCCGGTAGTTCACCCATATTGTTTATTTCTACAATAAATTCTCCTACTTCGCGAACTTTTATAATATTCTGGTATTCATTGTTTCCCACGACACGTTCACTGCACAACACAGCCGCTGGACAAAGGACGCGTTATCAACGAATCGAAGCGATATTACTGTACAGATTAGATAAATCTCACTCTGATACCGTGATGATTAATTTTAAAACGTTTCTGTCGAGTTGCAGACGAGTACTGTTTAGTAAGTTCTCACTAAGTGCTCTGTTTGCCGTTTCTGGGGATGTACAGCTTAAGTACATCGTACAGTCATTGTTAAAATAGGTTCGTCACCAACAAAAAGTTTCATTTTTGTTTGCTTCGGTTAATTCTGAATGGATTCTTCTTTTTACTTCTTTTAATAATTAGAACTGTCTCCACGTTATTGTCTAATGTGAAATCTGAAGTACCTAAATTATAAATATGAAAGATTTAATTTACTTAAGTTTATTTCATTAGGTATTATTACATTCATACGTATACGCATGCCTTTTGCACACGGACAAAAGGAAGACTATGTATGTTATCTTACTTTTGTCTTTTGGCGGAAAACCATCAATGAGATACACACGCCAGGAAAAGGAGTGCCTTATCTTTCATATTAATACGTTTCGTACATCTGATCCATGGAACACAATCTAACTATGTATTTTGTGACAATAGTGCTCCATGATCTAACCATACACACACGCCGCTTACGAGTACTACACTCCTGGCTTTTCGAAGAACATCACCAATAAGATCTATGTATATTGATGTAGGCTTTACCACAATTTATTATATTTTTGTATCCGGTGGGTGGCCCGACAGGGCCCCACTGGTCGACGGACATCATGGCGCATGAAAAAACAACCACGTGCTTGTCATTTCTCACACTTTACTCTAAATAATAATCTTATGAAGTTTTACTTATTATTTTCTAGTAAGTAGGTATGATGAAAAAGTCGTTTGATACACGTGGGCCATTGTATCACACACATGCTGGACATTTGTTGCGCTTAATTCTGTCTTCACGACCAACTCTCTTACTTTTTTTATCCCTTCTTTAGACTTTCCTTTGTCAAATGATTTTAGTCTTCAATACAAGTCTGCTCAGTATAATAGCTTGACAGGTTCTAAACTCCTAACTTTGTAAAGAAAACAATTTGAAAAGTGACGAAGATATTAACTTCTTCACTGTACATCTATACAAGCGATTCGTCATTGACAGTGATATTAATATGGTCATATATCAGCCATTTTGTCCGTTGTTGTTGTGTGTCAGTTTGTATGAAAGCCTTTTGTTTCAGAAACGTGATCTTGTAGATTATTGTCTTTTTTTCATGACTGAAGCGTATGTCGTTTGTAGTGTGATTAAGGATGGTAGCATTATTGAAGGTTGTAAAAAATAGCTGTAGGTTGTTGAAAAAAATTGATATAAAATTACATTAATGAATTCATATTATTCATACCAATTAAAAGTACTTGAAAAGCCGTTCATAAATGTAAAGGACTATCGAAGCTAAATTATCTCTCATACTTAATTACCTAATAAGATAATGTTATGCATTAAAAATCTATAGAAATCTTACACCTGGCACTTCAATGAAAGATAACAGCTTTCTCTATTATCCAATTTAGTACTTATCTATTACTATATATTTATACTACAATGCCTTGTGGAATTGTACCTACCTACAAAGTTCTTTTACTCGACTGGATTTCCTCACAAACCCCGTCTATTTTCGGACCAGTCTAAAGTTCCTCGTCCCGTAACTAGATGGCGTTGAGCTGTGACGTCACGTTTCTGAATCGCGGTGTTAAGATTCTCCGCCGTTGAATCACCCACGCGCGGTTTTGTATTGAATTCATACTTACCTGGCATAGGGGATACCGTGATCAAGAAGGCGGTTCCCCCAGGGCGAGGCCTTTCCATTGCACTGCGGTTAGGTTGACCCCTGCGATTATCCCTAATGTGGATAACTCGGATGCGTTATTTTTGGTAGTGGGGACTGCGTACGCGCTGTCCCCCTGAGAAAACTTATGAAAGTAAATGAAAGTTATTAAAACTAGTTCGACCTCACTATCAGCGATTGAGTCACTGCTTACCGTCACGTAGGATCGCAGTCGAGCACTAGTTTGTTTGTATTATCAATAAAAAAAAAACGATTTTATTTTAATTAATTTTAAATTTGCAACAATACGAATCATGATTATAATGAACAATGCTATTTAAAGAAGAGTTCATTTACCCACATCGAAATATTAAAAAAATGCTATTTTATATTGATTTATGCTACAGCTAGCATCCTACGCTCAAAACATGATAAAAAGGTAGCAGATGTTGATATTTAAGTAACAAATATTTTAACTTTTTCGACTTTTTTTCTTTGGTCTATCAATATCATCGTAATTTTTGTGTACGTAATTCGGAAAGTACAATGCGTTCCAAATGAGAGTAGGATCGCCCGCCATGTTGTGACGTCACGATTTACTGTCAAATAGAGGAAATAAATTTTTAAACATTAATTTACGAAAAATTTAATTTATTTATGAACTGAGAACGAAAAAAGTTTAATTAGAATCTAGTTCTTCAATTTTACTCATCTCTAAGTTCTTCAATATTGCCAAAATTTCTTCGATTTGACAGTACGACGAGACGTCAAAACATAGGAATCGGTCCTATTCTCATTTGGAACGCGTAGTAACTATTTCATTTTAATTAAACAGAATAGTTGGTTTTCCATTTGAAATACATTCTAATGTTTTCCCAGTATTTGGCAGTAAATGTTTCGAGTCGACCATTAATTTCGGTATATTGGGTTATTTTAAAAGTCTGTGATTATTATTATCAACATGAACAACGCCGACCAAATAAATACTTATTTTTTTAAAAAACGACTGACTATGTTTTCCATAAAAAATTACCTGTATTACCATATAAATTACCATTTTTAATAGGTTTTTTTGAAGTGAAAACTTCTTTAGCGGCGTTGAGCACTTTTTCTGTAATGGGTATAAAATCTTAAACTCGCGTCAGGACACGTGACCTGATCGAAAAAGCGTAAGACGGATGGAGAGTAGACAGCTATCCCTTATCGCGCGTTGTGAAAGGGGGCTAGACGGAAAAAATTCTCACGAAAAATTGTACCGACACTTTTACTGTCAAAATATAAATCCAAGATGGCGGCTGCAAGAAATTATCAACTTTTTCGTCATGGGTGTCGTTTTCATGGTTTTCGAGGGTGTTGAAACCGATGGTACTGTCAAAATATAAATCCAAGATGGCGGCTGCAAGAAATTATCAAATTTTCCGTCATGGGTGTCGTTTTCATGGTTTTCGAGGGCGTGGAAACCGATGGTACTGTCAAAATGTAAATCCAAGATGGCGGCTGCAAGAAATTATCAACTTTTTCATCATGGGTGTCGTTTTCATGGTTTTCGAGGGTGTTGAAACCGATGGTACTGTCAAAATATAAATCCAAGATGGCGGCTGCAAGAAATTATCAACTTTTTCGTCATGGGTGTCTTTTTCATGGTTTTCGAGGGTGTTGAAACCGATGGTACTGTCAAAATGTAAATCCAAGATGGCGGCTGCAAGAAATTATCAACTTTTTCGTCATGGCTGTCGTTTTCATGGTTTTCGAGGGTGTTGAAACCGATGGTACTGTCAAAATATAAATCCAAGATGGCGGCTGCTAGAAATTATCAACTTTTTCGTCATGGGTGTCGTTTTCATGGTTTTCGAGGGCGTTGAAACCGATGGTACTGTCAAAATATAAATCCAAGATGGCGGCTGCAAGAAATTATCAAATTTTTCGTCATGGGTGTCGTTTTCGTGGTTTTCGAGGGTGTTGAAACCGATAGTACTGTCAAAATATAAATCCAAGATGGCGGCTGCAAGAAATTATCAAATTTTTCGTCATGGGTGTCGTTTTCATGGTTTTCGAGGGTGTTGAAACCGATAGTACTGTCAAAATGTAAATCCAAGATGGCGGCTGCAAGAAATTATCAAATTTTCCGTCATGGGTGTCGTTTTCATGGTTTTCGAGGGCGTGGAAAACGATGGTACTGTCAAAATGTAAATCCAAGATGGCGGCTGCAAGAAATTATCAACTTTTTCATCATGGGTGTCGTTTTCATGGTTTTCGAGGGTGTTGAAACCGATGGTACTGTCAAAATATAAATCCAAGATGGCGGCTGCAAGAAATTGTTAACTTTTCCGTCATGGGTGTCGTTTTCATGGTTTTCGAGGGTGTTGAAACCGATGGTACTGTCAAAATGTAAATCCAAGATGGCGGCTGCAAGAAATTATCAACTTTTTCGTCATGGGTGTCGTTTTCATGGTCTTCGAGGGCGTGGAAACCGATAGTACTGTCAAAATGTAAATCCAAGATGGCGGCTGCAAGAAATTATCAACTTTTTCGCCATGGGTGTCGTTTTCGTGGTTTTCGAGGGTGTTGAGACCGATGGTACTGTCAAAATATAAATCCAAGATGGTGGCTGCAAGAAATTATCAAATTTTCCGTCATGGGTGTCGTTTTCATGGTTTTCGAGGGCGTGGAAACCGATGGTACTGTCAAAATGTAAATCCAAGATGGCGGCTGCAAGAAATTATCAACTTTTTCGTCATGGGTGTCGTTTTCGTGGTTTTCGAGGGTGTTGAAACCGATAGTACTGTCAAAATGTAAATCCAAGATGGCGGCTGCAAGAAATTGTTAACTTTCCGTCATGGGTGTCGTTTTCATGGTTTTCGAGGGTGTTGAAACCGATAGTACTGTCAAAATATAAATCCAAGATGGCGGCTGCAAAAAATTATTAAATTTTTCGTCATGGGTGTCGTTTTCATGGTTTTCAAGGCTGTTGAAACCGATAGTATTGTCAAAATGTAAATCCAAGATGGCGGCTGCAAGAAATTATCAACTTTTTCCTCATGGGTGTCGTTTTCGTGGTTTTCGAGGGTGTTGAAACCGATAGTACTGTCAAAATTTAAATCTAAGATGGTGGCTGCAATAAATTATCAACTTTTTCGATATGGGTGTCTTTTTCATGGTTTTCGAGGTTGTTGAAGCCGATAGTGCTGTCAAAATGTAAATCTAAGATGGCGGATGTCAGAAATTATCAACTTTTTCGTCATGAGTGTCGTTTTCATGGTTTCGAAGATGTTGAAATAGTGCTGTCAAAATGTACATAAAATAGGATAGTGTTTTTTAGTTATATTGTATTGGCTAGACGGAAAAAATTCTCACGAAAAGTTGTAACGACACTTTTTCTGTAGTAAGCTATTGTAAGCCGTGCGGCGTGCGCATGTTTCTCTGTCTTTCTCTCTTTCTCTCTCTTATAGAAAGCAAGCCAGAACGGAACTTCGTTCCATCCGGGTGTCCCTTGACACCTCAGTAGTTTTTCGGAGAGATAAACTTTTTAATGTAAAATAATTGTAATAGTTTTAAAGTGTTAAATTTTTAATGTAGGTAATATAAATTGTCATGTTTGTGTACGATAGCGCAATAAATGAATATTGTATTCTACCACATAAATGATAGTACTTTTATACTGATAAAGCAATTGGTGCAAAATTATTCCCTAACCATTCCAAAATATCAAACATGCTCAACGTTAATAATCAAGTTTTCACTTCTGCCGGCACTCCCGGAGTGCAACCCGTCTTTTTTTTTAATAATTGCACTGCTGTCATCGCATATAATTATTGTCATCCACATCATCATCACTTCAGCTAAAAGATGTCCACTGTTGGACATACGCCTCCCCTAAGTGCTGTCACAACGAGCGGTTCTGTGCTGTATGTACACACATCCATCGGATTCCCGCAACCTTCACCAGGTCATCGGTCCACCTTGTGTGACGCCTTCCAACGCTGCGTCTTCTGGCACGCTTTCGCGGGGTGTATGTAATTAATTTTAATTCAACATAAAAGAGGGGGCTGGTTTTTACCTCGGTCAGAGATTAAGTATTGCCATACAACGTGGCAATGCCGCCAGCCTCTTGGGCACACTTCCAGTCGACAGCGATGCGGAGGAGTTTTATGACGCCATATTTTATTAGGGAGTAAGTAGCTTTTAGTGTGTATAGTTAGGTTAAGCATACTTAAATATATATTATTTTAATATTTAAGTTTATTATGTACATATTTTGTTGCTTTAAATTGTAAACAAAATAATTAAAATAAAATAAAATTAAACATAAAAGATATATTTTTTACTAATTCGCAAAAGCTAATTAATCCATCCTTTATTGTTAAAGATATGCACAGGAAGCCTATCACAAAACGTGCTAGTTCAACAAATATAACTAATTCCATTATCATGTTTACGTTTCTTTCAATTACCTACTTAGTACAATACCTTATTAAGTTTTATGTCCTAAACGCAATCCAATGACTGGTTAATCTCGTAATCTTGTTTTCCTGAAAGCCTGATAATCAGACAATTGACCGTGGTAAATGTTTTTTATGTTACTAAGACGTAACATACCTCATCAAAGACAATAAAAATACAACAACTTTCCTTTCTTGAAAACTACGAAAAAAGACATCTTATTTCATAGTTAAAATAAAAATAAAATTCATTTAATTAGGACAATAGTGATCCATATTTTGTTATTATTACAAATAACTTATATTCTAGTATTATTATCAGTGATATGAAATTTTATTATTAAGAAAACAAAGGATCCAGGCAGAAAAATAGGTTACCACCTAATCACCCTCCACAACACAAAATGGCTAATATTTGGCTTAAGGCTTATAGTCCCTTGAACCATCTGGCCAAAATTATGTGGACGCACCTCTCGCAGCGGCCTAGGCGGCAATACGCAAATCTGTGCATTTATTTGCGGCCAACAGCGCCCGTAAAGCGCGCGGCTGACCTTTAAATCCATTTTCTTTGCGAAATATTGATTGATTTACTTAAGCAATGTTCACTTTGAAGAATATTTAACCACCAATTTTATGTGTAAAAATGTTTCTAAAGATCCAAGCCGTTTCGAAGGAGTAAGTATGGAAAAGTTGCGAAATATTTTTTTTAGACAAAAGTATTAATAGCACGAAAAAATCAAATGTTGATAATGTTGTTCATGAATCTATAATAAACATATATTTTTGTCAAACCTATAAACCTGGCCGTTACCGAGGAGTAGGCTTCAGAAAGTCACTGTTTTGTGACACTTTTCGGGCGCTTGGGCCTGTTAAATTTAAAAAATGTTATCATCGTTGCAGGTTGTCCCGATGATAACATACATGTAAGCCTCCTCTCCAGAAGTTCCCATTTAGTCAATACTATCTATAGCCTATATTAAAATGATATTAGATAAAGGATAAATCTGTTTCATTTATTTTCGATGACGACCCTTTAGTTTACCATACTATACATATAATAAATCTGTAGAAGTCTTTAGTTGTGCGTGCATCACGTAAAGTATACGAATACGATGTAGACAACTTGTAAATTTTGTTTCATCACAATCAGTTTACTATATCGGATAATATACCTAGAACCTAACGGTCAGACCACACGGTCGCTGCGTGCGCGCCTGTCCGACCACCTGGCGTCCAGCGAGGAGAACATGGGCTGGGTGGGCCACTTATATCAATTCACAATATTGAACATTTCACAGTCCGCAAGACATCGAGCAGTTCAAGGCAGAAATCGAGAAAAGACAGCTGAAGGAGCTGCCCATCCCCGGCGCGCTGAGCTCGCCGCATACTTTACTAATAAACCTAATGTTTGAAATACTCGTAACTATATGCCGACGCTATCAAGCTGGTCTGATGAAGGAGGGTGGAGGTAAGACACGTAAACTTGGAGTGCCTATTAATAAACCCATCCAGTTTCGGATTATTTAGATTATAAAATAATATAGCCTATGTCACTCAGGAATAAAGCAGTTTTCTTTCGGTGAAAAAATTTCGGCAATCGGACCAGTACTTTCAGAGTACAAACCTCTATCATCATCCCCTAAAATCCTACAAAAAAAAAAAAAGAAAACCTTTACCACTTTCTTTAATTCTTTATTGTACACTGTACTACTTTTATTGACTGTTAAGGCCCAAGCGCCCAAAAAGTGCCATAAAACAGTGACTTTCTGAAGCCTACTCCTCGGTAACGGCTAAGTTAGAAAGTTTCAAAAAAATATATGTTTATTACAGATTCATGAACATTATCAACATTTGATTTTTTCGTGCTATTAATACTTTTGTCTAAAAAAAATATTTAGCAATTTCGCAACTTTTCGCAACTTTTCCCTACTCCTTCGAAACGGCTTGGATGTTTAGAAACATTTTTAAACATAAAAATTGGTGGCTAAATATTCTTCAAAGTGAACATTGCATATGTAAATCAATCAATATTTCGCAAAGAAAATGGATTTAAAGGTCAGCCGCGCGCTTTCCGGGTGCTGTTGGCCGCAAATAAATGCACAGATTTGCGTACTGCCGCCTAGGCGGGTGCGAAAGGTGCGTCCGCATAATTTTGGCCAGATGGTTCAAGGGACTAATAAGCCTTAAGCCAAATATTAGCCATATTGTGTAGTGGAGAGTGATTAGGTGGTAACCTATTTTTGCGGTATGAAATTCGCCGGGTCAGCTAGTCACTATTATTGAAACAAAATAGCGATAGCAACAAAATCCTGACGATCAAACGATTGTCGTTAGGCATGACGCGTGTTAAACTAACGAATAACGATTCTATCGTGATAGCTACTGAAACCAGTGTTACCAACCATGATAAAACTAATAATCCACCATTAAATTATTATACTGCAGTAAAAACCAAAAAAAAACAATGACAAATCGACCCGTTATTGGACTGTTTTTGAGGCCGGCCGCGATAAAATGATAACATTCGGACACGTCATCAGTAACATTATCTTTTGCATGGACTAAAGTCCGCTGTCATGCTGTTACCGAGGGTTTTATCTGGAACAGTAAATCACAACTGAATTAGGTCTTATTGATCGGTTAATTCTAGATTAAACCTTCAACACTAGAAGGACGCATGATATAATAGTCTTGAAAAAGATGGACTGACCGTGGTTCGCTTCTACAGTAGGCACAACGGATCTTGAGCGCTCGTCGTCAGAGTGGAGATCGCTTTGCGCATTCCATACATTGGCGAGCCAATCGTCTTCGTTGTTAGATACATGCAGCAACGCAGGGAACGAATGAGGAGTGACGTCTATGACGGGAAAGCGCGGCGAGCCAATCACTGACACTCCCCGCCCCCGCGTCTCACTTCGCACTACTAAAGAGACCGAATATTTGACTTCTGCGCAACCGCTCAAGATCCATTTTTCATAATACACTTTTAATATTTTGTACAAAGATTCTTTACATAAAATACTAAATGGTTTCACATATACCAAAAATATTAATTTAAAAAGTAAAAAATCCCGACTGCGTAAAAAATTACTTTAAATAAAAACTGAAAAGAAAAATAGACAAGTTCACTCCACAGTTCAGCAACAGTCGGGACCCACATTTTCTAGAATGATTTTAGTCTAGATTATTTTAATGGACCGACCACTCAATAACAGTAAGTCCTTTTTTATCACTTCGCCGCTAGCTCAGGTTCAGTAAAGTCGTAGCCTGAAGCGTAGCGGGTCCTCTACGAGCTTACCATTCAAAAATTTCCTATCGTAGGAATCGTAGCACAAGAAGTAGGTGAAAGAATAGGTTGGCTTGTAGGCCTACGCGCGTAGCATGACGCCTACGAGCTTTGTTATTTTCGTAGCACATCTACGCCGCGCGTGTAGCGTAGCCGTAGGCACCTGGCGATTGTATGTACCGAATACGATACCACAAAGAGTACACCAAATAACATAACAGACTTATAATGTTCCCACTGCTGGGACTTAGGTCTCCTCTCTAGGAGACGGAATAGGATGTAATCCACAACACGCGCCCAGTGCGGGTATGGATGTCCCACGTCTTTGAATGTTTGGTTCTAGGACACGCCGGTTTCCTCACTTTTAAGAGCAGTGGCCTGGCTGGGTTTGAACCCGTGACCTACTACTCATAAGTCATAAGTCCTTTACGATTGGTCTGCCACTGCTCTCATACACTAAATACTTTAAGTAAGTATTTACAATTTATAATTGGTATAATTGTATTTGCATATCACTTAACTTAGAGGATCATTTCAGGCGCTTACATGCTCATGTCTACCTAACTGATTTTTTAGTTGAATGGTAATCTAGAAATATACCATTTCGTCACATTTTTCATTTCATAACAATATCCTAACTACGGCCCATAAACTCAAGTGCTACAATTCCTATTCAAGCAGAATAAACTTCTCTACTGATACAATCTAATCCCGCTAATATCTGAAAGGCGAGTCTCTGTGTGTTTGTTACTTTTTACGTCGAATGGCTGAACGGACTTCAATGAAACTTAGTACATGGGTAGACCATGTCCTGGATTACCACATATGTGTGTACCTATATGATTTTATCTAACTGGAATAGAATACTTTCTTTAGCAGCAAGCAGCCACTGGCAGCTACTTGATAATAAATAGTAAACCAAAGTTTATGTTTAATAGAATCTTGTTGTGCACAGAATTTGTTCAGGTGTTTGCATGAGGATTTACATGAACTGTGTATATTAGTATTTTTTAGTTATTTGGTGACTTTATTTATATGTGTAGTGTGTGTGTGTGTGTGTGGAGGATATTTTCTTCGAAATAAAAGATGGAAATCTTATTAAACGATTTTATTTACAAACATAGAAATTAAGTAATCTACTCAGGTACTAATCTTAATTCAACAGAGGATCATGTCTTCATGTGCTGACAAAAATAAATAATTACTCAGTCTTACAAAATAATATCACAATAATTAGGATTGCGATGATTAATACTTTGGTCAGTGGGTCGTCTTAGGGGCGGATTTACTTTTGGTTTAATCGACTTCTTCTACAGTGGGACCGCTGTTCTGTTGGTATCCGCCGTAGCCTCCGGGCATGCCCCCAGGCATTCCTCCAGGCATGCCTCCGGGCATTCCTCCGGGCATGCCTCCCTGGCCGCCGCCCTGGTGCATCTTGGTCATGACGGGCGCGCACACGCGCTGCAAGTCCTTCAGCTTGTGCTCGTACTCCTCCTGCTCCGCCAAGGTGTTGTTGTCGAGCCACTTGAGCGCGTCGTCGCACGCGCTCCTCGCGCCGCTCTTGTCCTGCTCCGAGAGCTTGTCTGCGGCGTCGTCCAGCGCCTGCTTCACGCTGAACACGTACGCTTCGAGCTGGTTCCTCGCCGCTACGCGCTGCCTCTGCTTCTCATCCTCGTCTTTGTATCTCTCCGCCTCGGCGAGCATGCGCTCGATCTCCGCCTGTGACAGACGTCCCTTGTCGTTCTTGATGACGATGTTCTTGCTGCGGCCGGTGCTGTTCTCTTTGGCCGACACGTTGAGGATGCCGTTCGCGTCCAGGTCGAAGGTGACGTCGATCTTAGGAACGCCGCGCGGCGCGGGCGGGATGCCGGTCAAGTCGAACGTGCCCAACAAGTTGTTGTCCTTCGTCATCGCTCGCTCGCCCTCGTACACTTGGATGGTGACCGCCGGCTGGTTGTCCGAGTACGTGGTGAACGTCTGCGACTGCTTGCACGGGATCTTAGAGTTGCGCTCGATGATCTTCGTCATCACGCCGCCGGCCGTCTCGATGCCGAGCGACAGAGGGGCCACGTCCACTAGCAACACGTCCTGGATCTTCGCGTCTTGCTCGCCGCTCAGGATAGCTGCCTGGACGGCCGCGCCATACGCCACGGCTTCGTCAGGGTTGATGGACAGGTTGAGCTTCTTGCCGCAGAAGAAGTTCTGCAGCAGACTCTGCACTTTCGGGATCCTGGTGGAGCCTCCGACGAGGACGACGTCGTGGATCTGGCTCTTGTCCATCTTGGCATCTTTGAGCGCCTTCTCCACGGGCTCGAGGGTGCCTCTGAACAGGTCTGCGCACAGCTCTTCGAAGCGCGCGCGGGACACGCGGGTGTAGAAGTCCATTCCCTCGTAGAGCGCGTCGATCTCGATGGTGGCTTCAGTGCTGGACGACAGCGTGCGCTTAGCGCGCTCAGCGGCTGTGCGGAGGCGGCGCAGTGCGCGAGGATTCATGCGCATGTCCTTCTTGTACTTGCGCTTGAACTCGTCCGCGAGATGGTTCACTAATCTGTTGTCAAAGTCCTCGCCTCCGAGATGTGTGTCGCCCGCCGTCGCCCTCACTTCGAACAACGACCCTTCATCGATGGTTAGGATCGACACGTCGAACGTTCCGCCGCCGAGGTCGAAGATGAGGACATTCCTCTCGCCCTTGAGGTTCTTGTCGAGGCCGTACGCGAGCGCGGCGGCTGTGGGCTCGTTGATGATCCTGAGCACGTTGAGCCCGGCGATGGCTCCCGCGTCTTTGGTGGCCTGGCGCTGGGAGTCGTTGAAGTAGGCCGGCACTGTGATGACCGCGTCGCGCACACTGCTACCGAGGTATGCTTCCGCCGTCTCCTTCATCTTCGTCAGCACCATGCTGCTGATCTCCTCGGGCGCGAAACGCTTCGCTTCGCCCTTGAACTCCACTTGGATCTTTGGTTTGCCGCAGTCGTTGACCACCTTGAAGGGCCAGTGTTTCATGTCTTGCTGAATCTTGGGGTCGTCGAACTTCCTTCCGATGAGTCGCTTAGCGTCGAACACTGTGTTGCTGGGGTTGAGGGCGACCTGGTTCTTGGCTGCGTCTCCGATGAGGCGCTCCGTGTCCGTGAAGGCCACATAGGATGGTGTGGTGCGGTTGCCCTGGTCGTTGGCGATGATCTCCACGTTCCCGTGCTGCCACACGCCGACACACGAGTACGTCGTGCCCAGATCTATTCCTACAGCTGGCATCTTGATTTCTTCTTTCTTGTTCTTCACTTCACAACAATAAACTTGTAGTAACGTATAACGTCGCGTACAATATAACTTGCGAGTCGAGTAAACTTCTCCGGTTTGCACCGAACACTTCGTCTGCTTTGTATCGCTTTTCAAATAATTCTGAGTTGGCGCCGCGCGCCGCCGCTTATATATTGAACAAATGGGATTCGAGAGATTTCTACCCCTTGCTCGACGTCACTAGATGTAGCCAACCAGAGAACAGAATCGCAAGAAATATCTAGAGGGTTAAACAGTTTCGACCAATTAGAGCGTTTGTGAGAAAGAGATAGCGATATATTCGCTCTCTCAATGGGGTTGTTATTGTAGAATTATAACCCAAAAAAGGGAGATTGTAAAACAAATAACATAAGACACAGATTAAAAAAAAAAAATTGTTGCTCTCTAGTTTTTCTATGTATTATTTCTCTTAATTTCTTTTTGAACTGACAATCTTAAATAATTGACGTAATTTTTTTGATAAGTTAATAAATATTATTAGACTGAAGTTTCTGAAAATTAATTTGACAAAGCCTACAAATTACTGTTTTTTTAATATATGTAATCTATTTCTAGTGCTTAAAACATGTCCACATCAAAATACAAAGAAGTCTGTAAAAAGTACTACGTTAGTGTTTATGAAAAATTTCATTTATTTTAGCGTTTGTAAGAAAACATTTCGTTGTTACCACCAAACCGATATGTATAAAAAGCTTAGTAAATATTTATTCAACATTTTCATGTTTTTCTAATGATTTTTACTCGTGACACTTGTTTGTTTATTGGGGAGATTATACTTTATTTGTTGGCAACATCGAAGAAATATCCAGACCATTCATGAAAGAGATAACACTACATTTTCTGTTTCAGGAGGGTTGTTACTGTTGAAATTTACCCCAAAAATGGGTAGAACAGATGAAGATAAATGAAATAGGTCTTGCGTATATTTGTAAGAGAAGCTAATACGAAATAATAATATGATAGTTTGGCTCCAAAATTTTTAATTAAAATATAATTCATTTCTTCCTGTATGGATTTTAGTAGTACTTTCTGTACCTACTTTATTAAGGGGGTTCATTAATATAGTGAGGTAATTAGGACGGGGCAGGAAGTTAGCATAAATAATTTTATATAGTATATTGCATGCAATTAAAATAAATAATAAATACATATGTTGCTGTGCCCTAGCAGTGTTCCTGTTCGAAACTTATATTATGTAATAAGACCTTGTAAACGACATGAATGCAATAAATAAATAAATTAGTCGAATCTAATCCAATCTTATCTCCGGGAGAACCCCTCTCGTTCTCAAGATTCTTTTTTTTTTCGGAAAAATGCTGTGTTATTCCAAAAACTGGGTTCATTTAAGTAAAACTTAACAGGTCTTCAATTAAATTGTATATTAGCGATTTTATTTATTTTTTAATACCTATTCTTATTTTATTTTATTTATCTGATCTAAACTAGTACTAGACTGCGATCCCACCTGATGGTAAGCAGTGATGCAATCGTTGATGGTGAGGCACACTAGTTTATTAAGAGCCTATTCACTCTAGCCTTCTAAATTATTAAATATCTAGTTCAATCAAACATAAAACCAAAAATATGCATTTTGAACAATCACACGTAATATTAGGAGGGGGGAGGGGGGGGTGTAAACAATTCGTCATAATTACTTTATGTAAGTAACGGGCAAAATACTTATAAAATCTGACAATAAATAGAAAAATGAAATGGGTCAGTTTTATAGTTGGGAGATTTTACTTTAAATACTGGCAATTCAGTCAAGGAAATTTCTAGAGCGTTCCAGACATCGCGACGCGTTCTTCGCCTTCTCGAACCCTACGCCCTAATATGTGTGAAAGAGAAAACAACAGTACAATGGCGGGTGCGTATTATTGAATGGATGATGGGCTCTTGTGAAACCATTATCTACTATGACTCATTGTTATTGGCGTAATGTATTGTTTACAAACTTCGAACAGCTGAATTATGTTGTTATTTATAGTTCCCGAGTAACTTTCAGAATTTTTAAGATATTTATAGAAGTTTACACCAGCTATAAAAAAATGTATGGTCAATGATATTCTAATAAAAAATATCATTGTGTATGGTACAATTACTGGCACGGATCTTGAGCGCTAGCTTCAAGTTGAGCAGAAGTCAAATATTCGGTCTCTTTAGTGGTGCGAAGTGAGACGAGGGGTCGACCCAGGGAGTGTCAGTGATTGGCTCGCCGCGCCATCGTGTCATAGGCGTCACTCGTGATTCGTTCCCTGCGTTGCAGCATGTATCTTTTTTTTATGGTGGAAAAAAATCATACATTGACATCCCCCGCCCTTGGGCGGAGCGGGAGATAGTGTCAGACTCTTACTGACTAAAAGACCCACCCCGTTCCTTCTAGCCTTCATACCGGGGCTCGAGCGCCCTTTCGGATAACCCTGGCCCCAGTAGGCTTCGACCCGGCTGGGTCCCTGCTGTTGTTGACAACTCCTTGAGGCGCGCGGGAACAGTGCGCGCCGTCGACGACTTGGGCTTGGTCCGGACAGTTACCGGACAGCCGGACAGTGAGCTACCCATTGCTCACCGTCCGCAAGCCCGCGTCTACGTTGGCCGGAAATCGGGATCAGAATCCCGGCGACGGCGGCGGCGATAACACCGTTGCCTGATGCGTTCGGCCTCCTCCTTTGCGAGCATTACTGCTTCGCAGAAGTCGGCGACCGCCTGCCACTCCTCCTCGCTCCGGACCATGGCCTCAACCAAGGCCCGGCGCGAGAGGTCTCCGCCGCCGATCGCCCCCACGAGGGCACGGCGATGCTCCGCCCAAGCAGGGCACACCTCGACTGTGTGTTCCACCGTGTCCTCCGGGCGTTCCGCACAGTGGCGACACCCGGGCGTCACTTCCGCATGAATCGAGTGCAGGAAACTCCCGAACGAACCATGTCCGGTGAGTACCTGCGTCATGCGGAAGGTAAGGACGCCGTGAGGTCTTTCCAGCTACGCCTCAAAGAGGGGACTTAGGTACCGCCATGATTGTGGCGTGCCCATGCAGCATGTATCTAACAACGAAGACTCGCCAATGTATGGAATGCGCAAAGCGATCTACTCTGACGCCGAGCGCTCAAGATCCGTTTCGGTAATTGTACCTATAGCTTTCTTTTTACCTTTACCTGAATAGGTAGGTAGGTATCACACTTTGTGTGTGTATTATGTAGGTATAGTTGTTACTTCTTCACACCCAATCGGCTGAATGGATTTGGATGACATCTGGCACACGGACAGGCCATGCTTTGGAATAGGATACTTTTTATTTCGGGAGTGTATTGCCTTGGGATAAATTATTACTGCTATCACCTTTTTTTTATCACCTTTTTTTGCTTTTTATTTAATTTTTTCCGCTGTTAATGTTAATTATATCAATGGCCATCACGCGAACGAAGTCGTTGGCAGAGGGTAAATATCATAATAATACATAATGATTGTACCTACCTATTAAAGTCAGAAACTAACAGATCAGATTGAAAAATCTGTACTTAGGTAGGTACTACATATGACATAAATAGGATCCAGATCTTTCTGTATGGGATAACCAGGTTCATGACGAATAGTACAGGCTAAGTAGGTATGCATAAGTACCTTTACTTTTTGTGTACCTACGAGTATTTACCTAACCCACCAATTACCTAGTGAATGTGATGATTTTATTTATTATTATTATTTAGAAGATAAGGGGCTATGCATCACCCATAGTGTAGGGGATGTAGTCACTGCGACCTAAAAGATCTATTGTGACTCGCCACCTTGTTAGAGTAACTCTTTTAGCCCGGAGGCTTCCAAGAAATTTAGAATACTCCTAGCTTTTAGAGTTTTAATCTCCTCCGGGCGAATAATGTGTCGGCCCAGATGGACACTGCGTTTGTGGACAAGGGGCCCGCATTCACACAAGAGGTGCTTAGGCGTCTCCCTCTCCTGATTGCAGTACCGGCAAACATCAGTGTCACTCAGTTTCATGTGAAATTGGTGCCTGTTTAGTTTGCAGTGGCCGGTTAAGGCGCGGGCTATCGCACAGATGTTCGTCCTGCTAAGCTCAAGAAGCTCGGCAGTTCGTTTTTGTGAGTAGCCTTCTATGAGAGATTTGGCGTGTAGCAGACCTGGTTGTACCAACCAGTTCTTTTTTGAATCGCCAAATAAGTTGCCCTTAAGGGTCTGCATGGCCTGGTTCTTTGAGATACCACAGAAGGGTTCTGGACCTATCTGATGACCTTGAGCCCCAGCCCGTGCAAGTTCATCGGCTTTTTCGTTGCCGTTGATTCCAGAATGACCTGGTACCCATCTCAGAATAACTTTATTCCTTTGCCCCAGGTCATTCAGTTTGTTAACGCAGTCTTTTACCAGTTTCGAATTTAAAGTATTCGAGTTCAAGGCGTTAAGAGCTGCCTGGCTATCTGAGTAAATCAGAATTAATTGATTTATGTAGTTTCGTTGACGGTTGGCCTCCACACATTCTATAATGGCGTATACCTCCGCTTGGAATATGGTAGCATGTTTACCCAGATTCAAGCTTTTGCTGAATTTCGGGCTAATGCCAAATATTCCACATCCTACATTCTCACCCATTTTGGACCCGTCTGTAAACCAGATCAGGCTTCCAGCCTTGCAAGTGATGAGGTTGTTTGACCAATCCTCTCTGCTCGGCAGTTCCACTGTGTAATTCCTTGTGAAATTACACTGTGGAAGCATGACGTCTGTTGTCATAGCTAGTTGATCGTGTTCAAGTACTGATTCGTGTAGCGATCTCAGTGCTTGAGAGCGCCAGTTTGCTTTGCCAGTGCTGTTTGTTCTGTACATGCTTGCCTTCGCCTCCTTCGCAATGAATAGATGAAGTGGCGGTAGGTTAAGCAGGGCATTTAGAGCAGCTCCTGGGGTTGTGGACATGGCCCCTGTTGATATGAGGCATGCAAGTCTCTGCAAACCATTAAGTTTGTTAATGACTGTCACTTGAGTTGTTTTCCTCCACCATACTACGCAGGCATACGTTATTATCGGCCTGACTATGGCGGTGTACAACCACAGGGCGATTTTAGGGTTTAAGCCCCATTTCTTCCCTGCTAAGCGATAGCATATTCCTAAATCTATTTTAGCCTTTTGGATCACATTGTTAATGTGAGTGTTCCAGGTCAGTCTCTGGTCGATAGTTACACCCAGGTACTTGACTTCGCTGGAGAATGGTATGAGAGTCCCCTTTACAGTGGGCGTTACAAGTTTGTCCAACTTACGCTTCCTAGTAAAGGGGACTATTGTTGTTTTACTCGGGTTAACCGATAAATTGTTTTCTGTGCACCATGTGTTAATAATGTTCAGAGATCTTTGTAGTATAGATGATACCGTGCTGTGACAGGGGCCGACAACACAAGCCACCACATCGTCAGCATAGCTATGTACATCTAAGTCTCTTGTAGAGGCTTCAACCAGCAATTGGTCAACAACGAGTAGCCATAGAAGTGGCGATAAAACGCCTCCTTGCGGGCACCCTTTAGTTGTTTTGAAGCTCTTTGTAGTTCCGTGTAAGGTAACACTGATAGTTCTGTTGAGGAGCATGAATTCGATCCAACGAGTAGTTGTTTCGTCAATCCCTTTCGCCTTCATTCCCTTGGAAAGGGCGTCTATGGTGACGTTGTCGAAAGCTCCTTCAATATCAAGGAAAGCACATAGGGCTATCTGTTTATCTTCCAAAGCCCTTTCGATCCTGTCTGTTAGTTCTAACAGAGCAGTTTCTGTAGATTTTCCTTTTTGGTAAGCGTGTTGCTTCGGATGCAGAGGGTTATCCCTTAATGGTCCATCCCTGATGCATTCGTCAATAACCTTTTCCATACTCTTGAGTAGGAAGGAGGTAAGGCTTATTGGTCTGAAGGACTTTGGTTGAGAGTAGTCCTTCTTACCGGCCTTTGGGATAAAACAGACTTTAACCATAGTCCATTTCTCTGGTATATATCCCCAGGCAAAGCTTGCTCTGAAGATTTTGATTAAAATAGGGATGAGTATAGTCTTCCCTTGCTGCAGAAGAGCTGGGAAGACATCGTCATCCCCTGCAGATTTAATTGGCTTGAATGAGTTTAAAGCCCATTCTACCTTGTTCGGTCTAAAATACCTCGCCGCTCTTCTCCAGTCTTCATTTGAAGGCCTGGTGAGGCGGATATGAGGAGTATTTTGTACGATGTTATCTGGTGCCATCACCGAGCCAGGGAAGTGTGTAGACGCCAGAAGTTTCAGGGTTTCTTCCGCTGATGCAGTGAAGGCACCGTCTGGTTTCTTTAAGAATCCCAGTTGATTTGTAGGCGATTTGGATAAGACTTTGTGGATTCTGGCTCCTTGAGGGACTTTAGTAATCTCCTCGCAGAACTTCCTCCATGACAGTCTTTTCGCCTTTCGGATTTCTTTATTATAGGTAGTTAAAGCTTTCCGATACCGATCCCAGTCGTCAGTCGATTTAGCCTTATTAAACAACCTACGTGATTCTTCCCTTAAAACATCGAGCTTTTTGTTCCACCACGTCACTTTTCTATCCCTCACAGTTCTTAGAGGGCAGCTCTCTTCGTAAGAGGCTGTAATGGCTTCCGTAACTTGAGCAACAGCATAATCCAATGTTTCAGGGGAGCGTATGGTTTTAGGGAAGTCTTGGAGTCTATCCTGGAGCTTTATTCTGTACAAGTCCCAGTCCGTGGCTTTTGCATCCCTAAAAGTGATGGTTTCGCAAATGTTGGATGTATTCAGTGCGAATTTAATTAGTCGATGATCAGACATAGATGGTTCATCACTGACATGCCAATTGGTTATCAGCCTGGCAGTGTGAATAGTAGCGAGAGTTACATCAAGAACTTCCTTCCTCGATCTAGTTACAAAGGTCGGTTTACATCCCTCATTAACTATTTGGAGGCGGTTAGTTAGTACAAAATCATGAAGCAACTCACCTCTGTCGTTGATGTCAGTGCTGCCCCAGTTGGTATGGTGGGCGTTGGCGTCACACCCAATGAGAAGCTCGGCATTGTTGGCATAGGCGTACTCGACTACCTTTGCAAGCTCCTCGGATGGGTCGGTTTTCGTCCCGTCCAGGTATGCCGAGCACACGATGAGGCGTCCATTTCCGCTCTTGACATTAACATAAGCTGCAATCAGGTCATCGCTGCATAGGCCTGGTATGCATAAGAAATCAATATTATTATTGAAAAGTATACACGCTCTTGGTTTGACTCCTCCGATATGGTGTACGACCTTACCTGCAGAGCCCAGTCCAGACACCGTGTTAGTATTAGCCAGCCACGGTTCCTGAATAAGAGCAATGTGAAGGTTCTTCTGTGTGAAGTGTTTTTCCAGAACAGCCGTGGCTGCTCTGGCATGGTGCAGGTTGATCTGCACCACTTGTGTGTTTGTGTGTGTCTGTGTTATGGTGTGTTTGTGTTGTGTTAGTGTTGTGTGTTTGTGTCGGTGGGTGGGTTAAGTGGCGTTATTCGACCCGCTTGGCTTCGGGGCTGTAGGGCAGCCCCGAGGTTTGGCCGGTCGGCTCTCCACTCCCGATCGATTGGGATGTGTAGCCCTTTTCGTCGGTGGTGCTCCGAGGGGGCGGTTCCTGACGCCCTGGCCTCCAGGTTTCGGCTTGGCGTTTTGCCGCTTTGCCGTTTTACCAGAGACCTGGACGCTCGGCCCCGCCCTAGGAGCATGTTGAGCAGGTGGCAGAATCCCTGCGCTAGATTGGCTAGTTCCTGCCACCTGCTCAGCCCTCGCCGGCGTATTATCGCCGCGAATGCGAATCCAGACTTTGCGAAAGCCTAGTTGCGGCCTGCAGTCTAGCTTGCGCAAGGCTTCTACAGAGGCATCATCGATAGAGAGGGCAGTCGTGATTCCGTCCCTTTCTTTCTTGACGCTCAGCACCTTCCACAAGCCAGTCTGCAGGTCGTTTTGTTTTTCCAGGAGATTGAGGGCATCTCTTGGAGTTTTCAGGACATCTTCTGTCTTGAAGTGGAGGATCCCAACCTTAGCTTTTGGCAAGTCCTTCTCGTTAATGAACGAGAGTTCCGCCTCTGGCCACGGCTTTAGTGTCCCCACTTTTTCTTCAAGCCATTTCAGGCTGTAGTCGTTTTTAATTACGACTTGCAGCCATCCCGGCTTGAAAGTGCAGCCCTCAATTCGAATTTTGAATTCGGGGGCTTTGGGCATAGGGGCGTTAAGAATCGCCCTCAATATGTCCTTGTAAAGGAGCCCCAATTGCGCGTCCGACATGGGCTCCTTGTTACGGATTCCCACCCGGATGTTAGTTAGGGCATCCTTAAAAGACATAGCGCTTGTCTCAGGCGGTGGTCCGACCTGAGTTGCGGACGGCTCATCAGGGATCATTGGAATTGACCCTGACTTTTCGTCCACACGCGTAGTCTTTTTGACATGATCTTTTGGCGACTCGTCCTCGGATCGGGATCGTTTTACCGGCCTCTTCCCCGAGGACATATCGGCCATTAGACCAGTCGAAGGAGTATGCGCACTTGCCAACCGCTCCGTGACCAGCTTGTAGGCCTCAATGGGGTCCATACCGCCAGCCTTGAGGCGCCGCAGGCGCTTACGCGCTGCTCCTGTCAACCGTCGTTTCCTGGGACTGAGTTCAGTTCCCGACGGCACTTCCGAGTCCATCTCAGTAGGCCTCGTGCCATCGTTTGCCGACTCCAGCTCAGGAGGGTTGAGTTCGGTGTTCAAGGTGACTAGGGAGTCTCCCTCAGAACCGAGCAAGAGAGCAGTCAGATCGGGAATTGACCCAGTCAGACTACTCGAGAGTTCCGGACGTTCGTCAGCGTCCAGAGATGGAGTATTTTTTTTAAAAAGGTGTAGATCCATACAGTTCCCACGAGAAGCTAGGGAAATAAACAGTCCACCTGGGCAGAGCCCCGCTTGCCCAGGTAAGGCGAAATTACTACTCCAGGATTGCCATCTCCCTGGAGAGACACCGATAGGAACCAAGCTCCCCCTTGGCCACGCATCCCTCGGCTCGGTACGTATGACACCTTGGATTGGGTTTTGCTGATTATTCGCCACCACTGTAAGTGATTCCCCTACCCATGCCATAAGTAATGACACACGTAAGAGAGCCACCTACAGTGGCGCCCAGGATGCACCGTCCCCCCCACTGTTCTTCCCAGCGAATGCCTACATACAGCCGCATATAAAATGCAGATGCATACATGCATGAACTGGGACGAACAGCAAGAGAGCACACGTGGAGGTTATCTAGCACGCACCCCAATGTGATGATCATTTGAGTGATTATTTCTACGAATTTATCACTTCCTTGAAAATTACCATGAGCATCAGTCAGTGTTACCATTACCTGAATTTACTAAAAAAAAGTAAGTGCTGCCATTGTGAAACTACAACGCAGAAAAGTCTAGATAAATGTTTGTTTTTATCTAGACTTTTTTTCAGTAGGTACCATCGCAGAAAAGGTACGATGGTTCTGGAAAATAACGGTTTTATTCATTACCATGTACATAAATAATTTGGACATCTGCTCACCCCTTGTCACCACAAAAAAAGAACACGAGGGTGAAACATAAAGACACAGTGCCCGTTTAACTCAATGAAAATTCTAGAATAAGTTTACCTACAGTATCGTTCGTGTATCTTCTTTACAAAGAACAAAGAAACCTTTGATGCAGAACAATGCTTTTATGTTTTAAACCCAAACGGGCTTTGGTACAATTTTCACCATTCACTAATAGAAAGAGCAATAGGCTAGTTGCCATAAAAAATGTAATTAGTCCGTCTTTTAGATTATTAAAAAATAAGGGACACGTATTTTTTTATTTGTAAATTAAACCAAAAATGACAAAGATATAGCCCATTAAAGTTACGTGTAACGTCACGCCCGTGCTGCATTTTTTCGCACGGGGTGACGTCACACGTAACTTTAATGGGCTATATCTTTGTTATTTTTGTTTAATCGAAAAAAGAAAAAATACGTGTCCAATATTTTTTTATAAAATGTAATTATTTAGACCCTGGAAACTACCCTATTATTATCAACTTCATTTATTAGGTACGTTTCTTTGTTATTTGCTACGGTGAAATGAATAAAACTAAATTGTACTATGTAATTAAGCTGTCAAAAACTATGAGGACCGTTTTGACATTTGTATTTTGATTATCGGCACTCTCGCCGCCGCGCCGCCAGGATTCCGATCCCGATTTCCGGCCACCGTTGGCGCGGGCTTGCGGACGGCGAGCAATGGATAGCTTGCTGTCCGGCCGTCCGGTAACTGTCCGAACTGAGTCCAAATCGTCGACGGCGTGCACTGTTCCCGCGCGCCTCAAGAAGTTGTTAGCAATAGCAAGAGCCCAGCTGGGTCGAAGCCTACTGGGGCCAGGGTTAGTTTCGAGAGATAGCTCAGCCCCGGTATGAAGGCACGAAGGAACGGGGTGGGTTTTAGTCAGTAAGAGTCTGACACTATCTCCCGCTCCGCCCAAGAGCGGGGGTTGTCATTAGATGATTACCCACCATAAAAAAAAACCCGCGGAACGCAAAAAACTTAAACTTAAAAAAAATTTGAGCATCCTCCTAAAAATAAAAAAATAAAAATATCCGATGAATTCGATTTGTCGCTCTTTTTAAAAAAATACACAAGTTTTTTTTTTATTTTGTTTAATCAAGTTAAAGATGAATCAGAGTTAGTGATGAGTACTTACTGTACATACTAAAAAGTAAACAATAGATAGGTAGTACCTAGGTTATTATTTATCGTCCATGTTTAATTGGAGAATTACTCAGATTCTTTTGGGGTAACTTGAGCCTACTAGCCCGCCTTACCTGGATCCGCTACTGACTTATGGGGATAACATTTTTTTTTTCATTCAACACTAAAATTATGTAGGTACCTAAGGCTTCTCTTCTGCCCTTACCTACATCTTAAAATTTCTCCATTTTTATAAATTATATCAAAAGATGTCCACTAAATCCGATATACCTGGCAGAAATGTATTTTCGAACCAAGATTGAGCTGTTTCTAAGTAAATAATACAGAATTAGTCAACAATTAAGGGCCAAGCGCCCGAAAAATGCCATAAAACAGTGATTTTCTGAGGCCTACTCCTCCGTAACGGCTAGGTCAATTGGTTTGAAAAAAATATATGTTTATTATAGATTCATGAACAATAATATCAACATTTGATTTTTTCGTGCAATTAATACTTTTGTCAATAAAAAATATTTAGCAATTTCGCAACTTTTCGAAACTTTTCCCTACTCCTTCGAAACGGCTTGGACCTTTAGAAACATTTTTACACATAAAAATTGGTGGTTAAATATTCTTCAAAGTGAACATTGCATATGTAAATCAATCAATATCTCGCAGAGAAAATGGATTTAAAGCGCTTTCCGGGCGCTGCTGGCCGCAAATAAATGCACAGATTTGCGTACTGCCGCCTAGGCGAGTGCGAGAGTTGCGTTCACATAATTTCGGTCAGATGGTTCAAGGGACTATACGCCTTAAGTAGTAAACATCGCAATTGTTACCACTATCAACAATACCGATAATAGCCCGTCATAATATTACTTCCGTCTCTTTCAAACACGTGCGATAATTCGTATCGCTCGTCGCTTCTTTCATGAATGGTCTGGATATTTCTCCGATGTTGCCAACAGACAAAGTATGATCTCCCCATAAACAAACAAATTTCACGACTAAAAATAACTAGAAAAATATGAGAATATTTTAAAAGCTGTATAAACATATGGATTTGTTAGTTACAACGAAATGGTTTTTTTACAAACGTTAAAATAAATCAGATTTTTTATAAAAAGTAACGTAGTACTATCCATGTACTTTGATGTGGACATATTTTAAGTACTACAAAAAGATAATAATTATATATTGGAAAAAAAAAACAGTAATTTGTAGGGCTTTGTCAAATTAATTTTCAGAAACTTCAGTCTAATAATATTTATTAACTTACAAAAAAATTACGTCAATTATTTAAGATTGTCAGTTCAAAAAGAAATTAAGAGAAATAATACACAGAAAAACTAGAGAGCAACAATTTTTTTTTTTAAATCTGTGATTTTTGTTATTTGTTTTACAATCTCCCTTTTTTTGGGTTATAATTCTACAGTGACAACCCTACTGAGACAGCAAATGTCTTGCTATCTCTTTCTCACAAACATTCTGATTGGTCGAAACGAGAAAACCCTCTCGAATTTTCTTTACATTCTGTTCTCTGATTGGTTCTTTCTACTGACGTCGCGTAAAGACTCGAATTCTCTCGAATCCCATTTGTTCAATATATAAGCGGTGCGGCGCGGCGCCAACTCAGAATTATTTGAAAAGCGATACAAAGCAGACGAAGTGTTCGGTGCAAACCGGAGAAGTTTACTCGACTCGCAAGTTATATTGTACGCGACGTTATACGTTACTACAAGTTTATTGTTGTGAAGTGAAGAACAAGAAAGAAGAAATCAAGATGCCAGCTGTAGGAATAGATCTGGGCACGACGTACTCGTGCGTCGGCGTGTGGCAGCACGGGAACGTGGAGATCATCGCCAACGACCAGGGCAACCGCACCACACCATCCTATGTGGCCTTCACGGACACGGAGCGCCTCATCGGAGACGCAGCCAAGAACCAGGTCGCCCTCAACCCCAGCAACACAGTGTTCGACGCCAAGCGACTCATCGGAAGGAAGTTCGACGACCCCAAGATTCAGCAAGACATGAAACACTGGCCCTTCAAGGTGGTCAACGACTGCGGCAAACCAAAGATCCAAGTGGAGTTCAAGGGCGAAGCGAAGCGTTTCGCGCCCGAGGAGATCAGCAGCATGGTGCTGACGAAGATGAAGGAGACGGCGGAAGCATACCTCGGAAGCAGTGTGCGCGACGCGGTCATCACAGTGCCGGCCTACTTCAACGACTCCCAGCGCCAGGCCACCAAGGACGCGGGAGCCATCGCCGGGCTCAACGTGCTCAGGATCATCAACGAGCCCACAGCCGCCGCGCTCGCGTACGGCCTCGACAAGAACCTCAAGGGCGAGAGGAACGTCCTCATCTTCGACCTCGGCGGCGGAACGTTCGACGTGTCGATCCTAACCATCGATGAAGGCTCGTTGTTCGAAGTGAGGGCCACGGCGGGCGACACACATCTCGGAGGCGAGGACTTTGACAACAGACTAGTGAACCATCTCGCGGACGAGTTCAAGCGCAAGTACAAGAAGGACATGCGCATGACTCCTCGCGCACTGCGCCGCCTCCGCACAGCCGCTGAGCGCGCTAAGCGCACGCTGTCGTCCAGCACTGAAGCCACCATCGAGATCGACGCGCTCTACGAGGGAATGGACTTCTACACCCGCGTGTCCCGCGCGCGCTTCGAAGAGCTGTGCGCAGACCTGTTCAGAGGCACCCTCGAGCCCGTGGAGAAGGCGCTCAAAGATGCCAAGATGGACAAGAGCCAGATCCACGACGTCGTCCTCGTCGGAGGCTCCACCAGGATCCCGAAAGTGCAGAGTCTGCTGCAGAACTTCTTCTGCGGCAAGAAGCTCAACCTGTCCATTAACCCTGACGAAGCCGTGGCGTACGGCGCGGCCGTCCAGGCAGCTATCCTGAGCGGCGAGCAAGACGCGAAGATCCAGGACGTGTTGCTAGTGGACGTGGCCCCTCTGTCGCTCGGCATCGAGACGGCCGGCGGCGTGATGACGAAGATCATCGAGCGCAACTCTAAGATCCCGTGCAAGCAGTCGCAGACGTTCACCACGTACTCGGACAACCAGCCGGCGGTCACCATCCAAGTGTACGAGGGCGAGCGAGCGATGACGAAGGACAACAACTTGTTGGGCACGTTCGACTTGACCGGCATCCCGCCCGCGCCGCGCGGCGTTCCTAAGATCGACGTCACCTTCGACCTGGACGCGAACGGCATCCTCAACGTGTCGGCCAAAGAGAACAGCACCGGCCGCAGCAAGAACATCGTCATCAAGAACGACAAGGGACGTCTGTCACAGGCGGAGATCGAGCGCATGCTCGCCGAGGCGGAGAGATACAAAGACGAGGATGAGAAGCAGAGGCAGCGCGTAGCGGCGAGGAACCAGCTCGAAGCGTACGTGTTCAGCGTAAAGCAGGCGCTGGACGACGCCGCAGACAAGCTCTCGGAGCAGGACAAGAGCGGCGCGAGGAGCGCGTGCGACGACGCGCTCAAGTGGCTCGACAACAACACCTTGGCGGAGCAGGAGGAGTACGAGCACAAGCTGAAGGACTTGCAGCGCGTGTGCGCGCCCGTCATGACCAAGCTGCACCAGGGCGGCGCACAAGGGGGCATGCCTGGAGGAATGCCTGGGGGCATGCCCGGAGGCATGCCTGGAGGAATGCCTGGGGGCATGCCCGGAGGCTACGGAGGATACCAACAGAACAGCGGCCCCACGGTAGAAGAAGTCGATTAAATCAAAAGTATTAATCACTCATGACCAAGCTGCACCAGGGCGGCGCCCAAGGGGGCATGCCCGGAGGAATGTCCCGTGGCTACGGAGGATACCAGCAGAACAGCGGTCCCACGGTAGAAGTCAATTAAATCAAAAGTGTTTATCATCTCAATCCTAATGTGATATATATTAGGTATTTTGGTAGATTGATTATTTATTTTGTCGGCGCAACAAAGGATGCGTTATGTTAATGCATTTAATTTTATGGTTGTAAATATGTAAATAAAAATAAACATACACTAATATGACTTCTTGGTTTTATTTAAACACCTACGTATAGTATCTGCTTTCAAAACATTGACACATCTGAAACATCTTACAAAATTAATCCTGATTTAAAAGTAGTAAGGCCCAAAAGTTTATGCCAGGAACTATAAATGAGACTATGACGATATTAAAAAAAAACTCAAAAAAAATCTGTGTGTAAGTTAGTGTAAGTACAATAAATACTTTTTTACAGATACTATTTTATACACGGATATCTATGATTTTATATATAAAAAACTTACTTACTTTTTTAATTATCTAAATTGACCTTTGAAAATATTTTGATTTTGGGAATCCACTTTTCCAAATTTTTACAAAAACGGAGCATTTTCTTTTTTAAATATCGTCATGGCCGCGCGTTTGGGTCAGCGTCAGCGCAGACAGAGAGCAGCGCAGCGGAGAGGATTTTATTAAAGCACCCGAAAATCAACTTTAACATTATCAAATTCAAACGCAAACACTGCCTGCATTTAAAGGGCTTGTGAAGGATCATTACTTGACTCTGTGATCTTGTCTTTGTTCTTTACTAACTCTCTTGCTTATATATATTTTGTATGTATGTATTTGTGTATCTATTTTAGTATTAAGTATTTATTAAGTTTTGTTACTTTTATATTTGCACTATGTGCAACCCCATTTTGTGTTCAGGCAATCCCTGTCCATTCAAGGTTGCCTGGAAGAAATCGCCTAGTGCGATAAGGCCGCCAATTGTGTGTTTTTTATTATATGGTTTCCTTTTTGTTAATTTATAATCTTGATGTGCAATAAAGTATATATAAATATAAATAAATAAATTGCTTAATGCTCGCGCGTCCTCGAGGATACGCGGGAAGAATATCTTCGACATACGCCATCCGTCAGAAAATGCCCGAAACCGCGCGAGAATTATTCCTCTCTGTCTGCGCTGAGCCTTAAGGATCTATTACACTACGCGTTATTCAGACTCGTTTTGTCTATGGTTCGACGTATCTAGTCTATAGTTCGACGTATCGCGCAGTGTAATAGGGGTTAGACTGTCTTTCTATGAATGAAAAATAGTACGAGTCGGAATATTGAACGCGATATTCAGCGCAGTGTAATAGGTCCATTAACCTCAGAATGAATGTGCGTGCAGTGCTGCACATTCATTTTGAGGTTGAATTAAAAGAAAACCATTGTGACCACCGAATTGGAGCCACAGTCACAGACTCGTTTTACAGCCAGTTGCAGACCAAAGCAAGACCTAAATTACTAAGGGTGAGTTGCACCATTTTAACTATAACCAAACCTTAACCAGCCGTGAAACGGCCGCCTATTGGTCAATTCGACGATTTGACAACAGCTGTTAACAGCTTTGTTATCGTTATAGTTAAATGGTGCAACCTAAGTCAGTTAAGCTTAGCTGCTTTATTTTATTTTTCTGGATGACAACTTCTCAAATAACTCCTCTCGCACTGGGTAGAGGGACAGACTTTTAGTGACTAAAACCCACCTGTGTTTCTTCAGTTGCCCTTTGCGTTTCAGGGCTTTTTATTTGAGATGGGAAATCATCTAATGACTTCTCTCGCTCTTGAGTGGAGCGAGAGAGCGCGTCAGACTTTTACTGACTAAAACAGAACCTATGTTCCATCAAATGCCTTTTGTTCTAGGACCACAAGTAGGAATGTCCTTTTTACTTTTCCCCGATGCACATAGTGGCTAGTAGGCATCGACCTTACTGGGCCTCTACAGGTTGCTTAGGTACATCTTTTTCAATACACTTGCTCAGAAAGTGACTCTTATTGCACTACACTTAGGTACATAATGGCCCTTGTTACCAAACTGTGACATTATGATTACCATTACGCACTAGTGCTATAATGTAGTTAAAACCTTATTGTTCAACCTATCCCCCGCCATAATTTTATTACATTATCGTATCAGGCTGGGCGCAGGTCGACCCCCACGAGTCGCCGGTCAACCCTCGTTTATTCATTTCAGTGAGTGTATTGAAAGGTAAATTAAAAAAATATATGGGCGCGCATATGAAAACAGATTTATACCGCCACAAAAGTTTACTAGTCTTACAGTTATTTTCTTCACAAGTGTATTGGAAAACGTCGTATGATACACGTGAGTAATTAATGATTACCGTTCTCGGCTCTCTTAAAACCCTCGCCATGCCTCGGGTCTTAATACCGCCTCGATGGTAATCACTAACATTACACACTTATAAATATGTTAATGTACTATTACAGGCACGCGTGGCACACGACGCGCTGTCGACGACTCGGCCTTAGTTCTTACAGGACGAGCGGACGGCGAACTATTCATTGCTTGTCGTACGCAAACCCGCGCCTACGGTGGCGGTGGCTGAAGATCACTCCACAGAGTACTTTGTAACATACTGAAAGATTATTCTGCGATTTCTGACGCGTCTCCTCCTGTCGCGGCGGCTGGGGCGTGAGGATTTACGTCCCCTCACCAGGTTCCAGGGCTAAATAAATTTATCATAGGTATTTACTTACTAGCTGTGCCCGCGACTTCGTTCGCGTGGACTACAGGATTTTGAATTTATTTTTTCTAAAATAAAAGTAGCCCATGTCACTCCTTATTACATCAGCTATCTACAAAAAAGTCCCGTCAAAATCGCTCCAGCCATTTCAGAGATTAGCCCGGACAAACAGACAGACAGACAGATAGACAAAAATTGTAAAAATGTTATTTTGGTGTATGTACCGTATACACCGCTAAATTTTAATCGTTTTAATCCCGTGGAGGATCGATCCGGTACATGAAACACTATCGATTTGTAAAGATAAAATTAAAAAATAAAGTACCTCTTTTTCAAAACTCGTATTAATTTACGCATGTACGAAATTAATTTCTTTAAGAAAAAGTCAGCTGAACGAGTTCAATGACCTGTAGGTACTTTGTACGCAACGCCGACTATTAACAACAGGTCATTGAACTCGCTCAGCTGACTTTTTCTTAAAGATACTAATTTTGCACATGCGTGAATTAATACGAGTTTTGAAAAAGAGGTACTTTATTTTTTAATGTTTTCTTTACAAATCGATAGTGTTTCATGTACCGGATCGACCCTCCACGGGATTAAAACGATTAAAATTTAACGGTATATATATCCATATGCATGTAGTAAAAAGCAGTTATTTCAGTATTACAAACAGACACTCCAATTTTATTTATACATATGTATAGATTACATCGTTTTCTGTCTGTTATGTTTATATCGCAACCATGTGAGCCAAGTGTAACTATCTCTTGAGTTTTGACCTACAACTGTCAGGCCCTACCATGAACTTATAACGCAATCCAATTTCCGACTGTTAAGGATAGGGACGGAGCTATTTAGGGTGTACAGCTCTTTGGAGGTATGCGGAATAGGGTATAAAGTCCCACAAACCGCCATTGGAAAGGATCTTCCGACCAGACGGGTGTTATGTCTGGTGGGCAACTGCCCGATAGATGATTTCGGGCTGTCGTATATGCTCAAATCGCACTGAGAACTCTAAAACGCGATGCAGGATTTTCTAGTCAAGAGCCTAAGTGACGTCATAGATGGTGACATTTTAACAAGTCATGGTAAACTAAGTCATGAAATGTCATTTATTGAGCCCAGGGTTCAGTCAAAATTGTGTCTCACAGTTGTGCTAAGAGAAGAAGTGGAATCCAAATGCATTTTCTGAGAATAAAGAACAATTTATTCACGGGAAATGAGCCAATCATAAAACTAGATTACAGTTATAATAATTATATAGAGAAAAATATGCGTCACATTGGCATTATGCTAAATGGCATTCGGCCGTTCGTTTATCATAATGCTAAGCATGCATCATGCGACAAGTGCACAGTGCTGGTTTTCAACGCAGGCCGGTGATGGTCTCGACTCAAAGACGTAGGAATGGTGTAGTGTGCACAGATTTGAGTAGAATTTCAGTCAGTAAGTTGTCTTAGGGGCGAATTTATATCGATAGATATAGTACATTTATTGACTGTTGGGTGGTATGAACTAAGAAGTTCGCCGGGTCAGCTTGTGGGCTCCAGAGAGAGTAACCTCCCTACCAAAATGAGCCGTGTCCAGGAGCACCTTTTCTGAATCTTGCATGAAATCCTCTTATGGTGTTGGCCAACTACATAACATTATTTTCTATTATAGTTAGATTATGATGTTGCACGGTGCGCTGCTATTATTTTATACTCACTTAGTTTTTCTATCGGGTATGATCTTGTTCATGGTGGCTAAATAGCCAGCCGCCATATAATAATATGTTTTTCTCTTCACCACCCTAGGTTGACTGGTAGAGAATGCCTAAGGCATTAAGTCCGCCTTTGTACCTGTGCGTTGCATAAAGTTTTAATAAATAAATAAATAAATAAATAATAATCCACTCTGGGCAAGTTCGCGCTATCACCTGGCTAGTATGTATTATTTTACTGAATAAAATATCCAGATTTTAAGGACCTATTACACTGCGCTGAATATCGCGTGCGATCGTACTATTTTTCATTCATAGAAAGACAGTCTAGTCTATGGTTCGACGTATCGCGTAGTGTAATAAGGGTTAGACTGTCTTTCTATGAATGAAAAATAGTACGAGTCGGAATATCACACGCGATATTCAGCGCAGTGTAATAGGTCCTTTAACTCCTTTAGAATTCCCGGTATGTCTATGCAATGAACAATATTATGAATGAATATGACATTGACTGACCCTAATTGTCATAGTTGCCAACACTTAGTTTTATTTATCAAATTCCCCGAAAATCCAACTCAAATTCCCAAATTCCTCATTCGGGGATTAAGTGACCAACATTCCCCTCTAAACATGGACCGAAAGAAACCTTTTTTTTGATTCCATATACCTATGTTTTAACAATTTAAATAATATTTGTTTTTGATCCTTCGTATTTTTTTCACGTTTCTTCCATATTTTCAACAAACACTTTGCTCTATAGACACAATATCGCCAGTTTCGCCTAGTTTTCTAACCCCCTTCCCTTGTTGCTATCGTGATTCCTCTAAACTCTAAATACCTACAGTATCTACAAAGTAGGTACTATACAATTTTATTTAACCGACTTCCAAAAAGGAGTTCTCAAGTTGTCTGGTCTGGACGTCTAAACCGATAATGACGATACTTTTTTGTCCTAAAGAGTGTGTACGCAATATAGCTAAGCCCCATAAAAGGAATGGCTGCCGTGGCCCGTGGCTCATGACTGGAAAGATGTCGCGGCATTCTTACCTTCCCCATAACGTAGGCCCTCTCCAGACTTCGCTGATTCCAGCACCTGATTTCATAAGCATTTTTTTCATGCAAATTCAAGAGCTCCACATGGGTCCACATGGGCTCAGCTTGTATTTAGCTTTACACTGTTTATTTACTCATGTGGCTACTCTCCTTTTTAGGAGATTGGGTGAAAAAAAATGTTTGCTAGGCTCGCAGATTTTTCAGTTTCCACGAGTAAATATATATAAATGGTACGTCTGTAAAAGTCCCATTAAAAAATCTGTCCAACTGATACGGAGATTACCCGGCCGGAACAGACAATTGTTTTCAACAGTTGCATACCTAGATACCTAAACGACTACCTAATTTTTAATTAATACAAATACTTAAAGGGCTTATTTTAAAGTCTTATTATTAAGTAAAGTCTCAATATATAATATTCACAAACAGCAAAGTTATTAGCGTTTTTGGTTATATACCAATATCGACGATGAACTGACAAGAACCTTTATCTACCAGAACACAATTTTACAGGAAACGAAAAAAACGCCCCATTTATTCCAAACGCAAGGCATGAAAAACACTATTATTGGTTATATATGATACAAGGAGCGGGTATATATAATATATAACCAATAATAATATTTTTCATACCTTGCGTTCAAAATAAATAAAACGTTTTTTTCGTCTCCCGTAAAATTATGTTCTGGTAGATAAAGGCTCTTGTCACTTCATCGTCGATATGTCATTCAATTTGAAATAATTGTACAGGCATTGATTATTATAATATTAATTTATGAAAAAATAAATGACAATCAAAATGGATAAACACTGCGTAGTATTTCCTTTTGTAGTTTTTTCGCCTAGTAATTGTTCGGAATAATTGATTCTGTTATGAATTTACTAATTATGACTTTTCGGGATTTCGTTTTTTTTACTTCTGACTAAAAAAATATAAAGTAACGGGTACGGATCGATAGAACCCCTTTTATTTTGTACTAATTAAACAACAGGGTTGTATATTATGTGTGAAGATGGTGTCTGTCGATTTAAAATGTTTGTGTACCTATCTAGTTTCCAAACATTGGTTTTTAGAGAACTTTTGTGTTACTGTGATAGATTATAATTGCCATGTGTGGTGTGTATGATAATTTCGTGCATTTGTTAAGTATTTCCAGTTACTTCTGGGACGTCTCGTACTTTAAAATAAAACGAAGAAGTAGGAAAATAAACTTATTTTATTTACTATTTACATTATTTACAAACTTAACATAGATTTCCTCTGTTGAATTATGGTAATACTGAGATTATTAAATTAATCAGTCTTTATAAAAATATTAAAGCGTTTCTCAGGTAGGAGTATAATAATATTGCATGAATGACCACTTAATCGACTTCTTCTACCGTGGGGCCGCTGTTCTGTTGGTATCCTCCGTAGCCTCCGGGCATGCCTCCAGGCATTCCTCCAGGCATGCCTCCGGGCATTCCTCCAGGCATGCCTCCGGGCATTCCTCCAGGCATGCCTCCGGGCATTCCTCCAGGCATGCCTCCGGGCATTCCTCCAGGCATGCCTCCGGGCATGCCCCCTTGTGCGCCGCCCTGGTGCAGCTTGGTCATGACGGGCGCGCACACGCGCTGCAAGTCCTTCAGCTTGTGCTCGTACTCCTCCTGCTCCGCCAAGGTGTTGTTGTCGAGCCACTTGAGCGCGTCGTCGCACGCGCTCCTCGCGCCGCTCTTGTCCTGCTCCGAGAGCTTGTCTGCGGCGTCGTCCAGCGCCTGCTTCACGCTGAACACGTACGCTTCGAGCTGGTTCCTCGCCGCTACGCGCTGCCTCTGCTTCTCATCCTCGTCTTTGTATCTCTCCGCCTCGGCGAGCATGCGCTCGATCTCCGCCTGTGACAGACGTCCCTTGTCGTTCTTGATGACGATGTTCTTGCTGCGGCCGGTGCTGTTCTCTTTGGCCGACACGTTGAGGATGCCGTTCGCGTCCAGGTCGAAGGTGACGTCGATCTTAGGAACGCCGCGCGGCGCGGGCGGGATGCCGGTCAAGTCGAACGTGCCCAACAAGTTGTTGTCCTTCGTCATCGCTCGCTCGCCCTCGTACACTTGGATGGTGACCGCCGGCTGGTTGTCCGAGTACGTGGTGAACGTCTGCGACTGCTTGCACGGGATCTTAGAGTTGCGCTCGATGATCTTCGTCATCACGCCGCCGGCCGTCTCGATGCCGAGCGACAGAGGGGCCACGTCCACTAGCAACACGTCCTGGATCTTCGCGTCTTGCTCGCCGCTCAGGATAGCTGCCTGGACGGCCGCGCCGTACGCCACGGCTTCGTCAGGGTTGATGGACAGGTTGAGCTTCTTGCCGCAGAAGAAGTTCTGCAGCAGACTCTGCACTTTCGGGATCCTGGTGGAGCCTCCGACGAGGACGACGTCGTGGATCTGGCTCTTGTCCATCTTGGCATCTTTGAGCGCCTTCTCCACGGGCTCGAGGGTGCCCCTGAACAGGTCTGCGCACAGCTCTTCGAAGCGCGCGCGGGACACGCGGGTGTAGAAGTCCATTCCCTCGTAGAGCGCGTCGATCTCGATGGTGGCTTCAGTGCTGGACGACAGCGTGCGCTTAGCGCGCTCAGCGGCTGTGCGGAGGCGGCGCAGTGCGCGAGGATTCATGCGCATGTCCTTCTTGTACTTGCGCTTGAACTCGTCCGCGAGATGGTTCACTAGTCTGTTGTCAAAGTCCTCGCCTCCGAGATGTGTGTCGCCCGCCGTCGCCCTCACTTCGAACAACGAGCCTTCATCGATGGTTAGGATCGACACGTCGAACGTTCCGCCGCCGAGGTCGAAGATGAGGACGTTCCTCTCGCCCTTGAGGTTCTTGTCGAGGCCGTACGCGAGCGCGGCGGCTGTGGGCTCGTTGATGATCCTGAGCACGTTGAGCCCGGCGATGGCTCCCGCGTCCTTGGTGGCCTGGCGCTGGGAGTCGTTGAAGTAGGCCGGCACTGTGATGACCGCGTCGCGCACACTGCTTCCGAGGTATGCTTCCGCCGTCTCCTTCATCTTCGTCAGCACCATGCTGCTGATCTCCTCGGGCGCGAAACGCTTCGCTTCGCCCTTGAACTCCACTTGGATCTTTGGTTTGCCGCAGTCGTTGACCACCTTGAAGGGCCAGTGTTTCATGTCTTGCTGAATCTTGGGGTCGTCGAACTTCCTTCCGATGAGTCGCTTGGCGTCGAACACTGTGTTGCTGGGGTTGAGGGCGACCTGGTTCTTGGCTGCGTCTCCGATGAGGCGCTCCGTGTCCGTGAAGGCCACATAGGATGGTGTGGTGCGGTTGCCCTGGTCGTTGGCGATGATCTCCACGTTCCCGTGCTGCCACACGCCGACGCACGAGTACGTCGTGCCCAGATCTATTCCTACAGCTGGCATCTTGATTTCTTCTTTCTTGTTCTTCACTTCACAACAATAAACTTGTAGTAACGTATAACGTCGCGTACAATATAACTTGCGAGTCGAGTAAACTTCTCCGGTTTGCACCGAACACTTCGTCTGCTTTGTATCGCTTTTCAAATAATTTTGAGTTGGCGCCGCGCCGCACCGCTTATATATTGAACAAATGGGATTCGAGAGATTTCTACCCCTTGCTCGACGTCACTAGAAAGAACCAATGAGAGAACAAAATGGAATGAAAATTCGAGAGGGTTTTCTCGTTTCGACCAATCAGAACGTTTGTGAGAAAGAGATAGCAAGACATTTGCTGTCTCAGTAGGGTTGTCACTGTAGAATTATAACCCAAAAAAGGGAGATTGTAAAATAAATAACATAAGACACAGATTTAAAAAAAAATTGTTGCTCTCTAGTTTTTCTATGTATTATTTCTCTTAATTTCTTTTTGAACTGACAATCTTAAATAATTGACGTATTTTTTTAGATAAGTTAATAAATATTATTAGACTGAAGTTTCTAAAAATTAATTTGACAAAAGCCTACAAATTACTAATTTTTTTTAATATATGTAATCATTTTCTAGTGCTTAAAACATGTTCACATCAAAATACAAAGAAGTCTGTAAAAAGTACTACGTTAGTTTTTATGAAAAATCTCATTTATTTTAGCGTTTGTAAAAAAACATTTCGTTGTCACCACCAAACCGATATGTATAAAAAGCTTAGTAAATATTTATTCAACATTTTCATGTTTTTCTAATGATTTTTACTCGTGACACTTGTTTGTTTATTAGGGAGATTATACTTTATTTGTTGGCAACATCGAAGAAATGTCCAGGCCATTCATGAAAGAGATAACACTACATTTTCTGTTTCAGGAGGGTTGTTACTGTTGAAATTTACCCTAAAAATGGGGAGAACAGATGAAGATAAATGAAATTGGTCTTGCGTATATTTGTAAGAGAAGCTAATACGACATAATAATATGATAGATTGGTTCCAAAATTTATAATTTAATTTATAAAATATAATTCATTTCTTCCTGTATGGATTTTATTAGTACTTTCTGTACCTACTTTATTAAGGGAGTTCATTAATATGAGTTCATTAATGTGAGGTAATTAGGACGGGGCAGTAAGTTAACATAAATAATTTTATACAATAGTATTGCATGCAATTAAAATAAATAATAAATACATATGTTGCGGTGCCCTGGCAGGGTTCATGTTCGAAACGTATATTATGTAATAAGACCTTGTAAACGACATGAACGCAATAAATAAATAAATACGTCGAATCTAATCCAATATCTTATCTCCGGGAGAACCCCTCTCGTTCTCAAGATTCATTTTATTTTTTTTCGGAAAAACGCTGTGTTATTTCAAAAACTGGGTTCATTTAAGTAAAACTTAACAGGTCTTCAATTAAATTGTATATTAGCGATTTAATTTATTTTTAATATTCTTATTTTTTTTTATCTGATATAAACTAGTACTTGACTGCGATCCCACCTGATGGTAAGCAGTGATGCAATCGTTGATGGTGAGGCGCACTAGTTTATTAAGAACCTATTCACTCTAGCCTTCTAAATTATTAAATATCTAGCGCAATCAAACATAAAACCAAAAATATGCATTTTGAACTCCTTCTTCTTCCTGCCCTTATCCCATATTACTTGGGGTCGGCGCAACACGTTTTCTTCTTCCATTCTGTCCTGTCACCCGTCAAACTATCACTAACTCCCTTTTCTTTCATATCACTTCTCACACAATCCATCCATCTTTTTTTCGGCCTTCCTCTCCCTCTCCATCCATCTACATGTATACTCAGAACTTTTTTAGTAATATGCGCTTCATCCCTCCGCTTCACATGACCATACCAAGACAACCGATTACCTTTCAACTTTTCAGTCACTGGCGCCACTTTCAAACTTCCTCTAATATACTCATTTCTCACTTTATCCATTCTCGTCACACCACACATCCATCTCAACATTCTCATCTCCGCTACATGCAATCTTTTTTCATCCTTCTTTTTCAGAGCCCAACATTCTGATCCATACAGTATGACAGGTCTTATGACGGACTTGTAAATTTTACCCTTCAACTTGAGGGGCATCCGTGGGTCACAAGTTGTTCCCGTGACCTGTCGCCATTTCATCCATCCTGCGTTGATCCGACGTGTTACGTCTCGGTCTACCTCACCATCCCCTTGGACGAGTGACCCGAGGTACCGAAAGTCGGAACAGATTGGTATGGGCGTTCCGGCGAGAGCTAAAGGCACAGGGTTGGAGAGACCGCCGAAATCGCAGAACAAGTACTCCGTTTTGGTTCTACTTACTTTCAGGCCAACACTCTCCAGTCTGTGCCACCACACCTCCAATCTGTTTTGGACCTCTAGGCCACTCTCGGCAACCAGCACAATGTCGTCGGCAAACAGCATACACCAGGGAGCCTCCTCCTGAATGTCCGACGTCAGAGCGTCCATTATCATCAGGAAGAGATAAGGGCTGAGAGCCGATCCCTGATGTAAGCCGACAGCCACATTGAAATTTCCAGTGGTGCCCACTGTTGACCGGACTTGCGTACTACATCGACTGTACATCGCTCGGATCAACTGCACATACTTTCCAGGCACACCTTTCTCCTTAAGGGCCCACCACAGAACCTCTCGAGGTACCCGGTCGTATGCCTTTTCGAGGTCAACGAATGCCATGTGCAAGTTTTTATGCGCACCTCTGTATGTCTCGCACAGCTGGCGTATAGCAAAAATGGCATCCGTCGTACCCCGACCAGGCATAAAACCGAATTGGTTCTGTGAAATTTCACTCTCTTCTCTCAGTCGCCTTTCAATAACTTTCTCCCAGGCTTTCATAGTATGTGACATTAGCTTTATTCCTCTATAATTGTTGCACTCAAGCACATCACCTTTGTTTTTAAAAATGGGCACCAAAGAACTGCTGCACCACTCATCAGGTATGGCTTCTTCCCGCAACAACTTATTGAAGAATAAAGCTAACCACGTCCATCCATCCACTCGCAATAACTTCCACACTTCAACGGGTATTCCATCTGGACCCATGGCTTTACCATTTTTCATTCCATTTACTGCTACTCTGACTTCATCCATACTAACCATTCTCACTAACCCTACATTCACTGGTTTACTCTCTAAAATTCCACTCCAATTATTTTCTTCATTCATCAGTCTTTCAAAATAGTCCTTCCACCTCTCTTTGATTTTTTCATCATCCGACAACTATCACTCGTAATATTAGGAGGGGTGAGAGGATGTCGAGGACAATGACACCCCTACAGGGAGAGGGGGGTAAACAAATCGTCATAATTACTTTATGTAAGTAACGGGCAAAATACTTATAAAATCTTCTTATCTTAAAACAATAAATAGAAAAATGAAATGGGTCAGTTTTATAGTTGGGAGATTTTACTTTAAATACTGGCAATTCAGTCAAGGAAATTTCTAGAGCGTTCCAGACATCGCGACGCGTTCTTCGCCTTCTCGAACCCTACGCTACGCCCTAATATGTGTGAAAGAGACAACAACAGTACAATGGCGGGTGCGTATTATTGAATGGATGATGGGCTCTTGTGAAACCATTATCTACTATGACTCATTGTTATTGGCGTAATGTATTGTTTACAAACTTCGAACAGCTGAATTATGTTGTTATTTATAGTTCCCGAGTAACTTTCAGAATTTTTAAGATATTTATAGAAGTTTACACCAGCTATAAAAAAATGTATGGTCAATGATATTCTAATAAAAAATATCATTGTGTATGGTACAATTACTGGCACGGATCTTGAGCGCTAGCTTCAAGTTGAGCAGAAGTCAAATATTCGGTCTCTTTAGTGGTGCGAAGTGAGACGAGGGGTCGACCCAGGGAGTGTCAGTGATTGGCTCGCCGCGCCATCGTGTCATAGGCGTCACTCGTGATTCGTTCCCTGCGTTGCAGCATGTATCTTTTTTTTATGGTGGAAAAAAATCATACATTGACATCCCCCGCCCTTGGGCGGAGCGGGAGATAGTGTCAGACTCTTACTGACTAAAAGACCCACCCCGTTCCTTCTAGCCTTCATACCGGGGCTCGAGCGCCCTTTCGGATAACCCTGGCCCCAGTAGGCTTCGACCCGGCTGGGTCCCTGCTGTTGCTGACAACTCCTTGAGGCGCGCGGGAACAGTGCGCGCCGTCGACGACTTGGGCTTGGTCCGGACAGTTACCGGACAGCCGGACAGTGAGCTACCCATTGCTCACCGTCCGCAAGCCCGCGTCTACGTTGGCCGGAAATCGGGATCAGAATCCCGGCGACGGCGGCGGCGATAACACCGTTGCCTGATGCGTTCGGCCTCCTCCTTTGCGAGCATTACTGCTTCGCAGAAGTCGGCGACCGCCTGCCACTCCTCCTCGCTCCGGACCATGGCCTCAACCAAGGCCCGGCGCGAGAGGTCTCCGCCGCCGATCGCCCCCACGAGGGCACGGCGATGCTCCGCCCAAGCAGGGCACACCTCGACTGTGTGTTCCACCGTGTCCTCCGGGCGTTCCGCACAGTGGCGACACCCGGGCGTCACTTCCGCATGAATCGAGTGCAGGAAACTCCCGAACGAACCATGTCCGGTGAGTACCTGCGTCATGCGGAAGGTAAGGACGCCGTGAGGTCTTTCCAGCCACGCCTCAAAGAGGGGACTTAGGTACCGCCATGATTGTGGCGTGCCCATGCAGCATGTATCTAACAACGAAGACTCGCCAATGTATGGAATGCGCAAAGCGATCTACTCTGACGCCGAGCGCTCAAGATCCGTTTCGGTAATTATACCTATAGCTTTCTTTTTACCTTTACCTGAATAGGTAGGTAGGTATCACACTTTGTGTGTGTATTATGTAGGTATAGTTGTTACTTCTTCACACCCAATCGGCTGAATGGATTTGGATGACATCTGGCACACGGACAGGCCATGCTTTGGAATAGGATACTTTTTATTTCGGGAGTGTATTGCCTTGGGATAAATTATTACTGCTATCACCTTTTTTTTATCACCTTTTTTTGCTTTTTATTTAATTTTTTCCGCTGTTAATGTTAATTATATCAATAGCCATCACGCGAACGAAGTCGTTGGCAGAGGGTAAATATCATAATAATACATAATGATTGTACCTACCTATTAAAGTCAGAAACTAACAGATCAGATTGAAAAATCTGTACTTAGGTAGGTACTACATATGACATAAATAGGATCCAGATCTTTCTGTATGGGATAACCAGGTTCATGACGAATAGTACAGGCTAAGTAGGTATACATAAGTACCTTTACTTTTTGTGTACCTACGAGTATTTACCTAACCCACCAATTACCTAGTGATAATCATTTGAGTGATTATTTCTACGAATTTATCACTTCCTTGAAAATTACCATGAGCATCAGTCAGTGTTACCATTACCTAAATTTACTAAAAAAAAGTAAGTGCCTGCCATTGTGAAACTACAACGCAGAAAAGTCTAGATAAATATTTGTTTTTATCTAGACTTTTTTTCAGTACCATCGCAGAAAAGGTACGATGGTTCTGGAAAATAACGGTTTTATTCATTACCATGTACATAAATAATTTGGACATCTGCTCACCCCTTGTTACCACAAAAAAAGAACACGAGGGTGAAACATAAAGACACAGTGCCCGTTTAACCCAATGAAAATTCTAGAATAAGTTTACCTAGAGTAGGTATCGTTCGTGTATCTTCTTTACAAAGAACAAAGAAACCTTTGATGCAGATCAATGCTTTTATAATAATAATAAATTCATTTATTTCAGGCTAAAAAAACCCATATTAAAAAGACAGTTTACAGATTGAAAAAAAAAAAATGATAAAATTATAATTTATGTTTTGTTTGAACCCAAACGGGCTTTGGTACAATTTTCACCATTCACTAATAGAAAGAGCAATAGGCTAGTTGCCATAAAAAATGTAATTAATCCGTCTTTTAGATTATTAAAAATAAGGGACACGTATTTTTTTATTTGTAAATTAAACCAAAAATGACAAAGACATATATAGCCCATTAAAGTTACGTGTATAACATCACGCCCACCGTGCTGCATTTTTTTGCACATGGTGACGTCACACGTAACTTTAATGGGCTATATCTTTGTTATTTTTTGTTTAATCAAAAAAAGAAGAAATACGTGTCCAATATTTTTTTATAAAATGTAATTATTTAGACCCTGGAAACTACCCTATTATGTATTATCAACTTCATTTATTAGGTACGTTTCTTTGTTATTTGCTACGGTGAAATGAATAAAACAAAATTGTACTAATTAAGTTGTCAAAAACTATGAGGACCGTTTTGACATTTGTATTTTGACTAGCGGCGCTCTCGCCGCCGCCAGGATTCCGATCCCGATTTCCGGCCACCGTTGGCGCGGGCTTGCGGACGGCGAGCAATGGATAGCTTGCTGTCCGGCCGTCCGGTAACTGTCCGAACAGAGTCCAAATCGTCGACGGCGCGCACTGTTCCCGCGCGCCTCAAGAAGTTGTTAGCCTTGTTAGCAATAGCAAGGGCCAAGCTGGGTCGAAGCCTACTGGGGCCAGGGTTAGTTTCGAGAGATAGCTCAGCCCCGGTATGAAGGCACGAAGGAACGGGGTGGGTTTTAGTCAGTAAGAGACTGACACTATCTCCCGCTCCGCCCAAGAGCGGGGGTTGTCATTAGATGATTACCCACCATAAAAAACCCGCGGAACGCAAAAAGCTAAAACTTAAAAAAAAATTTGAGCATCCTCCTAAAAATAAAAAAATAAAATACTTATCCGAAGGATTCGATTTGTCGCTCTTTTTAAAAAAATACATAAGTTTTTTTTTTAATTTTGTTTAATCAAGTTAAATATGAATCAGAGTTAGTGATGAGTACTTAGGTACTGTACATACTAAAAAGTAAACAATAGATAGGTAGTACCTAGGTTATTATTTATCGTCCATGTTTAATTGGAGAATTACTCAGATTCTTTTGGGGTAACTTGAGCCTACTAGCCCGCCTTACCTGGATCTGCTACTGACTTATGGGGATAACATTTTTTTTTTCATTCAACACTAAAATTATGTAGGTACCTAAGGCTTCTCTTCTGCCCATATCTACATCTTAAAACTTCTCCATTTTTATAAATTATATCAAAAGATGTCCCCTAAATCCGATATACCTGGCAGAAATGTATTTTCGAACCAAGATTGAGCTGTTTCTAAGTAAATAATACAGAATTAGTCGACAATTAAGTAGTAAACATCGCAATTGTTACCACTATCAACAATACCGATAATAGCCCGTCATAATATTACTTCCGTCTCTTTCAAACGCGTGCGATAATTCGTATCGCTCGTCGCTTCTTTCATGAATGGTCTGGATATTTCTCCGATATTGCCAACTGACAAAGTATAATCTCCCCATAAGCAAACAAATTTCACGAGTAAAAATAACTAGAAAAATATGAAAATATTTTAAAAGCTGTTTATACATATGGATTTGTTAGTTACAACGAAATGGTTTTTTTACAAACGTTAAAATAAATCAGATTTTTTATAAAAAGTAACGTAGTACTATCCATGTACTTTGATGTGGACATATTTTAAGTACTACAAAAAGATAATAATTATGTATTGGAAAAAAAAAACAGTAATTTGTAGACTTTTGTCAAATTAATTTTCAGAAACTTCAGTCTAATAATATTTATTAACTTATCAAAAAAATTACGTCAATTATTTAAGATTGTCAGTTCAAAAAGAAATTAAGAGAAATAATACATAGAAAAACTACAGAGCAACAATTTTTTTTTTTTTAAATCTGTGTCTTATGTTATTTGTTTTACAATCTCCCTTTTTTTGGGTTATAATTCTACAGTGACAACCCTACTGAGACAGCAAATGTCTTGCTATCTCTTTCTCACAAACGTTCTGATTGGTCGAAACGAGAAAACCCTCTCGAATTTTCTTTCCATTCTGTTCTCTGATTGGTTCTTTCTACTGACGTCGCGTAAAGACTCGAATTCTCTCGAATCCCATTTGTTCAATATATAAGCGGCGGCGCGCGGCGCCAACTCAGAATTATTTGAATAGCGATACAAAGCAGACGAAGTGTTCGGTGCAAACCGGAGAAGTTTACTCGACTCGCAAGTTATATTGTACGCGACGTTATACGTTACTACAAGTTTATTGTTGTGAAGTGAAGAACAAGAAAGAAGAAATCAAGATGCCAGCTGTAGGAATAGATCTGGGCACGACGTACTCGTGCGTCGGCGTGTGGCAGCACGGGAACGTGGAGATCATCGCCAACGACCAGGGCAACCGCACCACACCATCCTATGTGGCCTTCACGGACACGGAGCGCCTCATCGGAGACGCAGCCAAGAACCAGGTCGCCCTCAACCCCAGCAACACAGTGTTCGACGCCAAGCGACTCATCGGAAGGAAGTTCGACGACCCCAAGATTCAGCAAGACATGAAACACTGGCCCTTCAAGGTGGTCAACGACTGCGGCAAACCAAAGATCCAAGTGGAGTTCAAGGGCGAAGCGAAGCGTTTCGCGCCCGAGGAGATCAGCAGCATGGTGCTGACGAAGATGAAGGAGACGGCGGAAGCATACCTCGGAAGCAGTGTGCGCGACGCGGTCATCACAGTGCCGGCCTACTTCAACGACTCCCAGCGCCAGGCCACCAAGGACGCGGGAGCCATCGCCGGGCTCAACGTGCTCAGGATCATCAACGAGCCCACAGCCGCCGCGCTCGCGTACGGCCTCGACAAGAACCTCAAGGGCGAGAGGAACGTCCTCATCTTCGACCTCGGCGGCGGAACGTTCGACGTGTCGATCCTAACCATCGATGAAGGCTCGTTGTTCGAAGTGAGGGCGACGGCGGGCGACACACATCTCGGAGGCGAGGACTTTGACAACAGACTAGTGAACCATCTCGCGGACGAGTTCAAGCGCAAGTACAAGAAGGACATGCGCATGAATCCTCGCGCACTGCGCCGCCTCCGCACAGCCGCTGAGCGCGCTAAGCGCACGCTGTCGTCCAGCACTGAAGCCACCATCGAGATCGACGCGCTCTACGAGGGAATGGACTTCTACACCCGCGTGTCCCGCGCGCGCTTCGAAGAGCTGTGCGCAGACCTGTTCAGAGGCACCCTCGAGCCCGTGGAGAAGGCGCTCAAAGATGCCAAGATGGACAAGAGCCAGATCCACGACGTCGTCCTCGTCGGAGGCTCCACCAGGATCCCGAAAGTGCAGAGTCTGCTGCAGAACTTCTTCTGCGGCAAGAAGCTCAACCTGTCCATCAACCCTGACGAAGCCGTGGCGTACGGCGCGGCCGTCCAGGCAGCTATCCTGAGCGGCGAGCAAGACGCCAAGATCCAGGACGTGTTGCTAGTGGACGTGGCCCCTCTGTCGCTCGGCATCGAGACGGCCGGCGGCGTGATGACGAAGATCATCGAGCGCAACTCTAAGATCCCGTGCAAGCAGTCGCAGACGTTCACCACGTACTCGGATAACCAGCCGGCGGTCACCATCCAAGTGTACGAGGGCGAGCGAGCGATGACGAAGGACAACAACTTGTTGGGCACGTTCGACTTGACCGGCATCCCGCCCGCGCCGCGCGGCGTTCCTAAGATCGACGTCACCTTCGACCTGGACGCGAACGGCATCCTCAACGTGTCGGCCAAAGAGAACAGCACCGGCCGCAGCAAGAACATCGTCATCAAGAACGACAAGGGACGTCTGTCACAGGCGGAGATCGAGCGCATGCTCGCCGAGGCGGAGAGATACAAAGACGAGGATGAGAAGCAGAGGCAGCGCGTAGCGGCGAGGAACCAGCTCGAAGCGTACGTGTTCAGCGTGAAGCAGGCGCTGGACGACGCCGCAGACAAGCTCTCAGAGCAGGACAAGAGCGACGCGAGGAGCGCGTGCGACGACGCGCTCAAGTGGCTCGACAACAACACCTTGGCGGAGCAGGAGGAGTACGAGCACAAGCTGAAGGACTTGCAGCGCGTGTGCACGCCCGTCATGACCAAAATGCACCAGGGCGGCGCCCAAGGGGGCATGCCCGGAGGCATGCCTGGAGGAATGCCCGGAGGTATGCCTGGAGGAATGCCCGGAGGTATGCCTGGAGGCATGCCCGGAGGCTACGGAGGATACCAACAGAATAGCGGCCCCACGGTAGAAGAAGTCGATTAAGTGGTCATTCATACAATGTTGCAACACCCCTGAGAAACGCTTTATTATTTTTTTAAAGACTGATTAATTTAATAATCTCAGTATTACCATAATTCAACAGAGGAAATCTATGTTAAGTTTGTAAATAATGTAAATAGTAAATAAAATAAGTTTATTTTTCTACTTCTTCGTTTTATTTTAAAGTACGAGACGTCCCAGAAGTAACTGGAAATACGTAAGAAATACACGACATTATTATACACACCACTCATGGCAATTATAATCTGTCACTGTAACACAAAAGCTCTATAAAAACCATTCTGATTTTTAAATGTTTGGAAACTAGATAGGTACACAAACATTTTAAATCGACAGACACCATCTTCACACATAATATACAACCCTGTTGTTTAATTAGTACAAAATAAAAGGGGTTCTATCGATCCGTACCCGTTACTTTATATTTTTTTAGTCAGAAGTAAAAAAAACGAAATCCCGAAAAGTCAATTAGTAAATTCATAACAGAATCAATCATTCCGAATAATTACTATACGAAAAAACTACAAAAGGAAATACTACGCACAGTGTTCATCCACTTTGATTGTCATTTATTTTTTCATAAATTAATATTTTATTAATCAATGCCTGTACAATATTTCAAATTGAATGACATATTGGTATATAACCAAAAACGCTAATAACTTTGCTGTTTGTGAATATTATATATTGAGACTTTACTTAATAATAAGACTTTAAAATAAGCCTTTCAAGTATTTGTTCTAATTAAAAATTAGGTAGTGGTTTAGATATCTAGGTATGCAACTGTTGAAAACAACTGTCTGTTCCGGCGGGGTAATCTCCGTATCAGTTGGACAGATTTTAATGGGACTTTTACAGACGTACCATTTATATATGTACTCGTGGAAACGGGAAAATCTGCGAGCCTAGCAAACATTTTTTTCACCCAATCTCCTAAAAAAGGATAGTAGCCACATGAGTAAATAAACCGTGTAAAGCTAAATACAAGCTGAGCCCACGTAGGTACTATGCATTATGTATGACATGTGGACTCTTGAATTTGCTTGAAAAAAGTAGGTACTTATATCTGAAAGTGGCTTTTTGGTAAAAGTGTCGAATAAACGTAATCAGGTGCTGGAATCACCGAACTCAGGTACCATGTCTAGAGAGGGCCTACGTTATGGGGAAGGTAAGAATGCCGCGACGTCTTTCCAGCCATGAGCCACGGCAGCCATTTCTTGGGGCTTAGCCATATTGCACAAAATCAGATCGTAACCCAAAAATATGGCAGATCCACTCTTTAGGACAAAAAAGTATCGTTAGTATCGGTTTAGACGTCCAGACCAGACAACTTGAGAACTCCTTTTCGGAAGTCGGTTAAAATAAAATTTTATAGTCCCTACTTTGTACTGTAGGTATTTAGAGTTTAGAGGAATCACGATAGCAACAAGGGAAGGAGGTTAAAAAACTAGGCGAAACTGGCGATGTTGTGTCTATTGAGTTGAGCTAAGTGTTTGTTGAAAATATGGTAGAAGCTTGAAAAAAATATGAAGTATAAAAAATAAATATTATTTAAATAGTTAAAACATAGGTATTTGATTTTATAATTTAGTGGCATGGACCCAAAAACAGGCTTTTTTTTTAGGTCCATGTTTAGAAAGAAATGTTGGTCACTTAATGAATTTGGGAATTTGAGTTGGACTTTCGGGGAATTTGATAAATAAAACTAGTATTGAGCGTTGGCAACTATGCCAATTAGTGTCAATGTCATGTTCATTCATAATATTTCTCTGACTAATATATAGTTATCTGTGATAATATTGTTCATTTCATTCATTGTCTTTTCGGGCAAGTCCGGGAATTCTAAAATCTGAATATTTTATTCAGTGAAATACTACTGCTATAAGTCGATTTTTTGAAAAAACATGGTAGCTCCAACCTTGAAACCAAAAATGGAAAAAGATTTTGAGCCAGGTGATAGCGCGAACTTGCCCAGAGTGGATTGTTTTATGGCGGCTGGCTATTTAGCCACCATGAACAAGATCATACCCGATAGAAAAACTAAGTGAGTATAAAATAATAGCCGCGCACCGTACAACATCATAATCTAACTATAATAGAAATGTTATGTAGTTGACCAACACCTTAGGAGGTTTTCATGCAAGATTCAGAGAAGGTGCTCCTGGACACGGCTCATTTTGGTAGGGAGATTCCTCTCTCTGGAGCCCACAAGCTGACCCGGCGAACTTCATAGTTCATAACCACCCAGCAGTCAATAAATGTACTATATCTATCGATATAAATTCGGCCCTAAGACAACTCACTGACTGAAACAAAGCCTAAGTAATATATCAAGTTACACACAATTTTACTGTATAAAAGTTATCTACATTGATTTCGTATTATATTACATGATGCATGCACAACTAAAAACTTTTACAGATTTTTTATAGAAATGTAAGCATACTATACAAATATTTACATTACGTCATGATTAGGTCACTCATCAAGCAGATCGGGGAGGTCCTGGTGTGATTACACACCAAGGATTATCCTTGATTTATTCGCTTCCATTCTGGTATTTATTTTATACTTTACTGGGGACTGGAACAATTTGCCTGCTGCGGTCCTGCCGTCCCATTATATTTAGGTGTCTTCAAGACTAGAGTGAATAGGCTCTTAATAAACTAGTGCTGCTTACCATCGATCGGGATCGCAGTCAAGCACTAGTTTATATAAATAAAAAGAAACGGTTTTAATAGGTCCTGGTGTAACCTTTCATTGGTTCAATTATCATTTGTAACATGTACCTATTTGACAAAAAAAATATAAAGGAAAACTTGTTAACAAAAGTTTAACTTGTAACATTGCACAGAACAATAAAAAACATATTGGTTACTTTTCCAGGTCTCCCAAAGACTGCTGTGGCGATGACTCTATAGGCTACGTGCAGCTGCACCGTAACGAGGGCTTGTGTACTCTGAAGGCAAGGGTTAATACGCTACCTGACGTCTATGCCAATGTTACAGTGATAATTAACGAAATTGATGAAGTACTCACGCATATTGAATGCCATGATTGTGAAGCCCCACAGAGTGAATGCATGCATGGAGTGATCTTCCTACTCTGGCTTCATAGACGGAGTGAAGAGCCAGATTTTCGACACAGAGAAAGTTACTGGAGGAAACCCATAATAGCACAGGTTTAGTGCTCTGTAACTTATTTAAACTATAAATATGTAATTTAAAATAGGTGAGGAGGTCTACAGATGGATTAATGTAAACCGCTGTGTTTGTTGTAGCCTACTCCACGTTACAAGGTAAAGTTTCCGAGACACTTTTTGGTCTAGTTACTGACACCAAACACGTTTTGATCGTAAGTATGTGTTAAGTGGAAGCAACAGGAGACAAAGAATGTTTACGTATTCACAGGGTCGATGGTTTTATACAAATCTATTATTCTAGCTTGTATCTGACACAAGACACACATTTGCGCCCTGCCTCAACAAAAACATTGTGTTGTATGTTTACTTGTTTACACTATTAAGTCTCTTACATCTACAATTTCTAAATTTCAACATAAAATTGTAAAAACAACGCAAGCATTATACCTACATAAATAATAATTAACCGTTAACCGCTTGTACGTCGCATTAATCTGATAAATATTTTCGTGTCCATTTCACCAGAGTCGTTTATTTATGACTAAATACTTATCTCTTTTAACTATTAAATGTACAAGCATTGGTGGCGGAAGAGGTGACATGATGGCTGGATGGTCGTATACATATGACCCTGGCAAAACAGACAGTCTAGACATGTCCTGTTAGTAGAGGATACGGTTAAGAACGACCTTCACCGGTTTGTTTAATGGATGAAACGTATTTTATGATAAATTTAGTATATTAAATAATATAACGCGGGTGGGTTGCCTCAGAAATACCTGGCCAAACATTTTTTTTTTTTTGAAAATTGCACCGGTATGTTTAACGAATAAATTTAATACTAACCGAAAGTGTGAAGCCTTTAGAACATAAAAATGTTGGGTTGCCTATTTGTTTCCTGGCATAACTATGGGTTGCCAGGTATAAACAGGTATGTATAAACAGGTGTGTTTATTTTGTTATACAACAAATTCTATATCAAAGTAAACGCTGTTTCATTACGAATACGATGTTATAGTGTTGTCGGTAAACAAATCTGGTATGAATAACGGTTGTGCATTTTTCTAAGAAAAAAGTAAATTTTCAATTTTTAATTAATAATAGTCTGGCCAGGAATTTCTTAGGCAACCCACCCGCGTTATATTATTTAATACACTAAATTTATCATAAAATACGTTTCATCCATTAAACAGACCGGTGAAGGTCGTTCTTAATCGGATCTTAGACTATGTCTCTTAATAGCAATATTGATTGCTTGATATTTCTATTTTGAGACCAGTGCCATTCGGATTGGTCAATATTATCTACAAGAATTCCATTTTAAGTTAGAACATTTTTCTAGAGAAGTTGGTACTTTATTCAATTTTTTTAGTAAAGTTTTTACATCCATTCCATTTTTGACTCCAGTATTTCCTCGTTCTAGGTCGAAAGTAGACAGAAATTCATAACAGCTAAGCAGCTTACAAAAACGAAACGGCGGTTACCCCAAGTGGAAAGTGACCCAACAGTCCTCACTGCGTTTTTAGCAGAAGCTAAGAAACGAAATCTTGATGGCCCCCTAATCAGGTAAATACTGACATAGTTATAGACTTTTGAATTCATCATCATCATCATTTCAGCCGAAAGACGTCCACTGTTGGACATAGGCCTTCCCCAAGCGTCGCCACAACGACCAGTTCTATGCGTCTTGCATTCATCGGATTTTTTTTTTTTTTTACAATTGTCACACGACGCCGTCCAGTCTCAAGCTAAGCAGAGCTTGTGTTATGAGTACTAGACAACTGATAAACATACTTATATATTTCTGAATACATACATAAATTATAGATAAAATTACACCCCGACACAGAACAAATGATCGAGCTCATCACACAAACATTTGTCCTGGGTGGGAATCGAACCCACGACCTCTGGCATAGCAGTCAGAGCCACTAACCACTAGACCAACAGGCCTTGACCAGGCCATAGGTCCACTTTGTGGGTGGCCTTCCAACGCTGCGTCTTCCGGTACGAGTTCACTACTCCAGAATCTTTCGGCCGCAACGGCCATCTGTTCTGCGTGCAATGTGCCCTGCCCATTGCCACTTAATAATATATGAATTGTTTCAAACAAACACTTTTGTACTCTAAGATAGCAATATTTTTCATCATCATCATCATCATCTCAGCCGAGAGACGTCCACTGCTGGACATAGGCTCCCCCAAGCGTCGCCACAACGAACAGTCCTGAGCGTCCATGGGGTCGTAAGGTTCTGGAATGGCAACCGCGCACCGGAATACACAGCGTTGGATGGCCTGGTTCAACCTGGTTAGAGTCGTGGGAATGCGAAGGATTTGAGCCTCCTGGAATTAAAAATTGGTATAAAATAAAATATGATAAATAATGGACGTATCTTTTCTTTTTTTCCAGATATTTATCAGCTAAGGATAAGGAAGGTGATGAAGAACCTTAAAAGATTGTTACTTGAGATACTTATTTCTAATCAATAAAAGAACTGATTGCATTAATTAGATCTGTCTATCTTTTTCTGAACATTTATTTTTCCTTATTCTACTCAAATCTGTGTGCACACTACACCATTCCTACGTCTTTGAGTCGAGACCATCACCGGCCTGCGTTGAAGACCAGCACTATGCACTTGTCTCATGATGAATGCTTAGCATTATGATAAACGAACGGCCGAATGCAATGTGACGCATATTTTTCTCTATATAATTATTATAACTGTAATCTAGTTTTATGATTGGCTCATTTCCCGTGAATAAATTGTTCTTTATTCTCAGAAAATGCATTTGGATTCCACTTCTTCTCTTAGCACAACTGTGAGACACAATTTTGACTGAACCTGGGCTCAACCAATGACATTTCATGACTTGCTTTACCATGACTTGTTAAAATGTCACCATCTATGACGTCACTTAGGCTCTTGACTAGAAAATCCTGCATCGCGTTTTAGAGTTCTCAGTGCGATTTGAGCATATACGACAGCCCGATATCATCTAGAGTCTGTGCGGAAAGTATACCATCGTGGGATTTGAGGGCGCTGCTGTAGATAAATATCGTTTTTGTTATGTAAGCAACATTGTGACGTCATTATAGTGCGACTGTTAAATCTTGATATTTTGAAACTGTGTTAGACTAGCTTCTTCCAGCGGCTTCACCATATAATAAAAATTATCCTATTGGCTGAATTTGCTCACCTAATGAAACTGCAAAGTTATGCCTCATATCAACAGGGGCCATGTCCACAACCCCAGGAGCTGCTCTAAATGCCCTGCTTAACCTACCGCCACTTCATCTATTCATTGCGAAGGAGGCGAAGGCAAGCATGTACAGAACAAACAGCACTGGCAAAGCAAACTGACGCTCTCAAGCACTGAGATCGCTACACGAATCAGTACTTGAACACGATCAACTAGCTATGACAACAGACGTCATGCTTCCACAGTGTAATTTCACAAGGAATTACACAGTGGAACTGCCGAGCAGAGAGGATTGGTCAAACAACCTCATCACTTGCAAGGCTGGAAGCCTGATCTGGTTTACAGACGGGTCCAAAATGGGTGAGAATGTAGGATGTGGAATATTTGGCATTAGCCCGAAATTCAGCAAAAGCTTGAATCTGGGTAAACATGCTACCATATTCCAAGCGGAGGTATACGCCATTATAGAATGTGCGGAGGCCAACCGTCAACGAAACTACATAAATCAATTAATTCTGATTTACTCAGATAGCCAGGCAGCTCTTAACGCCCTGAACTCGAATACTTTAAATTCGAAACTGGTAAAAGACTGCGTTAACAAACTGAATGACCTGGGGCAAAGGAATAAAGTTATTCTGAGATGGGTACCAGGTCATTCCGGAATCAATGGCAACGAAAAAGCCGATGAACTTGCACGTGCTGGGGCTCAAGGTCATCAGATAGGACCAGAACCCTTCTGTGGTATCTCAAAGAACCAGGCCATGCAGACCCTTAAGGGCAACTTATTTGGCGATTCAAAAAAGCACTGGTTGGTACAACCAGGTCTGCTACACGCCAAATCTCTCATAGAAGGCTACTCACAAAAACGAACTGCCGAGCTTCTTGAGCTTAGCAGGACGAACATCTGTGCGATAGCCCGCGCCTTAACCGGCCACTGCAAACTAAACAGGCACCAATTTCACATGAAACTGAGTGACACTGATGTTTGCCGGTACTGCAATCAGGAGAGGGAGACGCCTATGCACCTTTTGTGTGAATGCGGGCCCCTTATCCACAAACGCAGTGTCCATCTGGGCCGACACATTATTCGCCCGGAGGAGATTAAAACTCTAAAAGCTAGGAGTATTCTAAATTTCTTGGAAGCCTCCGGGCTAAAAGAGTTACTCTAACAAGGTGGCGAGTCACAATAGATCTTTTAGGTCGCAGTGACAACATCCCCTACACTATGGGTGATGCATAGCCCCTTATCTTCTAAATAATAATAATAATAATAAACTGCAAAGTTATAGCTTATGTGCCATATTATTGTAATGTTTATGATTAAGTTCATCTGTCTAGTAGTTTTTGCGCGACACATCCATACATACGAGTACCTCCATCCATCTTCACAAACTTTCGCATTTATAATATTAGAAGCCTATTTATTGAACTTGCTCACGTGATGAAACTTAGCAAAAATATAGTGCAACGTGTATCATTAAATTCATCCGTTTATAAGTTTTTGCGTAATGCCGTTAATTGTGGCTACACCTAGGGCAGGCCTATGTCGAACAGTGGACGTCTTTCGATTGTAATGATGATAAACATTTAAATGCAAACACGAACCGGTAAAGGAAAATAGCTTGAAGAAACTGCTGTACTGCCTATCGAGGTAGGTTCCACCAACGACCACTTACCCAGTTCCAACGAAAATGGTTCTATCACTTTAACTGGGATCGGTCTATTATCACTGATTGGAATATTGTAGCTAGCAGCAAGTTTATGTTTACCCTAGTTAAATATAAAGGTAAAAATGGGACACACTACCACTTTCTCGTTGTCTTCCTCAGTACATTTTTCCCTTTTGCTAATCAATGAAAAATATGAACTTAATAACTATGAAAATAAAGTACACTTCAGAATTTGTAATGTTGCTTCGTAAAAAATCTATTTAGCCTGTAAGGGACCATCTCGCATATAAGATCCTTGGGGTCACTTGGTTGTCCGTCTGTTTATCTGTTAAGACCCTTTAACTCGAGAACGCTTGGAGGTATCGAGTTAAAATTAAAACCATACACTCAAGTCTGTGGTCTTTTGAAGTTGTGAAAAAATCAGACTTCTGCGTTAACGAAAAAAAAAGATACGGCAGTTTATGTCGCAAAAAAACATATATTTTAATACTCAAGGGAATCAAAGTTCATAGGGTGAATCTCGTTGACCTAGAATCCTGAAATTTGGCATAAATCAAGGTCTCATAGAACAAGTACAGGGAAAAATCTGAAAATTGTAAACTTGTAGATCCGCCACAAAAAAAAAAAATGTTTGTAATTCAGAAAAATCTTCGTAACTCAATTCGGGAATTGATTTCATAGGTGTACAGAATCTTCAGTGCGCGAGTCCGACTCGCACTTGCCCTTTTTTATTTTAGTAACTGTATCCTTACTCAAGCCTGAAAAGAAATATTCTACGTTAGTCGAAATGCATTATAAATTTAAAGTATCAATACTCTTTATACTAGCCATCGAAAATATTGACCAAAACAAAATAAACAAATATCGTCATGTTTAAATGAATTTCCGTTTAATTGATATATATTTGGAGATAACAGGGACAGGAGTTCACCTAGAAAGTCTAAAAATATTATAATAAAATAGTAGAGGATACGGTTAAGAACGACCTTCACCGGTTTGTTTAATGGATGAAACGTATTTTATGATAAATTTAATATATTAAATAATATAACGCAGGTGGGTTGCCTGAGAAATTCCTGGCCAAGCAATTTTTTTTTTTTTTTGTAAAATGCACCGGTGTGTTTAACGAATAAATTTAATACTAACCGAAAGAGTGAAGCCTTTAGAACATAAAAATGTTGGGTTGCCTATTTGTTTCGTGGCATAACTATGGGTTGCCAGGTATAAACAGGTATGTATAAACAGGTGTGTTTATTTTGATTTACAACAAATTCTATATCAAAATAACGCTGTTTCATTACGAATACGGAGTTATAGTGTTGTCTGCAAAAAAAAATCTGGTATGAATAACGGTTGTGCATTTTTCTAAATAAAAAGTAAATTTTCAATTTTAAATTAATAATAGTCTGGCCAGGAATTTCTTAGGCAACCCGCCCGCGTTATATTATTTAATACACTAAATTTATCATAAAATACGTTTCATCCATTAAACAGACCGGTGAAGGTCGTTCTTAATCGGATCTTAGACTAAAAGTGTTACGTACCAAAAACACAGCATACCAATGTGTCCCAAGTTCGTGACTTTGTTTTGATCAATAATGGTGTGATTTGCCATTTGTTATCTTTGACAAAACTGTAATATATTAAATATTATTTCCCTTGGCAGCAAGCCACGCTTCCCATCCGGCTAGGTGGCCTCGGCGTCCGCAAAATTTCTAGTATAAGTTTACCAGCTTTCCTCTCCTCGGTGCTTGAGGTACCGTGCTTGTCCGATGCGTTGAACGCTTGGAAAATGGCTTGTCCCAACACGGATTTGCCCGACAACCTGTCCTCACAGAGACGGTGGGATGTGCCGCTCTGCAGTATTGTACGGAATAACTTATTAAATACGTCGTCAAGTACTGCTGAGCGTGCGCGTCTGCTGGCTGTGGGGGAATGGGAGTCGGGCTTATGGCTTCAGGCACTCCCGTCATCCACCATAGGCACTATGATGGGTGACGCCTCGTTTCGGCTCGCTACCTGTCTACGCTTAGGCGCACCTTGTGTTGCTCCACATCGGTGCCACTGTGGTGAAGGTGTCGACAGCCTCGGACACCATGGCTTGTCTTGTTGCAGGAGCGCTGGCCGCGTACCACGACACGCTAGCATCAACGACATTATTCGTCGAGCTCTTGTCACCGCCGGCGTACCTGCCGTATTAGAACCAAATGGTTTGGTACGTGACGATGGGAAGAGACCAGATGGTATGACGTTGGTACCGTGGAAGGTGGGTAGGCCTCTGGTGTGGGACGCAACCTGTGTCGACACCCTTGCGCCATCCCATATTCCAAGTACGGCAGGCTGTGCCGGCGCTGCCGCTGCTGCTGCTGAGACCCTTAAACGGCGCAAATACTGTAACCTTATTGGTAATTACAGTTTTGAGCCGTTTGGGGTCGAAACACTTGGTTCATGGGGTCCGAGTGCGCGTCTCCTTTTCAAGGAAATTTCACGCCGACTGATCGACACTTCACGTGACCAGAGGGCTGGCTCGTTCTTCGCCCAAAGAATTAGCATTGCCATTCAACGTGGCAATGCTGCCAGTCTTCTGGGCACATTTCCGGATGACAGCGATGTGGAGGAGTACTTTGACGCCTGAGCGTACTTTGTCATTTTGTATTATATATATGTACATAGTTAGGTTTTAGTATAAATAGTTTATTTAGTATTTAAGTTTTTTATGTACATATGTATTTCCCTTGCAGCTCAGTGAAATTTTTTATCACATTTCTGAAGATTTCAATTAAAAATCACAATAAAATAACTTAGTAAACAAACATGATATGACGTTTGGTATTTGACGGATGGCTGGGTTGGGTTGCTACTTAAAATCTTTAATGTTATTTTCACTTTACGCCACGACGGTTCTTTTATCGCACAGACAATATCGGGCAGTTGCCCACCAGACATAACACCCGTCTGCCTGGTCGGAAGATCCTTTCTTTCCAATGGCGGTTTGTGGGACTTTATACCCTGTCCCGCATACCTCCAAAGAGCTATACACCCTAAATAGCTCCGTCCCTATCCTTAACAGTCGGAAATTGGATTGCGTTATAAGTTCATGGTAGGGCCTGACAGTTGTAGGTCAAAACTCAAGAGATAGTTACTTACACTTGGCTCACATGGTTGCGAGATCAACATAACAGACAGAAAACGATGTAATCTATACATATGAAATAAAATTGGAGTGTCTGTTTGTAATATTGAAATAGAGTCCGTCTAATGAAAGCGTGACCTGAGAAAAAGAGGTTACAACCAAAAATTTTGAATGTGGTATTATTGAAATAGTAGGAGAAAAAAGTTTTGATACTAGAGTATTTTTTTGTATTTATGACAATTGTATAATAGTTGTATAAGAACTTAAAACCTAATCAAAAACATGTGTGTAAACTTAATTATTTGGTGGGTGTATGGTAAAGGTCAATAACACACAAATTGTTAGTTATTATTCCAAATTATTTTATTTTATCTGATCTCTCAAATGTCGCTATATAAAATTCAAATAATATTCTTTATTTAGTATTTACCATTTGGCCTTCTGGCAAGAATACCAAGTGCACAACACCGCGATAGTCAAATAAAATAGTCAACATGATTTCAACTTCATCACGTCTCGCCAACACTATCAATGTGTTTCAAGATTATTGGGTTGGAATCGATTCATTTTAGCATAGAGAAAATTCAGATCTTTTGGGATTAGTCAAGGGAACATGTTTTATACTCCAGTGATTATTTCAAATGATACGGATCGACTCGTGAGACACAAAAAGTTCAACAGCTCTCAAACTTGAACTAGGATTTCAGTCACTATTTCCTTCACTTTCGCAATTTTAACTTCAGTTGAAGATTTTGATGCTCTATCAAAGTGAGGCAAATCTTTCATTACATCTCAACTGCTTTTGAACGCATTCTACCACTCACTAGCATGTGTTTTTGATTAAGTCGATTCACCAAAAGCCTTCTTTGTTTGATGTTTTTGTCCATTATGAAATTCGCAATATGTCAGATTATCCAAAAATATAAGAAAAACAAATTATCATTATATCCTAAATATAACTATCTAATAATATTAGTCGACAAGGATCAAGATTATAACGTCATACTAACTTAAAAATTCTGAAATCGTATGTAAACATTGTTGGTTTTCATTGAAAACACCTTCCTTCTCTTCTTGTTTTTGTTTGATCTTATTAACCATAGTGTGTAGCAGTTTTCGCACGTTACTGTTTATTGTTTTTCCCATAATTAAGCAATTATTCTTGAAAAATAAATATCTGTTTCCAAAACTGACAATTGCGACCATAGACTTTGACGTGATTTTTTTCGGCAAAACAATGTTGCCAATTTAATTTAAAAAAAAAAACTCCAGGTTACGCTTTCAGTAGACGCACTCTAACTGCTTTTTAATAACATTTTTCATTTTTCTTTTTCATTTTTTCGTTTTTTTTTTTCATTTTTTTTTTAACCTAACTGAGCAAATAAAAATATTATAATTATTATCTCCTTTATTTTTCTATTATACATATAATTTACATTTTTAAATATTTTTTTATAACAAATATAATAATTATATATTTATTAATATATATATTTTTTTTAATATATATTTGTACCACTACTGTACATGAAGTTTAAATAAATAAATATATATATTAAAAAAAAGTAGGGTCATCACGAACCGTCTTGCGCGCAGGTTTGACGACTTCCAGCCTCCCGAACAAGCCGGATCCCGAAAAGGTTTCAGCACCGTAGACCACATACATACGCTACGGCAGGTCATACAGAAGACCGAGGAGTATAACCTGCCTCTCTGCCTAGCGTTTGTGGACTACGAGAAAGCTTTTGATTCGATCGAGACTTGGGCTGTGCTGCAATCTCTCCAAAGGTGCCAAATTGACTATCGGTACATCGAAGTGCTGAGGTGTTTGTACGAAAACGCCACCATGTCAGTCCGACTCCAGGACCAGACCTCGAAACCTGTCCTCCTGCAGCGAGGTGTGAGGCAGGGAGACGTCATCTCTCCGAAACTGTTCACGGCCGCAATGGAGGATGTCTTCAAGGTTCTGGACTGGAGTGGACTAGGCATTAATGTCAATGGCGAGTACATCACTCACCTTCGGTTTGCCGACGACATAGTAGTCATGGCGGAGACTATGGAGGAGCTCAGCACAATGCTCAATGACCTCAGTAGAACTTCTCTAAGAGTGGGTCTTAAAATGAACATGGATAAAACCAAAATCATGATTAACAACCATGTAGCGCCCACTCCTATCAAGGTCGGAGACTCTGCACTCGAAGTTGTGGACGATTACGTCTACCTCGGACAGACAGTCCAGTTGGGTAGGTCTAACTTCGAGAAAGAGGTCAACCGTCGAATCCAACTCGGTTGGGCAGCGTTCGGGAAGCTACGCGGTATCTTCTCGTCCAACATACCACAGTGTCTCAAGACGAAAGTCTTTAACCAGTGCGTGTTGCCAGTGATGACATATGGCTCCGAAACGTGGTCGCTCACAATGGGCCTCATCAGAAGGCTTAAAGTCACCCAAAGAGCAATGGAAAGGGCTATGCTCGGGGTTTCCTTGCGTGATCGAATATAAAATGAAGATATCCGCAGGAAAACTAAGGTTGCCGACATAACACAAAGAATTGCCAAACTTAAGTGGCAATGGGCAGGGCACATTGCTCGCAGAACAGATGGCCGTTGGGGCCGAAAGGTTTTGGAGTGGCGACCGCGTACCGGAAGACGCAGTGTTGGAAGGCCTCCTACAAGGTGGACCGATGACCTGGTGAAGGTAGCAGGAAACCGATGGATGCGGGACGCACAGGAACGTTCGATGTGGCGACGCTTGGGGGAGGCCTATGTCCAACAGTGGACGTGTATCGGCTGAAATGATGATGATGAAAAAAAAACATTTAAAAATATAAAAAATAGTGGTCCGCCGGTGTCGGGAGCAGGGTCCAAGCTACCAGTGGTTAGGGCTCCAGAGACAGGAACCTCCTCACAATGCGAGCCGTATCGAGGAGTACTGCCTTCTGTATCAGGCCCTTGATCCAACCGCGTAACGACAGCTTCGACAGGTGGTCGTCGAAGCTTTTGGCTATAAGGCCATTGACGGTCACGACAATCGGCACAATGATAGCCACATTCCACATGTCGACAACCTCGTGTGCTAAGTCGAGATATTTTATTTGTTTCTCTTTCTCAGCTTTCACGCGATTCTCGTCATGCGGGATGGTGACATCGACTATCATTGCGCGGCGCGCTAATCGGTCTATCACCACAATGTCCGGCTTATTGGCTACAATAATCCGGTCAGTAATGATAGACCGATCCCAGTACAAAGTGACATGGTCATTTTCGAGAACTGGGTCGAGCACATACTTGTAATACGGTACCTCTAAATCCACAAGGTTGTACTTCAAAGCAAGTTGCTGGTGGATAATCCTGGCTACTTGTTTATGTCTGTGCAAATACTCGCCGTTAGCCAAACGAGAACAACCAGAGATAATATGTCTGATAGACTCACCCGGACGGTGGCATGCCCGACACACGTCAACCGTCCCGTCCTTCATTATATATCTCCGGTAGTTGTTCGTTAAGATAACTTCGTCCATAATCGCACAGACAAAACCTTCAGTTTCCCCAAAGAGGTCACTGAAACGTAACCAGGCCACGGACGCCAAGAAATCTACATCAGGCTCGTGAAGAGCCCGGAAAAAGCGCCCGTGGAGCTCCTTGCCTTTCCATATTTCCTTGCGGTTATCAGTCATTATTACAGGTTTATGCCAGTCCTCTTTAGCCATGGATAACGGGGTGAGTCCATTGTCCACTGCGACCACATCTCGGTGCATACCCACATCGGTTTTAAGGAAATATTCTCTGAGGCTGCACACCTCGCGGTTGTGCAGGGTCTTCGCGTTTAAAAAGCCTCGACCTCCACACTTCCGCGGGATGTACAGTCTCATCACCGAGGATCGTGGGTGATGCATCCGATTTGCCGTCAGCAATGTACGGACTCACCTATCCAGGGCGTCAAGTTCGGTCTGAGTCCATTTGAGTATGCCAAAAGAGTACATTAAAACCGGCATGGCATGACCCAACCGTTGAAGGCGCGCATCTTATTTCCGCCCGACAGAAGGCTATTTAATACCTTCTTCAGGCGGCCAAAGAAGCGCTCCTTCAGCGATTGCTTCATGTCAGCATTGTTAATGCCTAAGGCTTCTGACATACCCAAATACCTATAAGTTTCGGTCGAGGAAAGGGATCTAAGGTGTATGGAATCCGGGAGTTGAATTCCCTCGGATTCCATAATCTCCCCTCGCTTTACATGCATGCCTGCATATTTGTCCACACCAAATTCCATCCTGATGGCGCTACTGAAAGTTTCAGTTACCTTCAGTAGCTCCATCAGTTGCAAATTGCTGGGGGCAAAGAGTTTCAGGTCATCCATGTAAAGAAGGTGAGATATGACCTGACCACCTCTTCTCAACCGATAGCCTAGTCCTGAATCCTCCAGCAATGTGCTAAGAGGATTCAGGGCTAAGCAAAACCAAAGCGGACTCAGACTGTCGCCCTGAAATATTCCCCGTTTAATCCAGATAGGTTCATCATTCCCCTGGATCGGTCGACATCCTGGATAGCGAAGGACCGTCTTCCATTGCCTCATATATGACTCAAGAAAGGTGCGTATAGTTATATCTATTTTGTATAACTCCAGCACCCTCATGAGCCATGTATATGGAACAGAGTCATAGGCCTTCTTGTAATCTATCCAACATGTCGACGAGTCTGTTGGCTTATGGCCATGTCTATGAGGAGTAGCTCCTTAGTACCCCGGGACCCACTCCTACATCCATTCTGAGAGGGAGAAATAATCTGATTATTTTCTATGTGTATATTAATTTTTGCTCTCAGGATGGATGTAAGAAGTTTATAGACCGTTGACAAACATGTAATTGGTCTATAGTTCTTGGGATCCACGGGGTTACCTGTCTTATGGAGCAGGTGGGTAACGCCAGTTGTCAGATATTCTGGTAGCGAGCCAGACTCTAAGATTGACTGGAATTGCGACGCCAGGGGCGCGTGTGAGCTGCTATACCATTTCAGCCAGAAATTTTGCAGTCCGTCCGGTCCCGGTGATTTCCAGTTCGGTAACGGACGAACTGCTCTGGCTACATCCTCTGGGGTGATGGTAACTTTTCACACACACATTTCTGGTATAGCTTCACACACGCGCTCGACGTCACGCATCCAGCCACCCTCAGTGTGACTGACAGGTACCGAACAAATGTTTCGCCAGAATGTAATCGTGGCCAAATCATCCGGGCGGCACTCGTCAGTCACACTGTGTTCAGGCCGCTCCCAAGCTCTGTACACCCACCTCTCATCGCTCTGAAACATGCGATTCTGCGAGTACCGGTCAACTCGCCGCTTATACCGCCGAATGCGGCTCGCCCATGCACAAACTTTCTGCTTCAGGAAGTCGATGCGCTCTGTGACACGAGACATGTATCCTTGAGGCCTAATACCTGTCCCCAAAAATGCCCGTCTCACAAAGCGCATCACTCGTGGTCGTGTATTACCCTCCCTGAAGCATTGTAGTTTGCCGATGAGTACCCTGGCCTCATTATTATTATTATTATTATTATTTACAATTTTTGTCTGTCTGTCTGTCTGTTTGTCCAGGCTAATCTCTGAAATGGCTGGACCTATTTTGACGGGCCTTTTTTGCAGGTAGCTGATGTTATAAGGAGTAACATAGTCTACTTTTATTTTAGAAAAAATAAATTCAAAATCCTGTAGTCCACGCGAACGAAGTGGCGGGCACAGCTAGTAAGTAAATATGATAAATTTATTTAGCTTTGGAACCTGGTGAGGCAATGTACATCCTCACGCCCCAGCTGCCGCGACAGGAGGAGACGCGTCAGAAATCGCAGAATAATCTTTCAGTATGTTACAAAGTACTCTGTGGAGTGATCTTCAGCCACCGCCACCTTAGGCGCGGGTTTGCGTACGACAAGCAATGAATAGTTCGCCGTCCGCTCGTCCTATAAGAACTAAAGGACCTATTACACTGCGCTGAATATCGCGTGCGATGTTCCGACTCGTACTATTTTTCATTCATAGAAAGACAGTCTAACCCTTATTACACACTACGCGTTACGTCGAACCATAGACTAGACTGTCTTTCTATGAATGAAAAATAGTACGATCGCACGCGATATTCAGCGCAGTGTAATAGGTCCTTAAGGCCGAGTCGTCGACACTTCGACAACGCCACAGATTACTGAATAGTTACTACGTAACGCGTCGTGTTCCATGCGTGCCTGTAAAAGATGTAAGCAACCTGTAGGGGCCCAGTAAGGTCGATGCCTACTAGCCACTATGTGCATTGGGGAAAAGTAACCTACTTGTGGTCCTTGAACAAAAGGGATTTCAAGGAACATAGGTTCTGTTTTAGTCAGGAGTCTGACCCGCTCTCTCGCTCCACTCAAGAGTGAGAGAAGTCATTAGATGATTTCCCATCTCAAATAAAAGCCCAAAGAAATAACACAGGTTGGTTTTAGTCAGTCTGACACTCTGTCCCTCTACCCAGAGCGAGAGACTTAGTAATTCTGACTTTGTAATTTCGGTCTTGCTTTGATCTGCAACTGGCTGTACTGTGAGTCTGTGACTGTGGCTCCAATTCGGTGGTCACAGTGATTTTATTTTTTTAAATTCAACCTTTCCACATTCATTTTGAGGTTAACGCGCGGCCATGACGCTTTCCAAAATCATAATTTTTTCAAAGGTAAATAATTTCTTAGTACAAAATTAAAAAGTTTTTTTTTAACAATAAAGTATGTAATGTCTGGGAATTAGTACCTATTTATTGTACTTACACCAACTTACACACAGTTTTTTTTTTAATATCGTCAGTCTCATTAGTGCTGGCCATAAACTTTTGGACCTTACTACTTTTAATATGTAGGTACCAATGTACAGTGCGTTCCAAATGAGAACAGGATCGCCCGCCATGTTGTGACGTCACGATTTACTGTGAAATCGGAAAAAAATAATTTATTTATGAACTGTGAACGAAAAAAGTTTTATCAGAATCCAGTTCTTCAATTTTACTCATCTTCAAGTTCTTCAATTTTGCCAAAATTTCTTCAATTTGATAGTACGACGAGACGTCAAAACATAGGAATCGGTCCTATTCTCATTTAGAACGCGTAGTATTGTTTAGTAGATACTGTAGGTAGGTGATTAAATAAAACCAAGAAGTCATATTAGTGAATGTTTATATTTTATTTACATATTTACAACTTTAAAATAAAATGCAATAACATAACGCATCCTCTTTTGCGCCGACAAAATAAATAATCAATCTTTCAAAATACCTAATATCACAATTAGGATTGAGATGATTAACACTTTTGGATTCATCGACTTGCTTCTACCGTGGGACCGCTGTCCTGCTGGTATCCTCCGTAGCCACCGGGCATGCCCCCTTGGGCGGCGCCCTGGTGCAGCTTGGTCATGAGTGACTACTTAATAATACTTTTGATTTAATCGACTTCTTCTACCGTGGGGCCGCTGTTCTGTTGGTATCCTCCGTAGCCTCCAGGCATGCCCCCAGGCATTCCTCCAGGCATGCCTCCGGGCATGCCCCCAGGCATTCCTCCAGGCATGCCCCCTTGTGGGCCGCCCTGGTGCAGCTTGGTCATGACGGGCGCGCACACGCGCTGCAAGTCCTTCAGCTTGTGCTCGTACTCCTCCTGCTCCGCCAAGGTGTTGTTGTCGAGCCACTTGAGCGCGTCGTCGCACGCGCTCCTCGCGCCGCTCTTGTCCTGCTCCGAGAGCTTGTCTGCGGCGTCGTCCAGCGCCTGCTTCACGCTGAACACGTACGCTTCGAGCTGGTTCCTCGCCGCTACGCGCTGCCTCTGCTTCTCATCCTCGTCTTTGTATCTCTCCGCCTCGGCGAGCATGCGCTCGATCTCCGCCTGTGACAGACGTCCCTTGTCGTTCTTGATGACGATGTTCTTGCTGCGGCCGGTGCTGTTCTCTTTGGCCGACACGTTGAGGATGCCGTTCGCGTCCAGGTCGAAGGTGACGTCGATCTTAGGAACGCCGCGCGGCGCGGGCGGGATGCCGGTCAAGTCGAACGTGCCCAACAAGTTGTTGTCCTTCGTCATCGCTCGCTCGCCCTCGTACACTTGGATGGTGACCGCCGGCTGGTTGTCCGAGTACGTGGTGAACGTCTGCGACTGCTTGCACGGGATCTTAGAGTTGCGCTCGATGATCTTCGTCATCACGCCGCCGGCCGTCTCGATGCCGAGCGACAGAGGGGCCACGTCCACTAGCAACACGTCCTGGATCTTCGCGTCTTGCTCGCCGCTCAGGATAGCTGCCTGGACGGCCGCGCCGTACGCCACGGCTTCGTCAGGGTTGATGGACAGGTTGAGCTTCTTGCCGCAGAAGAAGTTCTGCAGCAGACTCTGCACTTTTGGGATCCTGGTGGAGCCTCCGACGAGGACGACGTCGTGGATCTGGCTCTTGTCCATCTTGGCATCTTTGAGCGCCTTCTCCACGGGCTCGAGGGTGCCTCTGAACAGGTCTGCGCACAGCTCTTCGAAGCGCGCGCGGGACACGCGGGTGTAGAAGTCCATTCCCTCGTAGAGCGCGTCGATCTCGATGGTGGCTTCAGTGCTGGACGACAGCGTGCGCTTAGCGCGCTCAGCGGCTGTGCGGAGGCGGCGCAGTGCGCGAGGATTCATGCGCATGTCCTTCTTGTACTTGCGCTTGACTCGTCCGCGAGATGGTTCACTAGTCTGTTGTCAAAGTCCTCGCCTCCGAGATGTGTGTCGCCCGCCGTCGCCCTCACTTCGAACAACGAGCCTTCATCGATGGTTAGGATCGACACGTCGAACGTTCCGCCGCCGAGGTCGAAGATGAGGACGTTCCTCTCGCCCTTGAGGTTCTTGTCGAGGCCGTACGCGAGCGCGGCGGCTGTGGGCTCGTTGATGATCCTGAGCACGTTGAGCCCGGCGATGGCTCCCGCGTCCTTGGTGGCCTGGCGCTGGGAGTCGTTGAAGTAGGCCGGCACTGTGATGACCGCGTCGCGCACACTGCTTCCGAGGTATGCTTCCGCCGTCTCCTTCATCTTCGTCAGCACCATGCTGCTGATCTCCTCGGGCGCGAAACGTTTCGCTTCGCCCTTGAACTCCACTTGGATCTTTGGTTTGCCGCAGTCGTTGACCACCTTGAAGGGCCAGTGTTTCATGTCTTGCTGAATCTTGGGATCGTCGAACTTCCTTCCGATGAGTCGCTTGGCGTCGAACACTGTGTTGCTGGGGTTGAGGGCGACTTGGTTCTTGGCTGCGTCTCCGATGAGGCGCTCCGTGTCCGTGAAGGCCACATAGGATGGTGTGGTGCGGTTGCCCTGGTCGTTGGCGATGATCTCCACGTTCCCGTGCTGCCACACGCCGACGCACGAGTACGTCGTGCCCAGATCTATTCCTACAGCTGGCATCTTGATTTCTTCTTTCTTGTTCTTCACTTCACAACAAACTTGTAGTAACGTATAACGTCGCGTACAATATAACTTGCGAGTCGAGTAAACTTCTCCGGTTTGCACCGAACACTTCGTCTGCTTTGTATCGCTTTTCAAATAATTCTGAGTTGGCGCCGCGCGCCGCCGCTTATATATTGAACAAATGGGATTCGAGAGATTTCTACCCCTTGCTCGACGTCACTAGATGTAGCCAACCAGCGAACAATCGCAAGAAATATCTAGAGGAGTCAAACAGTTTCGACCAATCAGAGCGTTTGTGGGAAAGAGATAGCAAGACATTTGCTGTCTCAGTAGGGTTGTCACTGTAGAAATTTACCCCAAATATCGAGAAATAATGAAGCTAAGTCAAATAATAAAACATGTACCATAATACTAAAGTGTAGAAAATCCATAAATCTTTGCGTTAATATGATCGGTTTTGTATGATTTACTTTAATTTGTGATTTACTAGTAAGATTTTATCTCATGTCTAGAAACAATCATTACTAAGTAACATCTTAATTTTCATTTTAGAGACCTTTTTTATTTTACAATATCAGCAAAATATATTTTCAAGATTCATTTAATTCCATGTAATTTTATTTTACACAATATCTGTTGATAATGGATCAGGTGTGTAGTGGAGATTATATTTTAGAGGCTGGCAATTCAGTAAGGAAGGGCATTTTCTAGGGCATTCCAGACGTCACGCACGCATGCTCATTCTCGATTTATTTTATTCTCGAATATATATGTCAATGATTCTCGAACTCCGGAACTCCTCGCCTTCGAATAACCTTGATCTTCGTCACGTCAGAGATAAAATTAGCATAATACCGGGTGGGTATTATTGGATGTTATGAAATTATGGTTTAAATAATGTACTGTTTAGAAACTGAATGATGTTGAATTTCCGCTGACGTAGAAAATGGATGAGGTAGGTACCTACTTACTCACCTATTTTTAGAAAATTCAACAGGGCTCAAACAGTTTTCTGATTAAAATAAGAACGTCGTAGATTTATATTACCTACCTATTTCCCTCAATAAATATCCCATGATTAAATACAAGTAAATTACGGATCTGCCAATTTTTTCAGAGTGATTGTGTTCTAAAAACGAATTGTATGTACTTAGCTCTAGCTACCACTAATAATGACTCCGATCTGTTTGGGTAAATAGTTGAATATGTGAGCTGGAGTGTTAATTAAAATATACCTACCTACCAGACCAGGTACCTAAAACCTAAATACAAAATTACAAGAAAATTATGAAAGTATGGGATGTAGACATTATTATGTCTATGATTACAACAAATAACATTAATTGCGAAGGGCACGCGGCCCTTCTCAGTTAGGTACCAAATCAACCCATAACAACCCAAAACCAACACAAGGGGTGCTATTCTCTAAGAAAACAGCCTTGAGCGCAGCGCTGGCCGCAGCGACGAAATCCAAATTGGTACATTGGATTATCAGTTCAATTTGCCTATGCCTTGGATTGCTAATTCAAAGTACTGCTATAGTATTATAGTACTAACGCTACATTGCGTTATGTTATCTGTGTCCACTGAGTTGCAAAATAAACAAAAGTGTTGGAAAAAACATTCATGATTTTTTTACAATTTAAGCCTATCTTGGGTAGCAAACTACTTCGTTATGTGATACAGCGCTTTTAATCAAAGTTTTAACAAAATAAAAGTATTTCAATTAATCTTACGACACATCAGTAACGAAACGAGACGAATTTGATTATATAATTCATGGCTTAAAGAACTTACTACCCAGGCCAAAACTATGACAAAAAAAGACGGGTTGCACTCCGGGAGTGCCGGCAGAAGTGAAAACTTGATTATTAACGTTGAGCATGTTTGATATTTTGGAATGGTTAGGGAATAATTTTGCACCAATTGCTTTATCAGTATAAAAGTACTATCATTTATGTGGTAGAATACAATATTTATTTATTGCGCTATCGTACACAAACATGACAATTTATATTACATTAAAAATTTAACACTTTAAAACTATTACAATTATTTTACATTAAAAAGTTTATCTCTCCGAAAAACTACTGAGGTGTCAAGGGACACCCGGATGGAACGAAGTTCCGTTCTGGCTTGCTTTCTATAAGAGAGAGAAAGAGAGAAAGACAGAGAAACATGCGCACGCCGCACGGCTTACAATAGCTTACTATTGTCGTTACAACTTTTCGTGAGAATTTTTTCCGTCTAGCCAATACAATATAACTAAAAAATACTATCCTATTTTATGTACATTTTGACAGCACTATTTCAACATCTTCGAAACCATGAAAACGACACTCATGACGAAAAAGTTGATAATTTCTGACATCCGCCATCTTAGATTTACATTTTGACAGCACTATCGGCTTCAACAACCTCGAAAACTATGAAAACGACACCCATGACGGAAAAGTTGATAATTTCTTGCAGCCGCCATCTTGGATTTATATTTTGACAGTACCATCGGTTTCAACACCCTCGAAAACCATGAAAACGACACCCATGACGGAAAAGTTAATAATTTCTTGCAGCCGCCATCTTGGATTTATATTTTGACAGTACTATCGGTTTGAACACCCTCGAAAACCACTAAAACGACACCCATGACGAAAAAGTTGATAATTTCTTGCAGCCGCCATCTTGGATTTACATTTTGACAGTACCATCGGTTTCCACGCCCTCGAAAACCATGAAAACGACACCCATGACGGAAAATTTGATAATTTCTTGCAGCCACCATCTTGGATTTATATTTTGACAGTACCATCGGTTTCAACACCCTCGAAAACCACGAAAACGACACCCATGGCGAAAAAGTTGATAATTTCTTGCAGCCGCCATCTTGGATTTACATTTTGACAGTACCATCGGTTTCCACGCCCTCGAAAACGATGAAAACGACACCCATGACGGAAAATTTGATAATTTCTTGCAGCCACCATCTTGGATTTATATTTTGACAGTACTATCGGTTTCAACACCCTCGATAACCATGAAAACAACACCCATGACGGAAAAGTTAACAATTTCTTGCAGCCGCCACCTTGGATTTACATTTTGACAGTACTATCGGTTTCAACACCCTCGAAAACCACGAAAACGACACCCATGACGAAAAAGTTGATAATTTCTTGCAGCCGCCATCTTGGATTTACATTTTGACAGTACCATCGATTTCCACGCCCTCGAAAACCATGAAAACGACACCCATGACGAAAAATTTGATAATTTCTTGCAGCCGCCATCTTGGATTTATATTTTGACAGTACTATCGGTTTCAACACCCTCGAAAACCACGAAAACGACACCCATGACGAAAAAGTTGATAATTTCTTGCAGCCGCCATCTTGGATTTACATTTTGACAGTACCATCGATTTCCACGCCCTCGAAAACCATGAAAACGACACCCATGACGAAAAATTTGATAATTTCTTACAGCCGCCATCTTGGATTTATATTTTGACAGTACTATCGGTTTCAACACCCTCGAAAACCATGAAAACGACACCCATGACGGAAAATTTGATAATTTCTTGCAGCCGCCATCTTGGATTTACATTTTGACAGTAGTATCGGTTTCAACACCCTCGAAAACCACGAAAACGACACCCATGACGAAAAAGTTGATAATTTCTTGCAGCCGCCATCTTGGATTTACATTTTGACAGTACCATCGGTTTCCACGCCCTCGAAAACCATGAAAACGACACCCATGACGGAAAATTTGATAATTTCTTGCAGCCACCATCTTGGATTTATATTTTGACAGTACCATCGGTTTCAACACCCTCGAACACCACGAAAACGACACCCATGGCGAAAAAGTTGATAATTTCTTGCAGCCGCCATCTTGGATTTACATTTTGACAGTACTATCGGTTTCAACACCCTCGAAAACCACGAAAACGACACCCATGACGAAAAAGTTGATAATTTCTTGCAGCCGCCATCTTGGATTTACATTTTGACAGTACTATCGGTTTCCACGCCCTCGAAAACCATGAAAACGACACCCATGACGGAAAATTTGATAATTTCTTGCAGCCACCATCTTGGATTTATATTTTGACAGTACCATCGGTTTCAACACCCTCGAAAACCACGAAAACGACACCCATGGCGAAAAAGTTGATAATTTCTTGCAGCCGCCATCTTGGATTTACATTTTGACAGTACCATCGGTTTCCACGCCCTCGAAAACCATGAAAACGACACCCATGACGGAAAATTTGATAATTTCTAGCAGCCGCCATCTTGGATTTATATTTTGACAGTACCATCGGTTTCAACACCCTCGAAAACCACGAAAACGACACCCATGACGAAAAATTTGATAATTTCTTGCAGCCGCCATCTTGGATTTATATTTTGACAGTACCATCGGTTTCAACGCCCTCGAAAACCATGAAAACGACACCCATGACGAAAAAGTTGATAATTTCTAGCAGCCGCCATCTTGGATTTATATTTTGACAGTACCATCGGTTTCAACACCCTCGAAAACCATGAAAACGACACCCATGACGAAAAAGTTGATAATTTCTTGCAGCCGCCATCTTGGATTTACATTTTGACAGTACCATCGGTTTCAACACCCTCGAAAACCATGAAAAAGACACCCATGACGAAAAAGTTGATAATTTCTTGCAGCCGCCATCTTGGATTTATATTTTGACAGTACCATCGGTTTCAACACCCTCGAAAACCATGAAAACGACACCCATGATGAAAAAGTTGATAATTTCTTGCAGCCGCCATCTTGGATTTACATTTTGACAGTACCATCGGTTTCCACGCCCTCGAAAACCATGAAAACGACACCCATGACGGAAAATTTGATAATTTCTTGCAGCCGCCATCTTGGATTTACATTTTGACAGTACTATCGGTTTCAACACCCTCGAAAACCATGAAAACGACACCCATGGCGAAAAAGTTGATAATTTCTTGCAGCCGCCATCTTGGATTTATATTTTGACAGTAAAAGTGTCGGTACAATTTTTCGTGAGAATTTTTTCCGTCTAGCCCCCTTTCACAACGCGCGATAAGGGATAGCTGTCTACTCTCCATCCGTCTTACGCTTTTTCGATCAGGTCACGTGTCCTGACGCGAGTTTAAGATTTTATACCCATTACAGAAAAAGTGCTCAACGCCGCTAAAGAAGTTTTCACTTCAAAAAAATATAAACTTCGGTCAATGTGACGTAATCGTTCACATTGAGTAAGCATTGAGTACAGAGCATTGAGGAGCTGATCTTGGTAACTGAGATTCTGTACTCATTTGTTTATTAATTAGCAATGATCTTGAGCTTCTGACATCGTATAATCGGGGATCAAATGATATCGCACTTGAGGACGGAGTTGAGCATCGTTTATTAATACGGGCCTAGAAGTATGGGAGTGCCAAAACTCAATCTGGGCCATAGAAGACAAAGCAAAATAGCCGTTTCTATTTTGATGATATTATTCTCTAATAATAAGAAGTAAAATGTGATGTGCGCTGGGTAGAAATAAAACAATCAAATGTACCAGGGTGACTGATAAGTTCGCGGCCTGAGGTCTTATAACTCAACGTCTCACTACTAAATAATACCACTATTAATAATTACACTAAAAAACCTGCAATTAATTGTTATTTGTTATAAATTGCAGGTATTTTTATAATTTAATTCATAAGCAAACTACTTTTGCAACAAATAACAACATCGTGTCAACGAAAACTGAAAATTGTCGCAATTTAGAACATCGCGCTGTGGTTAAATTCCTTGTTAAAAATTAAATACGCCTAAAGAAATTGTCGAAGAGATGTCATCAGTTCTTTAGGATTCTGCACCTTCATATACGATAGTTAAAAATAGTTTCGGCTATTTCAACAAGGCAGAGAGAAATTTGAAGACGATCCTAGCCCGGGTCGCCCTGTGACGGTCCTGACCGAAGAAAACGTATAGTAGTAAGTATACGTATATTTGGAATAATTTGTACTGGCTGATCGCAGAATTAAATTGTGGCAGATAGCAGAAATGCTACAGATTAATAAAGAATGAATTGGAGAGATTTTGCATCAACATTTGCACATGAAAGAAATTAGTGCGAGTTGGGTACCGCGAACGCTCAAACCGCTTGACAAGCAGCGACGATTAGGCAGCTTTAAAGATTTTTTTGGAATTGTGCCAGCCTAATCTCATAATCTGGATAAAATTTGTAATCGCATTGTGACCGTGAATGAAACATTGATTCCTCAGTACCATCCCGAGTCCAAACAAGAGTCGGTTCAATGGATAAAAAGGGGAAAAGGTCACCGAAGAAATTCAAAGTGGAAAAGTCGGCATCAAAGCTTAGGGCTACCATTATCTGGGACAGCAAGAGAATTTTATTAATTGATTATTTGCCTATAGCCCGGCACGTGAGGCAGTCGTACAGAAACGACGTGCCAAGTTGGCGCGCGGAGTGCTTTTTCTGCAAGACAACGCGCCCGTCCCACAGCTCGAGTTCCAAGGGATGCCTGAAAATCTACGGGCTTTACAGAAATCGACCACCCACCTTACAGTCCAGATCTGGCTCTTAGTGACTTCTTTCTTTTTTCTAATTTAAAAAACGAGCTACGGAGACGAAGATTTTCGGACAACAATGAGATGACGGCTGTAGACAGCCATTTTGAAGACGAATGTAAAGAATATTTTTTGAGTAGTATAAAAGCATTATATTCACGTTGTGAAAAATGTATTTCACTTGAGGGGGATTATATTGAAAAATAAAAAATTTAAAACTGTTTATAGGCCGCTAACTTATCAGCCGCCCTTCGTATGTTTCGCAAATATCGCATACCTAGATCTAAACTGAGATAACTCAAAAAAGGTAATTTTTCAGGAGACGGAAAAAACGTTTTGTTATTATTATTATTCTTTGTATGGGAAGTTATGAATATGTACTGTTTTAAGTTATTGTATGGTAGTAGTCGGCGTTGCTTACCAACTACCTACAGGTCATTGGACGCTTGGAAATTAATTTCGTACATGCGTAAATTAATACGAGTTTTTAAAAAAAGGTACCTGCTTTATTTTTTAATTTTATCTTTACAAATCGATAGTGTTTCATGTACCGAATCGACCCACTACGGGATTAAAACGATCAAAATTTAACAGTGTTTATATTGGAGCTAAGAATCAAACCTTTAAAAATTTTGAGCTGTTATGTACACTTTAAGTGGGTGATGTTACAGGAAAAGAAAAACTGGGTAAGTCGGACTCGCGCCCTGAGGGTTCCGTACAGACTTACCTATGTAAATAGTTCAATTGAGAATGGAGTCTCGGAAGATTTTTCTGAATCGCAAAAAAAAATGTGTGTCGTAACTACAAATTTACGTTTTCAGATTTATTCCTATACTTGTGCTATAAGCTATTGCTTTATGCCAAATTTCAGGAATTTGGTTTCCTCGAGAGTGTCGAAAACTCGAAACGTACGTTTTTTGCCACATAAACTGAAGTATCTTTTTTTCTCGTTAACTTACAAGTTTGATTTTTTATTACCTTCAATAATCCGCTGACTCGATAATATGGTTTCAACTCGATACCTCCATCCGTTGCCGAGATAAAGTGTCTTGACAGACAAACGGACAGATGGACGGTCATCAAAGTGATCATATATCAAGGGTTTCGTTTTTTCCTTTTGAGGTACGGAACCCTAATAAACCACATTTAGACTTGCAACAGTTATGTTTTAACCATTTCGAGTTGTACTTGCACTAGAAGGAATATCTATTAAATAAATAATTTTTCAAACAAATCTATTCTAAATGAGTGAGATTAAACATAAATTAATAATGAAACAACAATGTAAACTACAAAATTAAACATCAATAAATTACTTAAGCTTAAGTCTTTTTACAAATAAATAAAGATTAGTGTTCCAGCTCTGTGTGTGTTGTTTACGTCTCAGTATGACATCGATACCTCTTACGCACAAGGTTGTAAGGCAAAAAAGTATTTTTTCAGGAGAGTACGTTATCGTAATTGTTAATTATATGAGTAAGTCGTGAGACACTTATTTATTATATTTGGAAAACTTACATCTAATAAAAACATGATAACTTATCATAACACCAACGAAAAAAAAATGTTTGTAAAAACTTTTAAAACCAATTTACCTAAATCGTATGTATTTTTGGGTGCTGAAACCGTATTTGGTGTTAGTTTTTTTTTATACCCCACAATTCTCACACAATATAACATCAACTGTAGTTTCAAAAATTACAGTTGGTAATTTCAATATTTTTTTTTACTGACGATTTGGATCGGACACAATGAGATTCTGTCTGTATTGTCATATAAAAAGTTTTAAAATATAAAATAATATATGGGAAAAAAGCGTTACCAAACCTATTTATGGTGGCAACTTCAGCCAATTCCTTAGATTATATTTTAAAACATTTTTTTATTCGACTGTACTAAATAGCTTCAATTTTGGTGGTGTCCGAGTCGTCAGTGAAAAAATATTGAAAATAAAATGTGTCGATTCGGACACTGTCCGAATATTACTTATTGTACCTATCCAAATCGTTAGTAACTCCAGAATCCCAAGTTTTTTATAATTACTTTGCCTTTAAAAATCTCTGCGTAAAAACGTTGTCCCACCAAATTGGTCGGCTTTTCTACCTACGAAGTCGATATCCTCGAAAATAGGAGGTAGTCCTATTTATTTTATGACTAAGGCAAAGATGTTAGGTAGGTACCAGCCTATCACTATGCCTGGCACTACTCTGAGTTTTTTGCGAGTTTAGTGTGGGTGTGTGACTTAAGTTTTTTTTTTCAAATTGTAATGTTTCATTCACGGATATCTATGGTTTCATTCATGTAACTAGGGCAGATTTATGGTTTATGATTGTGATAAAATAAAACCAAGGAGTCTTATTAAAAATACTATTTTATTTTCTTATTTATATAATTAAATCATTAACATAATTCAACAGAGGTTTTGAGACTCATGTGCTGACAAAATAAATAATCAGTCTTACAAAATAATATCACAATTAGGATTCAGGTGACTAAAACTTTTTGATTTAATCGACTTCTTCTACTGTGGGGCCGCTGTTCTGTTGGTATCCTCCGTAGCCTCCGGGCATGCCCCCAGGCATTCCTCCAGGCATGCCTCCGGGCATTCCTCCAGGCATTCCTCCAGGCATGCCTCCCTGGCCGCCGCCCTGGTGCAGCTTGGTCATGACGGGCGCGCACACGCGCTGCAAGTCCTTCAGCTTGTGCTCGTACTCCTCCTGCTCCGCCAAGGTGTTGTTGTCGAGCCATTTGAGCGCGTCGTCGCACGCGCTCCTCGCGCCGCTCTTGTCCTGCTCCGAGAGCTTGTCTGCGGCGTCGTCCAGCGCCTGCTTCACGCTGAATACGTACGCTTCGAGCTGGTTCCTCGCCGCTACGCGCTGCCTCTGCTTCTCATCCTCGTCTTTGTATCTCTCCGCCTCGGCGAGCATGCGCTCGATCTCCGCCTGTGACAGACGTCCCTTGTCGTTCTTGATGACGATGTTCTTGCTGCGGCCGGTGCTGTTCTCTTTGGCCGACACGTTGAGGATGCCGTTCGCGTCCAGGTCGAAGGTGACGTCGATCTTAGGAACGCCGCGCGGCGCGGGCGGGATGCCGGTCAAGTCGAACGTGCCCAACAAGTTGTTGTCCTTCGTCATCGCTCGCTCGCCCTCGTACACTTGGATGGTGACCGCCGGCTGGTTGTCCGAGTACGTGGTGAACGTCTGCGACTGCTTGCACGGGATCTTAGAGTTGCGCTCGATGATCTTCGTCATCACGCCGCCGGCCGTCTCGATGCCGAGTGACAGAGGGGCCACGTCCACTAGCAACACGTCCTGGATCTTCGCGTCTTGCTCGCCGCTCAGGATAGCTGCCTGGACGGCCGCGCCGTACGCCACGGCTTCGTCGGGGTTGATGGACAGGTTGAGCTTCTTGCCGCAGAAGAAGTTCTGCAGCAGACTCTGCACTTTCGGGATCCTGGTGGAGCCTCCGACGAGGACGACATCGTGGATCTGGCTCTTGTCCATCTTGGCATCTTTGAGCGCCTTCTCCACGGGCTCGAGGGTGCCTCTGAACAGGTCTGCGCACAGCTCTTCGAAGCGCGCGCGGGACACGCGGGTGTAGAAGTCCATTCCCTCGTAGAGCGCGTCAATCTCGATGGTGGCTTCAGTGCTGGACGACAGCGTGCGCTTAGCGCGCTCAGCGGCTGTGCGGAGGCGGCGCAGTGCGCGAGGATTCATGCGCATGTCCTTCTTGTACTTGCGCTTGAACTCGTCCGCGAGATGGTTCACTAGTCTGTTGTCAAAGTCCTCGCCTCCGAGATGTGTGTCGCCCGCCGTCGCCCTCACTTCGAACAACGAGCCTTCATCGATGGTTAGGATCGACACGTCGAACGTTCCGCCGCCGAGGTCGAAGATGAGGACGTTCCTCTCGCCCTTGAGGTTCTTGTCGAGGCCGTACGCGAGCGCGGCGGCTGTGGGCTCGTTGATGATCCTGAGCACGTTGAGCCCGGCGATGGCTCCCGCGTCCTTGGTGGCCTGGCGCTGGGAGTCGTTGAAGTAGGCCGGCACTGTGATGACCGCGTCGCGCACACTGCTTCCGAGGTATGCTTCCGCCGTCTCCTTCATCTTCGTCAGCACCATGCTGCTGATCTCCTCGGGCGCGAAACGTTTCGCTTCGCCCTTGAACTCCACTTGGATCTTTGGTTTACCACAGTCGTTGACCACCTTGAAGGGCCAGTGTTTCATGTCTTGCTGAATCTTGGGGTCGTCGAACTTCCTTCCGATGAGTCGCTTCGCGTCGAACACTGTGTTGCTGGGGTTGAGGGCGACCTGGTTTTTGGCTGCGTCTCCGATGAGGCGCTCCGTGTCCGTGAAGGCCACATAGGATGGTGTGGTGCGGTTGCCCTGGTCGTTGGCGATGATCTCCACGTTCCCGTGCTGCCACACGCCGACGCACGAGTACGTCGTGCCCAAATCTATTCCTACAGCTGGCATCTTGATTTCTTATTTTTTGTTCTTCACTTCACAACAATAAACTTGTAGTAACGTATAACGTCGCGTACAATATAACTTGCGAGTCGAGTAAACTTCTCCGGTTTGCACCGAACACTTCGTCTGCTTTGTATCGCTTTTCAAATAATTCTGAGTTGGCGCCGCGCGCCGCCGCTTATATATTGAACAAATGGGATTCGAGAGATTTCTACTGCTTGCTCGACGTCACTAGATGTAGCCAACCAGAGAACAGAATCGAAGGAAATATCTAGAGAGTCAAACAAATTCGACCAATCAGAGCGTTTGTGGGAAAGAGATAGCAAGACATTTGCTGTCTCAGTAGGGTGGTCATTGCAGAAATTTTCCCTGAACCTGGGGAGATCAGTAAAATACCGTATGAACTTTGAACTGGATTGTATTCAAGAAAAATAATATTGTGACTAGGTAACCATATGAATTGTTTACCTATTTATTCATTTATTTTATTTGGCTCTTCAACATTGAGTACACTATTACAAATCGGATGGATGCGAGACGCACGGAATCAGCTACGACGTCTTACTCAATTTACAGTATTTAATAAAGTAATGTAGAAGAATCTTAAATATTTTTTTGACAATCACAATACACATTTGCAATAACTTCAATGCACGCCTGTTTGTATTTTGTTTCCTTTTATGTATTGGTTCATTTTGTGTTTTATTTTAATTAGTCTATTTAATGATCTTTGAGTGTGTATATCTAGAGTCCGGAGTTGCATTATTTATTATTTTTTAATTATTGTAGCACGACTGTTGAGTTGGGCACTTTTTTGGACTCGCACAAGTATTTTTTGGTTTCATCTGTATTTCAAGTTGTGTAATTAGTTGCGTGGAGCACAAATTTTTCCTTTTTTTTTCAAATACCTTTCCTAAAAGCTGAAATATTGGTTGGTACTTAATTAAAATTTAAATCAAACTAATCCTAATAATAAATTAAGCTTAATGTATTGTATCGTGTATTTTCGAAATATAATAAACACTTACTTGCAATGTGGTCTATTAAAATTTGATTATTTTTGGAGGACCATTGGCTTAAAACACAGGTTCTTGACCAGTGTAGTTTAAGGGGCAAAAGTTTGTATTTAATTTTGCCATTATATTCAATATTAGATCGGTAACTGTTTACTAATTTAAGTCAATTGTAAAAATACGAATAAACGAATTAATATAAAGAGAATTATTAAAACAATAACAAGAAATGCAGGGGCGTATAGATTCTGTGGAAATTAAAGATTGACTTCTGGCAATACCGGGGAAATATCTAGAATGCATGACGCAATACCGAACCGTTGTCGGCGCGTTCCATGTATAAGTGTGAAAGAGATAGAGCTATATTGTTTTTGTTTACGAAAATGGCACTCTGCAGCACTGCCCCAGAAAATGCCATGATCTCTAGAATTTTCTACCCCTTTTCTTCCGGCTGTACGCTGATGTCATAGCAAGGGAATATTCCGAAATCCGGAGAACAGTTAGATTTTTCTAGAGAGAGGTATTATTTGAAGGCTTTGTGTGGGTATTTATTGATCTAGTTTTTAGAAAACCCAGGTTCGTTAACCTTTACCCATACATTTTTGTTAATGAACGATGATTCTATTTCTAAATAAATATTTATTTTCATTGCATTAAGAGTTCTTCACATTATTTTTAGGTCCACAATTTATGTAAGTATTGAGATTATCATAGAAATACCTCCTTTCTTATTATATCTATGATAGCAAAAGTGCATCTTTTTTTTTTTAATTAGCCTCCGTTTGATCAATTTCTATTTTACCCCTAGGTTCACGACAGAAATAAATAAATAAAAATTGTAGAAGCAGATAAAAAAATACGTTTTAGCATGGTTTTAGCAGCAAATTATCCTGTTTTGCCTTAGCTTTTGGTCGTTTTTCTAGTATTTAAGTCAAGTCCTGCTATGAAACTATCCCACGGGAACTACCTACCGGTCTACAACGTACCTAGCTACCTACCCAATGACGTCATTCAGAATCTAGGTCACATGATTCATGGACATAGGTACCCATAATGGTTCATCCAAAGTTCTGCTTATAGGCGTTATTTATTAAATTTTACAAAAATGTAGTTTAATATTCTTACAAACTTTCACATTTTTTAGTAGAAAAGTAACTAGCTTCAGCCAGCGGCTACGCCCGTGAAAGTAGAAAATTATCCGTTATTCGTATACCCGTAATTATAAGTTCAGCCACACAAACACACATAAATAAACAAAAATTTTCAACACACAATATTACTGTAATTTAATTATCCTTTATTGTATTTTGTTAGGTATGGTTAGGTACCTACCTACCTACCTACTAACCAAAGAATGAAGTACTTAGGTATGGCATGTATAATAAATTACTAAAGTACTTAATTCTAATCACAGATGTTTTATTAAAAATAAGAAAATTTCTCGTAAATATTATAAAATAAGGCGTTCTATGTATTTTTTCAATATTTATATCCCCTTAAATTCGGTCATTGTAACATACGTTAAGATTCCAAAGGTTGGGATGTATAAAAATCACATAAATTAATATTCATCAAACAAAACTTTTTGATCTGACTGTACAAAACCGTTTTTTTTTTATCGGTGTCCGAATCATCAATTGGGACCACGGATTGGGAGTTTGGGACACTGTGTCCGAACATGAAATATCCAAAACGTCAGTAAGCCGATTTTTCAATACCTAGTCAGATAACTTTTAATTTATGATTAAAAATGGCGGATTAACAGTTTTTCGTAAAAAATAATTATGTAAGTACCTATGTCAAACTATTCTTCCGATAAAAGTTGACTAGGTACTTATTGAAAAATTGGCCTTAATTCTCTACTAATTATTATAGGTAATAATTAAATTAATTAGTGCCTATTATAATTAGTAAGTATCAGTAATAATTATTAATTTTATTAGCAAGTAAGTAGGTACTTATTAATTAGGCTGTGTAGTCATCGTTACTAACAATTTAGGTATTTCTTTATGTAATAGATACCTACTTAATAGCAACTAAAGTTTAAATGACGACTAAACAATCTTTTTCGCAAGAGTTTCATCAGATAATCTAGAAGCAAGTCTCGAAGATTCATTTTCAATGAGTATTTATGCGTAATAAGGCTAGGTATCAATCAAATTTCACAACAAAACAAAGATTTCATCACTCGCCATCTAGACGGTTCATTTCACAACATTAGGGTGAGATGGCCAGATGGCTCTCTCGCGTGTTCGAGAAAAGTCGCCCCTCGCTTCTCGGGGCTTCGGCACGAGGGGTGGCTGGAGGCCGCGTGAGCCCGAGACATGTGGGCTATTATTAGCTACTTTATCATAATGAAATGATGAAATGAAATGAAATGATGAAAATGAAATGATTTATTTGCAAGAATTTAGGTACAAAAATATGGTGTTAAGTAAAAGAAGGATCCAGTATATTCTACCGTCAGGCATGCAAAATAGTTTTTTTTTTGTAGAATAATTATCATAAAACAGTTATAAAAAAAAAACAAATATTAAACTAACATCAAATTATTAAATAATCATTAAAAAATATAAATCATTCAATTTGTAAGTTCAATTATTGGTAAACAATGACAATAATATAATCAATAATTAGTCAATATTACAATGTCAATAATAAGTTAATAATTAGTCAGTAAATTGTCAATAAATTACCCAATAATCAATATAACGTCAATAATAGTAAGTTAATAATTAGTCAATAATATAAAGAAAATTATTTTAAATTAAAAACATTGTAGATGATTAAAAATCATATAGATTTGTCATTTAAAAATTCATTAATTGTGTAATAACATTTTTCAAGTAATTCGATGCTTCCTTTGCAAAAAGTAACACATTTTTATGCTAAAATTATTGTAAAAAATTAAAATTGTTACTTTTTTCATATTACATACCTAGGTAATGCAAAAACATCAGTTAAAAGTGTTTCACAAATTACCTACCAAAACAGCCCTCCTGAAAAAATGCATTTTTTGCCTTACGACCTTATGCGTCTAGGAGATGTCAAATGTCAACTATTATGTTTTTGATATAATAAGTAACTTGGTATCTACATACACTCGAGAGCAAAAAAATCGCACATCATAACTCTTTTTGTTCAGGCAGTTTTTTTCATGAATGTGTATAGGTATTGAAAACATTTCTTATATTATTTGAAAGCCTATTTAATTACCTTTCTAATGATATGAAATACAGTGTAAAAAAATATCCTTGAAAGGGTTTACAGCACAAAATCCAACATATGGGAAAAATTACCAAATTTCACTTAAGAAAGAATGAGAGTCAAACTTAAAATTCTTGGTCATCCTGATTGTCAATAAAGTGTATTCCCTCCCTTAGCCTTATTTACAGCTGTTACTCGATTTTTCATCAACCGTTTTAATTTTACTATGAAATCTTAGGGCATAACGTCCCACTCCTCGTCAATGACAAATTGAAGCTCTTGGAGGCGTGGAGAGCCAGGCTTTTTGCACTAAGTCTTCTTTCAAGGTCATTCCAGATATTCTCAATTGGATTGGGATCAGAACTACGAGCTGGCCTCTCTATCGCAATGATTCCAACGTCTTACATGTAGTCGCAAACTGTTCTAGCGACATACGATCTGGTGTTGTTCTGCATTAAGGAAAAAAAATCAACCACAAGCCACACAAGCAGCTTTACATATTCTTCGAGCACTTTTTTGATGTATCATAAAGCCTTCAACCCTCTCGATATCAGGCCAGTAATGGCCCAGTGATGAATACAATGTCAGTTTTAGTGTCCAACATTATGCCACCCTAAAGTGCTTCCAAAACCCACTTGTTCGCTTATGCAGCATTGTTAAAATTGCCATGATGACCTTCTGTAGACCCTATAGCATCCATCATGGTCATCTAAGTCATTCTATACTTATCAGAAAACACAACAGCCTGCCATTAGGCATACATCCAATTTAAGTGTTTAGTGGCAAATTATTGCCGGGCTTGTCGGTGAGCTGTGGTCAATTTGGTACCATTTGCTGAGAGATTTGCAGTCAGGCCTGCTTCACCCAGTCTTTTCCTAATCGTTCACTGAGTTTCACTGACATTGCGAACTTCTTGAAGCTTTTGTGTCAGTTCAATCGTGTTCAGTAGCCGATTTCTCAAAGTACTTGTTACAGGAAAGCGAAAATCACACCCTGATCCTATGCACCACCGGACAGATCCTGGTCGCCGAATATACCCACGGGTCTCTTGAAACCTTTGGTATACCAGACAAATAGGGAAGCGGCTAAAATTTTGCTGTCGAGCGACTTCATTTTGATTATGGCCTGCTTTAGGCAAGGCAATAACTTGAACGGCCTCTACGGGCATGGTATCCATATTTTTCCAGTAAATCCACCTGTTTCTAATAAAGACGCTATCACGTTACCGGAAATTGATTAAAACTCCAAAACAGCACCCTTTTTGTAGCTCCAGGTAAAGGTGCAAGTAGTGAAATGCAAATGGGTAAATTTGGGGAATTGGGTATACCGCTGGTTTTTGTGAGTTACGTGAAGTTCAATGATCTTAATTTTGTGTTTTTATAAAGCTATGTTTGTATACTTCAATTTTTCTTAATTATTTGTATTCAATATCTTTAGATTTAAGAAAAAAACAGTATTAAACGAAATTACAAGCCATGTGCGATTTTTTTGCTCTCAAGTGTAGATTGTAACTTGATTGTAACATTGCAAATAAGGAAATTACCTTTTGAGAATATTTATGAAATTATTGAAAACACGGATATCGATTGAAAATATTTTCGCCCACAAAGGTAATTATTATTTCGGTAACTACCTACTGACTGACTTGTTTATTATTAAATGACTTATTTTTACTACATAGTAGTTTTTGCCTTGCAAATTGCAAATGGGGCTATGAGAGTCATCGCAGCCTCAGCGAATGCTGTAAGCTGTAATTTAGGTAGGTTCCTACTGCCGACCCCCGTGAGAATAAGTCGTGGCATACATAACTATATTGGCATGAAATTATTATTGCAATTTATATTCTTGACTACACTGTTCGCTGTGAGTGGGTCTGCAATTAAGTAGGTATAGCTGTATACATAATGTCTAACAAATAAATAAAATAAAATTAATTCTATGATATATCATGTTTATTTACCTATATAAATAGTAGTAGTTAACTACTAGTGAAAGTCTTACTCTAGGTACCTACTAGGTGAAAGATTAAGAACTTTATTTTAGTGCATCAAATTGCACAGAGATAAAACTCAGTCCGAACTAATTTCTAGAATAATCGTACGACTGCACGATGCTTCTGGAAAACCTGCTCCATATGAAGGAAAAAAAAAAAGAAACATTGTTATCTCGTAGGTACATCTGCCCGGCCGGCACCCTACGTACAAAACAATAACAAAAGAAACGGTGAAGATTCCAGAATTTGTTTACAATAACTCAAATTCTCAATAAAAAACGTCCTTTACTGTATTCATTCAACACAGTGGATCTGCAGAATTCATTCATCGTTATTATCACTTATATTTTTTGTGAAATAGCAATTGCGAACTGTTATGTCGTATTGCTATTGTATTTCATTAGGGTCACATAGTCACATTAATCTTGGAATAAAAAAAATTTTTGGATTGACTTGGTAAAGCATTGCAATCTTTGTATAAGTAGGTACTGAAATGATATTTATAATGCAGTCTAGGTACCTACATAGGTAGATGAGAAGTATTGATCCAGCGCCAATGACGTCAATCTAGCTCGCTGACCGGCCTCCGTTCGCGTTGCACATATTGATAAACATAGCTATTATACTTACGTAAACTACTGTTCTGGACAGTTCTGGAGGGCAAGCGTTTATGCTAGCTGTGGGAATGTCATATAATTGCGAAGTAGGTACCGTATCCACAAAGATTTTGTTTTCGATATCACTTGTACCAAAACAAATTTCTTCGGACATTAAATGCTAGAATGATTCGTTTAAGTTCTGCTATTCGATACAAGATGGCGCTTTTACAAATTGTGTCAATCATTGATTTTATTATAAATATAATATGTGGGAGTATTTCCTGGTGTCAGTTATTATTTTATCAAAGTAGCTTTACTATTCTTTGATTTTGCAAATATTTATTTTTCATTCATGAATAGTTTTTTTTTTCTTTTTAGATGTCATCATGACTTCTCTCGCTCTAGGATGGAACGGGAGGACGTGTCAAACTTTTACTGAATAAAACCACACCTATGTTCCTTCAGTTGCGTTCTAGGACTATGAGTAGAATTCCATGACCCTAGCAGGCAGAGGCACAGGCACTGCTGGGCCTGGCTGGGCCCCTAAGGGTTTGCTGACATCTCTTTGAGTCGCGCGCTGAACGGAACACTGCGCACCGTATTCATAAATAGTCTGCGTTTGATAAGTCACTCAGTAGAGGTGTTTGTTTGCAAACCGCTTCTATTAGACTCAAGTGGTTACAAGCGTAAATGTTTGATTCTAGGGTCGGACACTTTATAAAATGTTTTTAAATTTACTTATTCACCTATCTTTGTCTTGCAAACCTATACACCGTTAAATTTTGATCGTTTTAATCCCGTGGAGAGTTGATCCGCCGCGGTACATGAAACACTATCAATTTGTAAAGATAAAATTAAAAAAAAAAACGTACTATTTTTTTAAAACTCGTATTAATATTTACGCATGTACGAAATTAATTTCATAAATAAAACGTCAGCTACGCGAGTTCAATAACCTGTAGGTAGTAGTCGGCGTTGCGTACCAGTTACTGCGTAAATTAATACGAGTTTTTAAAAAAAGATACTTTATTTTTTAATTTTATCTTTACAAATCGATATTGTTTCATGTACCGGATCAACCCTCCACGGGATTAAAACGATCAAAATTTAACGGGGTATAAGGTCAGTTGCTGCCGGCTGTATCTAGTTGTGTAAATATATTGTAGGTACTTACCTGGATGTTCTTTTTTTTTAAACATGTGCCCCACATTAAGAATTACTCCTGTAGGTATAGACTATCGTGGGGGGTGCGTTCACAAACGTGTGAGCTCACATCCGCTAGACACCCAGACCCGGAAGACGTATCCGTGTAGTAGGCCATACAAATGTGTCTCGTGTGGGAATCGAACCCGCGATAGGTCCGCAGCGATCAATTGCTCAACCAACGTGGAAACTGCGCTATCTCCTGTAGATCGTAAACTGATAATATTTACAGCTTTCCTCGATAAATGGGCTATCCGCTTTGATATCAAAACCCTTGTAATATATTAATCGCTATCCGACATAAGAATATTTCAATTAGAACCTTTAATTTATAGAACTTAAAGAAGAGCTAAAATGTGTCATTTTAATGAAAACTTGACGACCATCTTGCCTATTTTTTTTAATGAAAAATTGACGACCATCTTGCCTCTTTTTTTTTAATGAAAAATTGACGACCTTCTTGCCTCTTTTTTTAATGAAAACTTGGCGACCATCTTGCCTCTTTTTTTTTAATGAAAAATTGACGACCATCTTGCCTCTTTTTTTAAATGAAAACTTGACGACCATCTTGCCTCTTTTTTTTAATGAAAAATTGACGACCATCTTGCCTCTTTTTTTTTAATGAAAAATTGACGACCATCTTGCCTCTTTTTTTTTAATGAAAACTTGGCGACCATCTTGCCTCTTTTTTTAAATGAAAACTTGACGACCATCTTGCCTCTTTTTTTTAGGTGGGAAATCATCCAATGACTTCTCCCGCTCTAGGGCTAAGCGAAGAGGCATGTCAGACTTTTACAGACTAAAACCCACTGCTATGTCCCATCTTTACCTTGCGATCCAGAACCCCAGATTTTCCTTTCAGAAGCGAACCCATGGCTCCAGTAGACTTCAGCCCTGTTGGGCCCCTACGGTTATGCTGACATTTTCTTGAGGCGCGCGCACCTTCGTCTACTCAGATTCGGTCCGGGCGGTTACCAGAAGGCTGGAAGAGTGTCCATGGAGTTTCTTGCTCGTTCTTCTCCATATAGATCTACGCTTTGGAACGTGCAATTTAGCTTCACTTTTCTTGGACTGACCGACATTTGACTATTCAAAAGTGCCTAGCATTACTGCTTCGCAGAAGGAGGCGACTGCCTGCCATTCTTCCTCGCTTCGGACCATGACCTGGACCAGGGTCCAACGCGACAGTTCGTTGCCGCCGATCGCCCCCACGATAACACGGCGACACAGATTACTGAATAGTTACTACGTAAACGGCGATGCGCCGCCCAAGCGGGGTACAGAGAGGTAATATGATGATTGTTGTTTAAAATATATTTCTATTTTAATTTTTACAATACTATCTGTCTATCCGATTTTTAACTGTAACCAAAATTTCGCGGGTATTTAAACTTTTAAAAAAAAATTCGTGTTCGTTTTAAACGCATGGCCCTCGATAACCTTTCGGAAAATAGGTACATTTTGTGTAGTTTTATGAATAGGTCATTGGTCCACCTTGTAGGAGGCCTGATGGTGAATCGATGATCTGGACTAAGGCTACCGACATAGCGCGAAGAATCGCCTAACTTCAGTGGCAGTAGACAGGACACATTGCTCGCAGAATAGAATGTCGATAACCAATGATCTGGTAAGGGTTGCGGGAATCCGATGGATGAGAGACTGTTCACTGTGGCGACAATTGGGGGGGGGGGGGGGGCTATGGCTAACAGTGGACGTCTTTCGGATGATTGTGAATAGGCACTCTTTGAATGTCGACCACACGTTTACGGAGACAAAAATTGTCTATGAAATTAATCCAATGTTACAATATGTCAAACGCTGTCACTATAATGTCACATTAGCTTTTTGAGTATCGATATTTTAATTTCTAAATTCTAAAATGTAAATTATGTGTATTTTGTGATCGTTTATTTAAAGTATTAACAATTTCAATTTATTATTTGTCGATAAAATTAAAATAATGACACGCTGTAGTGTTCCGTTATGTTCTCACAATGCCAATCACCACTTTCCAAAAGATTTAAAACAAAGACATATTTGGCTGAAAGCTATCGAACGCGATGATTTTGTTCCCAAAAATGGCGCAAGAATATGTCGCAGACATTTCCATAGAAGCGACTATGTTCAAGTCAGTAAGGTTACTGGTTAGTATTTGTGATTGTTTTAAGGCAAGTGCATACTATAGTTCAGCCGCATCTGGCCTCCGCAACGCATCACATTTTTGCATGTTTACCAAATCCATACAAATAAAGGTAGAGCTACACCGCGCACACGTGTGCTACATACGCCAATCGGTCTCCATACATTTTATATGGAAACTAGACTTTTAGAGCTACACTGGCTGGATACACGCCACGTGACGTCCTTTTATGTACAAATCAAGGTAGAACTATACTGTACACACACGTCGACCGAGCGCGTCGGTCTCCATACATTTTATATGGAAACTAGACTTATAGAGCTACACTTGATCCACGCCGGCCGACCGCATCAGGCAACGGCGCTCTCGCCGCCGCCGGGATTCCGATCCCGATTTCCAGCCACCGCAGGCGCGGGCTGGCGGACAGTGAGCAATGGGTAGCTCGCTGTCCGGACCAAGCCCAAGTCGTCGACGGCCCGCGCGCCTCAAGGAGTTGTCAGCAACAGCAGGGGCCCAGCCGGGTCGAAGCCTACTGGGGCCAGGGTTAGAAAGAAAGAAAAGAAAGAAAGAAAAAGTGTTTATTCGCGTCAAACATGACGCATACCATAACAAAATAAATAAATAACAATATCGACTAAAAGGTTTTTAGGGTTATCCGAAGGGCGCTCGAGCCCCGGTATGAAGGCCTGAAGGAACGGGATGGGTTTTTTAGTCAGTAAGAGTCTGACACTATCTCCCGCTCCGCCCAAGAGCGGGGGTTGTCATTGGACGATTTGTCCCATCGAAAAAAAAAAACGCGACGTCGTTCTACGTCTAAATCAGGCGTGTTACACGTGTGCGTCGTCGATCTAATGTAGTTCTAGCTTCAGACGTAGTCCACGTGTGCATCGGTCTAATGTAGTTCCTTCTAGGCTAAAATTGCCCGATGCGGGTCTATAGTGTGTGCGATGTGATATGTTATCACGGTTAATTACTACTTATTACAAAATGTACGAAATAATAATTTTATTTGACGTCTTGAGTTCGTTTCGGTGTTTCTTCTCAGCTATTTTAAATTAGTAAAATAAGACTAACGTGTAAAAGTATTATTTTTAAGCAAATCGTAAAATAAATATTACAGTCTGGCTTCTGCCAGCGGCATCAGCCGCATGACATGGCACACCCCGGGACAAATTGTTATCCCATGTAATATTTCATAACATGGTCTACCCACCATTCAAATCAGTTCAACCGTTTTGAGTATGAAGTGCAACAAATATACACATACTTACTAACTTTCGCCTTTATAACCTTAGTGTTGAGGTCGTTTTTTCTTTTGAGTTGGGAAATCTAATGAGTGAGGAGTCATTAGCCACCCGCTCTGCCCTAGAATGGGAGACCGTTCTAGGGCAGAGCGAGAGAGTGTGTCAGATTTTACCTGACTAAAACTACACCTATGTTCCTTCTCTACTCATTGCTTTCCTGGACCACGAGTTTCCTTTTCGGAAGTAAACTCATGGGCTCATGGGTCGTTGTGGTGTGTTCGTCCGCATGGATTTATCTTGTTTAACGTATTTAACACTAGGATCTGACTTAGTCATCATCTCCGACATCATGTTAACCGACAGACGTTCACTGTTGGACAAAATTCTAACCTAAGTATCATTAACAACTGCAGTCTTGTGCATCTCGCGTCCATAGGATTCTCGGATGATTTATTGATACGAGTCGCGGGAATGAAATGGTCAATAATCTGGTGGTTATCGGTCAGCCAGCCTTGTGAGAGGTCTTCCAATATTATTTCTGACTAAGTACATGCGCTAACCTGTTTCAATGGCATTGTTTTATTACAGGTCGACCTCTTGTACGCAGGTGTCTAAAGAAGACTGCTGTCCCTTCAGTATTTCCGTGGAATAGAAAACCAGTTTCAAGAGGGAATGTAGCCAGAGAAGGACGAAGGAAAAGCCATCAAACTTACAAGAGATTTGATACAACTTCTCGCAGACACCATAGAGACGATGCTAAAAAAGTATCATTCAATATAGAAAGCTTTTTGCATAATGGTGTACATTCCAGACCTTTAAAAACTCAAGGAACTCAAACACTGGATTGTACAAGATTATTCGCTACTACAAAACAACTTCTTTCTGATGACGAGTCCGTCCTATTCTATACAGGTTTAGAGAACTACACTAAATTCACCCTACTCCTATCCACCCTCTTACCAATGGCCAATGAAATCAAATATCGATCGAAAAATGCAAACACCTTAACTGCAGAAGATCAATTTCTCATACTGCTCATAAAATTACGAAGAAGCAAGCCTGATTTTGAAATAGGTAAAATGTTTGGTGTTGGTAAAACTGATGTGTCTAACGTTATAGTAACTTGGGTGAGCTTTGTTACTGATCACTGGAGCCATTTAGACAGCTGGCCAAATCAAAATATCGTTGATTCTTATATGCCTCAAGCTTTAAAAGGCGATTGTGTATCTAATAGAATTGTAATAGATGCTGAAATACCTGTAAAAAAAGAAAATTACTGCAATGCTGAAAGAGCTTCTTTTAGCCAGTATAGACTGAAGAAAACATTGAAATTGATAACTGGGTGTAGTCGTAATGGACTTGTCATTCATTATTTAGAACTAGAAGAACCGTCTACAGCTTCAGGGAATGTTCAAAAAAGAGATAAATCACTTATTTCTGGAGAGATGAGTGTAGACCATAAAATGGCGAAAAGTATATCCATGGAGAAACTTGTAGGTTCAACGAAAACTTTCAAAATACTAGCAAATGCACTAAATCAGATTTATGCCCCTTTGTCTTCAAAAATATTTAGTGTTTGTTTGATGATTTGTAGTATTAGAGTCGGTATTGTAACTGTTAATAAAGATCTCATAGCTTAACAAGTGATTTAATTTTTTCTAGCATTGCGCAAATAATAACTTGTGTAATGAATGTGAAGATCTAAAGCTGTATCTATGCATGGCAAGCCGAGCACGATTAGAGCTTCTGGGGATTGCCAAATTGTATGACCATAGAATGTTCGTTCAAAGTTTGCTTGTCTGGTCTGTCTACGCTACGCAACGCATCGTGGTGGTCCGCTCCTCCTACTCACCTTGCCTAGCTTAGGCGTAGCTTTAAGTTTAAACGATGAAGATCGCTGTTAGAAATATTGTTGGGTAGTGGGATATAAAGTATAGACTGGAGTGCACTTAGGCCCGTATTACAGAACGTCACTCAAAATTCAAGCGTACTCAAGCGTAGCGTACTTAAAACTAGATTCAAGCCATTTGTTTGGTTGAAACTAGTTTTAAGTAACACTAGTTTTAAGTGACGTTCTGTAATACGGGCCTTAGAGTCGTAACTATATTTTGCGGTATAGAGTACATTTAGCTACATAGCGCATAGGTATCTACTATATATCAAAAATAAATGGCCGTGTATATAATACATAAAAATAATAAAATCTATGGACATAGATTTTATAAAATAACAATAAAATCTATGGACATAGATTTTATTGTTTTTATTTATTTACAATTTATTTGTACAACATTACAGTCTAAACTAATGCGTTGTACAGTCTGTCAAGAAAGTCATGAAAAGAAGGGAGGGCGCCACCATCATTAACATGGTATCCCAATAAACTTCGACTAAAAGATATTGATACTTTTATTTATAAAATAATAATTACCGATTTACGGTCCCTTTACTGCCGTGTAGGTACAATGCGTTCCAAATGAGAATAGGATCGCCCGCCATGTTGTGACGTCACGATTTACTGTCAAATCGAGGAAAGAAATTTTTAAACATTAATTAATTTACGAAAAATTTAATTAATTTATGAATTGTGAACGAAAAAAGTTTAATCAGAATCCAGTTCTTAAATTTACTCATCTCTAATTCTAGTACAGGATACGGTTAAGAACGACCTTCACCAGTTTGTTTAATGGATGAAACCTATTTTATGATAAATTTAGTATACTAAATAATATAACGCGGGTGGGTTGCCTGAGAAATTCCTGGCCAAACAATTTTTTTTTTTTTTTGTAAAATGCACCGGTGTGTTTAACGAACAATTTTAATACTAACCGAAAGAGTGAAGCCTTTAGAACATAAAAATGTTGGGTTGCCTATTTGTTTCCTGGCATAGCTATGGGTTGCCAGGTATAAACAGGTATGTATAAACAGGTGTGTTTTTTTTATATACTACAAATTCTATATCAAAATAAACGCAGTTTCATTACGAATACGATGTTATAGTGTTGTCTGAAAAAAAATCTGGTATGGATAACGGTTGTGCATTTTTCTAAAAATAAAATAAATTTTCAATTTTTAATTAATAATAGTCTGGCCAGGAATTTCTTAGGCAACCCACCCGCGTTGTATTATTTAATACACTACATTTATAATAAAATACGTTTCATCCATTAAACAGACCGGTGAAGGTCGTTCTTAATCGGATCTTAGACTATTCTTCAATTTTGCCAAAATTTCTTCGATTTGACAGTACGACGAGACGTCAAAACATAGGAATCGGTCCTATTCTCATTTGGAACGCGTAGTACATTATTTTACCGATCTATCTGACACTCGTCTATCTATTTAATACATGCTTGCAAACGAGTTTTGACTTTCATTGGTAGTGGCTCCCTATAAATAAAACTACTTACTCTGTCGTAGTGGCGAACAACATTTTTATTAGAACTAATTTTCATTCAAGTGACGTTTAATTTTACCTGATACATAATAGTTATAGTAGTTCTCATTTATTTATTAAAACTTTATCCAACACAAAAGTACAAAGGTGGAGTTAATGCATTAGGCATTCTCTACCAGTCTGAATTTTGTTTTATAAACATTGCGACGAAACCAGACTTCTCTATTTGCTTATTAGGATAATTATATGTTTATCCTACGTACCTACACGCAAGAGTTTATCAAAACAGACATTCTTCTGGATATCTGGTTTTATATTCATAAGAATGTCTGGTTTGATCAACCCTTGTTTTCGTCCTTTCAGCTACTAGCATTTATGTACTTACTACAAAGTGCAAATCACGATGTTTTGCCTCTTTGCATTGCCGTCAGCATGGCGCTGAGTATCGATAGGTATGAGCTCATTGCAAAAATAAAAAGTTTATGAAATAAATCTTTATTAATCCGAATCCAAATAATCAGAGTCGAGGTATTCGACTCCAGAAATGTTGCCTGAAACTTCTTCAAAATGAAACCGGCCAACATCTGACTCGTAGTTTGTTTCGTAGGTCGGCCTTTCCTGTGTTTTCCAAGCGTTGAAAATTTACCTCCATTCTTCATGCCTTAGTCCACAATGCGCCGAACTGTACTTTCGGTAACACCTGAAGTCAATAAAGATATGTTAAATATACAAATACATTTATCATACCTAAATAAAAAACACCAAAATATCAAAACCGTTAAGTGGTAGTATAATAAATCGTAGGTAAATTTCATAACCTTAGCAAGACATAAACAATGTTAAAGATAGATAAATTGTACTTAAAAACAGAAGATTGTCAAAACATTATATTTCCGTTAGTGTGTTAAACTTTAGAATATTTTTACGTACCGGTTAACTTTGCTGTTCGACCATCATTGAGATCTATACATGGAGAAGCCGTGTTATCTATGACGTATACATAGTTATACAAATATGAGCGAAATATGAAACAGATTACGAAATATCGTTTTGTCTCACTCTTTCTAAGCCAATAATTGTATTTGACAAAAGAGACAACGATGTTTAAGTTGTTGCTTAATTTGGCAACATTTCGTTTTGACATTAGTAAAGATGTAGGTAAGTGCCATTGTCCACCATCTTGTGCGCTCACTGCACCTGAGTTACGTGGTAGTTGTGCTGTCAAACGGGTGTTTATGTTTTGAAGCTATTGCGATTTTCTGGAAAATTACGAAGATATCCATTTAAAACTCCAATATATATATATTGAAACAAAAAACAATATGCCTGTGTGTTGCATTGTGACGTGTGGTGCAAAAAAGAACAAGAATCAACCTCAATTGTCTTTGCACAGGTTAGTAGCCAGTTTTCACCAAATATTACTTAAAATAATTCACGTAGGTTGAAAAAAATGTTACGGATACTTGAATCTATTGCCAAGGTACTGAGATTTACCTCTATTTCTGTTTATAATACTGTTTTAGTAAAAAACTTGTTGTTTACAATAATATGTGTTATGGCATAGTCCTGTACCATTGCTGCAACAGTATCGATATAATCTCCAATTTATAATTCTACTTATCATAACAGAACCAATCCATTTTATCAATGGAAGTTTCCTCAGTTTTGTATGGTTCTAAAATAATACGTCAGTATTTTTTTATTTGTTTTAGTTACAGAGAAGTTCAAATTATCATGTTTTATACTTCCTTTCTTTCATAGGTTTCCTAATAAAGAGAATCTAAGGAAAAAGTGGTTGGAAGCTATTGGTGAAGAAAATATTAATCCCAGACATAAAGATGGTATGTCTGTTCGCTTCACTTCCAAGAAAGTTGTTTCAATAGAACACTTGATGTGATGCGATTACATGATGACTCTGTTCCCACTGAATTTTTGGTAAGTTTGCATTGAAATGGCTGATAAAAAGCCTGGCTCTGTGGCTGAAATAAAAAATAAATATGTTGGTATATTCCTTTATTATTATTTTCAGTTACCAAAAAAACGACCTGGCGTTGTTTTAAGTGAAAGTAGTAGCAATATCAGAAAAGGTGATTCTTGTACATCGACTGAGCTGCCCCCATTGCAGTTATCCCATGAAATTGTAGAATACGTACATAAAGGGGTATGTATCTACTGGGTGACGATTATTTTATTTATACCTTCCAAAAATATAATAAAACTAAGTTTTAGAAATTCAGATCACATGATAAGTATGACTTCTTTGTTCTCTAGACTCTCTTTTAGACCTCTGAAACATTCTGCAGGTATCACATTTTTTTATTTTTTATTAATGATAGGCTTTCGTTTGACCACTATCTCACCTTGACACTTGTATATTAATAAAATTTGTTATAATATTTTTTCAGGCTGTGCACGATGAAAAAGTGAAGGCGTTGGAAATAAAATGTCTCAAGCAGTAGAAAAAAATTAAACGTCTCAACGAGAGAATTAGGAAACGAAACAAAAAGATAGTCAATTTGGCAGATATTGTCCAAGACCTTAATTCATTGAACCCCAAGCGAACGCTGGCGTTCGCGCACCTATTGTCTTTCTATTGTGTCTGTAATTTAACGAAAAAATTGTGTTAACAGTTATGTGATGGTTTTTTGAAAATTGGTTAAAATTAGTTCTTATTTTATGACATTGTTATCAGTGAAACTAATAACGTCATTATTGATTCTATGTAGATTTTAGGATAAGAAAACTATAATAAAATTCATCATAATATCGTTGCTGTAATTTCGAACACCCTGTTAAATGTCATATTCCGTACGTAGTATCTAGTAAAACCAAACGTAAAACTTGTACGTAACCCATAATTAAATAGTATCGATACCGTTAAATCCTTGGTCGGCACAACCCTAGCAAAGGCAGCCATTTTATGCGATTTTTCTAATTGTAGGTATGCACCTTTTTTTCGTAGGTATTTCCAGTCCTTATATTTATTATGTACCATGTCGACCATAAACATCGTCTTTGTTCGTCCCAGCACTCCCACCTTGAATTTCGGCCATACACCCTTGAAAAACTTTAAATATAATTTGTCTCGCACCGCTCTTATAAACATTTCGATTCATTTTTTGTACCTTAACGCTTACACGATTTAAAAAACTCGAAATAGCACCGAAATATTGTAAAAAATCAACCACACAGATACGACGTGACAGTTCAGGTACTCAGCTTAACAATTATTCAGTGTTGCCAGTATTAGCAAAAACAGTAGTTCCCAAAACATTCTTTTCATGACTTTCTTGACAGACTGTACAGAAACTAAGAATTAAAAGAAGAAAAAAAGAAAACGTATACATTACCACTGAAATAAAATAAAATATCCCACAAAACCAAATAAGACAAATAAGATATTTATGTATAATATCTCACAATTTCAAAGTAACACATACAAGAGCAATACAGAGATCCAGAGACTATTTTATGAACACCGAGTGAGAATCAAATTACATTTTATTTAAGCCATCACATAAAGCTATCGAGCCCAAAAGAGCCGCATCAAACTGTCTTGCAATGTGATGCGTTGAGAGCAGTTGCGGCTGTGCTGTAATGTGAACTAGCCTTTATACTAACGAATATTTGGTGAAAATAGGTCATCTTTTTAGGGTTCCGTAGCCAAATGGCAAAAAAAGGAACCTTTATAGATTGGTCATGACTGTCTGTCCGTCCGTATGTCACAGCCACTTTTTTCCGAAACTATAAGAGCTTGAGCTGTTGAAACTTAGTAAGTAGATGTATTCTGTGAACCGCTTTAAGATTTTCACACAAAAATAGAAAAAGAGCAATAAATTTTGGGGGTCCCCATACTTAGAACTGAAACTTGTGTGAAAAAAATTTGTTTTTCATCAAACCCATACGTGTGGGGTATCTATGGATAGGTCTTCAAAAATGATATTGAGGTTTCTAATATAATTTTTTTCTAAATTGTAGTTTACGCGAGAGACACTTCCAAAGTGGTAAAATGTGTGCTGGGACGTGTAACTTCTAAAATAAGAGAATGTTAAAACTAAAAAAAATATATGATGTACATTATCATGTAAACTACCAACGAAAATTGGTTTGAACGAGATCTAGTAAGTAGTTTTTTTTTTTTTTTTAATACGTCAAATCTAAAAAAAATACACTATTATTAAAACATCGATCAAAGTTACAACGAACTACAAGAACTTTCATATTATGTTACTTGCTGCTACGGAACCCTCCATGGGCGAGTCCGACTCGCACTTGGCCGGTTTTTTTTCTTTTGGCATCTTCACAACAGCGAGGCACGTGCGTAGATTAACTATTAATTTGCGGAAATGTAACTTTTTTGCTAAAAGGGCAGGTAGCCAAGTAGTACCATATTTTGATATTCTAACCTCGAGGCTAAGAGCACTCACCTAGCCTGTATTTAATATGAAAATAGGCTTTCCTATGAATCATCATTTCAGCCGATACACGTCCACTGTTGGACATACGCCTCCCCCAAGCGTCGCCACATCGAACGTTCCTGTGCGTCCCGCATCCATCGGTTTCCCGCTTCCTTCACCAGGTCATCGGTCCATCTTTTAGGAGGCCTTCCAACGCTGCGTCTTCCGGTACGCGGTCGCCACTCCAGAACCTTTCGGCCCCAACGGCCATCTGTTCTGCGAGCAATGTGCCCTGCCCATTGCCACTTAAGTTTGGCAATTCTTCGTGCTATGTCGGCAACCTTAGTTTTCCTACGAATACTCCAACGAAAAATTTGTAGGTACTTACTATTAAGGAGAAACTTGACTGACTGACATATCAACGAACAGCCCAAATTAGGTACTAGGACTAGGAACGTGAAATTTTACACAAGGTTTCCATAAATAACGTAGGGGAGCATTCCCCCCCCCCTCCCCCTAAAGATTCACATTCACCCCCTAAAGATATGAAAATGGGGGCCCGAAGTTTGTATGGCGAAGCTTTCACGCAGGCGAAGCTGCTAGCAGAAGCTAGGTAAGTACTTAAATAAAATTGGAACCCAGCACTTTACCACTTTAGAATGACTTAGGTCTATCAAGACATTGATAGTCAATCTCAAAACGATATGAACGTCTATAAAAAATATATGCTCCACATTAACCAGGGAATGCCCTGCAATTCTGTTTTATCAACAATTACCGGCTCGGATCTTGAGCGCTGGCTTCAAGTTGCGCAACGCAGAAGTCAAACATTCGGTCTTGATAGCGTGAGATTGGCTCGCCGCGCCATCGCGTCATAGACGTCACTCATGATTCGTTCCCTGCGCTTGCAGCATGTATCTAAAGACAACGATTGGCTCGCCAATGTATGGAATGCGCAAAGCGATCCCCACTCTGACGCCGAGCGCTCAAGATCCGTGACGGTAATTGTACAAGCGTTTGGCATAACAGAAATCTCACTTTGTTCACTAGCTTCTGCCCGTGGTGTCGCCCGCATGAAATTAGGAAATGATTCCAGTGGAACAGTGAAAGATGATGTTTCCTAGCTTTCTTTTTTAATCGCGAATCCAGGAAACTACCCCTGTTCGCACCTCTCCCTAAGGCCGACAGTGTCAAAATCATTACGAAAATTGGGAAGGAAGGAGCAGCGCCGGCTTCTGTTGATGGCAGAGGCGCCAGCTTTTAGAAAACCTCGGGTGCTCATGCTCATTTGATGACTCGAAAAAGTGGCGAATTGTAAGAAGAGAAATGCACACTTATCGACCGACAAATAAATAAATGTCCTATTTACATAGGTATTGCTTAATGACTAATTATGTTTGATCAACAATCAACAAACATTTGTGTTGATGCGGGAATCGAACCTGCCACCCTTGCGTCTCAACCAGCGTTCCAAACCATAACGCGAAACGGGTTGTGGGGTCATGAAAAACGCCCATCCATAAAAGGCGATTACTGATCTGGTTCTTTTTTTTTTTTTTTTATTGTTGATAGGTTCGCGCTTGACCGCTATCTCACCTGATGGAAAGCGACGATGCGGTCGACGATGGAACGCGCTTACCTAAAAGAAACCTATTCACTCTCGACTTAAAGATATAGATAAGATATTTCTTGACGTCTATTCTCAGGGGTGCTCGATACCCACTCTATTTCTCATGGATGCTAGAGTCCCCGAGCACCCACGGAGTCGGCGCCCCTGGTTGATGGCACAGCGGCTGAACAATGCGGCAACCCATCGCAGACAAAAGTCCGGTGCACCGAATAGACAAGAGACTGAAGTGAACTGTCAATCCAACTTATGGGACTAGTTTGTTGCCAGTTTCCTGTGTGATGCCTAGGAATATGTTGAGCCATGGTCAATGACCCTACTGAAAGTTTCTAGCTAGGTACCTACCGCTCCAGGTCATTGAAGCATGCCAACAAGTCCAATGTGTGAATGTGTGTGTATCAATACCTACTATTATTGTCAGTGGCAAATTATCAAAATAATTTAATTAGATGTCAATTGAAATAATACCTCGAATGCTACCTTACTTTGTGGCAATGGCAAATCATACTATTATTGTCAGTGGCAAATTATCAAAATAATTAAATTAGATGTCAATTGAAATAATACCTCGAATGCTACTTTGTTTATGTGGCAATGGCAAATCCAAATCATATATTTTTAATTTCAATTAAAATATTATTAAATCCTACTTTCTTTGATGCCACTTGTGTGTATCATTAGCTATAAGTAATTGTCAAAGTGACAAAATATAAGAATTTTCAATAGAAGATAATTAAAATAGTATTGTAAAATGCCAAGTGTGTGTGTGTTTAAGGGGTAATTCAGGTTGGTTTGGGGAATAAAACCAAGAAAATAATTTGTTAATATTACCATATATTTTGAATAATGGAATTTGAACTAAATCAGTCTTTGGCTGTACACCAGTGCACAAAATAACTTCACATTACAATCACATAAAAACTGAGATTTCAGAGTTTAATCCACTTCCTCCATGCGCGACGCGTCGTCAGCGTCACCCTCAAGCGGGGGCACGTCACCTACGCTGGACTCCTCCACCTGGATGGGCTCGTCTTCATCGATGCCAAGACCCAGCTTGATCATACGGTAGATGCGGGAAGCGTGCACCTGGGGCTCGTCAAGAGCGAAGCCAGATGACAGCAGGGCAGTCTCGTACAAGAGGATGACCAAGTCCTTAACAGCTTTATCATTCTTGTCAGCCTCCGCCTTCTGCCTCAACGTCTCGACAATGGAATGGTCAGGGTTGATCTCCAAGTGCTTCTTGGCTGCCATGTAGCCCATGGTGGATGTGTCACGGAGAGCCTGTGCCTTCATGATGCGCTCCATGTTGGCTGACCAACCATACTGCGCTGTGACGATGCAGCATGGAGACTCAACCAGACGGTTGGACACCACCACCTTCTCAACTTTGTTGTCGAGGATGTTCTTCATCACCTTGCAGAGACCCTCGAACTTGACTTTGTCTTCCTCACGCTTCTTCTTCTCTTCTTCATCTTCAGGGAGTTCCAGACCCTCCTTTGTGACTGAGACAAGGGTCTTGCCATCATATTCCCTCATCTGCTGTACTACATACTCATCAATAGGCTCGGTCATGTATACTACTTCATAGCCGCGTTTCTTGACTCGCTCAACGAATGAAGAGTTGGCAACCTGGTCGCGGTTCTCACCGGTAATGTAGTAGATGTGCTTCTGGTTCTCCTTCATGCGGGAAGCGTACTCCTTGAGGGAGCACGCCTCGTCACCGGAGGCAGATGTGTGGTAGCGGAGCAAGTCAGCCAATTTGGACCTGTTTTGCGAGTCCTCGTGGATGCCAAGCTTCAGGTTCTTGCTGAACTGTTCATAATACTTCTTGTAGTTCTCCTTGTCTTCGGCCAACTCCTCGAAGAGTTCTAAGCATTTCTTAACTAAGTTCTTCCTGATTACTTTGAGGATCTTGTTCTGTTGTAGCATCTCACGGGAGATGTTGAGGGGCAGGTCCTCGCTGTCGACCACACCCTTGATGAAGTTCAGGTACTCAGGGATGAGGTCCTCACAGTTGTCCATGATGAACACCCTGCGGACATACAGCTTGATGTTGTTCTTGCGCTTCTTGTTCTCGAAGAGGTCGAAGGGAGCTCGGCGGGGAACAAATAATAAAGCTCTGAACTCCAGTTGACCTTCAACTGAGAAGTGTTTGACAGCGAGGTGGTCCTCCCAGTCATTGGTGAGAGATTTGTAGAAGTCACCGTATTCTTCTTGTGTGATGTCATCAGCGTTGCGCGTCCAGATGGGCTTGGTCTTGTTGAGCTCCTCATCCTCGGTGTACTTCTCCTTGATAGTCTTCTTCTTCTTCTTATCTTTCTTATCTTCTTCATCATCTTCTCCCACATCCTCGATCTTGGGCTTGTCATCTTCCTTCTCTTCCTCTTTCTTCTCCTCCTCAGCCTCGTCGTCAGAGAGCTCCTTCTCGCGTTCCTTCTCCACCATCAGCTTGATGGGGTAGCCGATGAACTGTGAGTGCTTCTTCACGATTTCCTTGATCTTGTGCTCCTCCAGATACTCAGTAAGGTCCTCCTTAATGTGCAACACGATCTTGGTACCGCGACCAAGAGGCTCGCCGTGGTCAGGGCGCACCGTGAAGGAACCGCCCGCAGACGACTCCCAAACATACTGCTCGTCATCATTGTGCTTGGAGTGGACTGTCACGCGGTCGGCCACCAGGTAGCAAGAGTAGAAACCCACACCGAACTGACCAATCATGCTAATGTCAGCGCCCGCCTGAAGAGCCTCCATGAACGCCTTTGTTCCCGACTTCGCGATGGTACCAAGGTTATTGACGAGATCAGCCTTGGTCATACCAATACCGGTATCAATTAGAGTTAGTGTACCTTCGCTCTTGTTGGGAATGATCTTGATGTACAGTTCCTTGCCGCTGTCCAGCTTCGATGGGTCGGTGAGTGATTCATACCGGATTTTGTCCAAAGCGTCTGAAGAGTTGGAGATTAACTCACGAAGGAAGATCTCTTTGTTGGAGTAGAATGTGTTGATGATCAGGGACATGAGCTGGGCGATCTCCGCCTGGAAGGCGAAGGTCTCCACCTCCGCAACATCGGTCTGCATTTCTTCGGGCATTTTGACTGATTCACTTATTATAAAATTAAATAGTCCTCGAGTTTAATGTGTGAAACTTAGCACTGAATTGAATACTTCTTGATTAGACTAGCGCGGTTTTAAAATACACGTGTAGTAAGATCGCGTGGAATCGCAGCGTTAGCTCACTTTCGAGTTTCTGAATTAAATGACGCCGGGCGGAATGTCATAAGGCTTTTATAGACACGATACGCAGCCGCCATCTATGAGCGAGTAGAAGTTTCTAGATTTGACGCGCTACTCGTCAGGGACTCGAAACAGTGGGCGAGTTCTAGTCATTTCTATGAATTGATTTAAAGCCAACACAGCAAAGAGGTATTTTATAATGTAGTCAAGTCATTAATTATTAAGACATCAACAAAGGATTATTTTTTATATTTCCAGGAATAATTTAGTAAAAAAATATAAAATTAAAATATTTACTTATTCATACAGAACACATGCCGTGAAAATATATTTGCTTATCAAAAACGCACTTTTTAAGGAACTTTTTAGAGATCTTTGCTCTCCGTGTCTACCGAAGGCTTAAGGCATATTAAAAATGTAGATATATCGATATTATATACTTAAAATAGTTTTCTTATACCTAATTATAACAATTAAATTGATTTGAAACGAAACCTAATCGTAAAAGGCATCATAATCAACTCAATAGTAATTATTAATTCGTATAAAAACGTTCTAATTGCGGTATAGTTATGAATCGCATAATTTATTTCAGCTTAAGATAGTATAAAACAACATTGTTTTTGTAACCTCTTACTTTTTAGAAGTCGGTAAAAAGGTCATTATCAAAAAATGTTTAGAACACCTACGGTGTCTTTTATAACCTTACTACTGGGCGCGAGATGGCGCTACCATCGCAGTAAAGATTTTTCGTGAAACATTCTAGAATCTTCGAGATCCGTCTATGAAATTGGCTTAAAATCTTGTTTTTTGTATTAAAGTACAACAAGTTATGGATTCAATTTAAAGTCTAGACCGAAATACTAAATTAAAAAATATCGCACTTCATAGTTTCATTCAATAATATATAATTTTATCTACTTTATTGGTTTCTACTAGAATCTTCCTACCACATCCGGTTTTTAGTTCAGCTGCTCCCCGTCGTCAGCGCTAGTATCATCCGGAGTAAAATTTATGTCAAGTTCGTTGAAGTACATAAGGATACCAGTAAATAATTTCTTAGTATTTATTTTCTTTTGAAAGCATACAATTTTCATAGTACTAAAAAGTACTATGAAAATTGATTGATTAATTTAGTCCGTTTTGAATAAAACATCAAAACGGACTAAATAATAAAATCATAAATTTCAGAAAAGTATTGCTATGAGTCTGTATTGATAGTTTTTTATGGGAGTACCTACCTATTTGTGGGAGTATTTGTGGGAGAATCCAAAAATGAGCGAATTAAGCTGACGTCGTTTGATTTCGTACAGGAATTAAATTTCACTGTGTACATTGTATAAGTATGTAGTACTTACATCTAAAAAATTGCAACATATGAGCTTTAGCCCGCAGTTTCACTCGCGTGCATAAAATGTCTATGTCACTCAGGAAGAAAGCCGCTTTCTGACGGTAAAAAAAATTTAAGCAATTAGACTAGTACTTTCAGAGATTACCTCCTACAAAGAAAAAACAAACTATCACTTTATATAATACTAGGTGAACAGCTCCAGGCTTTCTGTAGACAATGTTGTTGAAAGAAAATAAAGCTAAATGCTACTGTCCATCTTCATAATTGTATGGAAAGTGACGGTGTGGAATACCTTTAGACTTAACGAAACTGCTGATATTCACCGACTTTGATTTTTGACTTTTATAGATATATCAAGCTCCCTAAATATTATGAAAACAATAGTTAAAATAAAGAAACAACAACTTAATCATGTCCTAATTACAGTAGAGCATTACACTAACTAAACAATAGCATTTCTGCGAAGAGCCAGAGTTACGTATTTCTATTTTTACCCTACTGCACTAGAAGGAAGGTTATGTTTTTTGAGTGTATGTCTGTATGTTTCTTTGCCATGCCCTAGAGCCTTGAAATCTTCTTGAATTTTAGGTTGAGAAGTATCATTAGATTAATTGAAAGTGACAGCAAAATAAAAAATAAAAATATATTAAGGCCAATTCTTAATACCAAATTATAATAGAAAATTTTTTTGTCATGACGTAGACACTTAGACATGTAGGATATATATTAAAATAAAGGGCTTGAGGAAACGATTTCAAAAGTATTACTCACTAAAATGTAGGGAATAACAATGGCCAAATATATGGTTTAATTAAAATAAATCCGCCAACTGCATCAGACTTCTCGTATTTTTGAACCGTTAAGTCGATTTTTGCGGCTGAGTTTTTTGACACTATCAAGATTTTGATTTGATTGTTTCTTATGGAAAAAATGGACGACGATGTAAGTGGTTAAATAAGTCTAATTGAGATAAAGCCCTAAAAAGTAATGAACGGAACATGAAGGCTCTTACTTCCTCTTTGCGCCTCAAGCATAAATTGACGCCACAGTTTACCTTTAACGATATTTTTTTTTAATTTTTACATTTTTCATTTTTGAGATGATCCACACCGGTTACCCCATGCCAGTTACGCCTTTCGCGGTAGCTAAAATCTTGTCCTGGGAAAACGAAATTGTAAAAACCTTGACACAAAATCCCAAACATCCAATGGCTATTTGCAGTATTCGTGCTTGTATCCGCTCAATGTAAGGGTCGATCTTCCAGTTAAGCATAATTTGCCGTGATTGGCCGAGATCCCTTTGAGCTTTGGTAAATATGTACTTTAATCCATTTGTAGATACTTTATAGACTTCAGTCATTATGGGTATCGTGTTTTCCAGTTACTGAGTAGTAGAAGTCAAATAAGTAATTGCAATATGAGAGATGCACTCATAGGTAGACTGGAAATGGACACCAACACAGTTGGGAACAGGCTTTGCAAATTTATTCAGATTGATGTAGTGGAGTGTTTTAGTTGCAGAGTTTCTGGTTAAGATTTCTCCAAGCAAGGAAACTCTGCCCGTAGGGCATTTCTGCACACTCATATTAGTGACTGTTTGTATGTATACGTTTAGATCAGATTTGTAATGGTTGTCAATCATCACGAATATGCAAACATATGATTCAATAAAGCAACACTTTCACAAATTGATAAATAGTGTTATAATGATGTGAAATTGAGAAATCACTTTCAAGATAATGGGCATCCACTTAAATCTATAATTCACTAAAAACAATTGCCTGTCATTTTAGATCAACTAGTAAAACTTAACAGAGCTAGAAACTAATCAGTGTTAGTAGTCTTACAAAACTACAAAGGATCCATTTGATCCACTTTCAATAAATTGTACCATTTGTTGCAGAACGAAATCTACGTTTCTAACAGCGCAGGCTGGCAACTTTAGTGCTAGACATTGTATTGATTATTACTTATGTACTTTGCAGGTGTTTTATTTTATATTTTAGGGTTCATACAAGAACACGATGGTCCGAATGCACCTAAATATTGCATTTTTTATTCTAAAGAGCTTTGTGTATTGCAAAAGCTAGTAAATACTGTATTTACATAGGATTCTCGAATAATCCGATTTGCCGGCACCGGAAACAATGCGTTTCTAGACATTTCTCAATAGGAAATAAGTATTTTAGGTGTTTTAATCACAGCTAAATACAGAACATAAGTAGATACCTAGTTATTTACCCATTTATAAATATCCTAGTCAATTAACTTGTTCTATTTTTTCTGTCAGGAACAGAGTAGGTACACGTGTCGCTCTTTTGTTGAATGTTTATTTTTAGGGACTTCGAATTTACCATATTCCTAAGAAGCTCGTACAAGTAAAACTAGCTAGGTCGTTTAGGCACTTATATGTGTCTAACAGGTACCTTTTGTAATCTAGGTACCTACTTAAATTAGTTATATATATAACTAAACTAATTAAACTGCATTTCTTTTACAAGGTAAAAAAGCCCTGCATTGCTAACTTTGTTTGTAACCGAAAGTTCCAGGCTACAAAATCAATAAATAGCTAACGTTTTCTAGAACAACACTATTCAGTTACTAAGCGTCGTTAGGGTGTGATTTCATTGAATTGTAGGCTAAATGAGATGACTAATATGTTACTCCTAATACTCACTGGAATTTGATAAGAAAAAAAAAATGAACGATACTATTGTAAGTAGGTACTTACATAAGTAAGTACAGTGAAGGTCTTGAAATATTGTTTTAATTTTATAAGAGGAAGTTCCTGTGAACCTGAATACCTGATAAATGCTTATTTTAAATTATACATTCATAGGTAAGTAGGTACTGATTGTACTGAACAAGACTTTACAAGACTGAAAAATATAATCCGCCTAGGTACTGTATAGGTATAATCCATATAGATACCTACCTAGTGTCAGTTACAATACAACATTCTCGAAAATCAACCATTGTCATTGACTAAAATTCGCGCGCTAAAAAATATATTGGACCGGTTATCATCGGCACATCGAATGACTGCATTACACGTGGTTTTAATTTTTAGGTTTATTTAATAATAAAAATGTATTGAACAGACATTGAAATATACGTAAAATAATAGCCCGGAAAGCATTTAATCAATTATAATTCATGAAAACGAAATGCAATACGAATTTACTTAGGGTCTGATTTATTCTAAGAAGGAAGTGTTTTGATAATCTAGCCGGCGCGGCGGGGTCAATGACATGACTTTTAATAGAATCACTAGAGCAATCAATAAGATAAATCTAAGTACCTAAGTAGATACCTAATTATTCTGCATCTTATGATCTTACGCAATGAATGCATCAGTTTCATTCTAATTTCCATTCTTCCTTTGTTTAACATGTCAAAAGATGAGATGACAATGCATTTTAATGTTGGTGTGAGTCAACTCAAGTTTCAACTCCCTTGTATTGATTTAGTGCGCAATTCTGTACTTAGCGAATAATAGGACCAGATGGGGTGGATTCAATGGAATTCCAGAATATTCCTACTTCGTGGCCTGTTTCGACTGTTTCCACAATGTTCTATGGAAACGGAAGGTCCTGTTGCCTATAGTAAACTCGTAATAGATTTTAACGCCCTCTAGCGGGGAGTGGAGAAAACGAATGTTTAACCACGTTTTGTGATGAGCAAACGCTAGGTACCTATTTTTGTCATAGTGAGTGTATCACAAAAATACAACTACTTACATAATATTTTTTCATTAAAATAGTTTTTATAAATTATGTAGAATTTGGAAACGAATAGCATTTAGTAAAGTTTTAGTTGAAATTGCAACATAACAAACTTTAACAGTAGCGTCATCTATTGTGGAATAGCTGCAAAGTAGAACTTTTAAAGGGCTACTGCTTACCTACTAGATATCGTTCGTCAAAGCTTCCAGAACATTCTACAACGTTCTCGATGTTACTCGAACTGTCCTACCATGCAGGCCGGAAATATAAAAGCGATGCGCGCCTCTACTGGCAGTAGTATTGAACTAAACGCAAGCGAGTAAAGTTGAGCGCGAAAACGCGAATTCGAGGCGAGCTTACAAGCAAAGTAACTGCCAACTAGTCTGCAGAAGCGTATTTCGAGTTTTCAAGAACGTTTACGAGTACTAAAATTGGAACAATGGCACTTCTACCATACTTATTCGATGACCTGCGTCCTCGTCGTCTCCGTGACCAGCTCTTCGGCCTAAACATTTCTTCAGACGACTTTTTGACGGACATAATCGACCGTCCCACCATCTCCGTTCGAAAATACCTTCGTCCGTGGAGGAACCTGGCTGCGGTAGCCCGGGACGTTGGATCCACCATCAAGTCCGACAAAGACAAGTTCCAGGTGAATTTGGATGTGCAGCATTTCGATCCTGAGGAGATTTCCGTGAAGACATCTGATGGCTACGTTGTCATTGAAGGGAAGCATGAAGAAAGGAAGGATGAGCACGGTTTTGTATCGCGTCAGTTCAAGCGCCGGTATGCCCTACCTGAAGGATGCAACCCTGAGTCTGTGGAGTCAAGATTATCTTCAGATGGTGTGCTGACCGTGGTTGCTCCGAAGGTTTCTGAGAGCAAAAATGAGAGAGCTATTCCTATCACGCACACGGGACCGGTAAGAAGGAAACAACACGATGAAGAAGAACAGGAAGTTAATGGAGAAGCTGAAGAAGAAGCAAAGTCTCCGCAGAAGAAACGCAGAAAGTAGAATAAGTTTTTTAGTTGATTTACTTACTTATTTAGGTACTTTAATTTAATTAAACAAGACTGATTTCAGTATTCATAAGTTTTCAATAAATATCTTATTTCGTAAGCAGTTGTTTTATTTATAGCGCCTTGTTAAATGTGAATTTGCAGATTGCTCTTTAGATTTTAGTAGGCGGTGGTAAAAAGAAAATTCGTGAATTTAAAAAAAAATCAAATAATAATTCTAGTCAGACCTAGTTATTACTTATTTCCCACATGCCCGCCCCGGCCACTCTAGATCGGCAATTGAAAATAAAACTGAAAGTCAAACAAAAAAGCTAAAGTAGAAAGCTTTCAATAAGCGCTTGGAGGTTGATATTTTTACGCCCTCCTAAAATCGCTCAGTTAAGCTATTAAACTCTGCACTCGCATTATGCAGCCAGGCATCACCACCGTTTCCACCGTGGGATCTGGATGCAACAGTCCTTGCACACATGCACGATATGCGCGTGGAGATGCAACGCCGGGGTGAAAGTCCGCTGCCGCGACAGGTCACGGCATGGCGGACAGAGCTCTGGTGGGATCTCATGGTAAAATGGTGTCAACGACTATCGCAACCCAGTGCTGGGCACGCCACAATCATGGCGGTAAGTCCCATCTTTGAGGCGTGGCTGGAAAGATCTCACGGCGTCCTTACCTTCCGCATGACGCAGGTCCTCACCGGACATGGGGTTCGTTCGGGAGTTTCCTGCACCGGATTCGTGCGGAAGTGACGCCCGGGTGTCGCCACTGTGCGGAATGCCCGGAGGACACGGTGGAGCACACAGTCGAGGTGTGCCCTGCTTGGACGGAGCATCGCCGTGCCCTCGTGGGGGCGATCGGCGGCGGAGACCTCTCGCGCCGGGCCTTGGTTGAGGCGAGGAGCGAGGAGGAGTGGCAGGCGGTCGGAAGCAGTAATGCTCGCAAAGGAGGAGGCCGAACGCATCAGGCAACGGCGTTATCGCCGCCGCCGCCGCCGCCGGGATTCTGATCCCGATTTCCGGCCACCGTAGGCGCGGGCTTGCGGACATTGAGCAATGGGTAGCTCGCTGTTCGGCCGTCCGGTAACTGTCCGGACCAAGCCCAAGTCGCCGACGGCGCGCACTGTTCCCGCGCGCCTCAAGGAGTTGTCAGCAACAGCAGGGACCCAGCCGGGTCGAAGCCTACTGGGGCCAGGGTTATCCGAAAGGGCGCTCGAGCCCCGGTATGAAGGCTAGAAGGAACGGGGTGGGTCTTTTAGTCAGTAAGAGTCTGACACTATCTCCCGCTCCGCCCAAGAGCGGGGGATGTCATTGCATGATTTTTTCCCACCATAAAAAAAAAGAAGGCATCACCGTCTCCAACGAAAAAATATCGCTATCCCTTGAGCATTGTCACAGAAAACTCTTTACATTATGTAGGTGGATGGTACCTATGTGCTACAAGAAAATGGGACCCCACGGACCCAAAACACAAAGACAACGTATCAACTCTCAAAAAATGTATTGTTTATCAGTTACAAAGCAAATAATGAAGTCTTGACTCAGGGACCGATGAGAAAACACGCTCCGAGCAGCACCACTTTCTCTTTGATGTCGGTTTCTTGGGGGAAGGTGACTCCGAAGTTTTTCACTTTGAGCACTGGAAACCCGGTCTGCATCTTCCCGAATTCATGATCATTGCACGACACGAGAGACACTTTGTACACATACCGGCAAAGCCCTTCAGCGTGGATCTTGAAAACTTTTTTCCCACTCTCGTCACTGACTATGTAAGTCCGGATGCACGTGTGCTGCTCGTGGACAGAACCCAGGAACTTCCCAGGAGGAGCCCAAACTAACACTTGCTTCGCTTTCAAACTGAATGGCCTCTTAACATTTATAACTTCGTTACCATAGTTATTGAATATCTTGACGTCGAATTGCCTAAATTTTTTCTTCAGGACAGCTAAGAATACTTTTTGTCCCCCGCTATTGAATATTGTATATGCGACTCCACTTTTTCCTATGATATCGTGTAGGCTATCTCTTTTTTTAGCCACAATCAGTTGGTCCAGGGGATAAATAAAGGCTAGACCTGGGATATGATCTTGTTTAATAGCAGGACATTGCATCCAAAGGCTGCCTCCGGAGACTACGCTATTTATGGGCGTGATTACCATTTACGTGGGCATTATTTCGGCTTCATCGTAAGTATATGTACCGCTGTTTTAACGGTTTACATGATTTCGTGATTACTGTTTTCTTTCAGACATGATTTTAAGAAATGTCGTGTTTGACTTTTGACTGACAGATATTGATGGAGAGATGGAGAAGAATGTCTTTGGTTTTTAATCAAAAAAGTTTTGCTATTTTGGTAACAATTATTTCAAAAATATTTTGTAGGTACTTAATTTGTATATTATCTAACTTAAATTATTGTTTATAAAATACTAAAAATTATCATTTGTTTTAGTGACATCTATTGGATATTCAAAGAACAACGTTAATTTCGAGTTTACTGTTTTACTAGCGCCATCTATTAGTACATTCTGTAATATTAATCAAATGCAAGTCCTTCTTAGTATTCTCAGTTCAAGCTAGATGGCGTTATCATATCCACTATCCACTGTTCAAACTAGATGGCGTTACTTAAGTCTAAGGGTCCTGCTCTATCTTCAAATGAAAACTGTCTTGAATGTAGATAGTTTCACATTAGGGGACGTAACTTTTTTAAACGATGTATCATTTTATTTGCGTTGTACATGCGTTTTCTATCATTTATAATGCGGTAATAGTTGCCCAGCTTGCTCTAAAAAGTTTTGCACGTTAAAAATTTATAATTATTTGAAAATTTTAGGAATATTGTTTGCGATTATGTCGTCTTTGTGTTAGTAACATGTTTAAAAGACTAAATTTTATTACATAAACAAGTACTTTGACCTATACTTTTACAGTGTTATTTGTAAAAGTAAAACACCAGCAACCTCACTAACACACGGCACCGCGCACCGCCGCGGTTGGCGGTGAAGCGGATCTCATGTTACATTGGTCACTTAGAAATCCGTTGATACCTAACACACGTACACCGCCCGATATAAGTTTACAACGAACGGGTACTTACTTAGCGATAAATACAGACAGACAATAGACGTAGACAGAGAGCATGGAATCCATACAAATATTAAGAAGCTGTCTGTACCGATGTGGTGTAGGCAGTAATCAAGCGTCTTTAATCAAGAAGGGAATTCTACCTACGAATCGAAGTTACCCCTAAGCTTGGGGTCTTGTCCCTTAGGGGCCCGTCAAAACTATTGTATGGGGACTTCGGGGAGAGACATGAAACTTCCGCCTGTGACGTAAGTGAGGTGTCATATCGGATTGACGGTTTAAGGCGTATCGTCCCTTGAACATGTGGCCGGAATTAAATGGACACTACATTCGTACCCGCCTAGGCGACAGTACGCGTATCTGTGCATTTAATAGGTAGCGCCCAGCTGCGCCCTGATAGAGTCCCGCTCAAAGTCAAAAAGTCAAATTCAAAATATTTTATTTCATATAGGCCTACATGGGCACTTATAAAACGTCAGAAGCTAGTGCACGGGTCCAAATTGGTCGTTTCCTATGGAGAAGAACCGGCAAGAAACTCCATGGTGGCCTTTTGCCTCCGCTGACCTTTAAATCCACTTTCTTTGCGAAATATTGATTGTTATGTCCACTTTATTTTAACCACCAATTTTTATGTCTAAAAATGTTTCTAAAGATTCAAGCCGTTTCGAAAGAGTACCTAGGGAAAAGTTGCGAAATTACTCAAAATTTTTTTTAGACAAAAGTGATAATCGCACGAAAAAATCAATAGTTGATATAATGATGTTCATGAATCTATAATAAACATTTTCAAACCTTGCCGTTACCGAGGAGTAGACTTCAGAAAGTCACTGTTTTTTTGCATTTTTCTGGCGCTTGGGCCTTAAGGCGTATAGTCCTTTGAATATCTGATCGGAGTTAAATGCACACATACTCGTACTGCCACCTGCGCCCGCATAGAGCCCGCCAGCCTTTAAAACCGTTTGCTTTGCGAAATATTCATTGATATAGGTACATATGCTACGTACATTCTGAAGAACACTTAATCAGTATTTTTTTTTGTGTAAACATATTTCTAACTAGGTACCTAGCTTTTGACCGCAGCTTTGCCCGCGTACATCAAATATAGCCTATGTCATTCAGGAATAAAGTAGCTTTTTAACGGTGAAAAATTTTTTGCGATCGGATCAGTTCTTTCAAAGATTACCTCCTACAAACAAAAAAACATACTTTACCTCTCTACAGATCAAAGCTCTTTGAAAGAAGTAGGGGAAAACAAGCGAAAAGTATAAAAATGTTAAATTTTTTTTTTGGGCAAAAGGACCTATCATGGTCGAAAATACGAAAAACTTATATATATAAAAATATATTAAAAATTTTGTGTATGAATCTACGAGTATAATAAATATACACCACTAATTTTTAATTCGTACAAATAATTAAAGGGCTTAATAGAAAAGCCCTTGTTATTATTTAAGTAAAGTCTCAATAGATAATATTCATAAACAGCAAAGTTGTCAGCGTTTGTGTGTATCCCAAAATGTCTCTCAATTTATGGAAATACTGTGCAGGCTATTATGAATGCATAAATGACGATTAAAATGGAAAAACACTGCCCGCAGTATTTTCTACTAGCAACTGTTATGTATAATATTGAATCTATGATGAATTTACCTTTTCGTGGTCAATTTTAGGATTTCAGTTTTTTCTACTTTTGAATACAAAAATGTGATCAGTAACGGGTACAGATAGAGCCCCATTTTTTTGTGTACTAATTAAAAAGTAGGGGTGTATATTATTTTCAAATCTATTAACCCAGTCGTTACCGAGGAGTAGGCTTCAGAATATCACTGTTTTATGGCACTAAATGGGATTAAGGGCCTTGAGCCCCAGTATCAAGAACAAAAGTTATCGCAAATACAATGAGCCGCATGCGCGTTATCAACCGAGATTAGTAAAATCATTTTTCAATACACTTACTCGAAAACCCGCTCTTATCCCACCACTTTTAAGCACGCAATAGACTGTTTTCCGCATTGCTGTGTTTGTGCTCTCCCCGCCACAATGTTATTACATGTATCGTATCAGGCTGGGCGCGTATCAACCCCCACGAGTCGCCAGTCAACCCTTGTTTATTTATTTCTTGGTAAGTTGTGTTGAAAAAAGTCGTTTGATACACGTGCAAATTTGTCATAATAAAATAAATAAATAATGAATAACTTTCTGCAGTTGTATCAAAATGTACTATTCCTATCGCAAATTGTATTCGACTTGTGTTGGTGAGGCGTCGATATTTTGAAGTATGGTTCAGTTGAAAACCAGCGTCAGGCAACTGCTACGTAGTTGTCTGGCATTGTCTATTGGGCACAGCCGTAAGACAAACATGTCGTTATTTCTTTTTTTTTCTTTTTTTTTGCAGCATAAATGCTTTATGTGTCTGTGTGTTAAATAAATGTATTTATCTTTCTTTTTTCTTCTTTTTTTCGAGAATCCGACGGTAGCGGTAGGTATCGTCAGTTTGATTCTTAGTTTGAGGTGTTTCCGACCGATTATAATTTAGGTGTTTTCAAGGCACATAACCAAATGCTGCTCATTTGGTTATATGCTTCCTGATAAGCTACAACTTAAGGGTCTTATAGTCAAGAGGTTACTTCTAGGCAAGCGTGCTGCGATGAGATGTGGCCGGCGTCGGCCACATCAGCGCTGACCATCAGGTGGATGGTGTTCAAAAGTAATCCTATCCATAATAAAAAATACGGAAACCGATCCAAAACCCATTCGGTAAGATTGGTAGATAATTATAATGGTGATAGGCTTAGGCCCCATTGAGTGCAGGGCCCTGGGTGAGGGCCCACTTCACCTATTTCTAACTGATCTAAAAAAACAGTCGTAATCTGTATCTAGGTACGAAACCCAGTAACTGAGATGTAGGAGGTCAGACAAGCTCCAAGACTCCAAGTAAAATACCTACGGATATTTAGCTGCATTTGGTTATATGGTTCCTGATAGCTACAACTTAGACGCGCGCCTAATGAAGATGTCAGAAAACCGTAGCGGCCCAGCAGGGTCGAAGCCTACTGGGGCCAAGGGTCTGCTTCTGAAAGGAAGTCTGGGCCCTGATATGAAAAGCAATGAAGGGACAGGAGTAGGTTTATAGTCGGTAAAAGTCTAACACACCCTCGCGCACCGCCCAAGAGTTGGGGATGTCTTTGGATGATTTTCACATCTCAAAACCTATTTTAAAAAGATGACTTTAAGTCAAGAATCAATATATAGGTTATTCTAGGCAAGTGTGTTCCATCGTAGACCACATCATCGCTTACCAGCAGGTGAGATTGGTGGTCAAAAGTAATCCTATCCATAATAAAAAATACGGAAACCGACCCAAAACCCATTGGGCAAGTTTCGTAGATAATTATAATGGTGATAGGCTTTTTTTATATGGTGGAATAAAATCATCCAATGACAACCCCCGCTCTTGGGCGGAGCGGGAGATAGTGTCAGACTTTTACTGACTAAAAGACCCACCCCGTTCCTAGCCTTCATACCGGGGCTTGAGCTGTCTTTCGAAACTAACCCTGGCCTCAGTAGGCTTCGACCCAACTGGGTCCTGCTGTTACTGACAACTCCTTGAGGCGCGCGGGAACAGTGCGTGCCGTCGACGACTTGGGCTTGGTCCGGACAGTCACCGGACGGCCGGACAGCGGACCTATTGCTCACTGTCCGCAAGCCCGCGCCTACGGTGGCTGGAAATCGGGATCGGAATCCCGGCGGCGGCGGCGAGAACGCCGTTGCCTGATGCGGTCGGCTTCCTCCTTAATAATGGTGATAGGCTTACTGTTTACGGACGCGGCAACGACACGACATCACGACGTTGCCGCTTCGTCGACAGAGTTTCATAGTTTTGTATGTAAGCTTCACGCCGGCGTACACCAAGCGTATAATGACGAACACGTCTATGAAGCTACGCGTCTGTGGACAGGAGGCCATAGTTTTGTAAGTAAGCTTTACACAAGCGTAATTTTTTTTATAGGTGGAAATAATTTTTTTTTATTGTTATTTACCGCCATCTCACCTGATCGTAAGCGATGAGAGCACGCTTGCCTAGAAGTAACCTATTCACTCTTGACTTAAAGACCCCTAAGTTATAGCTATCAGGAAACACAGACTCCGGCACGGAATTCCACACCTTGGCTGTACGCACAATAAATGTGTTCCCATAACGTGCGTATCATCCAATGACTTCTCCCGCCCTTGGGTGGAGCGAGATGTCAGACTTTTACAGACTAAAACCCACTCCTATGTTCTTTCGTTGCCTTTCATTCCACGGCCTCAGGTTTTCCTTTCAGAAGCGAACCCATGGCCCCAGTAGGCTTCGACCCTGCTGGGCACCTAGTGTTACTGACATCTCCTTGAGGTGCGCGTGAAATACTATGCGCCTACATCTAACGTATAATGTTAATAACGAACACGCGTCCATGAAGTTACTCGTCCGTGGACAGTGGGCTTTAAGCTTCTTTATCTACTTTTTCCGATTTGTAGGTCATTGAGTATTTTCAAGAATGTGTACCTTACCTTACCTTTTTTTTTATGAATCAGATCGTACGTATACGACTTCAATGAGATTTGTAACAATAAGAATACTATATTTTACGATTTATGTTATAGGAAGATCGACCAAAATGTAACTTTTTTTATTGTTGATAGGTTTGCGCTTGACCGCTACTCACCTGATGGAAAGCGACGATGCTGTCGACGATGGATTGCGCTAGCCTAGAAGTAACCTATTTACTCTTGACTTTAAGATTCCTAGGTTGTAGCCATTAGGAAACACAGACTCCGGCAGGGAGTTCCATTCCTTAGAACGTAACTTAGAATAAAGTCAAAACATTTATTGCGAACTAACTGTCCGCACACAGGCCCCAAAAAAATGCCGCCTCATGTGCGTTGGTGCCGCCACAAAAAAACGCTTGAAGCGGCTTCGAGTTTCTCCGGACACAAGAGGTGTCGCGCGCTTCAGCTGTTTTTTGCGGCCGCTTCTAGCTTTTTTTTGTGACCGATATACCGCTTTTTTTGTGGCAGCGTTTTTTTGAGGCCCGTGTGCGGGGGACAGTTTGTGTACAATGTTGTTGTCATAAAACATGTCAGTACTTTTGACTTAGCAGAGGTACTCAACAATAAGTAATTGTCGATTTCTGATATTGGAACAGGTTTTTTGTTTCTTTATACGTATATGTTAACAGAAAATTGCAAACTTTTTAAGGTTGTAAAATGAGCATAAAGCATAATCGGCCTTGTGATGTTCCCACTGCTGGGACCCAGGCCTCCTCTCTAGGAGAGGAAATGGGCCGTAATCAACCACGCGGGCCCAGTGCGGGTTGGTAGATTGTAAATCGTCAATCTCTTTCCATCGGGAGAGATAGCGGTCAAGCTCAGACCTATCAACAATTAAAAAAAAAATATCGCGTGAAATTGTAAACTATTTTTTCTAAATAACACACGGTTATGTTAGAAACTAATGAATTTGGATGTGATTTATTGTATACAAAACGATTTTTTTTATAATATTACGAGAGAAATTATAATCTAATAAAGATTTATATCAATCATACGGAATCTGCACTTTTCCGGTGACATATACATTATACACTCACATTTTCAAGTCCCCTTTCATTCTAGCGTGAAGATAATAACGTATCTGTTTGCCATACACTCTTATTAAGTCAGCACGCTTAAACTGTTAATCCTTGTGGTCATTTGTAGTTGTTTGATAGCTTATAAAAGTCAGCTGAAAGTCAGAAAATCAGCCCCGCCCCAGTAGGTGGGTTGTGGAGGTCTGACAGGCAGTCGCCTGATGTAATATAGTGGTTTCTGCTGTATCTGGTTAGACTGTAAGCTGGCCCAAATACAGTTTTTTTTTATTGTTAACAGCGCTATCTCACCTGTTAAAAAGTGACGATGCGGTCGACGATGGAACGCGCTTACCTAGACGTAACCAAATCACTCTTGACTTAAAGGTTCCCGGTTTGTAGCCATCAGGAAACACAGACCCCGGCAAGGAATTGTCAAAAGGCAGTCGAATTGATTACCATAATGACATTAGTGTACTCAAGCTTTTACCTAAAGGCACTGCTAATGATAAATGAAGCTACAAAGACTATAAACAACAATTTTATGACTACAAGATTGAGAAGGAAGCCAAGCATTCTAAAAATCCTGCATCGCTAAGACAAAATAATATAATAACGGCAAATCTTCAAGATTCTTATTAAAGGAAATGTTTAATTGAGTTTCCTCCCCATTGTGTGTACGAACACACACTCGCACAATAAGTTGATATATAAATAGTTGCTATATATATATATAGTAATAAAGTATAAATGATGGAACTAACATATAGGAAAATATAATATATTTGTTCGTATAGCTACGGCCTGAGCTATATATATTGCTCGGTGATGGAATATGAAATTAGTGGAGTCGCTTGCAATTTTTTAGTGTTTATTTTTTTTGTGTTACAGTTTTTTTATTGTAGGTATATGTGTCGTAATAACATGTCACAACTTATAACGCTTTCATTCTTGGAACGGTTTCTCTACAGTTTAAGCACGTTTTAGCAGTTATTACCTTATTATTATTATTAGAGCTGAAAAGTCTAATCTAAACTAAAAATAATATAAAAAGGCAAAATTATATGTTTCTATAGCTGAGAGCAGTGGTGTCCCAGTGGTAACGACTTCGCCTTGCGAGGTGCATGTTGTGGGTACTAACCCAGACAGCTATAATATTTTTTTTATTTGTGCAATTTAATACATCATCACTACTTTTAAAACGATGACGGAAAACATCGTGAGGAAACCAAACAATGGAAGATATGTGGCGTCTAACACCCCGCACTGAGTCTGCGGCCGCGTGCGGATTACGGCCCACTCTCTCTCCTACAGAGAAGGTCTGAGTTCCAGCAGTGGGAACATTATAATACTGAATAAGTATTTTGTTTGATGAAAAGTATTTCTGGAAGTGCAGCTCCGATAAAATTGAAGTAGTGTGTCTATTGTTTTTTTTTTTCTGATAGGAAATAAAATTACCTACCAGAGGTTACCGTTTGTTCCAACTGCAGCTCAACCAAAGGAAAAAAAACTGGGCAAGTGCGAGTCGGACTTGCACACTGAGGGTTACGTGCAAACTACAATTGCCGAATGGAGGCTCGAAGATTTTACGAATTGCAATTTTTTTTTGTGATGTTGTTAATGACAAATTTAATATTTTCAGATTTTTATCTATACCCGTGCTATAAGACCTTGCTTTGTGTCAAATTTCAGGATTCTGGGTCAACGGGAAGTTTCCTATGAATTCCGATCTTTGAGAGTATCAAAATATACGTTTTTTTTGCGACAAACGGCCGTATCTTTTTTAGTTAACTTAGAAGTCTGATTTTTTCACAGCTTGAAGGGACTGCAGACCTAAGTATATGGTTTTAATTTCAACTCGACACCTCCACGCGTTCTCGAGATAAAGGGTCTTGACAGACAGACAGACGGACGGACAACAAAGTGATTCTATAAGGTTCAGTTTTTTCCTTTTGTACGGAACCCTAAAAACTATACTTAGGTAATAAAATTCCCATTTTAGATCATTATATATTCCTAATAGGTCAGAACATATTTTTATATATCTGGTAAAACTTTCAGTGACTAATTTTTACAACGGAAAAAATAAGGAAAAATAAGTATACCATTGCACTTAACACACAAATTACACAAATTACTTTGATAAATCATGGCTATGACGAAACACGTACGTGGGTGTAAATAAACACAAAACAATACAAATACATACCAGTTACTTACAGATAAGATTACATTTTAAGCTAATGTGGGTGAACTTGCAGTTTTAATATTATGTTTATTTGTGTAATTATGCAATTCATCATTTTTTTTACAAAAAACAAAGTTAAAAAGTACTAAAGAAAAAGTTTCTTAATAAATGATTACAATTTAGCCTAAAAGACTAGTAAGCGATTAAACTACCCTAGCTTATTATTAAAAGTTATAGATTTAAATAGATTATGTTAAAACTAAGAATAGCCTTCATCTTCATTTTTACACAAGTTCATAGAACTTTCTTAGAGTCTGGTATTGATTAAAATACTTTGCTCATCTACACTAACTAATATTATAAAGTGGTTAAGTTTTTTTTTTTACCGATAGAAACCTGCTTTATTCCTGAGTGACATAGGCTATATTTTTATGTATGCAGACGAAGCCGTGGGCAATAGCTAGTGTGTTATAAGGGTACTAGCACAGCATTGATCACTAGTATACCTATACACTAACTTTGAACACTACACTAACTCAAAAGGTTTAATGTTTTTGGTCTACACACTAGGTGCATGTTGTCTATCAGGTAAATAATCAAATGACTTCTCCCGCGCTGGATGAAGTGAAAGGCTTTGGTAAAACCCATCGTATTGCTTCAGTTTTGCGGTCCAGGGCCGCGGTAACTCTTTCTGATAATCTCGCAATCCTGACAACCCAAACCAACAACTGATACATCATTATGGCATTCAGATTCACTGTTTGGTGCATGGTAATTTAAAAGTTTTTCTATGTTATGTACTTACTAAGTAGTTTGTATAAAACTAGACTTACGGTGCTGAGACATGGACGCTCACGCTCAATAGGTTTAAGTCATTGTTTTGAGTTGTACGCGCGCATCAAGGAGATGTCACCGTAGAGGCCCAGCAGGGGCCATGCGTGATGCAAAAGTAAACCCGGGGCCCTGGAATGAAGGCAAAGAAGCAGGAAAAGCGGAAGATGTCATAGATGTCATTGGATTATTTCCCATCTAAAAAAAAGCATAAAACTGATCACGATATTTTTCTACTTTTTGCTGGAAGATAATAATTACCTGGCTGATCTTTGTCTCTATTCTTATGAGTATGTAAAATGCATCCATAATTCAGAAAAAAATTTCAAAATCTTTTTTTTTATATAAACATGCTTTGTCAAGGACTTTACATTTGCCCTTCTCAAAAACACAAACTAATTTAAAAATCTTAGTAAAACTAAAAAAAAAAACACTTAATGATAATAATTAACAGCGTCTCCACGGCTCCTATGTTCGCAACACACATACGAAGCGCGGCGCGCTCCGTCTTAAGGACGACATATGAAGTAATTTTTTTTCCAACTCCCCAACACCGGAAACTGAACCTTAAAACTCGCGCAACAAAGTCCAAATTATGTATACATGCGAAATATTTTTTCCATTTCATATTTACGAATATGCCCCAAATTCCCCAAAAATTAGAACCGTGAAAGCGGCGTAGGGAGGGGTGGCCCTGTAGGGGTAGCAAGTACGAATTTTTCCACACACACAGATGTATTATGGGGGGTCAGAGGGGGGATGAGATAGTAGATAGTTTTAGAGAAAGGAAATATTATATATGTTTGTTGCGATGAATTCGGAGGAACACTTCATTTGGGAGTATTGTTAATTGTGAAGGAGAAACTGGAAGGCCCGACCTTCCAGTTTTCCAGTCACCGGCATGGGCGAGGTGCGGGAGTGCGTGTGCAAATCGCTGTTTTACTGCCTAGAATATTGTTAACTAGCTTCGACCAGCAGCTTTGCCCGCATAAGAGCAGTTTCTCCAAACAAACTTTGGACATCCGCTGCAACCCCCTAGGTCGTAAATTTTGGAAAATTATCTCTTAGCTTATTACTTATTACACTTACTTATACCTACTTATTTTGGAAAATTAGCTCGTTTACGTCATAAAAGGAAACCTTGTGCAAAATGTCACGCTCCAGTCCCAGTAGTTGTTCCCAGTGGCTGTGCGTTGATATTATGTCAGTCAGTCAGTTTATCCTTTTATATATATAGATAGATCTTCACTAACATGATAAAGAGATAAAGTTTGTTTTTTTTGTTTGTAGGAGGTAATCTCTGGAAGTACTGGTCCGATTGCTAAAATTATTTCATCGATAGAAAGCTGCTTTATACCTGAGTGACATAGGTTATATTTTATGAACGCGAGCGAAGCTGTGGGAAAAAACTAGTAACGTATAAAAAAGGTTCAATCGGATTGAGAAGATGTCTTTTGATTTAAAAATCTTGAATCGCTTAAAGGGACTTTTTAACTGAAAAAGTGTAGGTCTGTTTTCGGACTATGGTTTTTAGGTATCACACAAAAATATGTTACTGTATGAACTTTAAAAGAGACTTTGACCTCTGAGTTGATTTCTGTGTTTCTTCTCAGGGTAGTCGGCTAGGAAACAGCGGCCTCATCTAGTTTAAATAGACGTGTAAATGTGTTTTATAAAACCTATTTGCAAAACAAATACCATTATTAAAGCTTTGTGATTACAAAAATGTTGTACGAGTGGAATTCCCTGCCGAAGTCTGTTTCCTGCACGCTTAGCCAAGTTGTTATTCTGCAATCGTTAACGCTGTCGAAAAGTGATGAAACGTATGGGAATGACGTCATCTCAACGTAAAGTCGCGTGGTCAGAACAAACGAATAGACAATTTGTAGCCAAGTACACATCTTTCTAAATCGTTTCTACAATGTTTAACGCTACATCCTTTGTTAGACAAACGCTACATTGTAGAACGAACGGCCGACTCAGGCGCGTCGACATGGCTACCAACTTATCGTTTTCTACAATTGCTGTCATCGAGGCGTTACCGATTAGAGAACCAAATTCGACACAAACTGGTTGTAACTTGGCTAGGGGGGCTGATAGCTACAACCTAGAGGTCTTTAAATCAAGAGTTAAGCCTGCTTCATCGTGTGAGATACCTATCCCATAATAAAAAAAGGCTAGATAAGATTTAGTACTAGGTATTTTTAGCAGTCTGAAAAGCCATACTTAGTTCATCAGTAGATGTCTCATGGTTACGAACATTATATGTTATGAAATTACCTAACCCAACATTATTCTGACATAAATATTTAAAGAAAAAAATGGAGGGTGGAGTTAGGAGGCCTATACCTATACTATAGGCCTACGACCTATTTTCAGACCAACCAAAGATATACAAAAAATTTCATACAATTCGGTCACGCCGTTTCGGAGGAGATCGTTAACAAACACTGTTTACATGAGATTTTTATATTATAACTAGCAGTCCCAACCGAAGTGGTTCTGTCCGAAAACTGGCAACAAGTCATAAAAAAAAATATTGAAAACCCAATTACAGCGCCACCTACCGGGTTCAATGTTACTTTTAAACCATCCAGGGACTCACTCAAATAAACACAAAAAGTTTAATCTAAATCAGCGAAGCCATTTAGGAGTTAGGTGATAAACAAACGTAGATACAAAAGAATTATATAATTATGTACTTAATGATCAGATAAAATCAATAATTTTTTCAATGCCATGATGACTGATTTATAGACAAACAAATAACAAATTCTGAACTTGTTACTAAGGTATATAGCTACTGAAAGCCCTAATGTTTTATTTCAATGTTACATAAACGTTCGAAATGAAAAAAAAAACCGATTTCCTGTATTCTCAAATCGACGCAGACAAACCCACGGCCACAAGCTAGTTTCACGACAAACCTCTACATTCCAACCCTCAAAGCAAAGCATGCTAACTCGTATTTTTATTACTTACTTCACTACAAACGTAAGGATATTAAAATCACGTATAACTTCACGTTTCGACCATTTTTAACGACATTGAGCAGCATCGTTAAAATTAATGGCTCATTTACATGGTATAACTTGTACATTCACATGTAAAACGGTTTATGTGAATCAAATAAAATTGGTTTTTGACTTATGTGCAAAGGGTTAGCTGATATAAAACTTACGTAAAAAATTGATTATTTGAGATACCCCGTATTGATTTACTTACACAATGAATGGGGACTTAGAGTGTATCTTGTTTTCTCTGTTGTATAGTGTTATTTTATCGGTTTCTATAACAATTTATTAATATCGAGCAAAAAAGGCAAAATAATCCGCCCTACTTCCCGTCGTACTTTTTTTTTTTTAAATGATATAAATCAGTGCTTGACTGCGATACCACCTGATGGTAAGCAGTGATGCAATCGTTGATGGTGAGGCGGCCTAGTTTATGAAACTATTTACTCTAGCCTTGAAGACACCTAAATTACAGTTGGACGGGAAGACCGCAGCAGGCACATTGTTCCAGTCCTTCGACGTACGCGGTATAAACGACGAAGTGAAACGCTTAGTCCGGACCGTAGAAGTTTCAACAATGTAAGGGTGCATACTCGCCGTTCGACGGGTTGTCTGATGGTAGAATCAAGTTATGCAATATTTTATAATAAAATTTTCAACTGTCTAATTAACAAGGTTCTTGAGATACATCCTGGTGACAGACGGACAGACAGACGAACGAACGGAAAGCTGAGTCTTAGTAATAGGGTCTCGTTTTAACCTCTGGGTACGGAACAGACGCCAACAACGCGAAAACCTACGATTAAAAATTACTTCATTGAAGAAATCCTCTTTCCTTCATAAGAAGTAATCATCAAAAAATGGTCGTTGACAAAGCAACTTTCCCCAAGTCCAGGATATATAAGTGTTTGTTCAGAACACGTAAATACGGAATAAGGGTCGCACGTCAGAGGGTGCAGTCCGAGGGGGGATCTATAACGAAATGATGGACAAGCTCTTGTCTTTGCCGATACGTATAATTTTGGACAGGATTTGTCGTTGCAATGGCGAGTACTCATAACACAAGCTCTGCTTAGCTTGAGACTAGACGGCGTTGTGTGATAGTTGTGGAATATTAATGGCGAGTAAGATTATATTTTTTAATTTATATAAATTATTGCTTGACTGCGATCCCGCCTGATGGTAAGCAGTGATGCAATAGTTGATGGTGAGGCGCACTAGTTTATTAAGAGTCTATTCATTCTTGCCTTGAAGACACCTAAATGACCTAATATAATCGGACGGGAAGACCGCAGCAGGCAGATTGCTCCATTCCCTCGAAGCACGTGGTATAAACGACGAGACGAAACGCTTGATCCAGACCGTGGAGGCTTCAAGAACATAAGGGTGGATGCTCGCCGTTCATCGGCTTGTTCGATGGTAGAAGTAAGATGGTGGAATACACACATACGTAAATTACCTAAATTATAATCGGACGGGAAGACCGTAGCAGGCAAATTGTTCCAGTCCCACAATGTATGCGGTATAAACGACGTGGCGAAACGCTTGGTCCGGACCGTCGTTCGTCGGCTTGTTCGATGGTAGAAATGAGATAGACTTAGAATTTTAAGTGTTTTTCTTTTGATTTAGGTGGTAAAAGATTTTCCGCTAGATAATGCTTTAGCTTCTTCTTTTATGAAATCAGGCGTTCAATTCATATCTGAAATATTATATTATTAATCATATTTGAATATACTCACCGTGTTTATTACAATCTCTTACGAAAGTATAAACAAAACTCGAAGAAACAAATGAAGATCGGATTGCTGCTTTCTCGCCAATTATGTTTTTTTTTTTTTGTAGTTGTCCAGCCATTATTTTTCATTTTCATCACTGAAAAAATTGTAAATATTTTGCCCAAAATATTTTTAAAATAGTTGAAAGTAAATTATAATTAAGTTATTTCAAAATAAATATTCTTTAATTACTTATCTTTATGGTATTTCAATTTAAAATCAATCTATAATTTACTGGCTGTAAAGAAAGTTGGGACACGGTTAAATAGAAATGTTGAAATAGAATTAGTTTTTTTTTTTTATAATTTGACAGCTGTCAGTTGAAAACGATTCTCCCAAGGGCTGAAAAGTATTACTTTCAACCCGCTTCTCAGGCAACTTCAGACCTACTTTTAGAGTATGAGTAATGAAAAAAAGTTACAAACGTAAAAATGTAGGTAAGCTTTTGATCATGTGATATTTCTGTAGCATTTTGTTTTTGCTTCACATGCCTTCTGCATTCAGCTATTATGCCTTCATCATCAGCCTTTTATTGTTCCCACTGTTGGGACTTGAGCCTCCTCTCTAGGAGAGGGAATGGGCCGTAATCCACCATGCGGGCCCAGTGCGTGTTGTTGAATGTCACATGTATTCGAATTTTTTGTTCTAGGACATGCCGGTTTCGGTCCTTATTTTTCTTTTTAAGTTACGGAACCCTAAAAAGTCTAAAAACCTATAATAATTGCTTTACATATTCGAATTAAAATACTTTATAAATTGGTTACCTAATTAATGCAAGCTTTCGTAAAATTTACAAGAGAAACAAAAACCAAAAGTAACTTCATCCTGAACAGTAAAGGAAATAAAAACATTTAATATATTTAACAAATATTCACATACATATTTATGAGTTGTACATTGTGTGTGTGTGTAGTCGGCCGGGCGCCATGGAGTACAGTCAGCAGCGCTTGTTAGTAACTACTCGATTTACTTTAGGTTCACTGGAATACTCTTTAGTATTCAATATAAAATTTTCTTTTTATGCGCCTACCATATTGTCTCTGCACTTACCCTAGGTTGACTGGCAGAGAATGCCTCATCATCATCATCATCATCATTTCAGCCGACAGACGTCCACTGTTGGACATAGGACTCCCCCAAGTGTCGCCACAACGAACGATCCTATGCGTCCCGCATCCATCGGATTCCCGCAACCTTCACCTGGTCATCGGTCCACCTTGTAGGAGGCCTTCCAACGCTGCGTTTTCCGGTACGCAAATATAAATAATATTTATTTTATTTTTAATAATAAATAAATATTTTAATTTAAGTTATTTAGGGTTCCGTACACAAAGGGTAAAACGGGACTCTATTACTAAGTCTCCGCTGTCTGCTAGTCTGTCTGTCTGTCTGTCCATCTGCTACCAGACTGTATCTCATGAACCGTGATAGCTTGATAGTTAAAACAAAATAATTCTTACAAACTTAGTCAAAATAAAATTAAAAAATATGCTAAATTGAATAAAATCATTAAAAAATGTAAAAACCACAAGAAACAACAAAAACACTTTTCCAAAAATATTCAACTGCGGAAAGAACGTGTTAACTTGATTAATCAATTAAATAATTACCAGATTAAGTTAGAAGACAGTATATATATTTATCAAATTGACACTCAGCGCTTACAGTCTGAAATACAGACTCTTGATAACTCCCTTAAATCAATTTATAACAAATATGTATGTTCAAAGAACCAAATAAAGGAACATATTCTGGCTACAAATGAGTTGGTGGACAAAGTAGACTCTCTTACTCTAAGAAACAACCAATGCACTTGTCAGAAAGAATCTAACCAGGCTGGCCTCCAACTTGTGGTAACGGAGAACTCATCCCAGCCCATCAGTGCTCTGGACTGTATTCCCGACCAGGTACCCCACATTCAGCATGAATTAACTCAAGGGGTAGATTCAGAAAATTGTAATTTTTCCTCTCATAACGGTAGGGATTATGAATCAATTATATTTTCAGATAGTATAGGAAGAGGATTAGGGCAATTAGTTAGTAAAAAACTCCCTTTTCCTTCTCAAAATTATTGCACACCTCAAGCTTCCTACCATCACATAATGTCATTAGTTAATCAGCAAGTATATGATCCCAACGCTATTCTAACTGTATTTGTGGGTAATAGCTTAAATGTGAAGACAGATGACATCACCAATAATGTCACTGAGCTGTTGAAGATAAATTGTAGGAAGATAATTTTGTGCGCTTTTCCTTACTTTGAGCACTTGTCAGACAGACAAAATAAGTACATACATATGCTAAATATGCATATGCATTTTTTAGTTAGTCATCATAGTGATAAGTTTTTCTTTTTTGACATCAACAATTTTGTTGATAAACTTTTTTCGACCAGGTATACTGTGTACCTGCCTATTATATTAAGACGTCAAATAGCGCAGCTATTAGCAGTTAATATTAACTCAGACATAAGCAGTATGTCGGCGTACCCAGTAATCAGTCCCACCATTAGTAATAGTACTAATATTTTAAACTAGGTAATAAGACAACAGTTGGTACTGATGTTGGCAATGTAAGTCAACTTAAAAATAAAGTATCTTCTAGCATTCAAGCTACAGGGGGTAAGCAAAAATCCTTTAATATGTTTCTTCAAAACATTCAGGGTTTTTCTGCAAAACAATTGGAAATTGAATTATTCTTAGAAAAAACTATGTTTGACATTATTTGTTTTACTGAGCATTGGTTAAAGGATTTTGAAATGCTAATTAATTATGATAATTATAATGTGGGCAGTTGTTTTAACCGAAAGTCAATGTTACGTGGGGGTTCATTAATCCTTATTAAAAATAGTATCAAATTTAAAACTCGTAAAGATATAGTTGCACTGTCCGTTGAACATAGCATTGAAGTGTCGTGTGTTGAGCTGGATAGGCATGTCATAGTGTGCGTTTACAGGCCCCCTAATTATCAAAACTACTCTATTTTTGAGTCAGTCATGGAAGATGTTATGGCTAAACTTTCAACTGGTAATAAACCAGTAATTATCTGCGGAGACTTTAATGTTAATATTTTAGAAAATAATTCAGATAGCAGTAGATTATTAAATCTTTTCAAATCATTTAATTTATCAAATGTGTTTATTGAACCAACTCGAACAACGACAACTACTGCTACATGTATCGATAATGTTTTTTGTTGCTGCAAGTATTTAGAAAAAGCCATTGTAAATTATCTGCCTTCTGATCATAGCGGCCTAATGGTAACATTTGAATCCAACTTACCAATACAACAAGTGCAGATACAATTCAGACCAATAACATCCGGTAAACTAAATAAATTTAACAGCACTTTATCTAGCAGGTTGGGTGATTGGAACCTTGCAGAAAACAGTGGTAATATTTTGTATAAAAATTTTTTTTCAGTAGTTCAAAAGGAGTTTAATCAGACGTTTGAGAAAAAAACTAAAACTATCTGCCCTAAGTTTAGATTTAGTGACTGGGCAACTAAAGGAATCAGAATAAGTAGGGAAAGACTTTTCGAGTTGTATGGCCTTAAGCCTATTATTAACACTGAAACTTTTAATAAATATGTTGCTACTTATTCTAAAATGTTTAAAAATACTTGTAAGGCAGCTAAGGCCTTATACATCAGCAACAAAGTTAAAACAGCAGATAATAAAATAAAAACGGTTTGGAATATAATAAATAATGAAACCAACAGAAACAAAAGAAATAATAATGATTACACATTGGAGACTCATCATGGTCTTATTAGCGATAACAAACTAGTTGCAGAAGAATTTGTAAATTTCTTTACCAGTATTCCAATTAAAACTACTGAAGCCCTAAATTCGTCGCCATCGCATGCTTTTGGTTTATTGCAGGCGAACGTTGCAGCCTGTTCGACTGAATTTAACTTTAAACATATAAACCCCATAACAGTAATAAAAGCTTTTAAAGAAATCAAGATTAAATTGACAGAAGATCTATGGGGTATGTCTATCAAAGTTTGTACCTCAATTATTGAGACTGTAGCGCCGTACTTAGCGTTAATATTTAATTTGTGTATAGATCAAGGGGTCTTTCCGGATCTAATGAAATATAGTAAAGTGATACCACTTTTTAAATCCGGAGACAGTAAAGACACTAATAATTATAGGCCGGTGTCCGTTTTGCCGGTTTTTAGCAAGATATTTGAAAAGGTGATGTTAAATCAAATGCTTAATCATTTTAACACCAATAACATCTTACACGATAAACAGTATGGTTTCACCAAAGGACGTTGTACGACTGACGCTGGTGTCTCCTTACTAAAACACATTTTTAATGCGTGGGAGGAGGCACAAGATGCTATAGGCATCTTCTGCGACCTGTCTAAGGCGTTTGATTGTGTGGTTCATGAAACATTACTCCTGAAACTGGAGCATTACGGACTAGGCAAAACAGCGTTAAGCTTATTAAAATCGTATTTGAATGACAGACAGCAACTAGTTCAAATAAACGGTGTCAATTCGTCGGGATTAAATGTGAAAATGGGGGTACCCCAAGGTTCAATTTTAGGTCCTTTTTTATTTTTAGTATATATTAATGATTTACCCTATTTGTTGAAAAATAAACTTAATATGGTGTTGTTTGCTGACGACACTTCTTTGATTTTTAAGATAAATAGAAGGACTAATAATCTTGACGATGAAAATAACGCTTTATTGCAGGTCCAAAACTGGTTCACTGCTAATAATCTAGTTCTAAATGGGAAAAAAACTAAATGCATAAGATTTTCCTTACCAAATGTCATAAGTAGTGATTGCGACATAGTATTGAACAATGAGAAACTAGAATTTGTTGATAAAACAGTTTTCTTGGGGATTACGCTTGACTCTAGGCTACAATGGGGTCCTCACTTAACATCTCTTGCAGGACGGCTTAGCTCGGCTGCATATGCTGTTAGAAAAATCCGCCAATTTACGGATGTTGATACCGCTAGACTAGTCTATTTTAGTTATTTTCATAGTGTCATGTCGTACGGTATCTTACTATGGGGACGGGCTGCAGACATCGAGTCAATCTTTATATTACAGAAAAGAGCCATCAGAGCTATTTACAATCTCCGCCGGTGCGATTCTTTAAGGGAACTGTTTAAAGATATTAGCATAATGACGGTACCTTGTCAATATATCTATGAAAACATCATGTATGTTAGAAAAAATCTTCATCTTTTTAGCAAAAGAGGCGATAGACATAATTATGTTACAAGAAATAGGGATCAATTAGTTCAACCAGGTTTCAGACTGGCTAAAGTGGCCTCTTCTTTCATGGGGTACTGTTTGAAATGTTATAATAAAATACCACCCCAAATATTAGAACTCAATGAAACGAAATTTAAATCTTGTATTAAACGCACACTATGCAGGCAAGCATATTATAAGTTGGAGGATTATATTCAAGATAAAAATGCTTGGCTCAATGCTGGTCCAGCTCCACTACCACTAGGGCGTACTAATTAGTTGATTAGTTGGAAACTAATATTATTATTTTTTAATTTGAAAGACACAATTGCATTGTATAATGTAGAAGCACTTTTTCCAAGTTTGTGAATGTGAAGCACCATGGAGCATTTTTATTAGGTTACAACTTTTTTTTTTTTTTTGACATTACGAGCATGGCAGTTGAGAGTTTGTCATGCTCACTCAAAGGTCTCGCTGTTGGTGGCACGTGTTATTGGGTCGTTCAGTTCCCTTCAAAATGGTTGAGCTGAGTGGGGCTGATGCACGCGTCATGCTCGTGAACGGGTGCCGTCAGATGGGACTGGTCATCTCTTAGCTGCCAGTGGCTTAATTCAGTTTCTATCTTTTAATTATTTTACATTTTTATTTCATTATCGACATTGTGCTCACATGATAGAAGCAACAAGTAATATGTAACCAAGCATTATATGTAACACATAATATGATTTAAAAGAGTGTCCATGGAGTTTCTTGCACGTTCTTCTCCATAGAGACCTACTCTTTGGAACGTGCAATTTAGCTTCACTTTTCTTGGACTGACCGACATTTGACTATTCAAAAGTGCCTGTAAATGGTCTATTTGAAATAAATGCTTTGATTCTTGATTCTTTTGAGTTGTCACAGATGATGTATTTCTGCGGCCGCTATAACAACAAACACTAAAAACAGAACAAAAAAATATTTTATTGTAGTAGGTCAAACGTAATTTTTTGGCCGTCTTTTGTATCGGACGGTACCTACGGAACCTTTCATGCGCGAGTCCGACTCGCACTTGGCCGGGTTTTTAAAGTATTTAGTTTATTTATACACAGACACAGAGTAATGGTGAACCAGTGATAACAGCTCCGACTTACGAGTTGTAGATCGTAGGTTCAAACCCAGCAAAGCGCATTACTTTTTGTAATTTATTTCATCACCATTGTTCTCAAAACGGTGAAGGAAAAATCGTGAGGAAACCGCCATGTTCGAGGACTCAAAAACGAAAAAAAAAAATCAGCCTCACCATACAAAATTATAAACTTGATTGGACAATTTGTATGGCGAGGCCGATTTTTTTTTTCGTTTCCTAAATAAAAAATTTGTGGAAGGTTGTTCAGTTTCGCCTACTGAGCAAGCCCTTAAAGTTTGTGGAGGGCTGTCCCTTACACCTTGTATACATCCATTAACGCGCACTGGGTCCGTCGTGGTGGATTACGGCCGACTACCTTTCCTAGAGAGGAGGCCTGAGTCCCAGCAGTGGGAAAATGGTAAAGCTGATTTTGCTATGCTTATGCTATACACAGTGTACTAACATTTTTAATGGCACCGTACCGCGCAGTGGTTAAGCAATTAACTGCTGCGTTGCGGTTCGCGGGTTCGATTCCCGCACGGAACAAATATTTCTATGGCCAGGTTAAAAATATTAGGAATAGGGCCTCCATACAAGAAACGTTACCTATTTTGCTGGCGTTTTATTTTTTTTGGCTCGATTTTAATATTGAACTATGGAACGCTCTGTATGAGAGTCCAACTCGCACTTGCCCAGTTTTTAAGTGTTTGTGTGTACATTAACAAATAAACGCCATTTTTTTTATAGAGTATTCGAGGTCCTATGTGAAAATAGTTGCTGGCGTCGCCGCCTATAAAATTCAAGTACAGAATCGTAAAGAATTCTGATGCCTCACTTCGTAAAGAAACTTGAGAAGTCACAATAAGTCTTGCGTTTGGAACACAGCAATGCTTTTTGGTTACAGAAATAAATACATATAAGTATTATATAGACAGTGGTACTTATTCAATCGTACTATTTTAACATGAGCTGTACCCACTACTATTTAAACAACCAACAAATTATTATAAAGATTACCTACGCTAATATTATAAAGAGGTAAAGTTTTTTTTTTTTTTTGTTTGTAGGAGGTAATCTCTGGAAGTACTGGTCCGATTTCTAATTTTTTTTCACTGATAGAAAGCGGCTTTATTCCTGAGTGACATAGGTTATATTTTATGTACGCGGGCGACGCCGGGGGCAAAAGCCAGTCTCTTATAAAATGTAAGATACTAGCTTCCATCGTGAGGAAACCGGCATGTCTTAGAACCAAAAATTCGAAGACATGTGACATCCACCAACCCGCACTGGGCCCGCGTGGTGCATTACGGCCCATTCCCTCTCCTAGAGAGGAGGCCTGAGTCCCAGCGGTGGGAACATATAAGGCTGATTATGCTTTATTTCTCCAAATTTACTTTAGCCTGAAAACCTGTCAAAAGGCATTTAAGTAGGTTTCGAGTCGTTCTGAATAAAATATTCAATTCAGTCTTTAAGGTTGGTGCCAGATGATCCTGGAATAATGGTCGTTGATCACATTTGTTGATATTCTTAATTTCAAAAACGGAAATAAAGACACAAAGCTGTCTTGAGTCGACATGTATCGTGAACCTTTACATGATCTAGTAATGAAAAGCAATTCTTTGTTTGTTTTTCGGGTACCTACGCAGAGATATTAAGAAAAGGTCAATGTACTTTATTTCCCGGTTATCTGGCACCGTCTTTAGTAATAAGTTACCTTCAAATGTTAATCTAAGGAGGAGGCCGACCGCATCAAGCAACGGCGCTCACAGCGCCCCAACCGCGGCCGGGATTCCGATCCCGATTTCCGGCCACCGTAGGCGCGGTCTTGCGGACAGTGAGCAATGGGTAGCTCGCTGTCCGACCGTCCGGTAACTGTCCGGACCGAGGTCAAGTCGTCGACGGTGCGCACTGTTCCCGCGCGTCTCAAGGAGTCGTCAGCAACAGCAGGGGCCCAGCTGGGTCGAAGCCTACTGGGGCCAGGGTTAGCTTCGAAGTCCGAAAGGTAGCTCAGCCCCGGTATGAAAGGCAAGAAGGAACGGGGTGGGTTTTTTAGTTAGTAAGAGTCTGACACTACCTCCTACTCATTGTCAATGTCATTTGGATGATGTTAACCCACCAAAAAAAAAAGTGTCAATCTGAAGAATGGTACTTACAAAACTATTCTTATCTAATCAGTATCTCATCAACATAAAAATATAAAAACCAAACGAACCATCAATGAATGAAGTTCAATAATAAAAAATAATCACAACATAAAACGGCGCACCCCAACACGAGCCTTTAAAAAAAATTGGGGCGGACTGTACTCCAAGAAATATAGGGCAGTAGGAAATTTTTAAAGTGAGTCAAATAAGCGCCTTGGGAGCGAAAGGGTCGCGTTGTAAGGGGCTGCCCTCACAGGGGGTGGCCAGGAGAAATGCGGACTGATAAAAAATAAACTGTTGTACTTTTTTATAAGTCAAGAATTTATTACTGAAAAATGTTATGAAAGAAAAAAGTTGACAGTGGCGCAGTGGTTGAGCGATTGACTGCTGTGCTCCGTGTCGCGAGTTCGATTCCCGTATGGGATAAATATTTGGTTGGTTTACAGATAAGTGCTCTGTCTGAGTGTCATGTAATGATAATAATATTCCACAACTAACACACAACGCCGTCGAGTCCCAAGCTAAGCACAGCTTGTGTTATGAGTACTAGACAACTGATAAACATACTTATATATTTCTAAATACCCACATATAGACACCCAGGCACAGAACAAAGATCGTGCTTATCATAGAAACATTTGTTCTGAGTGGGAATCGAACCCATGACCTTCGGCATAGCAGTCAGGGCAACTAACCACTTAACCAACAAGCCAGTTGATTGTACCAGTTATATACATGTTTGTGAACGCAATACAGAAGTTATTCCTAGTGTGGGGTGAAGTTCATTTATTAAATATATTTTTTAAAAGGGACGTAGTGATTACGTGATTGGTGACAGGACAGAATGGAAGAAAAAATCTTGTTGCGCCGACCCCAAGTAACACGGGATAAGGGCAAGAAGATGATGGTAGTAACTACCGCTGGTCAGTACTTTAAAATGGAGGATCCTTCCACCAGTGAAGCAGCTGGAAATAGCTAGTTATCCGAGCAAGTAAGAAAAACGTTTAAACAAGTGCACAAAAGGCGTCTCCCGCCAACTTCATAGCTTGAAGGTATTACACTTATTTTCACGCTTTTTATCTGTAACAAGGTCAGTACCGGTTGAAGTAACATGTTACACAATAACAGACACACATAAAACCGACCATTATCATAAGCTGGCTGGACGGGAACAGGAGTCTTGGGGTCTGGAGAGAGGAGACTCTGATCGGAAAATCTGTAAGTGTCCTGTTGGTTCGTGATTGGTGGATTAAAATGGTGATAAGTACTGTTAAACCTTTCTATTCCACCATTGAGTAAGGGTGTGTTTCCAGTTCTTTCAGGTATTTATTTTATTTTTAATTGAATTATATAGGTAGGTATACATTTTTTCTTTTTATGACATTATTTTTGCGGAACTTTTTTTATATTATTTAGACTTCAATCATCATCACCACCATAATCAGCCTTTATAATGTTCCCACTGCTGTGCAATGTTACATGTTTTTGAATTTTTGGTGCTGGGACATGCCGGTTTCCTCACGATGTTTTCCTTCACCGTTTTGAGAGCACTGGTAATGAAATAAATTACACAAAGTAATGCGCCTCTATTTCAATAGTGATTTATTAACATCTCGTTTATTGATAGGTATATTTTTATTTTTATATAGCCTCTTTTTATAATATGAATGTCTATTATTTTTTTGGGAATATTGTAATATCAATATTTTTTTAGGTCCTTATCGGTTCTTCTCCATAGGAAACGACCAATTGGAACCGTCCGCTAGCTTCTGACTTTTTATAATTCCCATGAGAAATAAAAACATTTTGATTTTTTTTTGACATTTTTCGTTTACAATTAAATGTTTTCAGGTTCGCCATTTTACTGCTTTTTATAGAGATTAAGATACTGCAAATACTACAAATACTAGTAACTGACATACACTATCCACCAATCCGCACTGGGCCCGCGTGGTGGATTACGTTACGATCCATTCCTATTTATACGAACTATTTCCTAAAGAGGAGGCCTGGGTCCCAGCAGTGGGAATATTTTAATGTTGCTGATTATGCTATGCTTATGATTTATAAAAGACATAATCCATCGGAGCTAAATAACTGGTTTTAATTTTTTTTTAATCAATTAATATTAACTGTCTTAAAAACCCTCCGGATTGAAAAGCTGTCAAAAATTGGCTCCAAACTCCACAATGTCATGAAACATTTTTCTTCAAGTTTTTAAGAGGAATTGAACTTTCTACCGATAAGGTCCACACCCGACCTAACAACATCTACACCACCACCACTTAAGCACGTCGTGATTCAAAATTAAAGTTACTGATGGTTATCAGACATTTCCATGACTTTCGTTTCGTTCCATTCTTTAAAGGAAATGACCTAGTTTGGACATTATTACATTTTAAAACGTTCTTATTGTTCTTATTACTGAAAAATATCTTAAAAACTGGGCAAGTGCGAGTCGGACTCGCGCCCCGAGGGTTCCGTACAAACTTACCTATGTAAAGAGTTCAATTTCCGATCGGAGCTTGGAGGTTCTTTCCAAATAGCAAAAAAAAAAATAAAAAAAAATTTTTGTTACGTAACTACTTATTTTCTATTTTCAGATTTATTCCTATACTTGTATTCTTGCTTTATGCAAAGTTTCAGAATTCTGGGTCAACGGGAAGTACCTTGGATTTTCGGTTCCCTTGAGTGTCGAAATATACGTTTTTTGCGATATAAATGGGCGTTTCTTTTTTCCGTTAACTTAGAAGTTTGATTTTTTTTACTGCTTCAAGGGATTGCAGATCTAAGTATATGGTTCAACTCGATACCTCTATGCGTTCTCGAGATAAAGGGCCTTGAAAAATAAACAGACAGACAGACGGACGGACGGACAACAAAGTAATCCTATAAGGGTTTCGTTTTTTCTTTTTAAGGTACGGAACTCTAAAAATTGCAAAACCATTCACTGTATGACCTAATTGGTCTCTAAAAAAGATAGGGGTAAACATTCTCTAGAGAAACACATTCTCGATTAGAAATAATAGTTGTCAAAAGGCCTAAAAGTGATAAATATTATATATAGGTAGCTCTAGTATCCATAACCTAGGGGTTATTTAGTATGAATTAATAACTTAGGAGTTACTTTTTCTGCCTTGTCGGTATAACTCTTGACAGAGTGGTCGTGGTCATCACTTCAGGTGTTGGTGGTAAGCTTCACAACACGCCGCCACTCCTCTCTGATGGCCGCCTACCTCGTGCATTCGTGTAGTGATGATGAGACATTTTTTTTTATGGTGGGAAAAATCATCCCATGACAACCCCCGCTCTTGGACGGAGCGGGAAATAGTGTCAGACTCTTACTGACTAAAAGCCCACCCCGTTCCATCTAGCCTTCATACCGGGGCTCGAGTTCCCTTTCGGATAACCCTGGTCCCATGATGAGCCATTTACTGCCGCCTTTATCTGGTCAGTCCACCTCATAGGCGATCTAGGAGTTACTACCTTATTCTATATCTATACCATACGTATTTTCATCCATAATTGTACAGACAAAACCTTGGGTTACCCCGAAGACGTCGCAGCGACGCACGTAGCCAGTCTACGAACACTGAGAGCATCTAAATCAGGCCCACGAAGTTCTCGAAAGAAGCGCCCGTGGAGCCCCTGCTTTGTCGTACCTCTGTGGCATTAAGTGTTACAGATTTGTACCACATACATAGGTGAGTGCCTAGTCTGTTGTGTCAATCGTTGAAGACTGCCCAACCTGCCCTACAAACGGCTATTTAATACCTGCTGAGACGGCTAAAGATGTACTTCTTCAGCAGTTGTTTCAAACCCGAGAACATTAACACCTAACGCTTCTGACAAATCCAAATATATCCGGTCGACGATTCACGAAGGGCAATATTTTTTTTTTATATTTCACAACTATCACACAACGTCGTCTAGTCCCGAGCTAAGCAGAGATTGTGTTAAGAGTACTAGACAACTGATAAACATACTTATATATTTCTAAATACATACATATTATAGATAAATTACACCCAGACACAGAACAAATGATCATGTTCAACACATAAACATTTGTCCTGGGTGGGGACCGAACCCACGACCTCCGGCATAGCAGTCAGGGCCACTAACCACTAGACCAACAGGCCTGTCAATATTGTTGAAAATTGATTCAAGGCTTCTCGTGTATTGCTCTCATTCATGGACTGAGTACACTCAACTCCCAGAAGCGCGGACCTGGCTCGGGGCCGGTTGGCCCTTAAGTCCCAAGCTTGTCGGTAGATAGCTTCTGCCAGCCGACAAGGTGGTATACCTGGTGTGAAAAATAAATAATAAAAACGACTCTTCTCTTGAGCTCAACGCGGCTGCTGCAGCCGGTGGTAGAGACAGCTGAGTGGCGAGTTTTTTATGTCTTCAACTCCTAACCGTTAAACAGATTAAGTTGACCGTTCTGGACTTCTGGTATAGCAAAAAAGAGTAGATTTAGAAGACAGTAGAGGTATGCCCCGCTTGGGTGGAGGCAAAGGACAGCAGCGACCTCTCGCGCCCAGCCCTCGTTCAGGCCATGGTCTGAAACGAGGAGGAATGGCAGAATGTCGCCTCCTTCTGCGAAGCTGTAATGGCAACAGAGACGACCACACGCGTGAGGAAACGGACATACTCACTCCCCAGCCACCGCGACTCCAATTCCGACCACCAACCATGATAGGCGCGCCTGCAAGCTTTGCTGACGACGAGCAATGGGTAGCTCTCCGTCCGACCGTCAACTGACACCTGCATCCAAAGCGGGTGAAGTCATTGAATTCCTTAAAAATGAATTAGATTAGTACTTTTCTCCCGTGAGTATTTTCTTTTGAGGTAATTTCCGACTTACATGTCGAATGAAGCCGTTGTATAATAATAATATTTGACAAACTCCCTTTTCAATTTCCAAAGAAATTGGTTAACAGAATCCTTTCGATAGTGTATTGTGTTTTGTGACATTTAAAAACACGACCTTTTATAAGTAAAGGCGTTTCCACAACGGGCGCCGTAGCTCGCGGCGTAGCCATCTCGTAGCGACCTCGTAGCGGGCTCTACGCGGGGCTACGAAAATTTTACATTTAAGTTTTTCTTTCCTGGTTTATTTTAAATTTAGTCTTGCTTCATTACTTTTTTAGTTCTTTTTTTGCTGCATCTAAATTTAGATTCTAAAGCTACGGGCTAAGGGGATTTTTTTTTTTAATTGAAATAAACTAGTGCTTGACTGCGATCCCACCTGATGGTAAGCAGTGATGCAATCGTTGATGGTGAGGCGCACTAGTTTATTAAGAGCCTATTCATTCTTAAAAATTTAGGTATCTTCAAGACACCTAAATTATAATCGGACGGGAAGACCAGAGCAAGCAAATTGTTCCAGTCCCTCTATAATGAAATGATGTCATAGTTTTGATCTCTATTTTATTTTTACATAGATTTTATCATAGATTTATCCATTTTTATTAGCATTGAAAATACTCATATCCTCGTGTGGATAAGCGATGTTCTAATAAGATGATACTACACATACTTTTTTATTTTTTGACGTTTAAAAAAAAGAAACATCGTGAAATTCTTTAAATGTAGTTTTGTTACATTGGCACAAATTCCTACTATCCTAGTATCTAGTTATGGGTTAGTATCTCACCCCGAGTGATAAATTGGCGCGCGCCGCACAATGGGCGTGTGTCTGTTTACGTCATAGTGCGAAACGAAAGCGGTGCACCGAATACAGATTTAAATGGGTGAAAAAAAATTACGATATAATATTTTTTTCAATACACTTGCTCAGAAAGTGACTCTTATTGCACTGCACTTAGGTACATAATGGCTCTTGTTACCAAACTGTGACATTTTGATTACCATTACGCACTAGTTCTATAATGTAGATAAAACCTTATTGTTCAACCTCTCCCCCGCCATAATTTTAATACATTATCGTATCAGGCTGGGCGCAGGTCGACCCCCACGAGTCGCCGGTCAACCCCCGTTTATTCATTTCAGTGAGTGTCTTGAAAGGTAAATAAAAAAAAACATGGGCGCGCATATGAAAACAGATTTTTACCGATACAAAAGTTTACTAGTTTTACAGTTATTTCCTTTACAAATGTATTGAAAAACGTATGATAAACGTGAGTAATTAGTGATTACCGTCGAGGCGGTATTAAGGCTTTAAGACCCGAGCCATGGCGAAGGTCTTAAGAGAGCCGAGAACGGTAATCACTAACATTACACACTTATATCATAATGTACTATTATAACAGTGTGGCCTTTTTGCATACAAAGGTTGACTAGTTGAGAATGTCTAGTTATATTAAGTATCCGTTATCTACATCATTATTTCAGCCGAAATACGTCCACTGTTGGACATAGGCCTCCCCCAAGCGTCGCCACAGCGGCCGATCCGGCCGATTCTCACCAGGTCTTCGGTCCACTTGTAGGAGGCCTTCTAACACTGCGTTTTCCAGTGCGCGGTCACCACTCTAGAACCTTTCAGCCCCATCGACCATCCGTTCTACGAGCAATGTGCCTTGCCCACTGCCAGTTTCCTCCTCCTTGCGTCGTATTCCTCAATGCTGAGGGTCGTGACCTCCCTGCTTCATCACTCTAACCCTTATGATATTCCTCCATCTGTTCCTGTCTCTGGCGGCGTGAAGGGCATTGTAAATTGTAGAGTCAAGAGCGGTGCGGATCTAGTCGGACCAACGTATTGGGCTGCGCCGGCGAGGCCTTATCCCGTCCACTTTACCGGTCACAATTAGCCTTTCGCGGTTGCCACCGTCTTTCCGCCACTTTAGTATATGTATATATATATATATTAAAATATTAACATTAGCCTTGAAGATACCTAAATTATAATCGGACGGGAAAAATATTTGAAAAGAAGAAACTGACTGACTAATATCTCAACGCACAGCTGATACTACTGGGACTAGTATTGGCTTTTCCAAAATTTACCCCTTAAGGGGATGAAAAAGGAGTCCAAAGTGTGTATGGAAAAACCTGCGGGCGAAACCAAAGCTACTTGTAATAGTACATTATGATATAAGTGTGTAATGTTAGTGATTACCGACGAGGCGGTATTTAAACCCGAGCCGTGGTGAGGGTCTTAAGAGAGCCGAGAACGGTAATCATTAACCTTTCAATCGTGGAAATTACAGACACAATAAAAAGACAATAGGTGCGCGAACGCCGGCGTTCGCTTGGGGTTTAATTACTCACGTGTATCATACGACGTTTTTCAATACACTTGTGAAGAAAATAACTATAAAACTAGTAAACTTTTGTGGCGGTAAAAATCTGTTTTCACATGCGCGCCCATATTTGTTTTTTATTTATCTTTCAATACACTCACTGAAATGAATAAACGGGGGTTGACCGGCGACTCGCGGGGGAAGACCTGCGTCCAGCCTGATACGATACATGCACTGACTTATATTCTAGTACATATATATCGATGGATATATGTAATATAATTATGGCGGGGGAGAGCTTGAACAATGAGGTTTTAAGCACTAGTGCGTAATGGTAATCAAAATGTCACAGTTTGGCAACAAGGGCCATTATGTATCTAAGTGCAGTGCAATAAGAGTCACTTTCTAAACAAGTGTATTGAAAATAAAGTTTAAATAATGGTAGGTTCTAAAGTTTTCTTAATAACATTTCGAAATACAGATAGAACATCATTTGTTTTTTAAATATCTGGATCAAAATTACAACGCAACTGTTTTACAATATAGCTATTTTATAGTTAAAATGGCGGTTATTGATGACAGCGACATTTGCCAGACATCTTTTGGATAGACGTTTGGTTATTAAGTTTTAGACATGCAACTAAGGTTTGTTTTTTCGATAGTCACATAACGTTTACTTAAAAAATAAATACAGTGGTTTTAATTGGTGAAAGTTTTATGTGTAAATATGTTTTGTTTATTACTCCTATACACTGAAAGAGCCGAACAGATTTAAATCGAATTGGGCATATGGGTAGACCATGTCCTAGAATACGCATGATAATTTTTTTATCGGGGATATGTTCCATGGGATAATTGTCTTCTGCCACGCGGGTAAAAACTAGCGTAACCTACCTGTCAAACTACTATTTGCAATCCTCAGTTAAAAGATTACTGACTATTGAAAAATCGCAGTCAAGCACTAGTTTATATAAAATTTTAAAAAATCGGCTCATCATCATCATCATCATTTCAGCCAAAAGACGTCCACTGTAGGAAATACGCCTCCCCTAAATGTCGCCATAACGACTAGTCCTATGCGTCTCACCAGATACATAGTGGGAGGCCTGCCAACGCTGCGTCTTCGCGTACCTACGGGAACCTTTCGTCCCCATCGGATAAATCGGATAATATTGTGTTTAAACTTTGCAAAAAAGGTTTTGCGACAATAGCCATATTTGTATATTCTCCCTAACTGCTAAATATTTTACGACGTGCCCATGATCGTTACCGATGCACCTTCCATTGATATTGCATGTCGGGTTACGAGCCATTGACGTCGAAACAGTGGCGGCATTACGAGCACTTGAGACACTGCTTACGGAACGGCTCGATCAGAAATCAGAAACGTTCATATCTTTATACCTATGTATATAAAAGGAGAACTATACTGTATGTAACCTTATTGGTAATTACAGTTTTGAGCCGTTTGGGGTTGAAACGCTTGGGTCATGGTGTCCAAATGCGCGTCTCCTTTTTAAGGAAATTTCTCGCCGACTGATCGACACCTTGCGTGACCAGAGGACTGTCTCGTTCTTCGCCCAAAGAATTAGCACTGCCACCCAAAGTGGTAATGCTGCCAGTCTTCTAGGCACATTTCCGGATGACAGCGATGTGGAGGAGAACTTCGACGCCTGAGTGCACTTTGTGTTTTTGTATTTTATTTATGTACGTTGTGTATTTATTTAGGTTTTAGTATAAATAGTTTAAGTTTTTTTTATGTCATCATCATCTTCCTGCCCTAGTCCCGTTTTATTTGGGGTCAGCGCAACACGTTTTTTTCTTCCATTCTGTCCTGTCACTCGTCACGCTATCACTAACTCCCTTTTCTTTCATATCGCTTCTCACACAATCCATCCATCTTTTCTTTGGCCTCCCTCGACTCCATCCATCCACGTGTAAACTCATAACTTTTTTAGTAACATGCGTTTCATCCCTCCTTTTCACATGACCATACCAATAAATACTAAATCCAAATTCAAAATGATTTATTTCAAATAGACCATTAGCAGGCACTTTTGAATAGTCAAATGTCGGTCAGTCCAAGAAAAGTGAAGCTAAATTGCACGATAAAACGGGAGTTTAAAGTCTGTATAGAGGGACCTATTTACAAAGCCGCTGGCAGAAACTAGTCTATTTATGTATTATTTTTATTATGGTGAGCAATGATGGCCGAGTGGTAACGGACTTACGAGTTCCAGGTCACGGGTTCAAACCGAGTCATGCGCATTACTTTGTGTAATTTATCGTCAGCACTGCTCTCAAAACGGTGAAGGAAAACATCGGGAGGAAACCGGCATGTCCTAGAACCCAAAAATGCGAAGACATGTGACATCCACCAACCCTCACTGGGCCTGCGTGGTGAATTACGGCCCATTCTCTCTCCTAGAGAGGAGGCCTGAGTCCTAACAGTGGGAACATTATAAGGCTGATTATGCTATGTTATGTTTTGTTTATTTTTAATATTTGTGAAACTAGAATATAGTCTGTTCAGAATTAGTAACTGAATCGATTCCAATAGTTTTTACGCCATGTCATATTTTTTCTCAAAAATATTTAAAAAGGTAACAAATTGGACACCACCGACACTAAGTACAACACAGGTCACGGCAGGTCATGGCGGGCATTAGGAACCAGCACACTGCTGGGTGTGGGAGCAAAACCACTCCTCAGCCTCCCGGAGGGCTTGGTGACCATGTATTTATGTCGCCAACCAGGTAACATAACTGGCTTATAACTTTGTGATTTTTCATGATACAGTAATAACATTTTATACATAGATTTTGCTACATAAAAATATTAAACACGTGTATCAGTTTCTCCATTTATTCAATAAAAGGAGAAATTGGCTGTCAGATCAATGCACAGCCGAAGCCATGGGTTAAGTGAAAATGGACTCCTGGGTTCTTGAAACGCAAGGTAAAGAAGGAACAAATGAGTGGGTGTTAGTCAGTAAAAGTCTGCCATGACATCCGCTCCGCTCAAGAACCTCCCGCTCCCAGTGTCAGTCACTGGAAATCAACTAGTGACGGGACTCTACTGCTCTTTCGGGAGTACATCTGACTGACCGCCATTTTAGACCAGCATGGCAGGAACTGGGTTCCCTCGAGGACAACGGATCCCTTAGTCTTTGGATGGTTTCCCATTAAAAAAAAATGCATAGCCGCAATAGGCCAGTTGCCGTAAAAATATAATTAGTCCGTCTTTTAGATTATTCGTCGTGTTGCATTTTTTCGCACGGCGTGACGTCACACGTCACTTTAATGGGCTATATCTTTGTTTTTTTTTGTTTAATCGAAAAAAGGAAAAATACGTGTCCAATATTTTTTTATAATCTAAAATACGGACTAAATGAATTGTAATTATTTTGACCCTGGAAACTACCCTATTACATGTTCTAGAAGCGTAAAATTTTTGTACAAAGTTTTCTTTTATGACGTAGTTGAGTACTAAGAGACTATTTTTCAAAATTCACCCCCTAAGGGGAGAAACCGGGTTTCACAGTTTGTATGTGGACCCTTACTTTCACGCGGGAGAAGCCGCTGGTAGAAGCTAGTTTCAAATAGACCTTTTGCAGGCACTTTTGGATTGTCAAAATGTCGGTCAGTCAAATAAAAGTGAAGCTAAATTGTACGTTTCAAAGCATAGATCTCCATGGAGAAGAACGTGCAAGAAACTTCATGGACACTATATTATGACACTCTTTTATATCATACTAGCTGTCCGCCCGCGACTTCGTTCGCGTGTACTTCGGTTATCGCACTCTAAACGTGTTTTCCCGTAGGAATAAGATGTTTTTCCGGGATAAAAAGTAGCCTATGTTCTTTTCCATGTCAAAGGCTATATGCATGCCAAATTTCATCCAAATTCGTTCAGCCGTTTTTGCGTGATTAAGTAACAAACATCCAAACATCCACACTTTCACATTTATAAATAATATTAGTTAGGATTATGACTTACATTATTTATAATCTTGGTTGGTAACATATTTTTTGTCACTTCTGTTGTTGTCAATGTACATATATCATCTTTTTAGCCGAAAGACGTCCACTGTTGGACATAGGCCTCCCCCAAGCGTCGCCACAACGACCGCTTCAGTGCGTCTCGCATCCATCGGATACCAGCGACCCTGAGCAGGTCATCGGTCCATCTTCTGGGAGAATATGTAATGTAGAAATATAATGAAAAAAATATATAGAAATTGAAATAAACCATTAGCAGCTAAGAGATGACCATTCTCAACAGACGACGCCCGTTCACGAGCATGACGCGTGTGTTCAGTCCTACTTAGCTTAACCAATAGGAGATCTTTATTTTCTTTATTTACTTACCTCACACCTAACAAAACCGATTTATATCTGGAGACTCATAGTAATGTTCTGTTGAAAACCAGCGTCACGCGGCCGTCAGACAGACGTGATGTGTTTAAGTTACTATCAATATAATTGTTATTTCATTGTGTATTTGTGTGCTAATTAAACGTGGTTTTCTTTCTTTCTTTCTATCTTCAAGTCGAGTGGGTTTCGAGGTCAGGCTGTGGATGGGTGGGCTTTACGTACCAAGACTCTGCCTTGCCATAAGTTGTTCATTTCAACTACCATTTATAGATCTTTGACAGTCGTTATGGGTAGTCTAAAATCACACTTGTCTTCAGTCAGTCAGTCAGATAGTCACGCCATATCATCATCATCATCATCATAACATTTCAGCCGAAAAGCGTCCACTGTTGGACATAAGCCTGGGACAAATCTCGCCACACTGCACCGTCCTGTGCGTCTCGCATCCATCACATTCCCGTGAACCTGACCAGGTCATCGGTCTACCTTATGGGAGGCCTTCCAACGCTGTGTCTTCCGGTACGCGGTTGCCACAACAGAACCTTTCGGCCATCGACCATCTGTTCTACGAGCAATGTGCCCTGCGTAGTGCCACTGGTCGGCGATTCTTCAGGCTATGTCAGCCATCTTGGTTCTCCAGCGGCAATCTTCATTCCTGATGCGATCACACAAGAAAACTCGCTCCATGTGGAGTACTGGTATTCAACTGCATCTGGATATACAGAATTCTGATCATAGCTTAGAAGCGAAGGAGGACATGAGTTGAGGCACTGCCTACCTCGTACCGAAACTAACTTCCCAGAGCGGAACCAATCCGAATTCAATTTAAAAAATGACGTCGAAAAAAAAACAATATAATTTTTTTTTTATTCAAAAACCTACAGCCTTCACAGGGTGGTTTAAAAATCGAATCAGTCCCCCGTCCTTGAGGGGAGAAACGCGTTGCCGTCAACATATAAATCATATTTCTGGAGAATTTTTAAAAGTCCTATTGCTTTCGCGTATTTGCCATGTACTCCCCCCCCGGGTGGTGGGTGTGTGTACTTACTCCCTCGTTTCCTAGTTCTGGCTGTTATACAGGGTGCTTGAAACTTTGGTTTGTTGCTTAGTGATTTGTGAGGAGATAGCGCTGTTGCTATGTTATGTTTGATGTGCGGTTTTAGATTGTGTAGTTCTTTTAATAGTTGGTTACGTCGTACTGTGAAATGTGTATAACTGATGTTTTGTAGGTTGAAAAATCGAATGTGATTGGTTATAGGGAGTCGTAACTTAAATGTTTGATTTTTACAGAAAACTCTAAATAGTATCTCATATCATACATAGTCATAGCAAGATGATAAGTATTCTCATCACATTTTTTTTTGCGAAAATACAAAATAAAAAAATATACAACACAAAATTTTTCAGCAAAAACTACACACGTTTTCCATATCAATTCGTTACAAACTTCGATCCCTTACAACTTAGTAAAAACTCAGTCTACCTCACCGCACCATGTGACAGCAAGAGCAATAAATAACAATTAATTAAAATAAAAATAGGTTTGTAGAAAACAACGGCCTGTATATCCGTAAGGCGCCAGGGAGGGAAGAGGCCGGGCGCCCGCGAACTCACTGGTGTATATGGAGGGAAAACAGATAAACCGTCCAAATGTTTTGTTTTATGGAAGTAGGAAGTTAGGTAGGAATAATAGTGCTATTATAATCTAGTGTTATTTTGAAAGAAAAGCAATGTGTTTTTTTAAGAAAAGGTTTGGTAAAAGCTAGTTAATTTATTAAAAATATACTGTACTGGGCGATGTGGTCGCTAAGCGACAAAGCCCTTTAATCAAATAAAAAAAAAAAAAAAAAATTAAAAATATATTATAAGAGTTGAGATTAGAATATTAGAAGAGAGAGATGAGACTTGTTACTTGAAAGTAACAAGTCTCATTTTAGGTACTCGCATTTGTCAGACTAATTAAATTAAGTCACAAAATAAATGAAAATGAAATCATTTATCCTAAATTATATTATAGATGTGAAAGTGTGGATGTTTGGATGTTTGTTACTTATTCACGCAAAAACGGCTGAACGGATTTGGATGAAATTTGGCATGCATATAGCCTTTGATATGGAAAAGAACATAGGCTACTTTTTATCCCGGAAAAACATCATATTCCTACGGGAAAACACGTTTAGAGTGCGATAACCGAAGTACACGCGGATGAAGTCACGGGTGGACAGCTAGTAATTATATAAATTAAATTTCATTAGATAATTAACTAAACAACAACTACTTCAACTGCAGTATGCATCACTATAGTGTCATCATCATCATTTCAGCCGATAGACGTGGACATAAGCCTCCCTCAAGTGTCACCACAATGAACGTTCCTGTGCGTCTCGCATCCATCGGATTCCCGCAACCTTCACCAGGCCATCGAAATGGAAAGGTCTATGTTCGGAGTTTCCTTGCGTGATCGAATCAGAAATGAATTTAGTATTTATTTACTTACTAGCTTTAGCCCGCGGCTTCGCCTGCGTGGCATTAGGTACTTAAGGAATCGAGATAAAAGGTAGCCTATGTTCTTTTTCATGTCAAAGGCTATATGCATGCCAAATTTCATCCAAATCCGTTCTGCCGTTTTTGCACGATTAAGTAACAAACATCCACACTTTCACATTTATAATATTAGTTAGGATTTTAAATTTTATGTACGGTAGTGGTACACAGGCAGACTTAATGTAACAAGGTATTCTCTACTAGTCAACCTTTTTGTAGCCTATCATTAAAACTACTAGTTCTAATAAAAAATACACCACCACCACCACCATGTGCAACCCCATTTTATGTCCAGTCAATCTTTCTTTCTCTCTTATCTCTCTTTCCATACCAGGTTGCCTGGAAGAGATCGCGGAATGCGATAAGGCCGCCAATTGTATATTTTAAATATAAGGCTCAAATCTGTAATTTATTATCTTGGTGTACAATAAAGGATACATAAATAAATAAAATAATAAAATTAAATAAGCATGGGTTTATATTGTATTTTCAGTTTAGATTTCTGATGCATTTATAAATCAAATAATAACTCTGAAACCTTCTTCAATTTCAGCTCCGAAATCAGTGGTAAGATAAAATAAATATGAAAAACAGAAATCTAAAAACAGGTAGGTTTCCGAAGCTGTCAGTCGCCTAATCTACAGAGTAGTTAAAAGATAACACGAATCACGTATTAACACCACATTCACCCACAAAGATAACGGATAAAGCTTCTAAAACCACCAAGATAACAACTCAACCTCATTTAGTTATTAAATGTTTTTTTCTTAATTGACGTGTACACGTGTTACATGTCACGCATGTCACAGGCACATGACTCGCAGAACAGATGGTCATCGAGTCCGAATGGTTCTACGATGCCCTCCACATTGCTGAAATTATTTGTTGAGGTCACGACCCTCAGCATTGAGGATTTAACGATACAAGGAGGCCTCTCCTGAATGTTTCTGGATTGTGTAGACGCAGCGTTGGATAGCCTTCCAAAAGGTGGACCGATGACCTGGTGAGAGTTGCGGGAATCCGACTGATGCGAGACGCACAGGACCTATGTCCAGCTCCCCTTTCGACCGTCCGGTATCCGTCCGGCGGATCGAGCCCAAGTCGTCGACGGCCTGTAGTGTTCTACGCGCGCCTAAAGGAGATGTCAGCAACTGTAGGAGCCCAGCAGGGTCGAAGCGTACTAGGGTCATTAGTGATATGAAAGAGAACCCCGAGTCTCTGGAACGAAGGCAAAGAAAGAATAGGATTGGGTTTCAGTCAGTAAAATTCTGAGACATTCCCCCGCCCTGCCCAATGGCATCATTGGGATCAATCATCAAATCATCACCTTAAAAAAAGGCTCTCCATGTAAAATACTGATTTTCTGCTGCATCTAGTTAGACTGAGAGCCGACCTCTACATAAAAAAAAGAAAATGAAAAGGTAACGAAGATTAATTTTTCACAGAAATAAATATGACTTAAAAACGTTTGTTTAATATTACAGGTACAGAGGTTCACATTCAGATCAGAGGATGTTCAGATTTTTAGTGATACAAAAATAAATGAAGAATCTTATCCTGTCTTCTGTGCTGTAAAAAATGGCACCAGGTGATCTTTGCGCTGACGTGGACGATGGCGTGGAAGTCGTAAAGTATGGCGCCAATAAAAAAAAAGCATTCGTGCCGACAAGAAGAAAACGAGTATGCATTTTTTTTTTTTTTATTAATAGGCTCGAACTTGACCATTAACTCACCTGATTGATAGTAAGCGATAATGTGGTCGACGATGTAGCAAGCTTGCCTAAAAGTAAGCTATTCACTCGTTTCTTAAAGTCTATGATTCCTGATAACTATTATCAGTAATCACAGATTTCCACACTTTACTTGTATGTACGTACAATAAATAAAACACGTACCTAATTTAAAACAAGAGCCAGATCAAACCGGAAACGATTGGTTTTTGATCTGCAAGTCTAGCATATACTGCGGCCAGCACACATGTGGTGGGGCACAAGGAAGAAGAAAGCGGGCGAAGAAAAAATGAGGGAGACGAAAAACTAGAGCGGGACGGAAAAGTGGGCGAAAAACGAAAAATTTCGCCCCCCTCACCCCGCGACGCCCGCCCGCTACCCCCGCGCGCCCCCTGCCACACGCACACATGCGTGCTTGTAGCGCGACCCGATAGTCTTGGTCTTTTACACTTTCACTAGCACTTTTCTTTCTTTTAGGAAATGGAAAGTGTTCTGTCTTCTGTGTTTGCGCGATCACTTTCTCAAGGAAGTGTATTGCAGTGTTTTTAGCAAGCACGGTGTGTAAATTTAAAATAATAGTAATAAGTTAAAATAAAACTTAAAGTGGAACTTTTTAACTTATTTAAGTTTTGTTTCTTAGTATGTTCTTATTCACCTTTTTTTGTAGTTATTAGCGACTAAAGAAAAGATGTTTCATGTAATTATTACAAACTCATTATTATTTCAAGATATAGTTTTGTTTTACATATTTTTTTCAATAAGTACCTTTTTGGGTTTGAATACAATATAACAATAATTTTACGAAACCATTTAGATAAACGTTTACACATCTAATTCATATTTTCACGTTTATACCTTCAAGGTTAAAATAAATAATTTTTAATGATTATCTATTATTATCTTTTGGAAGAAAAGGTGATATTTCTTAATTATCAGCGAAATATTTTTTTTCTAGTAGAAATGTAAACGCTTAATTACTACATGCAATATATCTTCAGTAGTAAGTCTTAAAGATCAAATTAGCTCGCGCGTTCTTCAGCATTTTTCTCTATATTTCCCGAAGCGCGCGATTTTTCCGGCCGGAGAAAGTATCAAGACTAACTCCCGCAGGAGGCTATTGTAGCATGTTTTTATACCCAAAAATTTTAAGTCAGTAGGCGCTCGCACTCAGAGCCGCTAGTACGTTTATATTATTATTAATATATATTTATATTTCGTTTTAATTTACAAGTTTTCCATCGTTCATAATTTTAATATTTTTATACCGTTTTATACAATAATAAAGTGTTTATAGATAGGCGTAATTACAACGTAAACATAAAGTTACTACACCAAAAAGGAGTTGAGGCGCAAAATTTAACGGAGGGAGTTTTTCGAGTATTAGGCGGTTTAAGTTCGACCAAGTTTCGGCCGGCCGGAGTTTGACAGTTCGCCGATTGGAAAATTTAAAAAAAAATTGACGTTTTGAAATAAAACATGGCGGGCTGTGTGTTTGTCAGCGTGCTCTGCGGGTTCATCGACCTCGCCGGGGTCCACTAGCGATGCTCAACTTTCATAACATTTGACGGCTGCTGTATCCGTAAGTACTTTTTTTTTCATGAAATCAATCGCGTTCAGAATTATTGATGTGCGATATATTACATAAGGGCGCGTTCATAATGTCGCATGAATATTGTAGCAGTTAATATGATAGGTTTGTTCGGCACGGTTTGCTCGCCACGCACACACCGGATTGTTTTTATCGTGGTAGTAAATTAGAGGGGCTGCGATAGTGCCCGATATCCACTGACTAGTGTTCGTATTGATTTTTTTCCCTCATTCTGTTAAATTTCATTTATTGGGGGAGACGCCGGACACGCCGTGATGACGTGTGCGAATGCCCGCGATAGCCATTGTGGACCGTTGCTAAGAAATTGAACTTTACGAACGGCGGGTACTCCGAAGGTTTCATTTGGTTAGCATTCGTTTGCGCCGTGAGTACTGAGCCATTGTGGTTTGTTTCGGAAGTGCAGCGATGTGTGACGAACCCGGAAGTTGCGTCGATCTTGATTTTATATTGTAGCGAGGGTAGTTTTGAATTTGTAGCCGATCTAATTGTTGGGCGCCATTTCCGGGTGGCCGTTTATTTATGTTTTTACTCAAAATAGCTTATTTTAATAACAAATGGCTGCTCGAACGTTAATTTACTATTGCCCCACTGGTTTTGAAGGGTAAGTAGAGATACTTCGTGTATTCATAATTGACAATGATTGATATTGATTGACCATTTCAGGATTGACGTCATCATTGACATTTTATTACGATGCCCTTTTATTTACATGTTTATAGTTTTCGCTTTATATGATATGTATGGAATTTCGAATGAGTGTAAATTCTAAGACGTAGACAGTGGTCCTGGGTTCGAATTCTTCCTTCTACAGATACAGGGTTATTTATAGGAGGTGACTACTTTTGTATTATTGGTTTAAGTATAAGCATAGCTTTATCATATACCTGGAATGGAAATGTATTTCGTTTTGTTTTTGATAGCTGGAGGGGAACGGAGATTAAAATTCTACCGAAAACCTTTAGAACAAACCAAAATGACTAAGTATTTGATATTTTTTGTATTAAATTATCCAATATAAATTTTTCATAAAACAAGCAAAATTTTTTACCAAAATATCAGATTTCATATGTATAGTCTTTATTTATTTATACACCATATATTATTCTATGAAACATATACACTTTAATACATATGTACATAAAAAAAAACTTAAAACTAAATAAACTGTAGTCTTTATTGGGTGCTAATTCGACTTTAACAACAATGACATAATAACTTAAAAAAATATCCAAATCTTTAATTTCGGTAGTTGGTATTTCCGGATTAATTTCTTTTGTATTCGACACCGACTTTCGAAGTAAAAGTTATTTGTATTTTATTGGGAAAACGTGAAAAAAAAACTTATTACAAAAAAAAAAATAATATTACTTTTGATTTTTATACTTTTTATGTTGAACTTGGTTGTATTTATTTTATGTTTTCGCTTTTTGGCGGTGGTACCCCTCAGCAAAGTCCTCAGCGTGCAAGATGTAGTAAGGTATACCTATAAATTAAAATCACTAATTTATAACCAGAGTGCATCTAATCACAATTCCAATAAACCGAAACACGGTTCGGACACATCATTTTATTACGGAGTTCCCCTGCGTACCTTCCGGCTTCAACATGAATGAATTAATTGATAATTATTTAATTAAAACAAGAGGTAATTAAGTACTGATATATGTATAACATAATTTAATAAATTGTAATATCAATTAGAATCGATATAATATGATGTAGCACAATAATATTATATGTATTTGCAGTGCCCTTACAGAGTCCCTGTTTTGATACTGGGTCATGAAATTTTAGTTCATGCTTAATATCCAGAGTTTTACATGTCAGCAAATAAATAAACAAACATCATATCGGCTGAATGGTTTCTTGTAACCAGAGTGCATCTTATGACCATTCTAAGACCTCCAAACAAGGCCAGGGTAGATCGTTTTATTACGAAGTTCCCGTGCTTACCTTCCGGTTTTATCATAAGAACAATTCGATGATTCTTATGAACTTACAATTGTAATAAGCCCAAACTCGCTAGGGTACAATGTTTTATTATGGAGTCCTGGTGCCTACCTTCCGGCTCCATAATTAGATCAGTTCGATGGTACTTTGTAACCAAAGTGCATCTTATGACAATTTTAATAAACCCAAAGGTACGGTCAGGGTATTTATTTTATTACGAAGTTTCCGTGTCTTCTTCCGGCTTCATCACTAAAATAGCTTTTGCCCGCGTGTTAGCCCGCGTAGGTACCTAAAGTATAGCCTATGTCACTCAGGAATAAAGCAGCTTTCTGTCGGTGAAAAAATTTTAGCAATCGGACCGGTACTTTCAGAGATTACCTCCTACAAACAAAAAAAACATAAAAACAAACTTTAGTTACCTCTTTATTATATTAAGTGTAGATTAGTTCGATGGTACCTTATAGTCAACTTAGGATAATTTATCTATGGTTTTCTTCATATTTCCAGTTTCAAGCGGAGCTTTCTGAATTCAAATGCTTGATATTATTTAGCAATTTCGGTATTTTCATCAAGAAAAGTACCAAAATTATTGTTTAATACTAATAATATATACCTATATGTAACCATTCCTTCCTTCGCACGGGTGTTGATATTGAACCTTGATATTATCAGTTTTTCTCTACTACACATTTACTATAAACTTACGAGTTGTAGGTCGCGGGTTCAAACCCAGTCAGGCGCATTACTTTAGTGTGATTATTTCATAACCACTGCTCTCAAAACTTTGTAGGAAAACATCGTGAAGAAACCGGCATGTCCTAGAACCAAAAAATTCAAAGATATGTGTCATCTACCAACACGCACTGGGCCCGCGTAGTGAATTACGGCCTATTCCCTCTCCTAGAGAGGAGGCCTGAGTCCCAACAGTGGCGACATAAGGCCGACTATGTTATGCTATTATAAACTTAAACATTCCTGATGATGAATCACTCTGTTTATTGTTAAAAATTGCATGAAACTCTATTTAGTAATTTTTGAGTTTATCGCGAACGTACAGACAGACAAACGCGACAGGTGATTTTGTTTTATAATATGTAAGGATGTAGTAAATGTTGTACAGACTTGCAAGCGTGGAGGGTTCTTTTTTTATTTATCTGAAACAATTTACATTGTATTTATTTAATAATGTTAAAATTGTAATTCGTCTAAATAAGAAATGCTTTGAGCGTTGTTTGAACTTAAAAGAGCTAGTGTACAACGAATCTTAGCTAAATAGTAACAGACGCACGATAAGCTTCATAGGTCTCTGGACGGCTGACCGGCCATAACATGTCTTCACCCTTTCAAGCCTCATTGAGCACGTCATGTCGTATGTTCCGGTAGGAATTGACAATCTTTAGGGATAGTCAAAAGAAGTTAAAGTTTACAGCAATGAGTCAATCAATCAATCATTTGTTTACTTATTTTTTTTAGGGTTTCGTACCTCAAAACTGGTAAACGGAACCCTTATAGGATCACTTTGTTGTTCGTCTGTCTGTCAAGACACTTTATCTTGGAAATGCGTAGAGGTATTGAGTTGAAATTAAAACCATATACTTAGGTCTGCGGTCCCTTGAAACTGTGAAGAAATCAAACTTCTAAGTCAACGAAAAAATAAGATACGGCCTTTTATGTCGCAAAAAACGTGTATTATCGACACTATCAAGGGAATCAAAATTCATAGAGTAGGTACTTCTCGTTGGCCTAGAATCCTGAAATTTTGTATAAAGCAAGGCACCAGTACAGGAAAAAATCTGAAAACTGTAATTTTATTTATTTATTATTATTATTTATTATATTCTTTATTGTACACCGCATGAACAAAAATGATACAGGACAAACATTATTCAAAATAAGTGTACAATGGGCGGCCTTATCGCACAGGGCGATCTCTTACAGACAACCTTTGGATGGACTGAAAGAGAGTAGAAAGATATAGGGCTGTCAGTGTACATCAGAATAATACAAATATGAAATAGCAACACAAATACATACATACATTACAAAAAAAAAAATACTAATAAATATTAAATATGTAATCAAGCCAGGAGAAGACAAAATCAAAGTGAAAGGTAATGCTCCTTTACCATTGTTTTAAACGTTGGGAGCGTTTGAGCACGTCTCACTTCAATAGGTAACGCATTCCACAAACGAGCAGCTTGGACTGTAAACGATTTGTCAAAAAACGGTGTGGAATGCATACGAATACTTAATTTCAGATTTTCCGATGATCTCAAGGACCTAGAATGTGTGTCACAAAGGAACTGAAAGCGTTCTTTAAGATAAAAAGGAGTAGAAGGATTAAAGAGCACATTATAAAGCAATGAAAGTATATGAGCATTCCGGCGAAGGCGAATAGGAAGCCATTTGAGCTGAGTACGAAATTCGGAAACGTGGTCATACTTGCGCAAGCCAAATATGAACCTAATGCAGAGATTTGTAGTTACGTCAAAAAAATAATAATTTGATGGAATATATTTCTCTTCTTCTCAGTCATGCACTCTTGACAGAGTGGTCGTGGTCATGTCTCGGTCGAGTCCCGCACCACCGCCTCTCTCGCGATACGACGCCATGCAGCTCTGTGTTTTGCGGCTTGGGAGCATTCATTACACTGTAGTGTGTCACTGTTTTGATGAGGTCCGCTCACCGTGTTGGAGAGCGTCCAGGAGATCTTTTTCTCTCGAATTTCTCTTGCACCACCAAACGATGGAATATTGAGGGTGAAACTTAGTGTGTAGTCCTCAGAGCTTATGGACACTATTAATATGTGTGTGATCGGTTTTTGAGTGGCATCTCTGAGGTGGTGTATACATTACTGTATTACTGTAGGTATTTTTGTTGTCTTGGGTAGTAACCTGTAATAAAATATATAAATAAGTACATTTTACTACAAGATGAGAAAGTTTTTCATTACAACCGAAGTGGGATTCGCTCGAGCTGCATGCGAGGAACACCCTGGCAAACAAATTTCCACGTGCATCAAACGACGTTTTTGAATATACTCGCAAATACGTGCGATGACTCGCCCCGCCTGATCGCTTGCGTACTTTTCCACGCTAGTGCGGAAAATAGTAAATTCCGTGCTTAAAAGCAGAACTAATAAGAGTGGGTTTCTTGAAAAATATTTGTCAGTCAATACGTATTCAGAGGACTAGAATTCTGACAACCAGTTTTATCAGTGGAGTACCTATCTTATTACCCAGTAAGTGAGTTGCGAAGGTCAGACAGAGTAGTAGTAGCTCCACCTAAAATATTGGTATTTAGCGGCATCCGGTTAGGCTCAACTCACACTGGCGCAGAATCGATACGTCACCACGCGTTATATTTTTCGCCTTTAGTAAATTCATTTCTATTTTCCCATTATTAAAGTATAAAATTGTATGGCATTGATGCTGGGTTATGCTGCGTCCTGTATGGGCGATTCTACGTGAATGTGATTGCGAAGCGATCCGATGCGGGGCACATAAACTCGACGCGATACGCCGAGCCGGTTGACCTACGTGCATGTCGGCGCATGATCGCCATCAGTGTCGACGTCACACAAAATACACAGTCACAGTGATATCAGGAAATGTTTTAGAGTGATAATAAAGAAATAAATTGCTTCAGTTCAAGTTATTTATTCTATGGTCGGACAAAAAGTGCCTTTCTAATCACATTACAACGGTTTTTATACCCGGAAATTGACAAGCATAAAAATTCACTATGAAGGTAGAAAAATATTTTAAATAAATTAATAGAACGGAAATTGTCACAGTAGATTCCTATTTTAAATATGACCGGATGCTCTGATATTTTTGAAGAAATTAAAAGGAAGTGGTCAAGTTAAATCCTCACAAATTCGATCGGATGTTGTAATATTTTCTAGAAAGGATGTTGTCATTAAATTTGTTATAAATTCAACAATATTTTAAAATAATTTGAAAGGAAGTTATCACATGAAATCCTTTTATAAATTCAACAGGATGTCGTAATATTTTAAAATAATTTGAAAGGTAGTTGTCAAATGAAATCCTTTTACAAATTAAACAGGATGTTGCAATATTTAAAAGAAATAAGCTTGAAATGATCGAATTAAATCCTCATCAAAATATTCAAATAATGGTTTTGCGCCCACATGCACTAGCTTCTTACGTTTTATAAGTGCCTATGTAGGGCTATGTGAAATAAAAACATTTGAATTTTGAATTTTTGCGTGCAAAGTCGCCGCTTCATCCACCATTAATATAAAACAGGTCACTGCACTTCAAGAGTTTGCGTGAAAATATCTAACCAACTAATCGGGTCCGCTTCGCTTCGCTAATAGTCGCACCGCACTTACGTGCGTTTAGTCACGTGGGCGACTGCATTAGACTCGAGAAGCTACGAGCGTAACCGTGATTTTCCTTGCGTTACTCACTCTGTGATACCGGTATGCTATTGCGAGCGACGTCGCTTTACAACGCGTCGCTACGCATTGTAGTTGAAAAACAGAACGCGATGCGATGCTTCGACTCTACCTCAGTGTGAGTTGAAGCTTAGACAGCAAGTTGACCCCGACATAGTTATGAAAAGGCAGGAGGTGATGATATTTTAACTACCTGCAGTAGACACGACCAGCATCACCAGAGACCAATATCGTCTTTATTATTTTTTGTCAGCGAAGTGAGTCGAGCCAGCGCAATTTAGCCTCACTTTTTTGGTCTTTTTAAAATAAAGTTTCTGATTCCTGATTTCCTTATAAGACAGGAAGTCGACCCCTACATATTTGGGAAAAGGCAGGAGGTAATGATATTTTTCTAGGTGCACTAGACAATCGACCACAGACAAATATTGTCTTTACTAGCTTTTACCAGCGGCTTTGCCCGGCTTTTGTCAGCGGTTTTACTACTGTGAAAGTAAAAAAATATCTCATGGAAACCCAATCTCGAAATAAATAGTACTATTTCAGTACATGATCGACCCGTGTGCCAAATTTCATCCAAATCCACACAAACACACACATAAATACAAACTTTCGCCTTTATCATATTAATAGGAAACTGTTCCTAGATTATTTTTAGTTTTATAATAAATAAAAAAATAAAACAAAAAATAAATAAAATTCATATTAGAGAACAGAATTGAAAAAATATGCATATAAATAATAATAATAAAATAAAATTACAATCTCAATAACAATTCCGAAATATCAGTATATAAAATTCAATAAAATTATAATTCCGAAATGTCAATAAATAAAATTCAATAAATAAATAAATTCAATAATTATGTTCAGGTCAGTGCCCTGCAAGTATACAGTCGGCTGCATAAAGATACATTGCATAATCAATCAATGACACATATGTGCTCAAACCTGCTGTAATGTAATTAGTATGAGTACCACAGACCATGGAACGCCGCACTGGCAGAGACTATACTACACACACACGGTATGTGATCAACACCGTGATTGACCGAAAATTTTAGCAATAGGAACAGTACTTTCGGAGATTATATCCTACAAACCAAACAAGAAACTTAACCTCTTTATAATATTAGTGTAGATAATACAATTTTCTACTACTTATTACAGCAAATCGCAATAATATATGCTAATGTTTCTAATACCGTAAATACCGTGTTTAAAAAAAGATCAATATATATCTGTGATCACGGTTTTACGGATCCCGGTATACCGGTATTGAAAACCCTACTATAGACGCTCTTGCTTAAAATAATATACATCATCATCATTTTCAATGACAGGCCTGTTGGTTTAGTGGTTAGTGACCCTGACTGCTATGCCGGAGGTTGTGGGTTTGATTCCCACCCATGACAGATGTTCGTGTGATGAGCATGATCATTTGTTCTGTGTCTGGGTGTAATTTATCTATAGTATGTATGTATTTAGAAATATATAAGTATGTTTATTAGTTGTCTAGTACTCATAACACAAGCTCTGCTTAGCTTGGGACTAGACGGCGCTGTGTGATAGTTGTGGGATATTATTATTATTATTGAATTATTATTTCTGCCGAAAGTCGTCCGCTGCTGGACATCGGCCTCCCCAAATGTCATCACAACGGCCGGTCCTGTGCGTCACGCATCCATCGAATTTCCGTGACCCTCGTCAGGTCATCGGTCCACCTTGTGGGAGGCCTATACCGCACTCACCACTCCAGTACCTTATGTCCTCATCGACCATCTGTTCTGCCAGGTACGTTGCCCACTGCCACTTAAGATTGGCGATTCTACGGGCTATGGCGGTAATTTAAGCTCTCCTGTGAACATCTTCATTCCTGATTCGATCACGCCAGGAATCTCCGAGCCCTTTCCATTGCTTTTTAGGTAACTTTCAGTCTTCTGATGTCAGCTGACGATTTCGGCAAGGAATTCCACTCCTTAAAACTGTATTCTGTGTTTTGTATGGAAGGTTTTGACCACTGTGTCGTCCTGAAACTCTGTGGTAAACATACAGTATACTTGATATGGTTAGCGACAGGTTATTCCTCTCACTATTGCAAGTTTGCACCTGACTGTCTTGATATAGCATTTTTTTTTGAGGTGGAACTTTTCTCTTTAGGGTGGAGCGAGAGGAAGTGATAGACTTTTACTGACAAAAACCCACCTGTGTTCTTCAGTTGTAATTTTGTTCTATCCTTGGCCCTGTGGAATATTACACGCTATCGAAGACTCAGGCTCGGTATTTGCGGGACGGATGCTTTTGGAAAAAAAAAAATTTTTTTCCAGGAAAAACACCAGAACTTTTTCTAAAAGGTATCAAGAACTCCAGAATTATGGCTGCATGCGAGTAGAACTCTTATTTTTTTTATGCTCTACTGGAAAATGCTCTGCTAAGTTCAAGGTCAAACGGTGAGCTATCCATTGCTGGTTGTGCCTTAGGATTCGTTCACAAGATAACTGAGTTTTTTTTGTCAGCCGTACTTTCAGTTCAAAACAAGGATTTATTTACACGAATCGAGGAGGAAGAGGAAATTATTATGGTTTCAATTGTTTAGGATACAAAAGATAAAGGAAAAAAAAGCAATAAAAGTACTAAGGTATTCCTTCGCTGTTATTTGTGGATCCAAGACGCTAAATCGTTTCTCCGGGACTCTTGAAGCTTCGTTGACTCAGTGTTTAGCTGGTGGTCACCACTAGTGATCCTGGTTTGAGGATAGTGTGTCGGTCTTGTCCGGGTGAAGTTTTTTTACTTTACCCAACCGTTTGACGTAGCGTTGGAAGGCGTCCTACAAGATGGACCGATGACCTGGTAAGGGTTGCGGGAATCCGATGGATGCGAGACGCACAGGACCGTTCATTGTGGTGACGCTTGGGGGAGGCCTTTGTCCAACAGTGGACGTCTTCCAGTTGAGATGATGATGATGATTCAACCGTTTACATATTTAGCTACTTGATAGGAAGGTAGTTCCCTGAACTGTGTCCTGTAAACTTCAGGCAGACGTTAAAGTTTTCGGCACCATGTCGATAAATCAATTAAAAATATTGTTTTTTTTCTGGAACGATAAAAAAGGTGCAATAGTTTTATCTTGACTTAAAAAAAAAATAAACATTTAAAAAGTAGTTTTTTTTTTTTATAATGGATAGGCTCGCGTTTGACCACAATCTCACCTGTTACATGAAGCAACAAAAATCTGATGTCCATTTAGTTACTTGGTACAATAACTCCCGGTACAATTTTTATTGTGATAAAACGGTTTCTGATATATAAAGATAGTATCTATTTTACAGGACTTAAACAATTTTGAGAGCAGTGGTGGGCGAGTGGTAACGGCCCCGACTTACGAGTGGTGGGTCGTGGGTTCAAACCTATGAATTACACAAAGTTATGGTCGTGGCGTATTTGTGTAATTTATTTCATCACCACTGCTCCCACCAACGTTGAAGGAAAACATCGTGAGGAAACCGGCATGTCTTAGAACCAAAAATTCGAGGACATGTGACATTCACCAACCCGCACTGGGCCCGCGTGATGGATTACGACCCATTCCCTCTCTTAGAGAGGAGGCCTGCGTCCCAGCAGTGGGATCATTAATGATGATGATGATACAATTTTGCTGGTGTTTTCACAATTCTAATATTTTTTGGTCGTCTTAGTCGGGGTCGTTACCATCGGGCTGGCTACTGTACTGACTCATTTTTTTTTTGAACTTGCTTATATTTTCTTTCTCTAATAAATGTAGAGTCCAGTTTGAGGGGCGTGAGTACCGATATGGTAATTAAGACATTTCAGTTATTTATCTAAACGGTGTTGCAGACGTCAAAAAGTATATGCTAAGTTCAATCGTGACTGCATCTGGTCCAACTCGCACCACTATTGGGGCATTCGTAGAAACGTAAACGGATCTAGAATCAAGTCGATGTTACAATATGCATTGCTCATGATAGGGCTCTAGTAGGGTTGGCAATTGTACTCAAACTCGTGATCCAGAGTATTCTATTTTGCGCAGGCGCATATTAGAATCTGCATAAGCAATCAGTCACTACAAATCAAATTGGCTTTTATTTAGTTATCTAGACTAATATTATAAAGAGGTAAAGTTTGTTTTAATGTTCTTTTGTTTGTAGGAGATAATCTCTGAAAGTACTAGTTAAACCAATGCGATAGTGTAGACAATAATATAAACTACAATAATATTTTCATGTCAATTGGATCCAATTCATAACATTTACAAAAAATAAATTAACTGGTTTAATAAAATTTAAATGAATATAGCATACAATTAAATTTATACGATTTAAGGCAATTATTTTTTTTATAGAATACAATTATTTAATTGCTGTTAATTAATTCTGCCAGTCCAGCATTTAAAAGATGAAAGATAGAAGGGGAAAACAATTTGTTAATTTGTTGTTGTTAACAATTGCTTAATGGTTGCTGAATAATGTGGTCTTTACCTAGATAGATAAATTTAGAATTAAAATTTCTAGTGTCATACTAATTCGGAAAAAATTATTATTGTTCAGCAAGAGCATTTTGCTTACTTTCTGAAATCATCCAATTACTACTTCCGCTCAAGGTTCGAGCGCAAGGGTGTGCTGGACTTCTACTGACTAAAACCACCCTGTATAGGTGAGGTTTCAGTCAGAAAAGTGAAGTTACCTTTTGAGTTCTAGGGCCAGAAGTTCCTGTTTCCGAAATAATCCGTGACAACCCTAGCTTCTAGTGAGGTGACGACATACAGCATAAATTCTGGGACGAATCTATACATGTGTTGGTCCAGCAAACAGTAGTAGCTCTGTGACGAAATTAGACACGTGTAGACACACAGACAGACACCGGGGACTTCCTATGACTAAGTGTTTTTATATAAATTGCCGAAATCTTTCAGCGAAATAATGCCACTCTTTGCTTATGATGTTTATTTTAGATTAAAGTTATCTGTAACTGAAAAAAACTCGGCGAGTCGAAATTGACGTTCTTTTCAGAAAGCGGTTTTTTAAGTTGGGAAATGATTTAATGACTTCTCCCGCTCTAAAGTGGAGCGAGAGCGCGTGTCAGACTTTTACTGACTAAAACGCACTCCTATATTATTCCTTCTATGCCTTCCGTTCCAGGCCCCGGGTTTTCCTTTCAGAATCCAACCCATGGCCCCAGTAGGCTTCGGCCCTGCTAAGTCCCTCCTATACTCGTAATACTCTAGAGTCTAGAGTTATTAAATTCATTATTCCATCTCGTTTAACTCTTCAACTCCATTAGGTGATAGAAGAGCTGACGAGATGGAGTATTTGGTAGTACATGTCTTTCGACTACTTTCACAATTAAAAGAAAACCTTAAAATTGTGAGGGATGAAATAGTTCAAGGAAAGAAAATAAAGAAAGAAAGAAAAAGAGTTTATTTACGACAAACATGGCGCATACCTTAATGGCTTCTACCTCGGTCAGATTAAGCATTGCCATACAACGTGGCAATGCCGCCAGCGTTTTGGGAACACTTCCAGTCGACAGCGATGAGAAGAAGTTTTATGACGTCATATTTAACTAGGCATTTAATGTATATATATTATTATTAATTAGTTAAGTGTATTTTATAATTTAATTTGTTCAATTGTTGTCCTCAAATAAATGCCATTTTACAGATATGAAAAAAAAAACGAATCAGTAACAATGGATTCCAAAAGTTTTTACACTATTTCATATATTTTCCATAAATAATTTAAAAACCTCACGAGTTGGACACCACCGACACTAAGTATAACACAGGTCACGGCAGGTCATAGCGGGTATGAGGCGCCAACAAACAGTGCTCACTCGACAGTCGAAAGAGACGACACTGGCGAAATGGATAGGAAAATATTTATTTATTTATTTTATTCTTTATTATACATCACATAAACAAAAAAATACAGGACAAATAAGTGTACACCGGACGGTCTTATCGCACAGGGCAATCTCATACAGACAACCTTTGGATGAACTGAAAGAAAAGAGATAGATTTAGGGCTGTCAGTGTACAACATCAGAAATAATACCATTAAGAAATAACAACACAAATTAAATTTACATTACAAAAAATATAATAATAAATATCAATTTATTTTTTTAATTCATAAACAGTTTTCGTTGTTAAATACATAATTTTTGATGAGAATGTTGAGATGGATGTGTGGTGTGACGAGAATGGATAAAGTGAGAAATGAGTATATTAGAGGAAGTTTGAAAGTGGCGCCAGTGACTGAAAAGTTGAAATGTAATCGGTTGTCTTGGTATGGTCATGTGAAGCGGAGGGATGAAGCGCATATTACTAAAAAAGTTCTGAGTATACATGTAGATGGATGGAGAGGGAGAGGAAGGCCGAAAAAAAGATGGATGGATTGTGTGAGAAGTGATATGAAAGAAAAGGGAGTTAGTGATAGTTTGACGGGTGACAGGACAGAATGGAAGAAGAAAACGTGTTGCGCCGACCCCAAGTAATATGGGATAAGGGCAGGAAGAAGAAGAAGTTGTTAAATACATAATTTCCTCGCCGAACTTTACAGTTTGATGGCGAGATACGCTCGCTTTTATAACTTAAGCAACAAAAGTCTACAAAACATCAATCCAAACAAAACCATAGCTACATTAGGTTACAGTAGCTACATTAAATATGTAATTATTTTAAGTCAGGAGAAGACAAAATCAAGTTGAAGAAGCATTTTCTTCACCATTTTTTTAAACGTTGGTAGCGTTTGAGCACGTCTCACTTCAATAGGTAACGCATTCCACAAACGAGCAGCTTGGACTGTAAACGATTTGTCAAAAAAGGATGTGGAATGCATATAAAATATTTGTCGGATTAATCCGACGTATTTATTACGGGTTAAGGACTCATTTAAAAAAAAAGCCTCGCTCTGAGGTGCACTTGTACGATTCACCTGACAATACGTCCACATTAGCATAGCAAGCGTCGGCGAGGAGTCGTGATCACGATCGACACTCCTTTTGTGTTGCCATTATACGTCGGCTGGCCTTTTGAAGAAATTGGCAACACTACAGAGGGCTACTGGATGCGCTTGCGACTTCTTTATTGGGCTAAAGTGTTAGATACTTACTGATGGTATTCCTGTTTGAAAGTGGTTATCATCTATAGATTTTTTTAATATCGTGCCTAATATTTTTAATCATTATTTGTCTTATTTATACGTTTTGACTACTTTTTAAATATTCCTGAAAAAAATATATAAATGAATAGTTGTCCACCGGTGTTTGGAACAGGGTCGGGTAGCTTGGACCCTGGTATGGTGTCTCCTCTCTATTCGAGCCGTGTGCTAAGTCGAGATAATTGATTTGTTTCCCTTTTTCAGCTTTCACGCGATCAGACAAACCGCATTCGGTGCTCCACAACTCATTTACTAGGCGATACGATACTTCTTGGATGGACTGATGATTAGACTTTCTGACGTTTTTTTTTTTTAGGATGGGTAAAATCATCCAATGACATCCCCCGCTCTTGGGCGGAGCGGGAGATAGTGTCAGACTCTTACTGAATAAAAACCCACCCCGTTCCTTCTAGCCTTCATACCGGGACTCGAGCTCCCTTTCGGATAACCCTGGCCCCAGTAGGCTTCGACCCGGCTGGGCCCCTGCTGTTGCTGACAACTCCTTGAGGCGTGCGGGAACAGTGCGCGCCGTCGACGACTTGGGCTCGGTCCGGATAGTTACCGGACGGTCGGAAAGCGAGCTACCCATTGCTCACTGTCCGCAAGCCCGCGCCTACGGTGGCCGGAAATTGGGTTCGGAATCTCGTCGGCGGCGACGAGGGCGAGCATTACTGCTTTGCAGAAGTCGGCGACCGCCTGCCACTCCTCCTCGCTCCGGACCATGGCCTGAACCAAGGCCCGGCGCGAGAGGTCTCCGCCACCGATCGCCCCCACGAGGGCACGACGATGCTACGCCCAAGCAGGGCACACATCGACTGTGTGCTCCACCGTGTCCTCCGGGCATTCCGCACAGTGGCGACATCCGGGCGTCACTTCCGCACGAATCCGGTGCAGGAACCTCCCGAACGTGCCATGTCCGGTGAGAACCTGCGTCATACGGAAAGTAAGGACGCCGTGAGGTCTTTTCAGTCACGCCTCGCGTCTGACAACTTTAACGCAAATGGTTTTATTTTTGTTTTTTAGGTGGGAATCATCTAATGACAGTGGGAGAGCGTGTCAGACTTTTACTGATTAAAATCCAGTCCTGTTCCTTCTTTGCCTTCGTTGCAGAGCCCCGGGGTTCACTTCCGCACAACTCATGGCACTAGTAGGCTTCGACCCTACTGGGCCCCTATGGTTCGCCTGGCCTGTACCAAGACTTGGCGTGAGAAATCGCTGCCGCCGATCGCCCCCACGAGGACACGGTGGTGCTCTGCCCAGACGGGGCACATCTCTACCGTATGCTCTACTGTGTCACGCAAATGAAAGTTGAATATATCTCTTGCTTCTATAGCAAGTTTACAATACTGGTTCCGTGCTAAGCATTGAGTAACTGGTTACTGCTAGGTATAGTTCATGTTCTAATTTGAGGTCGATAATACGTGGCCTGCCCTTTCAGAGCAGCACACTGGTAGACCGGTCTAGTGACTGCTAGCTACATCCTGGTAGGTCGCACGCTTTGCACCAATTCGAGGTCAATGGAAGGTTTCTTGAGACATACCTTAATTGGCATACCGAGTCTTTTCAAGATTTTTATTTATTTAATAAATTGTTGAAAAACTATTATTAAGTCAACAAAATTAGAGTTAACAAAATATTATTAAGTCATAGATACTTAACTATATAAAATACTTTTAGAACAATACAATTATTTTTTAGAATGGTGTTGTTATTATTAATACTTTTTTTTCAAATTATGAAAGAGATAACCCATTACTGCAAAAAACACAAACTGTCGCTTACTGTTTTATTCCTAAGGATCTACCCATTATTCCTAAAAAAGTCGATATAATATAAGCCTCAAATGAGATATTCTGTGAGACAAAATTAAAAAAATAATATTATTATTCCAAACTTTTGAGGTCCTTTTTTAATTTTTTATAAATGGATTAAAAAAACAAAACTAATTAAAAGTTTTAAAATAATAATTTAATAAACTATGAGTATACTTAACTGAGTGAAACCGTCATGGTCTTAGAAATATATATATATTAGAAACTAGCTTTTGCCCGCGACTTCGCCCGCGTACATAAAATATAGCCTATGCCACTCAGTAATAAAGCAGCTTTATATCGGTGAAACAATTTTAGCAATCGCACCAGTACTTCCAGAGATTACCGCCTACAAACAAAAAAAAAACATAAAAACAAACTTTACCTCTTTATTATATTAGTGTAGATTATATATAAAATATAATTATTATAATTAATACAAACACATAATTTCTCACATTCCCTAATATTCTCATTTCTTCGTTATATGCAATATTATAGGCTTATGTAAAATTTATTGAAGGTTGCGGGAAACCGATGGATGCGAGACGCACAGGAACGTTTGTTGTGGCGACGCTTGGGGGAGGCCTATGTTCAACAGTGGACGTGTATCGGCTGAAATGATGATGATGATGTAAAATTTGCGTAAAAGCTTGTTTTTGGCTTATCATGCAAATTGTTATAAAAATAACCGAATAGGCAGGTGTTACCAGCACACAGCTATTATTTAGTTCCTGATATAACTTTTATTTTTGGTGTACAATAAAGAATACATCTATCAACGAAGACCATACATAACAAGCAATGAATCCTTGAACCTAATGATAGATAGATAAAATTAACCTCTTGTATGTAAAACAGTCAAGTCATTGCCTACGTGGTACTGATGACCGAAACCATAGTAAATTATCAATGACGATGATATGACGACAGACTTTAAAATTGGTTGGTTATGGTCTAGGTGGTGTGTTACGTCATCACTGTAACGTATCGATAAATAGCAAAAGGTCAAAACCAGAACGGTTTTGGCCAACGACCTTAGAGCCAACGCCTCATGCTTGAATTAGCGCAACAAAACAATTCTGTCAACTAGCCGAGGTACGGGGAAGTGGGGTACTGTGTACTGATTAATAATAATCTATAATATAAAAATGAATCGCAAAATGTGTTGGTAAGCGCATGACTCAACAACGCCTGGACCGATTTCGCTAATTTTTTTTTTGTTGTGTTCGTTATTATGAGGAGAAGGTTCTTATGGAAAAAAAAATGAAAATTAGGGTAGTGTAGGGTAGAGTAGGGTAGTGTAGGGTAGAGTAAGGTAGAGGAGGGTAGAGTAGGGTAGAGTAGGGTAGGGTAGAGTAGTGTAGAGTAGGGTAGAGTAGGGTAGAGTAGGGTAGAGTAGGGTAGAGTAGGGTAGAGTAAGGTAGAGGAGGGTAGAGTAGGGTAGAGTAGAGTAGGGTAGGGTAGAGTAGGGTAGAGTAGGGTAGAGTAGGGTAGAGTAGGGTAGAGTAGGGTAGAGTAGGGTAGAGTAGGGTAGAGTAGAGTAGAGTAGGGTAGGGTAGAGTAGGGTAGAGTAGGGTAGAATAGGGTATAGTAGGGTAGAGTAGGGTATAGTAGGCTGAAGTAGGGAAGAGTGGGAGCGAAGCCGCGCGGGTACAGCTAGTAATTTATATAATATATATATTTTTAAATGTTTTATTTTTATTTTTGAAATATATAAAAATGTAATTAATATGTGTAAAAATTAAATAAAATTATTAATATAATAATATTTTTTTTTATTTGTTACAAAAACTTACAGATACAAACAGTTATGGTAAACTTACAGATACAAATACACATGAAAACAAATGGGTACCTATAAAAGGGCATTATAAAAGTGGTGTAAAAAAGGTATTTATGATAATAACATTAAAAAAAAAACTTATTATTCATCTATTTACTGATTTAATACAATAGTTGGTATTAAAGTACTTTCGTAAATATTGTATATTTTTTTATTTATTGATTGGTCGGCCATCAGATCTATAAGTCGTATGTGTTGACAGTCATGCGTCGCGTGTTATTAGACATCTAGTGGCTGTAAGGTTTGGGTTTTGGCAGTAGACTTGTCGGCCTCATTGTGATGATGTCTAGGAATAGTAATAGTCACGGTATTTGAAAGGAAAATGAAGTAATTAGGCACGGCAATTAGTCGATTACCTGTGGTACTAGATATTATTTAAAAAAATACAAACTAGGTGTTTCCGATTTAGTTTCTTTGCTGTATCACAAGGACTTGCAAAATTAAATTTAACCGTCGACTCCACTCCTCCTTTTGTCCAGGCGATATCTCTCTGGAATGCGCTCCCTCTGAATATCAGGATGGCGATCAGCTGATTTTCCTTTAAGGTGAAGGCACGCGAGCATATTCGCAAGAAGTTGGTAGAATCATCACAGCAGTGGTTGGTTAGATTTGTTTTTTCACAACAACATTGTTTATTTGTATGTTTGTATCTAAGTATGCATTTACTATTGCATTTATCTCTCTTCTGTTTGTCTATTTATTAAGTTGCACCTACCATGCAGTTTCTGCACCACCCTAAGGTCGACTGGCAGATAATGCCTATCGCATTAAGTCCTTTGTACAGTGTAACGTGCATAAAGCATTAATAAATAAATAAATAAAGTTTTTTAATTTTTTTATTGTTTAGTTCGGAAGACGGAGCGGTGGAAGGCCACCTACAAGGTGGACCGATGACCTAGTGAGGTCCCGGGAACCCGATGGATGCGTCGCGTACAAAACCGGTTGTTATGGAGATATTTTGGGACACCTAAGTCCAATAGTAGACGTTTTTCGACTAAAATGATGATGATGATGATGAGTTGTTCAGTTCTATAACAAAACAACTATAGAGTATAATATAATATAATAAACCAATAGGCTAGTTGCCGTAAAAAATGTAATTAGTCCGTCTTTTAGATTATTAAAAAATAAGGGACACGTATTTTTTTATTTGTAAATCAAACCAAAAATGACAAAGATGTAGCCCATTAAAGTTACGTGTAACGTCACGCCATGCTGCATTTTTTTCGCACGGGGTGAAGTCACACGTAACTTTAATGGGCTATATCTTTGTTATTTTTTGTTTAATCGAAAAAAGAAAAAATACGTGTCCAATAATTTTTTATAATCTAAAATACAGACTAAATAAAATGTAATTATTTTGACCCCGGAAACTAGCCTATTATAACTAGAGTAGGAATTATTACCGTTCCAATAAAATGAAACAGGTCTAAAACCACAGAATACGGGAATCATAGCTAAAACACATTGTTTTAATACGGAGTTCTCGTACCAATCTCTGGCTTCATCATCAGATCAGTTCGATAGTATCTTATGGGAGTGCATCACTTTATAACTTTAATAACCCCAAACACGGCTAGAATACTATACAGTTTCGAGTTGGTAGTAGTAGCAAAATCTTTTTTGAACTTAAGAGCCGGTTGTAGTCACTGAGTAGTATTTTGTTTGAATTCCGCCCACCTCTATAGCGTTTTCGCGGCCCCGCAACAGCAGTTTTATTTTTATAAAAAAAGTCTAAAACTATTGAAGTTTTTTTTTTTGACGATGCCTTTTTAAAAAACAAGCTTTATTATTTTTGGTAACTTTCAAATATTTCCGTGACCTTACCTAGTAGGTTTACACGTTTGAAATCGTAAGTTAGGGTCATGTTCGCGATCTTATTTTTATCGAGCCAACTAATTTGTTTTAAATTTTGCCCGTCTGTTGGTCATACAGTCAATTTTAATAAAACAATTTTTCATGGTGTTCTCTTTTATAATTGTGGATTTCCAGAGGTTTAAAAAAAGTTCAAAATGAGAAGAATCTGGCCTTAATCTTTTTTTTTATCTATTATTTATTTACAAAATTATATTATAAAGTCTAAAATCATAAAAATATATATCATATAAATAAATTATAACATCATTATATTTGAACTTCGCATAACTTCGTTCGCAATAAGATAATACATTTAAACAAACCTTTATTACTGTCCGTTCAACAGATTTTCACTTTTATTGCGTTGTTGACACGACAACAACACTTTTTTTTGCATTATAATGTCAATAATATCTAATCTTATGGCGAATGGAGTATAAAAATATTTATTAAATGTTTTTTTTTAATACAATTTTTTAGCACAATAGAGGGTTTTTGGTGATAAAGGAAAGACAATACACAATCTTGATACTTATGTATTTTTATTTAAAATAAATCGTATAAAATATACACAAAATTATTTAATTTTTTAATTTGATTATTTAATTTTAATTTTTAATATTCGATAAAAGACATTTCAATATTGTTTATATTTAGCTAACTACCTAAACAGATGGAGTGTAATCTCTCATCATCCCGCATTCTACAGAATTGACCTTCTGCACATATTTCTTGTCGTGTGACCTCGCAAGCGCGTGCGCGTGCGCAAGTCTATCGTAGCGTAACGACGTGGGTTTGTCCGCCTATCAATGGTAGCTCGTTGTATTCATTCGGAATGTGTTTTTTAATTAGATGCTTACGTTTTGAGCTTGTAAATAAATTATTCAATGTTCTTTAGTACTATGACGTAAACGAATCTGGTTTTTATAATTAATTGTATGATAGTGACTACAGAACAGCTTTTTTTAAATACACGTTTTATATTATACTTACTATTTATAGTGTTTAAGAGTTTAGTATTAATAAGTTTATATTTGTTTTTATGAAGTGTTACAACAGTTTGGTGTGTCACATGTAGTGTTGCCAGATCCGATTGGAGTAAAATCGGGACTGATGGTAAAACAAATCGGGATTTGGGGTTTTAAATCGGGACAAATAAAAAAAGTTTTTTTTGGGTTGAAAAATCATTCAATGACTTCTCTCGCTCTAGAGTGGAACTATGTTCTTCAGTTGCCCTTTGCGTTCCAGGGCTACAATGACTCTAGATGTGCCGCGTGTCATTTTAACGCACTTAACATGTGTGACAATGATGCGAATGCTACTGAATGTTACTTTGTAATATGTAATTATAATGGCTTTTAATTAATTTATTGATAAATCGGGACATTTAGCGTCCCGATCAGGCGCAAATCGGGACGCGTCCCCAGACCCCTCAAAATCGGGACATCCCGCGTAAATCGGGACACCTGGCAACAATAGTCACATGGGTCCTGCATTTGGACACCTGTGTCACAGGATCCAGTATCTCTCGGAAACATACTTCCAAAATTACTTCTTCAGATTCCTTCTCACCGTACTGGGTTTAGGGCTAATTCTTACGTGGTTTGTACCATAAAACTCTGGAATGTGCTTCTACTTGACATCAAAAAAGCCGATCGGAACCACTACTTGAAGTCCTCTCAACCTAGTTCGGTCTTCGTCATAATTGAGTTCTCCTAATTATAAATGTTTTGTTACTATTCAAAGTATTTATTACTTTATAATATTAGCTTATAAAGTAATTATATATAACATTACTTTTAGTATATGCGAAACCCGTGTGAAACACGTGTCAGTACTTTTGTGTAAAGAATCTATGTACAAAATTTCATAACTGTATCATGAAATATCACAAAGTTGTAAGCTTGATATGTTAGCAAAGATACGTACACCGGGCCATCCAGGCGACTGAGGGGTTGTTTTGAACTTACACCTAGCTGGTTGCTGGCGCCTAATGCCCGCTATCACCTGCCGTGACCTGTGTTGTACTTAGTGTCGGTGGTGCCTAACTTGTGACCTTTTTTTAAATATTTTTGGGAAAAATATAACATGGTGTAAAAACTATTGGAACTATTCAGTTTCTGATTCTAAACTAACTATATTCAGGTTTCGAATAAACTAAAAATAATGTTGTATATATATTTTATTATTATTGTATGTATACTACATTCTACTTGAAATATCTGTTATTTATGGGTGTAATTTATCTATAATATGTATGTATTTAGAAATATATAAGTATGTTTATCAGTTGTCTAGTACCCATAACACAAGCTCTGCTTAGCTTGGGACTAGACGGCGTTGTGTGATTGTTGTGGAATATTATTATTATTTCCTTTATTATTTATTGTGCACACCTACCACAGTGTTGCCTTTTTAACCCATAGCTTGACTGGTAGAGAATGCCTTGTTGTATTAAGTCCACCTTTGTACCACTACTGTACATGAAGTTTAAATAAATGGATCCTTTTTAGGAAGAACGTCGTAAGCCACAGTTAAGTGAAATAATAAGTTTTCTTTTCCATTATCAAAGATTTGGCTAGGGGATAAAGCAATGCCTTAAAGTCGCAGCATGTTAAATTCCGATTGAAACGAAGGATGTAAGATTTAATCCCAAATGCAGTGAGGGATTTACATTTTTAACTCCCGAGCACTGCGAGAGACACATAAAACATATAAAAAGGCGTTATCAGGCAGGTGGTGTAAAAAAAAAAGATAATATAATTCTAAATAAAAAATTTGCTTATTATTCATATATTATATAAAAATAAATACGAAAGCACTTCTATTAAATCAGAGTGATTTAATAGAAGTTTTCGTAAATATTTTTTGATTATGAAAGAGAGTTTTGCAAAAAACGCAAACTGTTGTTAACGATGCTCTTTCTGAAAAGGATCGATTATGATTAAGGTTTGTTACCTTGCAACAGTTTCAGCGTCAATCATTAAACTGAAGACTAATACGTATGTATTTTGTGATGAGTGTAAGTGTGTATGTCATCATCTCCCTTTCTTTTTCTGACTAGCTTGGGGTCGGTTTGTAGTCTAACCGGATGCGGCTGAAAATAGCTCATGGTAGGGCCTCGAATACGGATATTCAGTTTTTTTGCTGTCTGCGCAATTCGTCTTCGTCCTTTTTTGCGGTCATAGTCTAACTAATCTAAAGCGATCTTAAACTAATCTAAACTACACTTGAGAGCAATAAAATCGTACACACTTAACTTATTAATTAATTAATTTATATACACACTAGCGGCCCGTCCCGGCTTCGCACGGGCAATAAATATAGCCTATGTTATTCAGGGTGAATGTAGCTTTAAAGTAGTGAAAGAATTTTTTAAATCGGCATAGTAGTTTTTGAGTTTATCCATTACTTACAAACATACACACAAAAATACAAATTTGTCCCTCTTTGTGATATTAGTGTAGACAAAAACTTAAAAATTAAAAAATACAAATACAGATAGAGCACAAAGGTACTGCGTACTTCAAATGAATATTCTTCCAGCAGACCTGCGACAGGAGAGTTAGTTTAAGAGTTTGTTTTTGAAGCAGTTTTTTTTCATAATTGTGAATAAATATTAAAAAGAAACATACACTAACTGAAAAGCTACTTTATAGCCTTTTCAAAGACATGAAATACGGAGTAAAATTATCCTAGTAGGGTTTTAGAGTACAGACGATGGCCTACTTATTGTCTTACTTGACTTAAGTTCCTGTGTCCCCTAGATGGGGCAGAGGGCGCCGCAATCTCGTTCGTTCTTGAGCTTCGCGTTTCATTTCACTCCAGCTCTTCCGAATGTTCTTCGCTTCTGCGATGACCGTTCGTTGCCAGGTCTGCTTAGGGCGGCCACGTTTACGCTTTCCTTGAGGGCTAGGGCTTGCCTTGGTATATGTTCAGGATCCCTTCGGAGCGTGTGGCCGATCCAGCCAACTTACTAGAGAGCCCAAAGTGTCCCTACATCTGCACTTTGGAGTACTTAAAACGCCACTAACGTTCTTAAACGTGGCAACCTACTAGGCCCAAAAATATTGAGGGAAAAGAAAACCATCGATTGGACAAGAAGAGTACAAAACCAAAAATACGAGAAAAATTACAAAAAGAATAAAAGTCAAACTTAAAATTCTTGATCAAACTGTTTATTAATTACTAGCTTTCGCCCGCAGCTTCGCCCGCGTACATAAAATAGTCTATGTCACTCAAGAATAAAGCAGCTTTCTATCGGTGAAAAATTTTTAGCAATCGGACCAGTACTTCCAAAGATTACCTCCTACAAACAAACAAAAAAAAACAAACTTTACCTCTTTATTATATTAGTTTAGATAGATGTGTATTCCCTCCCTTACCCCTAATTTTTATTAAATGATTTTTCATGTATCGTATTAAGTTTACCGTGAAATCTTGTGGTATAGCTTTCCACTCCTCGTCAATGACAAATTGAGGCTCTTGAAGGCACGTTCTCCCCCTCTTCGAGTCGTATTCCTCATTACTGAAAATCGTGAAGTTCCCGCTGTATTATCTTGTTATTGATGGTATCTAGCTATCTGTGACGGTTCTCAGCGTCGACGTCCAGTGTGAAGTAGACCTGATCTGCCCATCGTTTTGGGCTGTGGTTTCTAGGAAGTTTGCTATCAATCATATGCTGAGCTGTTCAAGGTTGTGGCCGTTTTTCTTGGCAATGTGGCCAAAGAACTCTCTCTTTCATTCAATGGTTTGCTGGAAGAAAACTCGAGTTTGAGTTAAGCTCGCCTTTGTACATGAACTCTGATATCCATTTTTGACTGGCCTGTTGGTCTAGTGGCCTCTCTCTTCCCCTCCATCCATCCACATGTAAACTCATAACTATTTATTATAAGTTTTAATGGTGTACAAAAATATATAATTAAAGAAAGAACGATTTCTGCGGACTTGGTATCCATATTTTTCCAGTAAATGCATGTGCTTCCTGTAGACACGATATCACGTTGACGGCAACTGTTTTTTTTTTTGTGTGTGGCCTCTCGCAGGTCAACCTATGATGTTGGCGACTGCTTAACAGGACTTGCCTGTGGGGGTCTTAATTAGAAAATCAAAGCCTCCAGCTAGAATGTACAATGATAAAAAAGCAAGAAAACGACCTTTTATACCTGCTGGAAAGGGTGCATATAATGACAACGCAAATGGGTGACTTTGGAGAATTTGGTTGGTTTTTATTAACCGACTTCTAAAAGAAGGAGGTTATATGTTTGATTGAATGTATTTTACGTATGTCCACCGATTTCTCAGTCAACCGTGGACCGATTTTGAAAATTATTTTTTTGATTGAAAGATTGTTTCTGAGTTAGTTCCATAGAAAAATTGTTATGATCTGATGAGAAAGTTTGAAGATATGGAACGGAAATTCGGAAGGACAATGATTTTTTAATTTTTTTTTTAAAGGTAAGTCTTCTTTAATTTTGCTTATGATTTGTACTCAATATCTCTAGATTTAAGAAAAAAATCAGCTATAAACCAATTTACAAGGCCTGGGCCATTTCTTTGCTCTGAAGTGTAATAGTTGTAGAATTAAACATTTTTTTGTATTTGTATTTGTATAGTTACACCTACATCCTTCTGGTATTCTGATCACCATTATCTGATAAACTACCACAATAAAACCGATTAATAAAAAAACTACCTCCGTGTGTTTAAGAAAATGTAAAGTCCCTGCATTATAATACTTCAATACTCCAGTGAAAGCATTACCATGCGTGGTCGAGCAGTTTTCGAGGTCACCAGTGAGAGACGACGTACAATACATACGTACTCAGCCGAGCTGACGTGGGGATTCCCCAGTCCGATCATAGGCTAGAAAGTGATGGCTGATAAAATGACTATAGTCAGGTCATTGGTTTGGTTTTTAATTGTTTTATTGATTTAGGAGGATCGATTAAAACTGAAATCATCTGACATGAATTGTCACGATTTTTTAGATTTGATGTTTGTTGTTTGATGTTGTCCAATCAAAGAACTTGAAAAATACTCGAATTTAATGAAATTATATTTATATAAATTATACTGATGTTACTATGCTATATATTTATATAAGACTAGGTTTTGCCTGCAGCTTCGTATTGTACACGTTACTGACTGTCAAGCGTGATCCAAAATTTGGTCCTGGCTTGATAATTTTTGCGCCCCTCTGGGGCCTGCCCCCTGCACCCTGCGCCTGGGCACCGCTAGTACCGCCCTAGTTACGGCACTATTAAAACCTCTTACTCTTCATAGAAATTGGAAGTGAAACTATAGCAAGTTTCACTTCCAATGAACTGATTCACTGGGTATTACCCACAAAACAGTTACATAATAAGAGCTAGCATGTCATACAACGCAATGTGTGTAAGTGTTGATGATCAGACCTGTTCTCCTGCAGCGTCACTAAACTTAAGAGTTCTTAAGAAAAACTAAAATAGTACTTACAGTTTTCAAAATTTCTAACAATGCACTGCACTGAATTACACAAAAAAATAATAATGAAGAATCTAAGAGAAATATAAAAAACTTATTTGCCCGCGTACATAAAATATAGCCTATGTCACTCAGGAATAAAGCAGCTTTCTATCGATGAAAAAAAAATTTGCAATCGGACCAGTAATTCCAGAGATCTCCTTCAAACAAAAAAAACAAACTTTACTTCTATAGTATGTACATTAGTATAGAAAAAGTTTAAAATTTAGTAAATCCTGCAAATAGAAAAGATCGATTTAGCTATTTTTGAGAAATACGAAAAAATTTTTTTCTTCTCGGAATTTAAGGATAGTTTGCAGACATCTCGCGGTGAAACTGTTGGCACATCTATTTTGCTTCTTCATTTTTTTTTGGTGTAATTCAGTGCGGTGTATTTTTAGTAATTTTTTTTTTTTTTTTGTTTTTTGTAGGTGTTTCTTAAAAGGACTCTCTCCTTAAGAAACACCTCTTAGGCCCGTGTTACAGAACGTCACTCATAACTCAAGCGTTACCTAAAACTAGTTTCAACCAATCAAATGGCTTGAATCTAGTTTTCAGGGGCCGGCGACGGATGAATTTCCATACAAACGTAATACCACGCTCATTTGCAGTTGGAGCATATTTCCAACATTTTATGATGATATTCGGTTATAGACAATATTTATCTAGGTTCCTGCGTCTTTCTTTAAAAAAAAAGTAAAGAGATTGAAGCGAATTGTATTTTGCACTTTTTTACAGCGTAAATGGCAAAACATGCCATTTGGCTTTTCCTGTATTAAAAATAACAATATTAGTAATTCGCCTTCTTTCAATATTTTTCAACTATTTGTATTTTAGCCGTAAGTCTTCCGAAGACTAAAATAATAGAATAGAACTTTATTGTACACCGAAATAGTAACAAAACTTAAAAATAATAATATAAATAAGAAAAAAAAAAGATAAAATAAAATAACATTAAATATGTGTATTTTAACTTTAGGTATAATTTTTTTACTTTTGTTTTTAAAATAAAATTTTCTTTTTATGCACCTACCGTATAGTCTCTGTACCACTCAAGGTTAACTGGCTACTTTGTGTTGCATGAAGATTAAATAAATAAATAAATAATAAATAACAATAATAATTTACAAAACTGGTTTTAGTATATGCGAAACGCATAGTATTTTTATGTAAAGAATCTATGTACATGCAAAATCACAAAGTTATAAGCTTGTTGTGTCAGCAAAAATACATAGTCACCGGGCCATCCAGGCGACAGAGAGGTTGCATTGCACTTGCAACCAGCTCATTGCTGGCGCCTAATGCCCGCTATGACCTGCCGTGACCTGTGTTGTACTTAGTGTCAGTGGTGTCCAACTTTACAACTTTTTTGAAATATTTTTGAGAAAAAATATAACATGGTGTAAAAACTATTGGAATCCATTCAGTAACTGATTCTGAATAAACTATATTCCAGTTTTGTATAAACTAAAAATAATGTAGATAAAATTAAACAACTCATACAACCAGAATAGCAACTTTTAAAATTTGTCGAAAAAATGACGTCATTTAAAATTTTTCTCGAATTCGACACCATCTCTAAAATCGAGAATTGGCCCCCTGACGTTTCAATAAAACTCAGCTATCATTAACTTTTGGGACATTATTTATTTCTTACTAATTCATAGAGTGTAAAGTGTTACATGTCAGACCAACAGAGAGCCAAATTAATCTGTAAAGCCTATAATATATTCTAGTTTCAATAGAAACTACGTTATGGACCACTTCTATTAATAACAGCGCACTAAGCCATCATGAATTAAATTAACTTGTACAGAATGACCCAGTATACAGGTTGAAATCGACCGGTTCATTGACCTATGGCGACCCTCATACATTTACGAGTATTGTACACTCCCTGGGCTTAACTAGATACGACCGTGGAACTGTCCGAAGAAGTGAGCGTAACCCTGGAACGCGTGGGTGGGTTAGCATAGAATAGAATAGAATAGAATAAACTTTATTGTACACCAAAAAGTAATATAATAATAATAAAAGGGCCTCTGCGAGTTGGTTTCGGCTCCTCGTATGCCTTCCAAAGGTCCAGGACCTCAGGGTCCTGAGATAAACAAATATATAAATAATAATAATAATACCGATTGTCGTGACCGCCAATGGTCTTATAGCCAAAAGCTTCGACGACCATTTGTCGAAGCTGACGTTGCGCGGTTGGATCAGTAAGAGAGTCTGACACTATCTCCCGCTCCGCCCAAGAGCAAGGGTTGTCATTGGATTATTTTCGTCAACAAAAAAAAGGGCCTGATACAGAAGGCAATACTCCTCGATACGGCTCGCATTGTGAGGAGGTTCCTGTCTCTGAAGCCCTAACTACCGGTAGCTTGGACCCTGCTCCCGACACCGGCGGATACCTGTTTTATATTTTCTCTCTGACTGACTAAATTATTTTTTCTTATATCATTTTGTAAAAAAATATTTAAAAATGTAATATAGTATGTGTTTAAAAATGAATAAAGGGAATAATAATAATATTCCACAACTATCACACAACGCCGTCTAGTCTCAAGCTAAGCAGAGCTTGTGTTATGGGTACTAGACAACTGATAAACATACTTATACGAGTATATTTATTTCTAAATACATACATATTATAGATTACTCCCAGACACAGAACAAATGATTATGCTCCTCACACAAACATTTGTCCTGGGTGACAATCGAACCTACGACCTCCGGCATAGCAGTCAGGGCTATTAACAACTAGACCAACAGGCCAGTCAAAACATAAACATAAACTTAAATCTGGGTACAATGGCGGCCTTATCGCTAACAGCGATTTCTGCCGGACAACCTTATGATGGATTGAAACGAATAAAACAATACAAAGACTAGATAACTTTTAGTTTTTTTTCACCCCATTCACATTATCAGATTAATGATATTTTAGGTTTTTTAAAAACACTTTTACACGTCAATTTAAACTAGATGATGCCGGTGTTTCCCAGCTGACTATCTTGAGAAGAAACACCGAAACAAACTCAGGGGTCAATCAAAGACTTTTTTAAAGTCCATACAGTAAACATGTAATGGTCAAATCCTATGAGAACCATGCAGATTGATGCCTGAGATGGTCTTTTGAAGAAAGAACCACACAGTTCTAAGGGGAACTGTTCAGTCAGTGCAAGCATTTGTCAGTATGCGTATAGCTCAACTCAGGACTACTAAGGAGCTCAACGACTTGACGAACAATACCAAAGAAAGGACATTTGGGTAGGCCGCTGATAATTTCACACTCGCAAAAAAGTCTAATTTGGAAGTTTTTTGTTGCTTTTACTGTCCCACAACTGGGCAAGAACCTATTCCTGTCAGACATTTTTCTCCCGCACTGTTTTTTTGGTTTCGGCTGTGCTTTGATATGTCAGTTAGTCAGTTTCTCCTTGTATACAAAAACATTTAACTAATTACAATTAAATAAAACAATCTTAAATATGGCGTAGAGCCTACTGGGGCTAGGCTTAGCTTCGAAAGATAGCTCAGCCCCGGTATGAAAAGTACAAAGATACAGAGTGGGTTTTTTAATCAGTAAGAGTCTGACACTATCTTCCGTTCCGTCCCCAAGGGCGGGGGATGTCATTTGGATGATTTTTACCCACCAAACCAAAACAAAAAAAAAGACGTGTGGCACTCGGGGACTGCCGCGGTAAAGCTATTGCATAGCATTTTTTATCAACTTATGCAATAGACCTCGCCAACAGCTGCTTAACCCCACCCATCCAAAACCAGACCTCGCCAACAGCTGCTTAACCCCACCCATCCAAAACTAGACCTCGCCAACAGCTGCTTAACCCCACCCATCCAAAACCAGACCTCGCTAACAGCTGCTTAACCCCACCCATCCAAAATGAGACCTTGCCAACAGCTGCTTATCCCCACCCATCCAATACCAGACCTCGCCAACAGCTGCTTAACCTCTTCCATCCAAAACCAGACCTCGCCAACAGCTGCTTAACCTTTTCCATCAAAAACCAGACCTCGCTAACAGCTGCTTAACCCCACCCATCCAAAACGCCGACAGCTGCTTTCACTCATTTGTTTTCTTATCGGTCACCACGCTCAAAAAACAAATGAGTGGGGGGTGTTAGGTTATTTTCGTTACGGAATTTCTGGATTCGGTCTCCACGCTCAAGGCCCGCGATAGAAGCTATGCAATAGCTTAAAAATTACAGATGCATTGCCCCACCGCAGAATATGTTTCTACATCCGATATAACATACGTAAAGCTAGATCCGTACATAACAACAAGCAGTAGGTCAAACAAATATTTGCCTGACTTTGGAGTCGAACCTTCGACACTTAGCACATCCGCCACTGCACTACCTTTACACCTACCGTTATGTAACTAGACGTTACACACTACGCCTGTTTGCCGACTCATCATACCTCATAAAAACATGGAGGTATTTACTATCAAGGTCGGTGGAAAACCGGTATAACTCACTACAGTATCATAATTATCAGATCACCATGAGAAGCCGAGTTGTGGGCGTTTTTGTGACGTCATGTCAGCCGGAATCATAAGTCAATCGTAAACTGATATGGCGCAAACATTCGAAGTTATACGAATTTCTTCTCACTAAAAATACTTGGCAAAAGGCAGAAAATATAGTCAGTCTTAATGTTCCCACGGCTGGGACTCAGGCCTCCTCTCCACCACGCGGGCCCAGAGGTCTTTGATTTTTTTTGTTCTATGACATGCCAATTTCAATGTAAATATTTATGTCAAAAATTTATTAAAAAAATGACAAATTTTAAAATAAAAATAATCTTCAATGTCAAGTTGTAAATAAAAAGAGAATCATAAAAAAACAAAAGAAATGACATCAATTACTGGCGTAGGTCAATCCCAAACCTTTTTGTCTTCAAATCACAGTAATAATAAATGTTAGGTACTTATTCGATTTTGCCTATGCCTACACGTGTTTTCCTTGACTTCATTTAACTAAGTTCCAGAAATATCACAAATTCAAATAAATCAATTGAACAATTTGCCTGCTGCGGTCGTCCCGTCTGATTTTAATTTAGCTGTCTTCAAGGCTAGACTGAATAGGCTCTTAATAAACTAGTGCGCAAATCAACGATTGCCTAAAAACAAAAATCACGTTTGTTGTTGCACTTAAATATTTATTTTGTATTTGTTATTGATAGCGCCAACAGCATCTGTGAAATTTCAACTCTTTAGCCATTACGGTTTAAGAGATAGGGTACAGTCTGCTCGCAGAAAGACAATTTGCCTGCTGCGGTCTTCTCATCTCGTTGAGAGCAGTGTTGGCCAGGTGGTCACGGCCGATAAGACCGCCATAGTACCCATAGATTTAACTTAACGTATATGTCTTGTTACATTTTGGTGTACATCATCATCATCATATCAGCCGAGAGACGTCCACTGTTGGACATAGGCCTCCCCCAAGCGTCGCCACAACGACCGGTCCTGTGCATCACACAGTTTGGTGTACAATAAAGTTTATTCTATTCCCTTCTAACGGCTCTGATTTACGAGTTATATATAGGTCGTGGTTTCAAACCTAGTGAGGCGCATTTCTTTGTGTAATTTATTTCATTACCATTGCTCTCAAAACGGTGAAGGAAAACATGGTGAGGAAACTAGCATGTCCTAGAACCAAAAATTCGAAGACGTGTGTGACATTCACCAACCCGCACTTGGCCCGCGTGGTGGATTACGGCCCATTCCCTCTTCTAAAGAGAGGAGGTCTGAGTCCCAGCAGTGGTTTTTGCTAGCTGATTATGCTATGGTATGGTCTTCTAGTCCGATTTGGGTGTCTTCAAGGTTAGAGTGAATAGGCTCCTCACCTCATAAACTTTATTTGACGGGCTGCAGACATCGAGTCAATCTTTATATTACAGAAAAGAGCCATCAGAGCTATTTACAATCTCCGCCGGTGCGATTCTTTAAGGGAACTGTTTAAAGATATTAACATAATGACGGTACCTTGTCAATATATCTATGAAAACATCATGTATGTTAGAAAAAATCTTCATCTTTTTAGCAAAAGAGGCGATAGACATAATTATGTTACAAGAAATAGGGATCAATTAGTTCAACCAGGTTTCAGACTGGCTAAAGTGGCCTCTTCTTTCATGGGGTACTGTTTGAAATGTTATAATAAAATACCACCCCAAATATTTGAACTCAATGAAACGAAATTTAAATCTTTTATTAAACGCACACTATGCAGGCAAGCATATTATAAGTTGGAGGATTATATTCAAGATAAAAATGCTTGGCTCAATGCTGGTCCAGCTCCACTACCACTAGGGCGTACTAATTAGTTGATTAGTTGGAAACTAATATTATTATTTTTAATTTGAAAGACACAATTGCATTGTATAATGTAGAAGCACTTTTTCCAAGTTTGTGAATGTGAAGCACCATGGAGCATTTTTATTAGGTTACAACTTCTTTTTTGACATTACGAGCATGGCAGTTGAGAGTTTGTCATGCTCACTCAAATGTCTCGCTGTTGGTGGCACGTGTTATTGGGTCGTTCAGTTCCCTTCAAAATGGTTGAGCTGAGTGGGGCTGATGCACGCGTCATGCTCGTGAACGGGTGCCGTCAGATGGGACTGGTCATCTCTTAGCTGCCAGTGGCTTAATTCAGTTTCTATCTTTTAATTATTTTACATTTTTTATTTCATTATCGACATTGTGCTCACATGATAGAAGCAACAAGTAATATGTAACCAAGCATTATATGTAACACATAATATGATTTAAAAGAGTGTCCATGGAGTTTCTTGCACGTTCTTCTCCATAGAGACCTACTCTTTGGAACGTGCAATTTAGCTTCACTTTTCTTGGACTGACCGACATTTGACTATTCAAAAGTGCCTGTAAATGGTCTATTTGAAATAAATGTTTTGATTTGATTTGAAACTAGTGTGCCACACCATTAACGATTGAATCACTGCTTACAATCAGGTGGGATCGCAGTCAAGCACTAGTTTTTTATTATATAAAAAAACAGACGGACAGTGAAGACTTAGTAATAGGATCCCGTTTGGTTACGGAACTCTAAAAAATCAATCAATGAATCACCTCACCATTAAACTCTTGCTCCATAAGATGAGCGTCACAACGGTAGAGGAAAAAACAAGTACAGCTTTATATGACGTATGTTAATGCCGTAATGCCATGATATGTTACCTAATGTCGGACGCAGGGGACCGGTGTGGCGAGTGTCTATGAAATGTCAGGTAGACATTAAGTATGTCATAGCAATCTTAGACACTAAGGCTGAATTGCACCATTTCACTATATCGATAACAAAGCCGTTAACAGTTGTCAAATCGTCGAATTGACCAATAGGAGGCCGTTTCACGGCTGGTTAAGGTTTGGTTATCGTTATAGTTAAATGGTGCAACTCACCCTTACAAAACGGATTTTGGTCTTGTAACCTTAATTTTTTTTGTATTGTTTTTTAGTAATAGAGATTAACACATTGATACGCTTTGCATGTGTCTTCCTCGCGGTGCGGCTAAGAAGATCATAGTCTTTTCTGCCGTGCGGAGTTCTAACTTCGTACAATCATCTTGGTTCACACCTGTGAGATTCCGATAAAACACCAAGTACTAGTCTGAGAAAAATTGCCTAAAAACCATAATAATTGTTTTCTAATGAAGTCTTAAACGCCCCGTACCGCAGAAATTGAAAGAATATGAAAACGAGCGCCGCAGTCTGTGTTAATAAAAAAAAAAAAATACATGAGATATGTCGCGGTGACTCTTTCGAATAATCCCTTTCTGTCAATTGTGCTACAAAAATATATTTTACGTTCATGCTTTTACATAAAAGAACTCACTATTATGACATATTATTTGTTATTCATACATGATGATGTACGTGTTCAAGTCCACATAACACACCCACATCGCGAACTTTCCCTGGGTTTCTTGAAACACGAGTCAGCATTAGGAGGCAGGTGGATACACAATAGCGGCGTAATATTATACCTTCCTACCATCAGGCGAGTCATCGATGAGGCTACTAATGAATGGACAAATTGCTGTAGCCTTTATGTATCTACCCTGGTATTTGTAAAAGTTATGACTTCACTTCACCAACCCACACTGGGCACGCCAAGAGTGTCCATGGAGTTTCTTGCATGTTCTTATTCATAGAGATCTATGCTTTGGAACCTAGCTTTTAAGCCTTGCAATTTAGCTTCACTTGTTTGACTGACCAACATTTTGACAATACAAAAGTGCCTGTAATTGGTCTATTTGAAATGAACGTTTCTGATTTCCCGCGTGGTGGATTCCTCTCTCAGAGAGGAGGTCTGAGTCCCAGCAGTGGTTTTTGCTAGCTGATTATGCTATGGTATGGTCTTCTAGTCCGATTTGGGTGTCTTCAAGGTTAGAGTGAATAGGCTCCTCACCTCATAAACTAGTGTGCCACACCATTAACGATTGAATCACTGCTTACAATCAGGTGGGATCGCAGTCAAGCACTAGTTTTTTATTATATAAAAAAACAGACGGACAGTGAAGACTTAGTAATAGGATCCCGTTTGGTTACGGAACTCTAAAAAATCAATCAATGAATCACCTCACCATTAAACTCTTGCTCCATAAGATGAGCGTCACAACGGTAGAGGAAAAAACAAGTACAGCTTTATATGACGTATGTTAATGCCGTAATGCCATGATATGTTACCTAATGTCGGACGCAGGGGACCGGTGTGGCGAGTGTCTATGAAATGTCAGGTAGACATTAAGTATGTCATAGCAATCTTAGACACTAAGGCTGAATTGCACCATTTAACTATATCGATAACAAAGCCGTTAACAGTTGTCAAATCGTCGAATTGACCAATAGGAGGCCGTTTCACGGCTGGTTAAGGTTTGGTTATCGATATAGTTAAACGGTGCAACTCACTCTTAGAAAACGGATTTTGGTCTTGTAACCGTAATTTTTTTTGTATTGTTTTTTAGTAATAGAGTACAATCATCTTGATTCACACCTGTGAGATTCCGATAAAACACCAGGTACTAGCCTGAGAAAAATTGCCTAAAAACCATAATAATAGTTTTCTAATGAAGTCTTAAACGCCCCGTACCGCAGAAATTGAAATAATACGAAAAAGAGCGCCTCAGTCTGTGTTATTAAAAAATATACATGAGATGTGTCGCGGTGACTCTTTCGAATAATTCCTTTCTGTCAATTGTGCTACTAATATATTTTACGTTCATGATTTTACGTATAAGAGCTCAATATCTTCTATAGGTACATATAAATTAAATTGGAGTGTATGTTTGTAATATTGAAATAACTGCTTTTTACTACATGCATATGAATATATATACGGTACATACACAAAAATAAATTTATTTTCAATTTTTGTCTGTCTGTCTCTCTGTCGTTTGTCCGGGCTAATTTCTGAAATGGCTGGACCAATTTTGACGGGACTTTTTTGGAAGGTAGCTAATGTAATAAGGAGTAACATAGGCTACTATTATTTTAGAAAAAATAAATTCAAAATCTGACATTATGACATATTATTTGTTACTCAAACATAATGATGTACGTGTTCAAGTCCACATAACACACCCACATCGCGAACTTTCCCTGGGTTTCTTGAAACACGAGTCAGCATTAGGAGGCAGGTGGATACACAATAGCGGCGTAATATTATACCTACCTACCATCAGGCGAGTCATCGATGAGGCTACTAATGAATGGACAAATTGCTGTAGCCTTTATTTATCTACCCTGGTATTTGTAAAAGTTATGACTCCACATCACCAACCCGCACTGGGCACGCCAAGAGTGTCCATGGAGTTTCTTGAATGTTCTTCTTCATAGAGATCTATGCTTTGGAACCTAGCTTTTAAGCCTTGCAATTTAGCTTCACTTGTTTGACTGACCGACATTTTGACAATACAAAAGTGCCTGTAATTGGTCTATTTGAAATGAACGTTTCTGATTTCCCGCGTGGTGGATTCTCTCTCCCAGAGAGGAGGCCGTAGTCCCAGCAGAATAAGCTTATGCTTATGACTCCATGATAGGTTTCCAATCTCAGTAGGTACACTTTCAAAATTGCATATATCTTCCCGTCCGATTATAATTCGGGTGTCTTCAAGGCTAGAGTGAATAGGCTCCTAATAAACTAGTGCGCCTCACCATCAAAGATACCACCACCACTACCACTACTTACCATCAGGTGGGATCGCAGTCAAGCACTAGTTTATCTCAATTAAAAAAAATATATCTTCCTAAATTCAATCAATCAATCATGTTTATTTGCGTAATATGGGTTTACAAAAATGTTTGCACAAGTACAGTTTCATCATATTCAGCTAATGTTTACATGCAAATGTATTTAACACAATGGCTGGCTTTTACCTCGGACAGAGGATAAGCATTGCCAAACAGCGTGGCAATGCCGCCAGTCTTTTGGGCACATTATCAGTTGACAGCGATGTGGAAGAGTTTTTTGACGCCATATTTTAGTTTGTGGATTTTAACGTAGGGTTTTATTATTATTATTTTTTTTAATTTACTGTAATTATAGCTTTTAAGTTGTTTATAAGTTTAGATAATTAATTACTTTAAAATAAATGATCCTTTTTACTCCACACAATGTAATACGACAATTTTGTCATGTCTTTAAAAAATATAAATAATTTAAAAAATACATTGATTCCAAATAGAAAATAAAAATTATTATTAAGTAAGAAAAATATTATTGTATTATTAATTCTTTATTGTACACAAAACTTAACATTACTTAATACAATGATTAAAATGATTTAAGAATTCATGTACAAAGGCGAGCTTATCACAGATTAAAAAAAAAAAAAAACGTTTTGTTGCTTTTCAGTTTAATTGGTTACTGATTATATATTATGGTAAGAAATCAATTACGCTAAAAACAATTATTTAGCTATTTTTCAAAAATAAATAATTCAAAAAATAAAAAAAAATCTCTTGACTCCTGGGACAGATTTTGGAGCGCTTCATTTCGTTTACTGATTGGTGTTGGCCTGAGGAACAAAATGCACTATGTGTGCATTCTGGGCAGCACTTGGTCCAACTCCCATACAAAGAATGGCAATTAGTGGTTATTGGGCATTCTGTGCCACTGTCCTGTAGCGAGGCTTACTTGCCGAGTTACTGGAGGACAGTGGCTCAGAATGCCCAATAACTACCTACTCGCGGAACGCGATAAGGCCGCCCATTGTACGTGTTTTAGATATAAGTTTTTCTTTGTTATGTTTGTATAAATAAATAAATGTCCTTCTATCAACTTTCTTTGAAGCTATCGTTTATTTATTCATTAGTAACGTTTTAAAAATGATGGAAAGGCCAAATCGTGTAAGGAAATGTCGGAAGACCAGTGAGACGTGGGCTGATGACATTTCAGGAAGAGGGAAACGAATTGATACATTCTGACAAAGACAGAGAGTTATTGAAGAAGATGGAGGAGGCATTTACATTTTCTGAGGTCCATACTTCAATCAAATATACTAATATTACCAAAGAGAATTAAATATTACTAACATAAGTTAAGCAAACTTACTAAAAATTACTAAAAACATGTGAGCTTATTTATTTATTTATTTACCAACACAAAAAATAAAGAAAAAAGAAAAAAAATAGAGGAAATATTATTAAATTAAATTATTACAAAAAAAATTGGATAAAATAAATTACATTAGAAAAATGAAATAAATTATATTAGATGAATTACATTATTAAAATTACTTGGCCTCTAAAGTCAAAATACTAAAACTGTAAAACAAAGATACCTATTCTGGTTACACTCATAGTATTTGTTCTCGTAAACACTATGAATCAGCTCCCTGAAATTACAAATAAGCTGGAGGACATTTCCATTCATTCATGATCGTATTACTCATTCTCTCCCGGTGGCTAGTGGGTCATAGTTACTGGAAGACGTTGATATTCTTATTAGAATTTGAGACAACAACGAATTATCACGTCTTCATAATTATTATGCATAATACTATGCTAATTTGTAGAATTCGGGATTCTATACAATAACTAGGACCTACTGTTTGAAATATTATTTATTTTAAAATACTTTGCCTAGGTATTCTATACAATATCGAATCGGCAGCTGGTAATGTGTGTAAAAGATGAGAGGTGAGGGTTGAATTCTAGAGTCTGTCTAATAAGTTAAACGACTTGGGTAATTATTAGGATTTAATGAAATCTGATGTAGTCAACACGGGTTCAATAATCAAGGTTGATTAAGAGATAGAGATCATTGTTTACTTATAGAAGAACCTTATGAAAAGTATCGAATATAAGTATTTTTTAAATGATTAAATATTATACGAAATTCCCAAGTCGATTGACTTATCAGACAGACTATAATGGCCAGAAGAATTTTTAATTTAATTTTAATATGTATACAACCTTATTTTTAGTACTTATAAGCGAAATCTGAAACACCTGTCTAGTATTTTATTATTACAAGCTTTTATTTAGTTTCACCTGTCCCGATGTTTGTCTGTCATCAAATCTTGCAAATTAGACCCACTTCCCAGTTACCGATTGAGCTGAAATTTTGCATGCATGTGTAAATCAGATGACAATGCAAAATTATTATGACATAAAGCTGGAAGCGGAACCGGAAAGTGGCCATAGGAACTTGGTAGTTAAACGACACAACCCCATCGAGTTTGGGCTCGTATGATTCGTCTTGACGAGTATGAATTATACAGGTATACTGCGGTTTAAAAGCTTGCTATGAAAAAATGATTTTCATTAAAAACTTGTTTATATATAAAGATTAAAAACTGTATTATGAAAAATCACAAAATTATAAGCCCAATATGGTATCTGGTTGGCGACATAAATACATGGTCACTGGGTCACCCGGGTTTTGCTTCCGCACCTAAATGTGCGCTGGCGCCTTTGACTTGCCGTGTATTGTTTCGTAGTTACAATTAGTGTCGGTGGTATCTCATCATCATCATCATCATTTCAGCCGATGCACGTCCACTGTTGGACATAGGCCTCCCCCAAGCGTCGCCACATTGAACGTTCCCGTGCGTCTCGCATCCATCGGTTTCCTGCTACCTTCACCAGGTCATCGGTCCACCTTGGTACACCTTGGTACCTTGGGTCCGGTGGTATCTAACTTGTGACTATTTATTAAATATTTTTGGTAAAAAATATAACATGGTGTAAAAATTATTGGAATTGATTTAGTTAAGCTGATTGTAAGCATACTATATTCCAGTTTCGCTATACTAAAAATAATGTATAAACGACTAAGTGCTCAGGGGCCTAAGTCTGCTGTTTTTATAAATTCGTCATTCCAACACGATCCCATGGTCATTTTGCTAAAAGTTCGTAATCTGCTAATTCATAATGATCGATCATTGATCAGTTAATGGTCTCGTAATAGAATTGTGGTAAAATGACAATATCGAGCTTATTAAAAGCACTGAGTGCACAATGACGTTCTAATGGTAGGTCACTGATCAAAGAAACTGTCAAAATTTTAGCAGACTACCGCATAAATTAGACATTCATTTATCATTGTGTACAAGATTACCATTCTATGCCATTTCTTTCAATGGTCTCGTCAATGCTTGACCATTGGAAAGTCATAATGATGTCATTATATTAGTAGATTACCAAAACTTGTTAAAATCAACAATTATGATATCAATGATAGAACATTCTGACACTATTGTAATAGCAGACTTTAGGCCCTAGGCCCCAAGTCTGCTATTTTTATAAATTCGTCATTCCAACACGATCCCATGGTCATTTTGCTAAAAGTTCGTAATCTGCTAATTCATAATGATCGATCATTGATCAGTTAATGGTCTCGTAATAGAATTGTGGTAAAATGACAATATCGAGCTTATTAAAAGCACTGAGTGCACAATGACGTTCTAATGGTAGGTCACTGATCAAAGAAACTGTCAAAATTTTAGCAGACTACCGCATAAGTCAGACATTCATTTATCATTGTGTACAAGATTACCATTCTATGCCATTTCTTTCAATGGAGTGTCAGTGGTTGACCATTGGAAAGTCATAATGATGCCATTATATTATTAGTAGATTACCAAAACTTGTCAAAATCAACAATTATGATATCAATGATAGAACATTCTGACACTATTGTAATAGCAGACTTTAGGCCCTGATCCTATTTCTGTCCGCGGGGTTTAAATTAAGGCTCCTATTTTCAGATGTCTATTAAAAAAATATCCACAAATACCTACTATTCGTGTAGCTTAAGGACATTTCCATTCATTCATTCATATTACTCATCCCTCTCCCGGTGACTGGTCACAGTTACTGGAAGACTTTGATATTCTTATTAGAATTTGAGACCACAATGTCAGACCGTTTAGTATTAACGCCAAATATAATTATTACGTCTTCGTCGGCCGTTTTGGAGAGGAGTGGTGGTCTAGTGGTCAAGTCGCCGACTTACGAGTTGTAGGTCGCGGTTTCAAACCCAAAGGTGCATTACTTTGTGTAATAAAATAAATAAAAAGCCATTTATTTCAAAATAAACAAATCAAAAACATTTATTTCAAATAGACCATTTGCAGGCACTTTTGAATAGTCAAATGTCGGTCAGTCCAAGAAAAGTGAAGCTAAATTGCACGTTCCAAAGCGTAGATCTTTATGGAGAAGAACGTGCAAGAAACTCCATGGACACTCTTTTAAATCATATTAAGAGTTACAAATAATCTTGGTTACATATTTTTTGTTGCTTCTATTTTGTGAGCACAATGTAATAATAAAAATAAGATAATAAGATAAAAATAATAAAAAGATAGAAATTGAGTTTAGCCACTGGCAGCTAACAGATGACCAGTCTCAACTGACGGCACCCGATCACGAGCATGACGCGTGCATCAGCTCCAATCAGCTCAACCTTTCTACTACTTACATTGATTTTATTGAGTTACTTAGTTCTACACTTTACACTTAGTTACCTATTTTATAAATCATGCTTCTAAGTAGTAGTCGCCTCTTCGGCGTAGGCCTCCCCCAATACTTTCCACTGGTTCCTGTTCTTTAAAGCCCATGCCCATAGGCATTACTTCGTGTAATTAATAAAAAAAAAACAATAAAAAAAAGACGTGTGGCACTCGGGGACTGCCGCGGTAAAGCATAGCATTTTTATCAACTTATGCAATTATAATTATTTATTTATTTATTTTATTTATGCAGTATTTTTTTCTTTTGTTTTTTTTTTTTCTTTGATATTAATTGAAGTTACACTTTCACACATTGAATTGAATTTTGATTGATTGTTCACTCATTTGTTTTCTTATCGGTCAACACGCTCAAAAAACAAATGAGTGGGGGGTGTTAGGTTATTTTCGTTACGGAATTTCTGGATTCGGTCTCCACACTCAAGGCCCGCGATAGAAGCTACGCAATAGCTTAAAAAAATTCACTTACCACACATGCATGGCAAAATTAAATTTTCTGACTCCTGAACTAGTTATAAGCTGTGTTACCACGGAACAGTAAAAACAGTGGAAGAAGTAAGTAGGCGTGGCACTGTCGCCGCTAGTAAGAATCGCGTTGCGCACTTGCTGTTCAAGCGCTCTCATTCTCTAACTAGACTGCGCAACATAATAATTAACGAAAAATAATATTAAAATGCCTTATTGTCCCATACTGTACTTTAAAAACCATAGTCTGACTAAAAATCTAACTCATGGAGGTGTATCATACCACCGAAAAGTATTATTTTCGGATTTATTTTAATAAAATGAAAAAATAAAATTACGTGAAACATTGCGCAGGATATACAAACAAAAGTAGTCCTCACTAACATCACTACAAAGTTGATTTTCTTTTCTCGGTTATTAGCTTTTCTGGAATATTCCTTAGTCTACCTATACTTTTGACGCTATCCAAATAGTGCGTGACTTTATCGATAAAATCAATCGATATGTATAATATGTATTACATTGCCTTTTTAAAATATATATTATAGTTTAATAGTTTTGTAAGTAATATAATACAGATAATCATTAAATTAATAAATATAATAAAATAAAAATTGTGGTATGATATTTGTGACGTATTTTAAATAAATTTAGTTAAAGAGTTAGGAACAACATAGGGCGTTTGAATTATACTTAATATTCTTATGTTTAGCAGTGGGCGATGACGATGATTTCAGCTGAGATGATGATAATTGATGTACTATGCAAATAAATACCCTTTTTACTACGTTTAAAATTGCCTTTAATCATATTAATTTCATAATTTTAATACTATCACACTATCGCATACAATTTTTTTTTGTATAATATGTTTTAGTTACGTTTTCATACAATCGATACATATTTCGATCGAATAAGGTTACTTCCCTATCTGAGTAGCAGCGAGCGCATTCGCGTCAGTGATACGCCATTCAAATACCAATCTTATTTTTACGTGTTTAGAGTTCATACTGAATATTATATACTGAACAATGCCATCTAGCGACGAGTGGCAGTACTTGGTAGTCAAAGATGTATTTCTTTCTTGTTTTTGTCAATTTGATTTATAGGCTTTTGAAATTAAAGTTGCATTTCGTATAATTTTTTTTTTGCATTTCGTTTACGCCCTGTTTTTGTTTTCAGCCAATCATATTTTTAGGTTTGCAGTAAGAGTAAATTGTAAATGTATGAGTTTGGCGACACCGGTTCTGGAAGAAACATTTTCTCAAGCTACTTCCACTGTTTTTACTGTTCCGTGTGTGTTACAATGAACAATTTTGTCGACATCTACAATCACCATGGAATACACAATCATAATTTGGAGTTGGTCGCCTTAAATACGATCACAAGTTGTAAAATGTTTGGTTCTAATTTCACGCTAAAATGGGGATTTAATTTTGGTGATCATTTACTATTTTTGGCAATACGTTTTTTTTTATTGTTAGGCTCGACATTGATCACTATTTCACCTGATGGTAAGCGATGATGTGGCTGACGATGGAGCACGCTTGCCTAGAAGTAACCTATTTACTCTTGACTTAAATAGTAAATACCCTTAGGTTATATCTATCAACGTGATTTTTTTAGCCGCTACATTTTACTTGAACCAGATCAAGTAAAATGTAGCGGCTAAAAAAATCATCGGCTAAACATAAGCCGTTTTAAATATCGGTATCATCGTTCACGGCCTTTATCTTTCCTTGCAAGGTTTAACAAAACCTTCTTTGACCTTTTTAGTTATTCTAGATAACCTTTTTAGTTTACGATTCAAGTTAAAGAGTCTATTTAACTGTGTTTTCTCCATGCCCTTTAAAACCGGTGTTCAATAATGCAATGGCGACGGACATGGCATGGTGTTAGGTGGTGGGATTTCCCCATGCATTCGTGCCCTTTACAGAATACTTCGGTTAATTCTTACTAACCAGTAGCCGGTAATTTCTGGCGAAGCTAGAAGCCATGTAGCATGAATTGTTTATAGGTTTCGTGTTTAGTAAAAACTTTTAACACAAAAATACTACCGTCTTTTGTTTCTGGTTTTGTTTCTTCGTATTTTTTTGTCAGAAATCAAGGCAGTTTAAAAAAAAAATTGTCTTTTTTTTGGTTGTATTTTTTTTTTACAATTTTTAGTTGTGGTTCCGCTTAGTTAAGGGGCCGGCGACGGATGAATTTCCATACAAACGTAATACCACGCTCATTTGCAGTTGGAGTATATTTCCAACATATTATGATGATATTCGGTTATAGACAATATTTATCTAGGTTTCACACATTGAATTGAATTTTGATTGATTGTTCACTCATTTGTTTTCTTATCGGTCACCACGCTCAAAAAACAAATGTGTGGGGGGTGTTAGGTTATTTTCGTTACGGAATTTCTGGATTCGGTCTCCACGCTCAAGGCCCGCAATGCAATAGCTTAAAAACATTATTTTTGGAAGTTTGATATGTAGTAGTTTGTTTATTAATTACATTGGGACGTAATTAAGATCACATGATCGCTAGGAGCGTATAATTTTAAATTATACGCTAATAAAAAAAAATATTACAAGTATTTTTTATTAGTTATTTAAATATAATAAACTAAGTAGTACTTTACATATTAAAAAAAAAACTTAACTATTATTATTTATACTAAATAATAAAAAAGCCCTAAAGAACTAAAAAAAAATGTAGTAGTATTGCACGGCGTCGAAATATTCCTCCAAATCGCTGTCGAATGGTAATATACTTAAAAGGTTGGTGTCTTTTATCCATAATATTAATTAATTAAAGTTTATAATTAATATTTTTTCGTAATAATTATTTGTCCATCTATAAAATGTAAACAGTCCATTTGTCATTATCCCTATTGAAAACGTATCTATTAAATAAAATTATCCCTATTCAATTAGAACAAGACGTAAATAAAAAATAGGAAAATAAAACTTCATACCAAAACAACAATTAGGAATAAGTTAATAATTATCGTGACAGGAGAGAAGTAGAGTAATAATAATTAATGCAGAGACAGGTGACCTTGAGGGTCTCGACCTCAGACACGGCACGTTTCAGGGAGTTTAAAAATACAGTCAAGTTATTGTTATCTAGTTAAAACGAAGAAGAACCAAGGTTACCGACAAAGCACGAAGAATCGCCACACTTAATTGGCAATGGGCAGGCACATTGCTCGCAGAACGGATGATCATTGGGACCGAAAGGTTCTGGAGTGGCGATCACGTACTGGAAGACGTATGAGTAGCAGAAGACGTACGAGTAGCATTGGCAGGCCTTCTACAAGGTGGACCGATGACCTGGTAAGGGTTGCGGGAATTCGATGGATGCGAGACGCACAGGACCGTTCATTGTGGCGACACTTGGGAGAGGCTTATTTATTTATTTAAACTTCATGTACAGTAGTTATACATAGGCGGACTTAATGCAACAAGGCATTCTCTACCAGTCAACCTTTGGGTTAAAAAAGACAACACTGTGGTAGGTTTGCACAATAAACAATTAACTGGATACTTCAAACGGAAAAATATAAAATAAGTTATTTATATTAATAAAATACATATATATGCTAAAATAATAAACTAATAAATACTATGAAAAATATCAAATCATAAGAGAACTTAATAACAATTCTGACGAAGACCGAACTAAGGTTGAGAGGACTTCAAGTAGTAGTTCCGAATTTTACGTTTGAAGGATAATTTACTTTCAGCTTTTTTGATGTCAAGGGGAAGCACATTCCAAAGTTTTATGGTGGAAACAGCGTAAGAATTGGACATAAAGCCAGTACGGTGAGAAGGAATATGAAGAAGCATGTTTTTGGATGCACGAAGGTTAAGATTATGAGAACTGCCCAACACTTTAAAATATTGTTTTAAATAATCAGGAGCACAAGGATCGTTCACTATGGTGAAGAGCGTGCAGAGGGATTTGAGGAATCTCCTCTGACGGATAGGCAGCCATTTAAGCTGAGAACAGTAGGAAGAAATGTGATCATATTTACGAAGGCCAAATGTGAAACGAATGCAGAAGTTTAGAAGATCTTCTTTTGTTTAGAAGTTCTTGGGAAAGATCAGAGTAACAAACATGAGCATAGTCAATTATAGTCAACACAAGCGACTGGACCAAAGTAGTTTTAGTGCTTGACGGGAGGAAATTTTTGATTATGTCCAACAGTGGACGTCATTCGGCTGAAATGATGATGATGATGAGTTAAATCGTTTTACTCCAGACTCCAACGTTGGAGTCCAGGGTGATGCTCCGTCTGCGAAAAGACACGTGCCCTTGCAACATCATTTTTTTAAAATTGTTGATAGGTTTTGCGCTTGACCGCTATCTCACTTGATGTAAAGCGACGATGCGGTTGACGATAGAGCGCGCTTACCTAAAAGTAACCTATTCACTCTTGACCCGGAAAGGGTTGTAGCCATCAGGAAATACAGATTTCGGCAAGGAATTCCACTACTTAGCTGTACGCACAATGAATGTGTTCCCAAAACGTTTTGTGTGTGTAGGTGGGATGTACACCATGTATCGGTGGCGCATCATCCGCTACTGGACACAGGCTTCTTCCAAGTGCCGCCACAGTGATCGTTCCTGTGTGTCTTGCATCGATCGGATTACCGCGACTGTTACCAGGTCGTCGGTCCATCTTATGTTCCCCAACGCTACGTCTTCGGGTACGTGTTTTCTACTCCAGAAACTTTCGTTCCCGTCGACCGTTTGTTCTGCGAGCAATGTGCCTTGCCCACTGGCCACTTAAGTTAGGCGATTCTTCGGGCTTTGGAAATTGTGCCGTGCATATTAATTGTGACATGGTAAATGTAGTGGTCAATGGCTATTTCCAAAAATATCTGAGATACCGAAATCCGTAGTTTGAGATAAAGAAATCAATTTTTTTTTTTTTTATTTTGTTTGAGTAGGCGAAGTTAGACTTTTACTGACTACAACCCACTTGTGTTCCTTCACTTACCCTTTGCGGTTCAGGTTAAGCAATACTTGCCAAGGTCAGTATGTGGATTAGTGACCATCTTAATATACTGGGTTTTCTACATGCCACTAAAATGGTCCCGGCTGTCATATGTAGATCTTTGACAGTCGTTATAGATAGTCAGCAACCAGGGCATGACACTATTGTTTCCACGGCCGTCCGGTAACTGTCCGGACCGAGCCCAAGTCGTCGACGGCGCGCACTGTTCCCGTGCGCCTCAAGGAGTTGTCAGCAGCAGCAGGGTCTAACCCTACTGGGGCCAGGGTTAGCTCCGAAAGGTAGTTCAGCCCCGAGATGAAAGGCACAGAGGAATAGGGTGGGTTTTTTAGTCAGTAAGAGTCTGACACTATCTCCCGCTCTGCCCAAGGGCGGGGGATGTCATTTGGATGATATTTATCCACAAAAAAAAAACTGGGAATTCCCAGTTTGTAGAGGTCTTTCAGGTTTTTAGAGAAACCTGTGTCCGATACTTACCGTTGATGTAATTGTAACAATTAGGGTTAAATCATCGCGTTCGCTTAATGGTTACCTTCCCGTGGAGTTAATTGATGATGATTGAAGTAATTACATGACTGTGATGGAAGGTGACGGGTTTCCTCATCAGCTTCAAGTGCACGTCTTTAATATGTAGCATAGTCATATTTGCCTGCTGTGGTCGTCCCGTCCGATTATAATTTAGGTGTCATCAAGGCTAGAGTGAATAGGCTCCTAATAAACCAGTTCGTCTTACCATCAACGATTGCATCACTGCTTACCAGCAGGTGGGATCGTAGTTAAGCACTAGTTTATATCAGATAAAAAAAAAACTGGGCAAGTGCGAGTCGGACTCGCGCACTGAGGGTTCCGTGCAAACTATAATTCCCGAATGGAGTATCGAAGATTTTTTTGAATTGCAAAATTTTTTTTTGTGACGTAGGTAACAACAAATTTACTCTTTTCACATTTATTCCTATGCCTGTGCTATAAGATCTTGCTTTATGCCAAATATCAGGATTCTGGGTCAACGGGAAGTACCCTATTAATTTTAATACCCTTGACAGTGTCTAAATATACGTTTTTTTGCGACATAAACGGTCGTACCTTTTTTTTTCGTTAACTTAAAAGTGAACAACATTCCACAAATTTTTTTTTCAGGAAACGAAAAAAAAATCGACCTCTCCATACAAGTCCAATCAAGTTTATAATTTTGTATGGTGAGGCGGATTTTTTTTCATTTCCTGAAAAAAAGTGTTGTGGAAGGTTGCTCAGTTTCGTCTACTGAGCAAGCCCTTAAAGTTTGTGGAGGGCTGTCCCTTACACCTTGCATAGTTTTAATTTCAACTCAATACTTCCGCACGTTTCCGAGATAAAGGATCTAGACAGACAGACAGACAGACGGACGGACGGGCCACAAAGTAATCATATAAGGGGTCCGTTTTTTCCTTTTGAGGTACGGAACCCTATAAAAGATTACCTCCAGTTTCTGCTAAAATGTATTTGTGTTTCGTCATGTAACAGTGGTGTTGCATTTGAAAAGATTTTCCTCTAAACACAACTATACCTAGTCAGATCTGTCAGTGTCTAAATGACGCTAAATCTTGGGAACCCCATGGAGGTACTCCAGCACCATCAATGCCTACCCGTTTTTCCTCTTACGTCAATATAACTGTATTTTACGTAACTAAGATAATATCTATACCTATGTGCACCGCAATATATTTTCCTCAACAACCTAATGTATGGTAGGGGAAAATCTAAATATTTTGCATATTTTTAATAAAGGCGATTTAAAAGCACTGATAGATGCGTGAGTCATACAAGTCATATGTTAAATATTTATGTATTCATTCTTATAGTTAGGGTATCCCCTCTAAAATACTACGTATTTATGAAGTAACTGTTTCTTAATATTTCGTTTTTGATAAACCCAAGTGTTATTTAACCTTGATTTCATAACCATCTGTCATTTTTCGACCAATGAGAGCAGAGATTGTATCTCTGCTTACTATCAGGTGGAATCGCAGTCTAGCACTAGTTTATATCAATTAAAAAAAAAAATGAGGTCCCGTGTTGTTGTACACGCGGGCTTATGGACGGCGAGCAATGTGTAACTCGCCTTCCGGCCCGGGATTGACGGGGTCAGTTAGGGCCTTCCAGGGCTGAGGATTGTTAGAAAAAGTTACGCTTTGGGTTATAAACACTTTCTCTCGCTCCACCCAGAGCGGAGGAAGATATTTGATGATTTATTAATTTAAAAAAAATGCCACCTATCTTGAATAAAATTTTCGCAAAATTGATAGATAAATTGTCCAACCTGTTGTAATTCATCATCATCATCATTTCTGCCCAAAGACGTCCACTGTTGGACATTAGCCTCCGTCAAGTGTCGCCACAACGACCGGCCATGTGCGTCTTGCATCCTTCACATTCCCGCGACTCTCACCAGGTCATCGGTCCAACTCGTGGGAGTCCTTCCAATGCTGTATCTTCTGTTGCACAGTCGCCACTCCAGAACCTTTCAGCCCCATCGACCATCTATTTTGCGAGCAATGTGTCCTGCCCTTTTACTTAATTGTCAATTGCAGGACACATTAGGAGAGTCTGCGGTCTACGTCGAGGCCCTTGGTTCTCCTGCGTATATCTTCATTTCTGATGCGATCACGTAAGGAAACTCCGAGCATAGCTCTTTCCATTGCCCTTTGGGTGATTTTAAGTCTGCTGATGAGGACTGATGTGTTTAGTTTAGTGGATTTATTAATAGCCAATCGCCATAGAATAAAATATAATGGAATAGAATAGATTTTACTTTGCAAATAGGATACACAACAATTCTTATGATACATTAAAACTCAGCCACATTTTACCATTCGGCATGCAAATATTTACATTAAGTTATTACATTTAGAGGTCAAAAAAAAAAACCAGATCATTTTATAAATTTTTATTCTTTAAAAATTAAACTATATTTAATGTTTTAAAAGAAATAATTAAATTATCATTATATTGCATGTCATTAAATTTTAAAATACCGATCAATTTATAGATTATAATCATTATTAACAATATAAAAAAAAATGCTAGACTCAAATCATTAGATAATTTGCGGATGTCAGCTTAATTTAATACTGTTAATCACCATATTACTTAATTAGTAATTTGTATTGTTAATTACGTACACATTAATAAAGGTCAGTGTAATTACGGAAATGTCCTTTCCCCCTATTAACAAATTAATTGTTAACTCTAATTCAAATGAACTTACTAATTTAATTCCAATATTATCCTTATCCCGTATTTGAGATATCTAATACGGGAATAAGGATAATATTAGAAATAAATTAGTAAGTTCATTTGAATTAGAGTTAACAATATTAGTAGGTTGTAGCTATCAGGAAACACAGACTCCGGCAGGGAATTCCACTCTTTAGCTGTACGCATAATGAATGTGTTTCCAAAACGCTTTGTACGAATGGGTGGGATATCCACCATGTACCGATGGCGCAACGCCGTACGTCTAGTGGTCCGATGATGGAACGGACTTGGCGGAATTAAATTGTGCAATTCCAACGCACACTCACCGAAGTGTAATCGATAGAAAACCGCCAGGCCAGCAACTCGGCGTCGATGCTCAAGGCTTTGGAGCTTTGACGCAACAAGTGCATCATCACCGATGATTCTCTTGGCTCGCCTCTCAATCGACTCCAGAGCATCAAGCTGATACTTGGCAGACCCATCCCAAAGATGAGAGCAGTACTCCATACACGATCGAACTTGCGCTTGCTATAGGTTGAGCAGCTGTTCCGGAGTGAAGTACCGCCTCACCTTAGCTAAGATCCCCAGTTTTTTGGCAGCCTGTTGTGCTTTTGCCTCGATGTAAGAGCCGAAATTGAGGGTAGATGATTACGTTACCCCAAGAAGCTCAAGGCCGTCGGTTATCGGCACGGTCACACCCCGGAATATAGCACAACATTTGATTTAGTGATTTTTTAATCAATGAAAAATTTAGTGATAATAATTGGAATTAAACAATAATTTAAATAATTAAATATGTATTTTGTTTTATTACAAGAATATCAAATTTTTATTGTAATATTATATGTTAGTATCACTTATATAATATAGCCAGAAGTTGTTTTTGAATAAATAATAATATCTATAAATAACAAGACTACTGACATTAGGACAAATAGATTAGTAAGGATGATTGAACTTATCACACTCAATATTATAAAAGCGAATGTTTGAAAACTGCTGAAGGGATTTGTGTGAAATTTGGCACAAGGGTAGACCATGTCGTGGAATACCACATGTAATGCTTGCAAAGGTTGACTGGGAGGGAATGCCTTGTCGCATTACGTCCGTCTATGTACCACTACTGTACATGAAGTTAATTAATTAAAAAAGTTAATTTTCATGCGAGTTAAGCCACTTTGGGAAGCTAGAAATACTTAATGAATGTATTATTAATATTCTTTTAGTAATTAATATACAATTTTTACTTGAGTTGTAGACACTTCCGCCTGACCACCGCCAGGTTCATTTTTACTTGCATTTGAAATGAAAACTTCAAAGGTTTTGGTTCGACGGTACATTGTGGTGAGGACAGGATAGTCATGATGTTGAAGATTTAGTTTGCTATCAGTCAACTTTTTTTGTCAATCAACATATAACTTCTCCCTTTGTGGTTGGAGCGAGGGAAAATGTCAGACTGTTACTGATCAAAACCCACTCGATTCTGTCGAATAATCATGCCGCCCTTTCTATGAATCTACGGCTGACAAAATTAGTGGATTTTTCGGTAGCATGACTAATACTAATATTAGGCCTGAATGACTCTACACTACAACTATGTTAAGTGGTCATTCTTAGAATTACTGTGTGTCAGACATATACAAGTATTAGGCCCAGTTACTGTATCGAAAGTTAATATGTCAAATTGTCAAACGCTGGCTAACTAATCTGATTGGTTGATACAGTTTTCAACAGCCAATCGCTGGCTTGCGTTTGATTTATGATGTGACTCTAATTTATTTCCGGAAACATGGAGAAAGTAGCTGTTAAATGATACTATTTTTTTGTTCTACTTCAAAGTTCATGACTACATCATGATGTTAAATAATCATCATCGTTTCAGTTGACAGACATTCACTGTTGGATATAGGCACGACATTTGGGATGCAATGTCAGTCGAAGCCAGAAAAAAGTCGCCCATGTCCTTCCTTGGAGTCCAAGCTTACTCCTTACTTCATTTCATTAAAATTGGTTCAGTATTATAACCGTGAAAGTGTAACAGACAGACAAGAGTTACTTTCACACTCACAATATTAAAGTCATCATCATCATTCATCATCATTTCAGCCAAAAGGTCTCCTCCAAGCGTCGCCATACCGACCGGTCCTGTGCGTCTCACAGCTATCGGACACCCGCGACCCTCACATAGTCATTATGGTCCACCTGGTGGGAGGCTATCGAAGCTGCTTTGTCCTCCTTCATGCAGGCTCGGCAGACTGGGCTGTCTGTAACTCCTCTGACAGAGAGGTGCTTATTAAAGGTCCCGTGGCCAGTTGTAACGGCCGACACTTTGCGCTACTGAGGTGTAGACCCTTATCTGTTCTGCGAGCAATGTGCCCTGCCTACTGCTACTTCATTATTATCATCATCAGCCTTTTAATGTTCCCACTGCTGGGACTCAGGCCTCCTCTCTATGAGAGGGTATGGGCCGTAATCCACCACGCGGGCCCAGTGCGGGTTGGTGGATGTCACATGTCTTCGAATTTTGGTTCTAGGACATGCCGGTTTCCTCACGATGTTTTCCTTCACCGTTTTGAGAGCAGTGGTAATTAAATAAATTGCCTGACAGGGTTTGAACCCGCGACCTACAACTCGTAAGTCGGAGCCATTACCACTCGGCCTTTTTTTTTTTTTTTTTTTTTTTTTCGATGGGAAAAATCATCTTATGACAACCCCCGCTCTTGGGCGGAGCGGGAGATAGTGTCAGACTCTTACTGACTAAAAAACCCATCCCGTTTCTTCAAGCCTTCATACCGGGGCTCGAGCGCCCTTTCGGATTACCCTGGCCCCAGTAGGCTTCGACCCGGCTGGGCCCCTGCTGTTGCTGACAACTCCTTGAGGCGCGCGGGAACAGCGCGCGCCGTCGACGACTTGGGCTTGGTCCGGACGGTTACCGGACGGCCGGACAGCGAGCTACCCATTGATCTCTGTCCGCTAGCCCGCGCCTACGGTATTGGCCGATTACCACTCGGCCTCCACCGCCACCTACGTTTGGTGATTCTTCGGATTATGCCGGTTGTAGATCTAACAGTATTTTTTTAGTCAGTTTTCTCGCAAAATGTTTGCTAACAATATTTATACCATCTCTTTGGTATTGTTTAGAGTTACAACTACCACTGTGGCTGGAATGTTGGTCTAGTGATTAATGGCCCAGCCAACCAGGACAAACAAATGTTTGTGTACAATAATTTGTTCTGTGTCCGGGTGTAATTTATCTATAATATGTATGTATGTGTTTATAAACATTTAAGTATGTTTATCAGTTGTCTAGTACTCATAACACAAGCTCTGCTTAGTTTGAGACTAGACGGTGTTGTGTGATAGTTGTGTGAATATTGTATAGTTATATAGGTATTATATATTATAAGCATAGGCACTAATTCGGAGCGAAAGCCTAGTAATCCGTCACATAAGATTTTCTAGTTTGATTTTTTGGAACGAAGTTCCTTATTTTTATCTGATGTAAACTAGTGCTTGACTGCGACTGTGCTTACTCCCACCTGATATTAAGCAGTGAGCCTCACTAGTTCGAGTAATTCGAGTCCTTCATATTGATATTATTAAACTAGTTTTTGTAAATGATTTATTATTATCTTCGTCAAAAACACTTATTACCTCATCAATAGATTCCTGTCTAGACTGCTTAAATTACAGTGGTCATTAATTAATGAATTATGCATACCATTATAAGTTGACTCATCAATTTTATGGTCGTCATAATATGTGTCTGGAATGCTAATTTTCATTGTTATTCCTTCGTAAATTTTAATTTTGCCATGAATTAGGTAATTTTATTGCTTTTTTTAATATAATGGCAGAAGAATTTCATTTGTTTATGATTCTTTACACGTGTTTTGTAAATTGTGTCAGAGATAATAGAATTAAAATAATAATAATTAATTCAATATCTGACGAGACCAGTATATGTAATATGTATAGCATAGTCACAAAAAAAACTTAACAAAACCTGTTTTAAATATTTTGTTTTCCTTGTAGTGGTATACTAAATGTATGTTTTATTATGTGTGTTATTCGGGCATTAATTGAAAAAAAAAAATTGTACAAATAATATAAAATATTTTTTATTCTATTAAATACTTAAAATTAAAATACTTGGAATGTCACCTCCCTGTCGGGAAATCATAAACTTACTTTTAAGTCGACTAGTATTGGTATTTCGTAAATTAGGACGATATTTATAAAAAAATCGTGTATAAAATAACTTACAATACCTATTCCATTGCACTGAAATCACATTTTTTTAAATAAGTTAATTTCGTAAACTAAAATTATTTACATAAATTAAATGCATCTGATTTTGGAACACTTAAAACAGTGTTAAAATTGTCATTTCTTCTAGTTGTTGACTTGAGATCGCAAATATATCATTTACGGTTCCGTATCACTTATTTCACTTATCCAACACTAGCTTGGAATCTATACACACGATACCGAACCAGGTGTAACCCTCGGCACATTTGGGGGTCTTCTTCTGTTCGTAGTTAGGTTCATCATCGTTGTAATCAACCTCCGATGACTCAGCAACAACCTCAGGCAGGATCTTGCGTTTCCTTCTTTCCTTGGTCTTCTCCAGGCAGTTGCATTCGAGAAGTGGAGACAGTTCTCCAGGAAGAACAGCGTCCAGATGATCGTTGTTGAGGTCCTTTCCTTCAGGAGCTTCTGATGATAGTTTTTTGAGGAAGTCCCAGAGTGCTGTGTCGTCCGGTTCGGAGTCACAATTGCAGTCGATGTCTGCTGCGTATGCGATAGTGGCGATCGCAGCGAGGAAGACGAGTACTTTGGAGGCCATTTTATAAGTTGTTTACTTTGCGAGGTTCGCTACTCGAATGAATCAAGCCTCGAAGTCGCGGGCTTTTATACTCTATTCATTCTGTGACTCAAGTGATCAACTAATGCTGTTATCAGCGTTCTGTCTGTGCGTTCGTTTAATTATAATTGTTTGTTTGTTAGTATATTTTAATTGGAACAGTACGTCAGCGTCACTAGTTATGGTTACGTTACTTTTGATTTGAATATTTTGTTTAATTTTAATATGAATGAAATGATTCAATGTCATTTTAGTGCCACATTACTTTGAATGAGATATACTATTTTCTTAATTCTGGTTTACTTACTTTTATTAATTGAGCCGATACTAAATACAGTACATATATATACACAGTATACCTGTTGGCAAAAATTGAACAAATCATTTTTATTGTTCGTTTCTGTGGGCATTGATTATATTTTTTACTACTTTTTACATGACGAAAACACTGAACTAACTATATAAAATATGAACACAATATATACATTTTAGTTAGTTCTAATTAATGTTATATATAAATCTTCTATAATATAAAAATGAATCGCAAAATGTGTTGGTAAGCGCATAACTCAACAACGCCTGGACCGATTTCACTAATTTTTTTTTTGTTGTGTTCGTTATTATGAGGAGAAGGTTCTTATGGAAAAAAAAAATGAAAATTAGGGTAGTGTAGGGTAGAGTAGGGTAGTGTAGGGTAGTGTAGGGTAGAGTAAGGTAGAGGAGGGTAGAGTAGAGTAGAGTAGGGTAGGGTAGAGTAGGGTAGAGTAGGGTAGTGTAGGGTAGAGTAGGGTAGAGTAGGGTAGATTAGGGTAGAGTAGGGTAGAGTAGGGTAGAGTAGAGTAGAGTAGGGTAGGGTAGAGTAGGGTATAGTAGGGTAGAGTAGGGTATAGTAGGCTGAAGTAGGGAAGAGCGGGAGCGAAGCCGCGCGGGCAAAAGCTAGTACTATATAAAATAATAGATATTAATTAGAACTAACTAAAATCAATCTCTGGCATTCTGTTCTCTTTAATAAATTGTTATTTTCTAAATATTTGTGATTTTTTAAGGTTAAAAAAATAGTAAATAATATTATGTCATAAAAAGTCTGTAATTTAACCTAAACCTAGTGGCAAAAAGTCAAGCAAAGCCGAAGTATTTTATATAAATAGGATAGCAAAAAGAAAATAAATAACAAAACACATTTTTTTGCCAAATTGCCGCCTCCTGGTGGGTCGGGATTGTATTCAATTATTTCTTGTATCTGTTCGTCTAATGATATCGAAAACATTTCTCAGAAAAAATTTCTGTTATACAAAATTTATTATATTATAGATATATATGTACATAATACATTTCTTATAACTTTGAATTTGTTATTATGTATCGACATTTCTGGTGGTTTTTTAGGCTAACGTCTTAAGTTGTTTGGGCAAAACATTTATTTCATATAATACGATCTGAATCAAGAATTAGGAAAGACAAAACTATTATTCCTTTCATTCTTTTAATTATACCTGCCGGGAGTTTGATAGCTACAACTTAGGATTACTTAGGGTTCTTCTAGGCAAGCGTGCTCCATCGCCGACCACATCATCGCTTACCATCAGGTGAGATGGTGGTCAAACACGAGGCTATCAATAATAATAGAAAAAAAAATACACATATAATTACTAGCTTTTGCTCTCAGCTTCTCCCGCGTACATAAAATATAGCCTATGTCACTCAGGAATAAAGCAGCTTTCTATCGGTGAAAAAATTTTAGCAATCGGACCAGCACGCTTAGCCAAGTTGTTATTTTGCAATCGTTAACGCTGTAGAAAAGTGATGAAACGTATGGGAATGACGTCATCTCAACGTAAAGTCGCGTGGTCGGAACAAACGAATAGAAAATTCGTAGCCAAGTTCACATCGTTCAAAATGATAGGATGATTTTCTACAACGTTTAACGCTACATCCTTTGATAAACAAACGCTACATTGTAGAACGAGCGGCCGACGCAGGTGCGTCAACATGGCTACCCACTTATCGTTTTCTACAATTGCTGACACCGAAGCGTTACCGATTGGAGAACGGAATTCGACACGATACGGTTGTAACTTGGCTAGGGGGCAGAACTTCCAGAGATTACCTCCTACAAACATAAAAACAAACTACCTCTTTATTACGTTAGTGTAGATATATTTTTTTAAACTTATAAAATATTTAAATAAAATATTTTTTTGGATTTTTCCAGGAAAAACTAATAATATAATAAATATCGAATAATATAATATAGAAACCAAAATTTTCGGCCAAATAAGTTTCGTACAGACGTGTGTACAAAATGAAAATTAAGCATTTTTCAAGGTCCTCAAGTTGTACAGACGTATGTACAATCGGCGCTCGAGGGGCTAATTCGCTGAAGTTGGGAGCAGTGTCTAAAGTACTGGTGGTTAGGGCTCCAGAGACGAACCTCTTCACTATGCTAGCCGTATTGAGGAGTTTCTGACATCAGGTCTTTGATCCAACATAAACCAAAAATTTTTTTTTAGTGTTTCTTTGGAGTTTTTTTGCCGGTTTTCTTCTTGGAATAGGCTCAGGACTTATTTGTTTATTAATTAATTAATAACACTCTTCTGAGTAGCAATGTTTTTTTACGAGCTTTCATGATCGAGTAACGCTAGTGGAAAGTCTAGAGTTGCCGAGGAAACGACAAGATTTCAGATCTTTTCCCGTCCTTTTTAGTTTTCTTTCAGATGTGCCTTTTTTACTTACGACGCGACAGCAGTAAGCGTTAGTGTTGATTTTTTTTTCGATTTTTTAAAATATATAATCAGAATCAGATTTTTTTCTGATTCTAATATTTTTTTACCACAATTTTCAAAAATAATTTTTTAGTTGTGCCCTTTTCAATTACAATGGCGGTATATTTTACTTTGCATAATATCTTAATCTAAGGATGTGCTTTTTTAAGGATTTTTTTTAGGTAGGTGGGAAATCTTGATTTAATTTATTCATTTTATCAACCAAATTGTCTTTGTGACGGACAGTTTAAAAATCACTTCCGGGCTATGGGTGGAGAGAGGTCGAGAGTCAGACTTTTACAGACTAAAACCCACATGTGTTTCTTCAATTGCCCATTTCCGCGGTAACTTTTTCGAAAATACGTGTATCTACGAGTGTGTATGTCAAATAAAATAATTTTCTTTCTTCTTTATTTTTTACAAAATTCTCGAAGCCCGTTTTTAAGGACTAGATTTAAAAATATATATATATATATATCTCGTTTCTTATAGAAGTTGACGAAACATAATTTTTGTGTAATATCACGCTTGTGTTTCTATAAGAGGTAGGCAGGTATGTATAATTGTATAACTCAGTCAAGTCTGGACGGCGAATGAGTCCAGACACCGGCCTGCTACTCCTAAAGTAAAAAGTAAAAATCCAACACCACTTTGCCTGACTCTGGGCTCGATTGAGCAGGACTATATCGTCTTCTCACTCTTTTCTATTAAAAAAGAAAAGAGACAGGTACAATTTATAACTTGTTTAGACAAATATCAAGTTTTTATGAATTAGGGGTTTGGATACCTGGACACAGAATTTGATTTTCAGGAAATGGTTCAAATGCCTTGGTTTCCGATTGCAGTTTGTTAAAATAACGTCTGTCCCAATATAATTAGGTACAGGTTCTCCAAAATATATAGATATGTTTTGGCTGTTACTTTGCGAATATAATGTAAGTGTTTGTCCGTTTTTTGATGGTTTAGGAAGACATTTAGGCCTTTTTAAACTTTTTGGGGATATTTGGTTTTTGACCGTCAGACTATTAATTTATATTATTAAAATTAAAATTGCACATTAAAAAAAATACATATTTGTTTAGTGTATTTTTAGTTTTAAGTTAATATAATTTAATTAATGTGCTTAAGTTTTTTTGGTTCGGGAGTGGCAACCGTGTACCGGAAGACGCAGCATTGGAAGGCCTTACTTGTTTTAAATAATATTTTCTTTTTTTTATTGTACCCACCATATTGTCTCTGCACTACCCTAGGTTGACTGGAAGAGAATGCCTAAGACATTAAGTCCGCCCTTGTATCTTTAGTTGCATGATGATTAAATAAATAAGGTGGACTTGAAGACCTGGTAAAGGTTGTTGGTGGATGCGGGACGCACAGGATCGTTCATTGTGGCGACACTTGGGGGAGGCCTATTTCCAACAGTGGAAATCTACCGGCTGAAATGATGATGATTATGAAATTTTGTTGATGTTGATGAAATAAATGATTTGATTTGATTTGGTTGTGCATTACAATTATCCTCAAGAGCAAACTTTCACTTTTATTTATACAAGGTTTGTTTAAGCTCGCCTGTGTACATCATCTGTCCTAGTTTTTATTGTTTTATAAAAGTTGTGTGTACAAGAAAAAGTATAAATTAATATATAAACTGTCTGTGAGGTATTCCTCGAAGCGCAACCATTTTGAGGCGCACTTAATGAGGCGCACCTATTTTATTCCTCGGGCGCACCTAGATAGAAGAAAGCATGAAGTAAACGTAATAAATTATATCCCTATTTTTAAACGTGGGTGCGCTTCAAGGAATAAAATTTTAATATTTTTAATTTCTATCGGGAGTGCTACTAAAAGGTGAGCTCCGAGGAATAAAATAGGTGCGCCTCATTAAGTGCGCCTCGGGAGGAATACCTCCTGTCTGTTCGTTAGTACGTCACTGGACAATGTTTTGATTGATTTGGTTTATTTTTGTTTAAAAATTTTCATCATTGTCCTAATAACGTCTTTAAAAAGATTTCAGAAGAGTTACCGGAAAATTCTGTTACATTTTATGAAATTTATCAATAAACTCAGACAGGAAAGTACTGCTTAAGTCAAGTGAGTTAGTTAGTGTTATTTTAGGTTTGCCTAACTAAATGTCATCCGGGATGACTTCCGTTCGATATTACTTAGATAATTAAAGAATGCTATAATAACCAGCGGATGTTTGTCTTCCGGTCCTCGATATTCATTCCGGATTGAAAGAATGTGTACTGAAAAATTAAAAGAAAAAACCTTTTTAAAGAACAAGCTCTTATTCCTCTATCCGTTGGGGGGTTTGGACCATAGCCCGTCACGCCGGTCCAATGCGTGTTGGCGGGTCGCCAGAGCCTCGTTAGTTAATTAGCAGGGTGCACCACGAGCAACTGAGGTTGGCTTGGGTTCCGAAAGACGTTAGTTGGGACTCCTTACACTCTGAACGAGGGGTACGACTTGGGGTTGGCCTTTGCCCAACAGTGGGACAGTTATGGCTAGGGAAAAAAAAGAAAAAGCTTGTTATTAAAATTAGAGATGTGCCGGATAGTGATTTCACCGAATAACCGAATACTTATCGAATAATATTCGGTTAAGTTCTTACCGCACCGAATAAAATTTAACCGAATATTCGGCGCATCTCTAATTAAAATGCACTACAAAATCATACTATAAACTTTCCCTAATTTACATGAAATAAAAGCTTGTCGCGAGATTCAAATTCAATTCTCAGCAAACCCATTAAAAATAACTAGTTCACCATCTTGGGTGTTCCACCATTTTGGATTTAGAATGACGTCACATAGTTATTGTCATCCAAAATAAACGTGTATACAAAAATTCAGCTCAATCAGTTGAAGATATCTGCTTCAAAATTGTGTGGCAAGATTCCACCCGAACAAGCAAGCAAGCCCTGCCCACTGCCACTTATGTTTGGTGATTTTTCGTCCTATGTCTATAACTATGTTCTTTTGCGAATATCTTCATTCCTGATTCGATCACGCAAAGAAAGTTCAAGCATAGCCCTTTCTGCTGCCCTTTAGGTGATAATAAATAATTCTAATTTGTTGTGATTACTTTATTGATTAGGGTACTTATAACAATGTTTAAACAAACTTGTTTGTTTATTTAATGATAAATTATAATAATGTTTATAGTAGGATTAGCTTTAGGTTTATACTACTGTCGCTTGATTAAGGTTCCGTACCTAAAGTGCCAACGGGATTACTAAGCCTCCAATATTCGTCCATCTGTCTATCTATCCATCTGTCTGTTCATCCGTCTGTCATTGGGTTGTATCTCATAAACAGTTAGAGGTAGAGTGTTGAAATTTTCAAAGAATGTATATTTCGACTATCACCGCTACAAAGACTTTTATGCACATTAAAATAAAGTTAATAAAAATTGAAGGAGGTCTCTCCATGTACGAGACGTGTTTTTTGCTCGAGTCCGACTCGCACTTGGCCGGCTTTTCAGGGTTCAGTACCTTAAACGGAAAAACGGAACCCTTATAGAATCACTTTGTTGTCCTTCTTTTGTGTCTGTCTGTCTGTCAAAACCCTTTATCTCAGGAACGCGTGGAGGTATTTTTTTTTATTTTTTTTTTATGGTGGCGGCGGCGGCGGCGGCGATAACGCCGTTGCCTGATGCGTTCGGCCTCCTCCTTTGCGAGCATTACTGCTTCGCAGAAGTCGGCGACCGCCTGCCACTCCTCCTCGCTCCGGACCATGGCCTCAACCAAGGCCCGGCGCGAGAGGTCTCCGCCGCCGATCGCCCCCACGAGGGCACGGCGATGCTCCGCCCAAGCAGGGCACACCTCGACTGTGTGCTCCACCGTGTCCTCCGGGCGTTCCGCACAATGGCGACACCCGGGCGTCACTTCCGCATGAAACGCGTGGAGGTATCGATTTGAAATTAAAACGCTTTAATAAACTTTTGAGCTGTGTAAAAATCAAACTTTTAAGTTAACGAAAAAAAAATACGGCCGTTTATGTATATTTCGGCACATTCAAGGGAATCAAAATTCATAGGGTACTTCCCGTTGACCCAAAAACCTGAAATTTGGCATAAAGCTAGGTCTTTTAAACTAGCTACGTGTATATATGAATGAATCTGAAAACAGTTTAAAAAAAATATATACTTTTTAGCGATTTGGAAAAAACTTCGAGACCCCATTCAGGAATTGAATAGAGTTTGTACGGAACCCACAGTGCGTGAGTCTGACTCGCCCTTGCCCAATTTTTTATATAGATTGGTAATACGTTCCTGTATGGTACTAACGGTGGATTTTACGCATAATTGGAAGACACATAAAAATATGTAATTTTGACACTCCCCAATTCCACAATTTGACACATCCAATGATGAATCGCAATAAAAATTAAGTAAACAGGGCTCGGTTATCACTCGAAACGTTATAAGCTATAAAAGTGCAATTCTAGTTTATTGTAACTGACACTAGGCGAGCCAGGAAATTGGGCAGTGGTGGTGCGTGACGTCATAGGGGGAGGGGGAGGTGTCGGGTTGGTACTGTAGGCTAGGTAGGTTCCTAGACAGATAGAAGTAGGCATTTTTATATTAGGTTATTCTGTAAATGATACAAATGTAGGTGTTTGAAAATAGATCGCTGACTTGCGTGGTTTTGTTAGTGTTTATGTTTAAGAGCGCCCAACCCGTAATATTATTTCCATACTTAGTAATTTCACATGATTATGACGTTATTACACATCTTTCTCTAGATATTTTGAAAACACAGATATCTTGTGGATATTTTAGGTTTCTATTGAAATCAAAATATAAATTTGTAAAATACTAATCCAGGAAAGACTTTTTAAAACCTGCTATTTTGAAAAAATACGCGAACGTTGGCTCTTCATATTGTACTCATAAATTAAAAAAGTGAAGAAAATATGTTTATAATAACAATAATTTAAAAATAAATATACGAAATAATAATTTATTTATATCAGGTACAGCAGAGCAGATTCATGCTTTTGTTAGAAGTTATACTATGTTAGTAACCTAAAAGTAACTACGCACATTAATTCTTTTTAACATACATCTGTATACAATATTGGGTAGTCTGCTTGACCGGTCACAACGCTGTCAACGCTTTTGCTACTACCATGGACACGACTTAGCAGCGATGCGGCGCTCTTACATAGGATTGCATGAAAGCCATCAATACGGGCATCGGCCAACATGCCAGATGCACTACAGTGCCGCGACAGCCGCATCAGCATCCTAAACGCGCTGTTATATTGATCGCGCAGGGCTTTGATTGTCTTCTGCTTATAAATGACCCAAAGACTGCACGTAAAAAATAAAAGGATTGACAAAATGCCCGGAACAATGTCACTTTTATTGAAAATCTACGAGTCAACATCAACATATTACATAGAAGTTTTTTTAAGGCCCAGCTGTGGTGATTGTCCCAACTTAGGAGTCAGAGCCATTGCTTTGCGTAGGTAATTTATTTCATCACCACTGCTCTCAAAACGGTGAAGGGAAGGAAAACATCGTGAGGAAACCGGCACGTCCTACGAGTAGAACTTAAAAATTCGAAAACACCCGCACTGGGCCTGCGTGGTGTGTAATTCACCATGCAGGCCCAGTGCGGTTTGGTGGATGTCACATGCCTATTCCCTGTCCTAAAGAAGAGCTGAGGAGGCCTGAGGTCCAGCAAATTTCTTTTCCAAATCCTTTTTATGGTGGGAAAAAATCATGCATTGACATCCCCCGCCCTTGGGCGGAGCGGAAGATAGTGTCAGACTTTTACTGACTAAAAGACCCACCCCGTTCCTTGTAGCCTTCATACCGGGGCTCCAGCGCCCTTTCGGATTTAAAAAAGATCACAAATTGGATACTACCAAAATTAAGTACAACACGGATCACGGCAGGTCATAGCGGGCTTTAGACGTCAGGACACAGCTGGGTGCGGGAGCAAAACAACTCCTCAGTCACCCGAATGGCCTGGTAACCATGTATTTTTGCGGACAACCAGGTAACATAACAAGCTTATAACTTTGTGATTTTTCATGATAAAGTTATGAAATTTTGTACATAAAACATTAGACACGTGTTTCGGGTTTTCCATATACTAATAATAATGTTGTGTATATATGTAGATAAAAGATAAATACTAATTTTAGAAATACAGCTGTTTGTTGTTATTAACTGTATCTCTAATTAAAGCAGGCAGGCATCCCACATTATCAAAAGTTCAGAAGTATTGTAGATAACGTAAACACGACTAGAGATAATCCATGTTTTCAAAACACGTACTTAAAATTCTTAGTATACAAGGTGTCGTTTTGAAGCTGCAAAATATTTCAGGAGGTAATTATGTTAGTGATTCTCGACCCGAATCAATAATAAAATAAGTAGGTAATTTTTTTTTTTTTAATAACCGCGCTTTTTTTCACACACACAAACACGGAACAATAAAGGGCGTTTTCACACACACTAACTCGCAACGATAGTTTCATAAATAATGTATCATCCAATCATCATCCCGCACGCCACACCCTAGCCACGCCCCCGCGGCCATCGATCAATCGATTTAGTTTAGTGTAATTAAAAAATTAAATAACAAGTATTACTGATTATTGACCAGGTATCGTTTTTTTACATGATTATTTATGAGTTTTATTACAACCTCCTGAAATATTGTGCAGTTTTAAAACTGCACCTTGTATAGTTTCGATGATCGTTAAGAAATCCCCGGATGAGGAAAGTCCATTCATTTATATAAAGGGGAATGTCGAAAGTTTATCGTGCGGGGTTTGGAACATAAAATAACATAATTATATTTGATTGCTAGCCTTTGCCCGCGGCTTCGTCAGGAATAAAGCAGCTTTCTGCCAGTGAAAAAATTTTTGCAATCGGACCAGTACTTTCAAAGATTACCTCCTACAAAAAAACAAAATAAAATAAAATCAAAAAAACAAACTTTGCCATTGTCCCGTGCAGTGCCGGATTAAGCCAATGTGGGGCCTGTAGCAAATTCTACCATATCTTTTTTTTTTATTAAAAAAGTGTAAAATAATAAATATAAAAATGTACATATAATAATATATACAATATGTTAGTCTTAAGTTTGCGCCTTTTCGGGCAAATAAAATGTTTTTCTTTCTTTCTTTCAAAGGCCCCCTAAATGTTTACAAATGAAAATAAAATAAAATTTCTATAACTTATTTTTCTAATAGGTCGAAAGTCCCTTATGTGGCGACTAGCTGCTGCCCGCGACATCGTCTGAGTGAATGCTCTACAGCACCAAAAATACCTAAGATGCCAGTGGCGCTATAGTATAATAAGTAAACAACTTTTAAAACAGCATTAAAATATAAGTTTTTTTTTGCAAACGAAGCAAGTGAAGAGAGTATGGGAATCCTGCTGAGTTCAGTCATAAGATGAGACTGAAGGAAATAGAGAAAATAATGCAGGAATACATTTCAGGATACAAAAGAGTAAAAATACGTACAAAGGTATCATACCTTACAACACTTCCCTATAAACTACGTTGGTAGTTTGCTGCCAGGAGCCAAAATGTAAAGAGAGTCAGTACTGGTGACACGGGAGCAAGCGACGTACAGTTGCCCGTGTGAGAAGCAACTCGTCCTGAAGTCGACACCCGCTGCCCTCAGTGTCTGCCCCAGTGACTTATTGATGGTCATCACGAAGCAAACACTCACGGGGAACTCTACGCGCTTGAACTGGAACGGGAAGTTGTGAGATATGAGGGGAATGCGTGGTATAAATACTGAATCGCCGACGCCACAACCCGTAAGAATTTCCGCCTCAAAGGTGTCTGTGGAGCGAGATGACTTTAAGGCGGGTCCCGTTACACAACTTCGGAGGAGATAGGTTCCGAAGAAGCATAATCGGGACACCGACCTTCAGCTTGATGGTATGTGCTGGAAGTCTACTTGCTGACAGGGAGTTCAGAAATTCCACGGGATAATGTGTGGCGTCATCTTGCTCGACAACAGTGTTTATCGAGGTGTAGACCACTTCATTCCCCTCAATTTCCGAGAGAATGCATTCGTTATTTGCTGCAGCCTGATCATTTTTGGGCGTCGTCGTCATCGCTCACACACCCAAGAAACTGGTGCGGTATACGACTGATGTCCCCGTACACACAGCAAATGAGTTCTTCTAAGCTGGATACCACTCTACCGAGAGACTCTGGAAGCACCACCTGTCAGAGTGCCTTCGCCAAGACTTAGAAGGACATCGGAGAATTCTTGCAATGCACGTGCATTGCCGCCGAGCCGAGCTCTCATATTAATGGTCAAGCGCAGCGTACGAACTTGTGACCACAACGAAGATCGTTTCAACGAAGCATTCACCTCGTCAGCCCTCGATCCCCACGTCACCACGGGAAGTGTTTGCCGGAAATCGCCACTGAACAGAACTGTGATTCCACCCATCAAATGTTCGTTCCTTTCTGTCCACGGCCTCAACTGCCTTCCTATTGGCCATCGTACACTCATCCCATACGATCAGAGAGCAATCCTTGAGCACGTGTCGCTTATTGCTGTTACGTGACACACCACAAACAGGCGTTTCGGCACTCTCTAAATCTATGGGAATTTTAAACATGGCATGTGCTGTCTTGCCACCCGGAAGCAGTATGGCAGCGATTCCCGACGACGCTACAGCAATAGCAATTTTGCCTTGCCTACTGACCTCTGCAAGTATGCCAGTGGTAACAAATGTTTTTCCTGTTCTACCAGGAGCATCCAAGAAAAACATTTTACCCTGGTTTTGCCCAACGCTTTCAAGGACGGTGTCATTTGTTTTTGCTCTGAAGAGAACACGGTGACATGGTCATTTCGTAAGGTGGTCATTTCGCCCGGCTCGTAATTTGTCTCAGCGTTATACTCCCGATTTCCACGGCCTTGATGCGGTGATGATTGGGGAGCTGGTAACCCATATTCGATCAGCGGATTGCCGCCCATAGAAATGACCACATCTTGAAGTGAACTGAGACAGGTGTTCAGCACGCGTTCATCAGTTACTTCGACGTCGTCTCCAGTAGCACGCCTCAAAGCTCGTAGAAAATCTTCAGACAGATGATGGCGATACTTCTCCCACAAAGCTACCGGGTTCGCAACTCCGCAAAACACCAAGATGACGGCAAAAAGATGACGCATGCGGCTGGGACTGTCACTGACGCTCGCCTCCGCGAGGGTCCCAATTTTGGTCACCGTCGAGAAGGTGACGTGGTAAGTGGGATACTCCACGCCATCAAATGTCCTCAGAAAGGCGAAAGACGTTGGGCCTCGGACAGTGTGAAACAACAACCGCAGAAAATAACATTCGCCATTATTTGGATGCACGGTATAAACCCTACCCAATGCGGCGTTCTTGAAAGTTCCCGGAAAACCTTCCACAGCACCTCCTCGTCGATGTCGGTTAAATACACCCCTTTGCTTGTCGTACGTGTAATATGAAGGCACCTCGTCATACATAAGGGATCTCGCAAACTGGTCGACTTCACAGAGTAGTAGTAATACTTAACACCGCATTTTTTTTTTAATTGTCTTCCTCAACTCTACTCAAATTTTTTTTAGGGTTTTGTTGGAACTTGAATTTGTCAAAACGAACTATATGATACAACTTTTATGAAGAAAATGCACATCACATCACATCACCATCTATGAATTTTAAGAATAACTAACTACATGATCAAAATTAAATTCTTAATTTCCAAAAAAATTTAACATGTAACTTGATTTGATTTTTATGAAATCTCATAGATGGCGCTGCTTTAAAATTGTCTCTATACTACTAACATTCATTAAACTATGTTTCTCTGCCCAAGTTACTTAAATGGCGTAGTTTTTATGGTGTAAAGCTAGATAATAGCATGGCTTACTCAAAAACAACATTTAAATATGCATCGTTAGATTACACGCTGTCACAGAATGCTTAAGAAAAATAAAGATTCACAGCTCCTCCCCCGTAGGTGATAGCGTGATAATATGTAGCCTATATGTTGACCCGACTTCTTAGTAATATTCATGCAAAATTTGAAGTAAATCCATGCAGTACTTTTTGAGTTTAGCCCGGACATACATACAGACAAACAGACAAACAGATAAACAGACAAACAGACAAACAGACAAACAGACAAAAATTCTAAAAACTATATTTTTGGCTTCGATATCGATTGTAGATCACGCCCCAAGTATTCTTTTTTAAAAATATTCAATGTACAGTTTTGACTTTCCTACGATTTTATTATATGTATAGATGATGGGTCCATAGGTGGCTTTCATTTTCTTTATGGAAACTGTGAAATTGATTAGATTTCCTATGACACTGGTGTCTTGACTTATTTTTGTAAGTTAAACTAAGTAGCGGATGCGTGACAACAAGTGAAGTTTTATTATGAACTTTCAACTTTGACCTGAACAAAAGTAGCGCTCATGTACATAATTTTTTTTTTAATTCAGTACAATACAGGACTTTGTTACTAATTTCTACAGTTTTTGTACGTTACAGCGGGGCCCACCCCGATGTACGGGGCCCGTAGCATTAGCTACTCTTGCTACGTGGCTGATCCGGCACTGGTTCCAAGACAAGACATCATAATAAAAAAATATATAAATAGAGACGTTTCACTAGTTAAGTGTCAAAGTTTATTTTTAACTAAAATAAGTAACCATTGTTTTAAAATAAATGCAATAATTAGATCGTTATTGTCTCTGTAATACAAAGCCTGGATTCCCCATGAAATAAATTACCACAATGCTAGCGATGACGCCGAGGTAATAATCTAATGCATTGAAATTATTCAATGTTATAGAGCAGTGGTGCCCGAGTGGTAATGGCCCCGACTTACGAGTTGTAGGTCGCGGGATCAAACCCTGACAGGCGCATTACTTTGTGTAATTTATTTCATTACCAATGCTCTCGAAACGGTGAAGGAAAACATCGTGAGGAAACCGGCATGTCCTAGAACCAAAAATTTGAAGACATGTGACATCCACCAACCCGCACTGGGCCCGGATCCCAGCGAGGAGGCCTGAGTCCCAGCAGTGGGAACATTAAAAGGCTGATTATGCTATGCTATGCTATCTACTTGAATACACCCCGTATTTAAAATTCTCCGACTCGTGAGTCGGGGCCTTTACCACTCAGCCGCCACTGCCGTGGATACAACATTGTATTCTGTTGTAATAAGGCATCTTAAATTTATATAATATAATAATAATAATAATATTCCACAACTATCACTCAACGCCGTCAAGTCCCAAGGTAAGCAGAGCTTGTGTTATGGGTACTAGACAACTGTTAAACATACTTATATATTTCTTAATACATACATATTATAGATAAAATACACCCAGACACAGAACAAATGATTATGCTCATCACACAAACATTTGTCCTGGGTGGGAATCGAACCCACGACCTCCGGCATAGCAGTCAGGGTCACTAACCACTAGACCAACAGGCCAGTCAAATAAATATATCTTTCATAAACTAAACCAAATTGAAGTTACGGTCACCACACAATAGAGAAGACTAGGTTTTTCTTAGCCGCACCGCAAGGAAGACATATACGAGGTCTATTCGACCTCGTACCTAACTGGACGTGTTAATTGATTTCACAACGCATGTAATAGACAAACGCGTGACTCAACTGGTATACGTCATAAGTGAAGTTGCCATTTTATCATTGACCATGCGCACGCGCATATTAGGTATGAGAAGAATCATGCGGTGATAAGGTCTTGTTTCGAGTTTTCCCCCTTCATTTTAAACGGGGAAATCTTGAATTTACTATGAATTTACTGTTAGAGGAAAATAAATTGGATTTTTCCTGTTTGGTAAAAAGAAAATATATATTTAGCAATGTGGTTAGTGGTTGAATTTTTAAAAACTTCTTGTTAGTGCTTACCTACGCCATAAAAGGAAACCTCGTGCAAGAGGGTCTAGCAGGATAAGTTAGGGTCAACGGTATTTTTTTTTTTTTTAAGTACGTAAATAAGATTAAAAAATATATAACATAGAGTAATTATTCCTGTAACAAACCGTTTTTGTTTTATTAGTGAAGCAACAATAGTTAAAAATAGTTTTGCGAAATACCTGCTCTAGAAACTATTTAGTCTAAATTCACGTCAACATATTACTGTTGACGTGAGTTTAGACTAAATAGTAACTGATCACTGGCGTAATACATACCATAATTTATTTTGAAAATATCTGTTAGGGGTCGTTGACTCTACCTTATCTTGCTAGGCCCTTTCAAGTTCTTAATCCCAGTAGTTGCAGCTGATATGTCAGTCAGTCAATTTCTCCTTTAATATAGATAGTCAGGAGGCTCATCTATACTTTAATAAATCTGTAAAAGTTTTTAGTTGTGCGCGCATCACGTAAAATATACGGAATCGATGTGGACAACTTTTATACATTAAAATTGTGTGTAACGTAATATATTACTTAGGCTTTGTTTCATCGCAATCGGTTGACTATATCGAAAGATATACTACATTCATTGACTGTTAGGCGGCACGAAGTTCACCGGGTCAGCTAGTATTTATAAGCATCACGTTAATTTTCTCGATTTTCTACACGTACAACATGTGGGAAACCTCATATACTATACTACCTTAGTTTTAGAGTATGTGAAATCCTTTAAAGAATCTATGTACAAAATTTCATAACTGTATCATGAAAAATCACAAAGTTACAAGCTTATTATGTCAGCAAAAATACATAGTCACCGGGCCATCCAGGCGACTGAGGATTGGTTTTTCACTTGCATCCGTTTGTTTGGTCTCGCCTCATACCCAACCTGTCGTGACCTGTGTTGGACTTAATGTCAGTGGTGTCTAATTTTTTTACACGTTTAATACTGTTTCATAAACTCCACTAATCATTGCTTACCGGTAAAATCCATAATAAAAAGAACCTAGAGGTAATATATACTATAAAAGAATACATAATTTAATCAAAACCTCTGGTATTTTGAATTAAAGCTGCCTATCCACCGGTGGTACGCTAAGCTGCGTAGCGATAGATATGTGACCTACAGCGACAGACGATCGAGTGCTTTTTTATATTGTCTTTATGTCAAGAGTGAATAGGTTACTTCTAGGCAAGCGTGGTCCATCGTCGGCCTCGTCATCGCTTTCCATCAGGTGAGATAGTGGTCAAACGCAAGCCTTAATAAAAAAAAAATGAAAACCAGACTTCCGGCAAGATCTCATTGTGACATGTGATAGTGACTGTCGAATGAGGTAATGACTGCGACCCCGATTATCAGCTACGGTAGGCGCGGGCTTGCGGACGAAGAGCAATGAATAGCTCGCCGTCTAGCAGTCCAGTAATTGCCCGGACAGAGCCACAGTCTTCGCCAAGCGTAGTGTGTCAGAGGCTCCTCGAACAGATGTCAGCCAATCTTAGGGTCCAGCAGGGATGATGCACGCTAGGGCCGCGGGGATTTTCTAAAAAGGAAACTCGAAGTCCTAGAACGCAAAGGGCATCTGAAGAACACAGGTGTAGTTTTAGCTGGGGGCTTCACGTGCCCTAGAGCGGGAGATTAGATGATAACCCAGCTTATAACAAAAACCGGGTAAGTGCGAGTTGAACTTGCGTACTGAGGGTTGCAATTGAGGTGCAAAATTAGTTATGAAAACAGTTCAATTTCGGGAACTTCCACGCGTTCCCGAGGTTCCCGATCTTGACTGATAGACAGACAGACAGACGGTCAACAAAGTGATCTTATAAGGGTTCCATTTTTTCTTTTTGGGGCACGGAACCTTAAAAAGAGTGGGAGAAACTAATAGTGATGGCATTGTGTTGACTGAGGCTAAGTCGCTTCAAACCGGTTTCTATTATGTTTTGTGTTTTTTTTTTTTTGTACATTGAACACATATTTACATTTATTTGCTCTTTTATCACATATCATGTTTTATTGTAATGTGAGTAATGTAATGTAGTGTTGACACTATTGTAAATTTCTTTTTATCCGTTCACTCCAAACAAGGTTCAGTTGAAAACCAGCGTCAGACAACTACCCGTAGTAGTCTGGCATTTCGCTGAACTGGACCTTTTTTGGCGCAAACGTGTGACAGACAATGTTACTTTTTATTTATTTATTTTTTGTTTTGTGTTTGTCTTAAGTTTTTGTTGACTACAATGTTTTTTGCGCCAAAATAAATTCTTTTCTTTTATTTCTTTCTTTCTTTCTAATTCATGAGTTACTACCCCAAAAGGTATACAAACAAGATAATTTTCTGCCAGCTCAAGCTAATCATAGCATAGCTTAGCGTAGCTTTCCACTTACTGTCTTCGAACACATTCAGTGGAAAACCACCCTAAAGTTAGTTTCATTCGTCGCGTGCGGCTGATCGACGTCATATCGACCACTAAACGTAGAACCACGCATCTAGGCTCCGATTACTGCCACTAACAATTCCAGCTAATTTTAATTTAATTGAAATTATACTTTTGTGTGGTAATTTTTTTGGTGGAATTACTTGTAGGTATGTGAATTAGTTTATAACTTTAGATGTATGGTGGAAAATATTTGTGTACCATAACTTGTTGGTCTGAAGTTTCGGTTCGAATGAATAAAAAGGCGGTTTTTGGTGGGACTATGTATATTACTTCCAAGGTATTTATTTTCATAACATTTACAGTTTTAACATCTACTTAAAAAAGCTATACTAAGGGTGTTTTTAATACTGGGCGGATTTCAGCATACGGAATTGCTCCATACGCGTACCCCCGTAAATGTCCATTTCATACAAGTATTTATTTTTGTCTCAAGACGAAAGTCTTTAACCAGTGCGTGTTGCCAGTGATGACATATGGCTCCGAAACGTGGTCGCTCACAATGGGCCACATCAGAAGGCTTAAAGTCACCTAAAGAGCAATGGAAAGGGCTATGCTCGGGGTTTCCTTGCGTGATCGAATAAAAAATGAAGATATCCGCAGGAAAACTAAGGTTGCCGACATAGCACAAAGAATTGCCAAACTTAAGTGGCAATGGGCAGGGCACATTGCTCGCAGAACAGATGGCCGTTGGGGCCGAAAGGTTTTGGAGTGGCGACCTCGTACCGGAAGACGCAGTGTTGGAAGGCCTCCTACAAGGTGGACCGATGACCTGGTGAAGGTAGCGGGAAACCGATGGATGCAGGACGCACAGGAACGTTCGATGTGGCGACGCTTGGGGGAGGCCTATGTCCAACAGTGGACGTGTATCGGCTGAAATGATGATGATGATGATGATGATTTATTTTTGTGCAATTTTTTGCATGCGGAGCTATTCCGCATTTCTTCGTCATAATATTAAAATTTGATTTCCAGTTATTTCTTTGCAAACTTTTCGTATAGACACCAGCATGTAAAAAAAACAGTAATTCGAAGACATGTAACATCCACCAACCTGCAATCGACCCACGTGGTGGATTACGGCTCATTCCCTCTCCTAGAGAGGAGGCCTTTTTTTATGGTGGGAAAAATCATCCAATGACAACCCCCGCTCTTGGGCGGAGCGGGGGATATTGTCAAACTCTTACTGACTAAGAACCCATCCCGTTCCTTCGTGCCTTCATACCGGGGCTCGAGCTACTCTTTCGAAACTAACCCTGGTCCCAGTAGGCTTCAACCCAGCTGGGCCCCTGCTGTTGCTGACAACTCCTTGAGGCGCGCGGGAACAAAAAAAGTGCGCGCCGTCGACGACTTGGGCTCGGTCCGGACAGTTACGGGATGGTCGGACAGTGAGCTATCCATTGCTCGCCGTCCGCAAACCCGCGCCTACGGTGACCGGAAATCGGGATCGGAATCCCGGCGGCGACGAGAGCGCCATTGCCTGATGCGGTCGGCCTCCTCCTTTGCTAGCATTACTGCTTCGCAGAAGTCCTTCTCGCTCCGGACCATGCCCTGAACCATGGCCCGGCGTGAGAGGTCTCCGCCGCCGATCGACCCACGCACGCCTCAACTGTGTGCTCCACCATGTCTTCCGGGAGCCAAACTAAGGGTGTTTATGTAGGGGCCCAGCAGGGTCGAAGCCTACTGAGGCCAAGGGTCTGCTTCTGAAGGGAAGGCTCGCCCCGGTATGAAAGGCAATGATGGAATGGGGTGGGTTTTTTAGTCAGTAAAAGTCTGCCACTATCTCCCGCTCTGCCAAAGGGCGGGGGTGTCATCTGGATGATTTTTACCCACCGAATAAAAAAACTAAGAGTGTTTTATGCGGAATTGCAACAAACATGTGTAGCCTCGCAAATGTCAATTTTGTACAAGTATTTATTGTAATGTGTGGAGTAAGCACGCGGGACGCATTTTTTTTGCAATGTGAATTTTTCTGCATGCGAAGCAATTCCGCTTGCATGATGAAATCCGCACAATATTAAAAACACCCTTAACTATCTTTATTAATATATATGCACACTACACTACAATAAAAAAAAAATATTAGGAACTAAAAAGTAATATAAAGTTTAGCGTCAAAACTCCTCCGCATCGATGCAGACTGGTAATGTTCCCAAAAGGCTGGCAGCATTGCAACGCTGTACGGCAATGCTTATCCTCTGCCCAAGGTAAAAGCCAGCCCTATAGGGACTATTGAATTGCGAGGATCAGTGACTGTTTTACTTATACGAAAATTAATTGATTCCTAGTAGATTATGATGGAAAATTGGTGCAGTTTTCCATCATAATCATCATAATAGTTTTTGGTTTGGTTAGTTTTGTCTACGCAACTTCACATTGTGGAATAATTGAAGAAAAAATTACGTTCTAAAAATTTATTGTCACGTACAAACTTTCTTCATAATATTGTAATTTGATTTCTAGTTATTGCAAGCTTTTCGAAGACATGTAACATCCACCAACCCGCAATCGACCCGCGTGGTGGATTACGGCTCATTCCCTCTCCTAGGGAGGTGGCCTTAGTCCCAGAGGTGGGAACATTATAAGGCTTATTATGTGTGTATATTATGTTACCGGCTAAACCCAATTTTAGGATGAACATAGTTTTGCCTAGGCCAAATCCGCGGTATTAGTCCAAGAGCGAGTGACGCGAGATCGGAACTTTAGGGCACCCTGACACGGACAGGTTACGGGTCCGGAGCGATGCGGAGCTCCTGCATTAGCCATCGTGGTTATTTTTTTATAACCATCCAGAAATAAGGGCCCCCTAAAGCGGGACTCCGCACCCGTTAGGAGAACTGCTTTGGCCTATGTGAAATTACTTCATCCTAAAATCGAGTTTAGCCGGTAACATATACGATACAATCTCTGTTGTTTTTCACATGTACATACTGATATTACGGTACTCATTTTTCATGCCAACAGCATATTAGCATATATTAGGCATCCTACTTAATCTAGCAATCTAAAACATATCAGAGGTAGGCTCCAAACTTACTAATAACTAAGTAGATAAAAGATAATATGTCAATGAGATTAAACATCACATATAGCCCTGTATATAGGACCTGGGTAGAGATGTGGCGTTACCGGCAATATGGGAATATCCACCAATATTTATACTTTGGGCAATATTTCGATCGTGTATGGAGTACTGCTCTCATCTTTGGGATGGGTCAGCCAAATACCAGTTGGATGCACTAGAGTCTATTGGAAAGCGTGCCAAGAAGATCATAGGCAATGATGCTCTTGTGAAGTCAAAACTCAAAAGTCTTGAGCATCGACGCCGAGTTGCTAGCCTGTCTGTTTTCTATCGTTTACACTTCGGGGAGTGTGCACTAGAGTTACACAATTTAATTCCGCCAAGTCCGTTCCATCATCGGACCACAAGACGTACGGGCGTTGCGCCACCGGTACATGGTGGACATCCCACCTATACGTACAAGGCGTTTTCGGAGTACATTCATTATGACTAAGGAACTACTAACTACTACTAGGACTATTAACTAAGGAATAAAATTCCATGCCGGAGTCTGTGTTTCCTGATAGCTATAACCTAGGGGTCTTTAAGTCAAGAGTAAATAGATTGCTTCTAGGCAAGCGTGTTCCATCGTCGGCCACATCATCGCTTACCATCAGGTGAGATTGTGATCAAACGTGAGCCTATCCATTATAAAAAAAAAATATATTTCCGGCAATATTCCCACCAATGTTCCCACTACACGGCAATATTGCCGGCAACGGCACATCTCTAGACCTGGGGCCTTACCATGACGTGTTAAAATGTCAAGCGTGCGAGCGAGAGAGGGATGGAGATATACAGCCTATATAGCTCCATCTCTTTAACAATTCAGTTTAGGTCGTCAAATGAACCGCGTTAAGAGCTCGTGGTAGGGTATCGGCTTCAATATTCGTTAGTCCACATTCTAAGCTATGTTATATCCTACTAGCTCATCATCATCATCATCGGCCTTTTTAATGTTCCCGCTACTGGGACTCAGGCCTTCTCTCTAAGAGAGGGAATGGGCCGTAATCCACCACGCGGGCCCAGTGCGGGTTGGTGAATGTCACATGTCTTCGAATTTTTGGTTCTACGACATACCGGTTTCCTCACGATGTTTTCCTTCACCGTTTTGAGAGCAGTGGCGCGGCTTCGCCTGCGTACATAATGCCTATGTCACTCAGGAGAAAGTAACTTTCTATCGGTGAAAAAATTTAGCAATCGGACCAGTTCTCCCAGAGATTGCCTTCAACAAACAAAAAAAAAAAACAAACTTTACGTCTTTGTAATATATAGATATAAAATCTGAAAAATCAGTTAGGACCCAAATACAAAACTGTAATGCTGTGTCTCATCGTAATAATCTGCGAGCTTGCACGACGCATCGCGAGAACTTGCGATTTGAGTCGCTAAATGATGTTTTACCGCACGAAATCGTATCGCAGGATTCTGCGATGAAGCGTCGTATCGCATCGCATTGCAGTTTTGTGTAGGAGCTTTTAAGCATTGATTAAGCTAATAGTACAAATTAATAGAAGCAGTCTTTATCCTGTGCTACCACGTCGCGAAAGATCAATGTATATGACTGATCTTATTTATACTTTTTCTTAAGAAGATTCATTATTTTTTCAACAAGGAAAGTAATGACCATTCCAACTATGAGTTAATCAATAAACTACCATCACTAGGGCTTTATTGCAAAATATTAATCTCGAATACATACATCTATATACAGTACACACACAGCCGTATCTTCGTACGCTGTAGAAAAATCTTAGTAGCTCCCCCTACGGCCGCTCACAATAATTAGTTTAACAGTGTTCGTACACCCCCACCCGGCGCCCCCTAACACCCCAAAACACCCCCTCATTGGAACACACACGAGGATGCTTGTACATGTGTGTGTGTTCCAACTATTGGGAAAATATCCAGGAAAATTGGGGAAAATAGCCATTTGTATTTAGTCACAGTGCTTACGCTATACTGTAGGTTTATGTATGACAAACACGTTTGAATTAAATAGATGCGACAGATCTCTTGTCATTAATATGGAGGATTTAAATTTTGCAGATCTGCATCTAAAATTGTACACAATTTATGTTTGTAACTCTGGAAGGATGCCAGAGATAGAATGAGATGGCCGATCTCTGCACGCTCAATCACGATAAATCTTCTTCAAGAAAACTTGTCTTCAATTCCGTAAACTGCGTTGAATGGTTTTGTACGTATTAGGATTCAAATGATAAGCTAATCTGCATATTAATTAGATCACAATAAGCACAAGGTTGCCGACATAGCACGAAGAATCGCCAAACTCAAGTGGCAATGGCAGGGCACATTGCTCGCAGAACAGATGGCCGTTGGGGACGAAAGGTTCTGGAGTGGCGACCGCGTACCGGAAGACGCAGCGATGGTGAAGGTTGCGGGAATCCGATGGATGCGGGACGCGCAGGATCGATCGTTGTGGCGACACTTAGGGGAGGCCTATGTTCAACAGTGGACGTCTATCGGCTGAAATGGTGATGATGATGAATGTATACAACACTAAGTTTAGTATATTCGGAACACGTGTCTAGTATTTTTATGCAAATATCTACTTATCTGTATCAAGAAAAATCACTAAGTTATAAGCTTGTTATGTCAGTAAAAATACATAGTCAGCAGGCCATCCAAGCGACTGAGGTGCTGTTTGCCCGCTATGACCTGCCGTGATCTGTTTTCTACTTAGTGTCAGTGGTGTCCAACATGAAACTTTTTAAAATATTTTTGGGAAAAATATAACATGGTGTAAAAACTATTGGATTCCATCCAGTTACTAATTCGGAATAAACTTTATTCCAGTTTCGTATGAACTAAAAATTTTGTTGTACACCAGTAAACATCAAAACTGTTTCATCGAACGACAACTTTTCCTACAGCGCATCCTAACATAATTACTGACCTTCATATTTCCTATACCTCATTAAAGGAGGGATAAGCAACTATTACAACGTATTAAGTTCATCATCATCAACATCAATCATCATTATTTCTGGCAGATGAGGTCCACTACTGAACACAAGCCTCCCCTAAGCGTTGTCATCGCATCGACCAGTCTTAAAGTTCTACCATTCAACGCATATTACTCGTAAATCTATAGTTCTAAACTACTTATATGTATATATAATATCTTTATATATAAAATAGTTCAGTACGTGTGTTTGTCACATAACTTTTTATAAATAGCTTGCTCGATTTGGATGAAATTTTGTGTATATATTTGAGTGGGTCCCAGGAAGATTTTTTTATTTCGGTGGATGAAAATCATCCAGACGACATCCTCCGCCCTTGGGTGGAGCGGGAGATAGTGTCAGACTTTTATTGACTAAAAAACTCACCCCGTTCCTTCGTTGCCTTTTATACCGGGGCCGAGCCTCCCTTTTGGAAGCAGACCCTTGGCCACAATAGGCTTTGACCCTGCTGGGTCCCTACGTTTTGCTGACAACTCCAGGCGTCCGGGAACAGTAGGCGCTGTTGACGGTCCCTAGAAGGTTTCAAACTACAATTGGACCCGGTAGGTGGCGCTGCCATTGGGTTCTTTTTTTTTCTGAAAAAATGTTAGTTTTCGGACAGGACAACGTGTCCTACTAGTAATATCGTCGTCGTGTGATCTACTAGTAATATTATAAAGAGGAAAGATTTGTACTTTTGTTTGTTATGAATAAACTCAAAAACTACTGGACCAATTTCTTAAATTATTTCACCAGTATGCAGTAGAATACTACTTTATTACTGAGTGACAGAGGGATATATTTTCTACTTTCACGCGGTCAAAGCCGCCGGCAGAAGCTTGATAAAAATATATTACGACTTGATCCACAGATTTGATGACACATCTCGAGATAGTACAAATTGCGATGTGGTCATGTGATGTAAGCTAGGTCAAGGCTCGTTTTGCGACCACAGAAAGAAAATTCGAAGAAGTGAGTCCACGAAATCGGCATAAGTTTCTAATTGCATCACTGAAGACCGACTCTATAGGGCAAATATTCGAACATTTTTTTTATATATTGTGGTGTTACAACAGTGTCTTGGTATTGCAGAAGTGATGTCTGCAAGCTGCGGTGTGTGTCTGTACCCTATAGGCATCATTTTGCAATGTCAGAGCTTTCACAGAAACACTCATGGGCCAATAGCGCAGTTGCACATTACTAATGCTCTAAAGTATCTGATTTTTAGTAGAAGATGGTCAATGCACCACAACTGGTTTATTCAACACATTAGATCTTATTCTACAGATTAAATCCGTCATGAACTTTAGAATTGATAGAGTGCTACTGCACTTTTGACCGTTGACTGTAGGTTACTTTCCACATCAGAAACGATTCTTGCGAAGAATTCTACTAAGCTTATCTTATATTGATCTACAAAAAGAAAATAAGTATATTTGAATTGTAAGTAAGTTTTACACAAAGAAATAATAAAAAAATTAAACAATAACTTAAATAATTAAAAATAATATATACACTAAATGCCTAGCTAAATATGACGTCATAAAACTCCTCCGCATCGCTGTCGACTGGAAGTATGCCCAAAAGGCTGGCGGCATTGCCACGTTGTATGGCAATGCTTATTCTCTGACCGAGGTAGAAGCCAGCCCTTGGGTCACGCGAAGCGTCCATTAAGCGTTTTGACAATTCTTTAAAAAGCATATGAGCACTCGGACCCCACGGCCCGAGAGTTTCTACAAATAATAATACTACAAAATATGAAAGTTTGTGAAGATGGATATAATGGTTGGATGTATATTTTTGATTGGAAGGTAAAGGAGTGTATTTCACGCAAAATGTACTGAACAGATTTTGTTGAAACTTTATAGTAACAGCTTACATATCAGAACAAAAGATAAGTAAGGATAAATTGTATTGAGGGGAAACTACTAATTTATAGAGAAGCTCAATAATGGAACACAGCAATGGTAATTGGCGGTGTAAGTAAAAATTGAAAACTCATAGCACAAAGCCAAATGTACTGAACAAATGTTGTAACTTTACAGTAACATAGCTTATAATATCAGAAAACATATAAGCTACAAAAAGAGAGTTAAAGGGAGATAGAGCTAATTCCTAAAGATTCTTTTTTTATTATTAATATACTCGCGTTTGACCACCCTCTCATCTGATAGTAAGCGATGATGTGGTCGACGATGGAGCTCGTTTTTCTAGAAGTAAACTATTCACTCTTGACTTAAAGACCCCTAGGTTGTAGCTATCAGGAAACACAGACTCCGGCAGGGAATTCCATTCCTTAGCTCTACGCATAATGAATGTGTTTCCAAAATGCTTTGTGCGTATGGATGGGATGTCTACCGTGTATCTGTGGCGTAACGCCGTACGCCTTGTGGTCCGATGATGGAGCGAACTTGGAACGGACTCTTTATAATAGAACACAGCAATAACGGTAGAAATAGTACCTAAACAGAAAAAAAATGCTGAAATATCTCGACACAGTAGCTAGCAGTAGCATATGACAACTACTCATGATTAAGATACTAACAATTAAAACTGCTTAAACAATTAAATCATCATCATTTCAAACTACAACTGACATATCAAAAATCTTCGCAGAATTTTGACCTCGCGTGTCTAACAGTCTTTGATTCGTCATCATCAAAATTTTTTCCTGCTATCAATATTATATATGTTTTTTATAGAAGCTATCTATAAAGCATATACCTGTATAGGTTTTCCTCTATAGTCATGGTGACGTAATTGGCTATTTAATGGTATATATGTGATTTCACATCCTTTCAACGATTTCCTGCATGAACAGGAAAGATTTGTTGCTGGTTACAGGTAAATTTTTATTGATATCGTTGTTCTGTTATTTATAGGAGTTTTGTGTTTTATAATGACTTGTTGTTACTATGTCATCTAAAATGTTTTGTTAAACTAAAGAAAAACCGGTTTTGGATTGTCAATATAGCCTATTATCGATATTATTAAATATGTATCCTATATGATTCGTTAGTCCAGTTCTACCTTGTCCTCATGAGGTTCGAGGGGTCTGTTCAATTTGCTTCTGACGTTTGTAAGTGTGAAATATAATATTTTGAATTCAATTGACTATAGTCCTGATTTATTTGTCATATAGTACTATTACGTAATGTCCATAGAACAATGAAAATGAAAATACAGAACAATACTACAGTATTGTACTGTTATCTATCTGTTTGTTTTAGCTGTAAGTCTTCCTTATTATTTAAGTAAAGTAATAAATATTATTTGCCATAAAGTGTCCTATTGCTTAACCAAACTGGTATACGTTTTGGTTATATTATAAGCACATAAAATTCTTCAATTTGGTATATAAATTGGTTGCTGTTTTACAAGTCTGTGAGTGTCCATCACATTATCCCCTTTCGAAACTAAAACATCTTCGTTGCGGTTTTCCCAGTATTTTCCAACTTCCTTAACTCTCTTGTCTTATAAAGACTAAATTATTTTTCGAAATAATATCTATAAGGATGGTCAACTATAGGAAGGAAGTAACTCTTACAATTTGCTGTAAAAATTTCATTATTGAATATTTCCTGGTAGCAATAGGAGTATTGTTCACTTTGCTATATTCTTTCTTCTAAGCTATACAACCATCGATATATATGTCACTAGAATATAAGTCAATGTATACAACATAATTCTTAGTTTATGCAAAACCCAAATATAGTTTTTTTCAGAATCAGTAACCGAATGGATTCCAATAGTTTTTGGTGATTATGTGTTTTTGCTGACATAAGAAGCTTATAACTTTGTGATTTTTCACGACACAGTTATGAAATTTTGTATATAGATTCTTTACGTAAAAATACGAGTACTAGACAAGTGTTTCGGGATTCGCATATTCTAAAATTAATTTTGTATTTTCATCTAGCTAAAAGTTCATTCCTTTAAATTCAACTTCCGTGTCCATAGCACAAGTCTTTGAATCTACATATGTTGTAGCGAGGAGTTCATCGTCAACATCACCATGTCTTCCTACTTGAACCTATTTTGTCTGATTAGCAGAATGTTTATTTCTTCCATTTATACCAAAATCATCTCAGGATTTACCACTTCATATTTCTATCACAGAACCTATTCAACGTTTACAAGGTCTTTCTTCTATTCCTTGTTAATGATGTGTTTCTCATAAGCAATATAAGCATACTTGTTTTTTTTTTTAATAATTTCTAGTGCTTGACTGCGATCCCACATCATGGTAAGCAGTGACGCAAACGTTGATGGTGAAGCGCACTAGTTTATTAAGAGCCTATTCACTCCAGCTTGGAAGATACCAAAACTATTATCGGAAAGGAAGATCGCAGCAGGAAAATTGTTTTAGTCCTTCGATGTTATTTGTATCCAAAGACAGTGTTTTCGCCATTTTCTAGTAAGTTATACATTGTACATCATCGTCACCATCATCAGCCTTTTTAATGTTCTTACTGCTAGGACTCAGGCCTCCTCTCTGGTTGAGGGAATGGGCCGTAATCCATCACGCCGGCCTAGTGTGGGTTGTTAGATGTCACATATCTTCGAATTTTTGGTTCTAGAACATGATTCCTCACGATGTTTTCCTTCACCGTTTTGAGAGCAGTTCTATTGTATTGTATAAATATTAGTATTCTAGTTGAAACAAAGACTTTCTTTTTGCTAGAATACCGAGCGTTCTACTTAAATAATTTCAAAGGCAAACAGTGTTTTAAAAGTATTATTTTTCCTTGAGCAACCGTCAACAATTACCGATGTTTTGGTCAAGTTTCTCTGTTCTACGTGGGAATACATTTAATATGTATGTAAGACGCGTAAAATGTCCTGCTCTGACGTGTTTTCCTCATACTATCTGCTGTAAGCTTGCGGTCATCTATGCTTGGGACTTAAGTATTTACGTCATAAGAGATATGAAATAAGCAAAAACGTAATGTAATGAAGTTTTTTGGGGCAGTACTTTGAAGTAATTGCAATGCTTTCTCTTAACTGTTTTAATCTGTGTGTAATGTAGGATTTCGGATGAAAAAGGATATGATTTGGTACTGGTTAGTTATGTAACCATCATCTGATAGCTATTGTGAAGCTACCTCATTAAATAAGATAGGCATTGCCAGGTAACAATGCCAGCCGTCTTTTGGGTATATTGGCTTGTATTTTTAATTTTTGACGCTATATTTAAGACTAGTTGACCTGGCAAACTTCGTACCGCCTAACAGACAATAAATGTAGTATATCTTTCGATATAGTCAAGCGATTGCAATGAAACAAAGCCTAAGTAATATATCAAGTTACACACAATTTTAGTGTATAAAAGTTATCTTTATTTATTTTATTTATTTATTGAGACAAACACAGTTGATACAATTACATAAAAATCTTAAGAAATTACACTAGGAGTTACATTAACAGGTTATCGATGGGTCCCAAACTAGGCATAGCCTGTATCTTGGTGACCCAATAGTTATGCAGAATTAGCCAGATGATCTAGCCTGCGCTACGTACAAATCATGATAACAATTTATAACAACAAGGAATTAGGAATTATATAAAAAGAATATAGAAAATGTAAAATAATATCTACAATTCGATTTCGTACATTTTATGTGATGCGCGCACAAGTGAAAACTTCTACATATTTATTATATGTATCGGATTTTTAAAGGTAAATACTACGTAGCAATTATGGAATAAACTTCTACAACAATTATTTTAAAATATTAATCACCGCTAACTTGTTTTTCCATGGTAGTAGTAGTAGTTAGTATCTTAATTCATAACAACATAAATTGTGTTGAACATATTGATAATTATAAATATGTCTTGTCATATTAATTATCACATATACAATAATAAAAGATTCTCATAAATTATAACATTACCTAATGTTCAAAAAATATTATAAATGCAATTACCCACTCAAAATATAATACAAATTAGAGGTCACCGACTGAGTGTAAACACTTTTCTAGAAGAAACGCTATAAGACTGGCTTTAAAAGTACTAATATACAATTCCTGTTTTAATGATGTAGGCAATTTGTTATACAATTTTATTGCATTAAATTGAGAACAATGACTGACAACTTTGCAGTGAGGTGTTATATTTGACGACAGATCAAGTCTTCTCGTTTTGTCCCTTTTCATTCTTTCCTCATGTACTTCGCGATGGTATAGATTTCCAATAGTGATAGAATGTATTTAATCTTATCCGTACTTAGTCCCAGCAGTGGGAACATATTGCCATATGTTCCCACTGCTGGGTCTTAGGCTTCCTCTACCACGAAGGCTTTCTGCGGATTGGTGGATGTCACATGTCTTTGAATTTTTGGTTCCAAAACATTCAGAAACGACTATATTAAGGTACATTTGTTTGTTCCTACAAGCTTCATGGTTTAAATCTAGATTTATGACTGTATCCAAAATCCAAACGAAAAACCCAGTCTTCAATAAGCCTCCTTTCCATTGCTCTTCATTTCCCGAAGACATAGACCATTGGCCTTTAAATAAAATTCAACCAAATCTACCTAAAGTTTACTGCGCAACCCAGAGATCGAACCCAAGACCTTTGTTTTAGTGTGAACCGTTTAATATTCCTCATCGAGGCTGAAGACGCACATAAATCGTTCCCCGGTTAACAATACGGGTTCCGTACTGCAACTACATATTTATGAGGTGTCTGCGGAACCCAGGAGATGGGCAATCGATATCCCTGGCTGTTAATTGGGGGCTGAGATTGGAACCTTTGTGTCGTACGAAGTTATATGACATGTGGAAATGGAGAAGAATGTCGGGTTACCAACATGGAGACGGATTAAAAAAAAATGTGTCTAGAGGGTGTTTGATAAATGAGCTAGTGTAGTGGTTAAGAAATACCTAAATGTTTCTTTTCATTTTCTTTTTGATCTAGAGAATATGCATGAAAAAGCATTTGTTTCCTAATCCTGTTTATTAATAATCAAATGAATCAAATATCAGTTTTGAATTGTCAAAATGTTGGTCAGTCAAAAAAGTGAAGCTAAATTGCAGGTTCAAAGCGTAGATCTTTATGGAGAAGAACATGCAAGAAACTCCATGGACACTCTTTTAAATTATATTATGAATTAGATCAATCTTCGGATTACGTTCTCCGCATGGTAGAGAAGAATAAGTTTAACTGAACGTGTTAAATGTTAATTGTACTGACTTTATCGAAAATTGTCATAACTCATTTGATATTGTGGAGTACCATTTTGTCCGTTTTCTAGTGGTGGAAAGTTTGCCTTTTTATTCTACTCGAAACTTCAAAAATTGAATACAGTTAATATTTGTTTCTAACCACAAATCACAAGCATTTTTAAGTACCTACTTATGAGACATTTTATCGACATCCGGTTGTTAGATATTTCAACTTGAATATTAAATTTTAGCTAGGAGGGCGAGGTTTGTGGTCAAATAAATTATTGTAAACACTTAATATTATGATTATTAAATTCTGAATTATGACGTTTGTGGTTACAGAATTTTTAAATAAGAAAGACTTATACCGTATTAGTGTAGTTTTTTTTACAGTTATCACATTTTTAAATAGATTAACTTACACGTGTTTTGCGTGTATTGACATCAGTCGACATCAACATAGTTCATTGACTAAGTATGGTCAGCGAAGTCAACGCATGTCTTCATGCCTTTTAAATCTCAAACGACATGAAATCAATATTAGTAAAAAGAGGTAAAGTTTGCTTTTTTGTTTTTATGCTTTTTTGTTTGTAGGAGGTAATCTCTGGAAGTACTGGTCCGATTGCTAAAATTTTTTCACCTTTAGAAAGCTGCTTTATTCTTGAGTGACATAGGCTATGTACGCAGGCGAAGCCGCTGGCAAAAGCTAGTACCTAATAACTTCGATGATAATTATACCACATTAGTTTTAGTACTTAAATGTGAAAGTCGAAACGCGTGTCTAGTGTTTATGTAAAGAGTCTATGTACAAAATTTCATAACTGTATCATGAAAAATCACAAAATTATAAGCTTGTTATGTTAGCAAAAATATATATCTACCTAGTCACCGAGCCATCCAAGCGACTAAGGGATTGTTTTGCACTTGCACCTAGCTGTTTGCTGGTGCCTAATACCCGTTATGACCTGCCGTGACCTGTGTTGTACTTAGTGTCGATGGTGTCCAACTTATGACCTTTTAAAATAAATGGTGTAAGGGACAGCCCTCCACAAACTTTAAGGGCTTGCTCAGCAGACGAAACTGAACAACCCACCATAAAAAATTTTTTTAGGAAACAAAAAAAAAAATTCAGCCTCTCCATACAAACTGTCCAATCAAGTTAATAATTTTGTCATCTACACTAATATAAATAATAAAGAGGTAAAGTTTGCGGACAGTGAGCAATGGGTAGCTCGCTGTCCGGCCGTCCGGTAACTGTCCGGACCAAGCCCAATTCGTCGACGGCGCGCGCTGTTCCCGCGCGCCTCAAGGAATTGTCAGCAACAGCAGGGGCCCAGCCGGGTCGAAGCCTACTAGGGCCAGGGTTATCTGAAAGGGCGCTCGAGCTCCGGTATGAAGGCTTGAAGGAACGGGATGGGTTTTTTAGTCAGTAAGAGTCTGACACTATCTCCCGCTCCGCCCAAGAGCGGGGGTTGTCATAAGATGATTTTTCCCACCGAAAAAAAAAAGAGGTAAAGTTTTTTTTGTTTTCAAGAGGTAATCTCTGAAAGTACTGGTCCGATTGTTAAATTTTTTTTCACCGTTAGAAAGCTGTTTTATTCCTGAGTGGTTATTTGCCCGTGCAAAAGCTAGTTTACTAATATCACTGTAACTTACCCAAAGAATAGAATAAACTTTCTTACACCATGTTCTGGAACAGAAAAAAAGAGTTATTTTTTGGTGCTATAATATTATTTTTTTGGAATTACTCCTGTATCGGGGGTGCGTTACCTAAACATGTAAGCTCACACACACAAGACATACAGACCAGCAACACCTATCTGTAAGCCAATATAAATATTTGGTCCGTACGGGAATCGAACCCGCGACCCACAGCGTAGCAGCTCATGGCTCAACCACTGCGCCAACCGCGTTTTTCGTGATATAAAGTTATTGAAGGAGAGCATTTGACTATGTCAGTTTAAATTCAATTAGGACAAGATTCTGTCAACGGCTTCGTTCGCATGAATGTCAACCGACATTTGGGATACAAAGTCGAAGTCGAAGCCAGATAAAAAATCGCCTATGTCCTTCTTTCGGGTTCAAGCTTACTCCGTGCCAAATTTCATTGAAATTGGTTCAGTATTTTAACCGTGAAAGCGTAACAGATAGACATTAAACTGACTGAAAACAAAATTGACGTGTTTTTTAAAAAACCTATTTGCAAAATAAAAATCATTTATCATTTATCATGAGTTACTTTCACACTTATAATATTAAAGTCATCATCATCATCATTCATCATCGTTTCAACCAAAAGACGTCCACTGCTGGACACAGGCCTCCCCCAAGCGTCGCCACAGCGACCGGTCCTGTGCGTCTCGCTTTCATCAGATTCCCGCGACCCTGAACAGGTCATCGTTCCACCTTGTGGATGAATTTCTAACGCTGCGTCTTCCGGTATGCGGTCGCCACTCCAGAACCTTTCGTCCCGATCGACCATCTGTTCTGCGTGCATTATTATAGTATAATAATCGTATAATAAATCAGCCTTTTAATGTTCCCACTGTTGGGACTATGGCTTCCTCTCTAGGAGAGGGAATGGGCCGTAATCCATCACGCAAGCCCAGTGCAGGTAGGTGGATATCATATGTCTTCGAATATTTGGTTCTGAGGCATATATGGCGGTTGCCTCACGATGTTATCCTTTAATGTTTTGAGAGCAGTGGTGATGAATTAAATTACACAAAGTGATGCGCCTGGCTGGTTTTGAACCCACGACCTACAACTCGTAAGTCGGGGTCGTTACCACTCGGTCACCACTGCTCCTTAAAGTATGGATTTCAAAATGGTGATTGTTTATGTCACGGGGGAAAGTTCATCAGCAATATAATAATTATGTGATATAGGCCCAATCAGCGATAAACCTAATAACTAATGTATCCCTACAAGCAACAATCTTTTTGAAGTGTTACCACGAACTAGCGCTTCCGAGAGAGCGGGACGGCAACACTCGCCACTCGCTCGCCACTCTTCCACCCCCGACCTTTCAATTTTCGTCCGGCGTTTCTTATTTAGTTTCTCGCAAATTATCTCCAATTCTTCATATTATTAAACATCCAAGGGGAGAACTAACCCCCCTTCCCCCCCAGTGGGTGGCGGGGGGCTTAATGACGGGGAGCGGTCAGTTCCCCCTCCCACTGTCGGCACACTTGTTTCTTGTAAAATTTTTCCCCAATCTTTATTTTCTTCGTGGACGTATATAATTAGACTTTTGGCGAGCGCGCGTGTGCGTGCGCGGCGCGAGTGTGGAGCGTGCGTCGTGCGTGTGTGCTGCGTGTATCGTGCGTGTGTATACAGGGTGGTGTAAGACGGGTTATTAGTTTTCTTACCAGTTTCGGTTCGGGATGCTTTTGTTAGATTTCGATAATTTCGCAACGGCCGTCCGTGGGGTGGAAAAAATCAATATAGTTGTTAGTATGTTGGATATGTTTGAACTCGTGCGTTAATTAATATATGAAGGCGTTGTGTTGGCAACACTTTGTAGGTACGTTTGAGTTCTCAATGATTGGGTACTTGTCAGATATGTAGACTTCATGGAACTGAGTTTCTTAGATGTTATTATTAAGTAGATAGGTATCTAAATAACACGAGTATGTGAAGCTAACGTTATTATGTTTGAAACGAGAATAATATATAATGTTGTTAGCTTTGTTCGTTCTGTTTGGAAGGTAAACATAAAATATTTAGGTATTCAAACTATGCTTAGGTATTATTAGGTACATCGGCGGAAATAATATTTTACTTCAATATTATAAATAGGAACGTATTTCCACCCATTTGTTATGAAAAACTTAAAAAAAAGACGAATACTTATTGATTGTTACAATATTAAGTTAATTATTTTGAAAATCGTGTTATATGCGATAACTTTGAAAACAAAATTAAACGGTTGGTGAATTGATTTAACGGTGAACAAAAATTGTGGTGAATATCTTCAAACAGATCAATAAAAAGTTCTTTTTAATGGAAAATATTAAGCATCACGTAAAGTTATTTCATTAATGTAATTCAATGATTTATCTGATCTAATTTCTTTAATTTTCTATTATGCTTAACAATTTAGTTCAATTTAATTCAATAAGTAGATAAGTAATGTTAAATAATAATAAAAGCGATATTTTTATTTACAGAAAATATGTAATTCACGTCAAAAATCATTTATTTGCCGAGAAAAAGATAGTAACAAAAAAATCTCAGTAAAAAAAAGAATATATAGTCTGTCTAAAAAGTCAACCGACTTGGGAATTTTGTATAATATTTAATCATTTAAAGAACACTTATATTCAACACTTTTTGTGAGGTTCTTCTAATAGTAAACAATAATCAAGATCTCTTAATAAACTTTGATTATTGAACCAGCGTTAACTACATCAGATTTCATTTTACTCTAATAATTAAGTCGTTTGACTTTTTAGACAGAATCTACCTAGATAGAACTAAACAAAACAGTTTTATTCAAACATGAAGTACTAATTTCGTGGTGGAGGAACAAGATGAATTGGACGCAGGTCGAGAGTACTATGACCATGATGGACACAGTTCAGTCGTACAGTCCGGTTTTAAACAGGCCTTACCACGAGCTTTCAACGCGATGCATTTGGCGACCTAAATTGAACTGTTTTAAAGGGAAGGAGCTATGTGGGGTGTATAGCTCTATCTCTCTTTCTCGCTCGTGCGCCTTACATTTTAACACGTCATGGTAAGGCCTCTGTTGTCTAAACAAAAATAGTTTGCGTTTAATGAAGAAACCAGGGTAGCCCACAAAGTTCAAATATTCTTAAGTTTTTTTGAATTTTGCAAGTCAGTATCAAGTTGTTATGTTGATTAAAATATGATTTGCGATCGTAACACGTATTTATTTACAAAATAATGATAGTTAAAATCATGAATACCATCTTTTTAGTTCATCTAACCTTATTGAATGATTATTACATAAAATATTTGTGCTCATTATCCTGGAGTATTGACAATATAAAAAACTTTTTACAAAAAAAAAAATATAACAGACTTCAATGTTAAATAAACATTGAAAAGTACAAAATAACTATAATTTTGGAAGTCGGTGTTTCTATAATAGTTTTGTCTCTTCGTTATTTAAAAAATTTCAAAATCAGTCCACAATTGACCGAGATATCGGTGAACATACATAAAAAAAAAACATACATTCAGCCGAAAATAGAACCTCCTCCTTTTCGAAGTCGGTTAAAAAGGATATCTTTGGAAGAAATTATAGGATTTATTTTTTATTTTGTTTAAAGTTCGCGTGTAATCACTATAGAGGGAGTGGGCAAACGCGAGCTTATCCAGAATTAAAAGAGCCGGACAGTAAGCGATGATGTGGTTCACGATAGAGCACTCATGTTTATAGATCATAGAAGATCAAGATAGCTATTAGAAAATACAGATACCGGTAGTGATTCCCATTCTTTAGCTATACGTACAATGAATAACACATAGCGACTTTTACGTATAGCGTATGACGCCTAAAAGTTCCTATAAACTGAATAAAAAAAAACCCTTATGCCAACTAAAACCGGGTCAAAATTCAGCATAATGATATACAAGAGCATACATCTTATTAAAAAGTATACAAAAAAACTAACCCCCATAATATTGCACCAAAGTAAAAAAAAAAAAAAAACAAGATTGCACGAGCCACATAAGTTGGGAGCAAGCGCCCAAAAGCCTCGTGACCGCTTTGATGTCAAAACGAATCAATGTCCCCTAAAAAACTAACAAATAACTTAAGCTATTGTTACAAAAGTCTCGACCCGCCTTCCGTACTACTCACTAGAGGTAAACATACCGATGGTCGTCCCTACATCGCTATATTTATTTGTATAAATGTATCTGTTACTTGTTTTTTATCGTAGCAGTTATCATAATCTTTACTTAGGGTCTTGAGAGTTTAGCGTTTGTCTATCATTTGGATAATTTTAAGACCATACGAGTATCTACAAAATTGTGTAATAGTGGCTGTACATCTTTGGTACTATCTATTTTTTTAATGATAAATATAATTAAAATAATAATTTTTAAATAAAAAAAATAAAAAAAAGAAGAAAGCACATCGTTTCGTTCGTGTTTTCTTTCTAACTGTCCAAAAAACATGAAAAATAACTAATTACGTTTCGGAAGACTATGATTTTCGCATATCTTAAGAATCCAAAATAAAATCCGACTTTTGAAATGTAAAGTACATATTTTTGTAATTTTTTCGTAAAAAAAAAATTATACACTTTATGGTTATGGTTGAGCTAAATCTAAATAGTGTGCAAGTTTATAGCAAGTTACTTATAGAATTGTAATCATTAAAAATTATGCCTACATTCCATTGATTTCTTCAGGATACCATCAAAAGACCTTGGGACCATGGGACCACCTGTGAAGAAATACCCTTTTAGACATCTTAATAATATCAATCATCAATACTTACATATAAAAGCAAAAAAAAATAATATTCTTTTAAATGTTTGTCCTGTATTTTTGTTTATTCGGTGTGCAATAAAGATTAAATTAAATAATAATAAATAAATAAAAAAATAAATTCCTAACTGATACCCCTATGTTATTACAAGCCAGTAATTGATAATCGGGTCCGCGTAATCGGCGAACGTACGAAAACAAACCTCTTCCTTTTTGAAGTTAGTTAAAAAATTGTCTTTTTACAATCATTCTTCTACAATAAGAAACTAAACCGACAATTTGAAGGCCAAATATAGAAAAAAAAACCTTACATCTGAAGCTATTGTGGCACGCGTGTCGTCCGACCCCACCTTCCTCGCGACGTCACTCGCGGTAAGCCCCGGCGACCCGTCAGCCGTGGTCACCCTACAATGCTGTAATATGTATAGGACAAGTTGTTTTTTTATTGAAACAGTTATTACGGCACCGTTTTGTGGTTTAGACGGAAGTGTTTTTATAGTGATTTGCGTATAAATGTACAAGACTAGGTGGAGCCCGCGGTTTCACTCGCGTAAACTTAAGAAATTGTCCCAAGGGAACACACTCACGGGATAAAAAGTATCCTAAGTGCTATTTCAGGATATGATCTACCTGTGTATCAATTTTCATCGAAATCATACATTCAAACTTTCGCGTTCATGTAAGCTAGTGTGGTTACTGGCATTAGACCATAGAAATATAAAAAAAGTTCAATGATTTTATAAGTTTTATATAAGTGGTAAATCACGGGACTTTTTAGCGAGTCTTCATAAACTAATTACTATAAAAGCGAAAGTTTATATTTATGTGAGTATGTGTATGTTTGTTACTCCTTAACGCTCAAACTACTGAACGATTTTGTAGGTAGCCCCTGTTCTGAAATAGAATATAGGGTATTTTTTCCCGGGAGTATATTCCCTAGAGATCATTTTTTCCCGGGAGTATATTCCCTAGAGATAATTTTTTCCGGGAGTATATTCCCTAGAGATCATTTTTCACGGCACCAGCGGTTTCTACAGTCGTATGGAGATGGACTTACATATTGGGTCGTTTGTCATACGTCATATTCGTCACCCATTCCATTCGTAGCACATACACGAACACATGCCACCGAAGGCGCAAGCTTGCGGACGGCGAGCAATGATTAGCTCGCCGTCCGAATGTCCGGTAACCGACCGGACTGAGCCTAAGACGTCGACGGCACGTATCGTTTCACGCGCTCCTCAAGAAGTTGTCAGCAAACCGTAGGGACCCAGGAGGGTCGAAGCCTACTGGGGCTAAGGGTCTGCTTCTGAAAAGAAGATTCGAACCCAGTACGTAAGGCAACGAAGGAACAAGAGTGGGTTTTTAGTCAGTAAAAGTCTGACACTATCTCCCGCTCCGCCCAAGAGCGGGGGATGTCATTGGATGATTTTAGAAACTAAAAAAAAATAGTCGAATACATGGAGTAGGATTTTGGTCTAGCAAGTCTAGTCGGAGATTGCAATCTTACGGCTACATAAGTGCCTAATTTATAACTAACTAGCTGTCCGCCCGCGACTTCGTCCGCGTACTTCGGTTATCGCACTCTAAACGTATTTTCCCGTAGGAATAAGATGTTTTTCCGGGACAAAAAGTACCCTATGTTCTTTTCCATGTCAAAGGCTATATGCATGCCAAATTTCATCCAAATCCGTTCAGCCGTTTTTGCGTGATTAAGTAACAAACATCCAAACATCCACACTTTCACATTTATAATATTAGTTAAGATTTCTGCCAGCGGCTATGTCCGTGTGGAAGGAGAAAGTACATTTTAATACAAATGGAAAAAGTTTATCATTACGACCGAGACGGAATTCCGCCGAGCCGCAGGCGAGGGGGCTATCAAGCCGAGTGCAGCAGTGACAAATTTCCACGTGTATCAAACGACGTTTTTCAACACACTTCCGAAGATATAAATAAATGGGGGTTGACGCGTGATTCGTGGGGGTCGCTTAGCGCCCAGCTTAATACAATAAACGTAATAAATTGTGGCGGAAGCGAGTTCGCGCATTTTTCCGTACTAGTGCGAAATACAGTAAATTCCGTGCCTAAAAACGGTAGAGATAACAGCGGGTTTTTGAGTAAGTGTATTGTAAATTATATGGCCTTTATCACTTAAATATACAGAAGCATTCTATTGGTGAAATAAATCGGTTCAGTACTTTTTAAGTTTCAAAATAAAATAAAAAATCAAAATCATAAACATTTATTTCAAATAGACCATTTGCAGGCACTTTTGAATAGTCAAATGTCGGTCAGTCCAACAAAAAGTGAGCTAAATTGCACGTTCCAAAGCGTAGATCTCTATGGAGAAGAACGTGCAAGTAACTCCATGTTTTGTTGAAAAAAATACAAACCTTTCCTTTTTATAACATTAGTATAGATATAAAGAAAACGCAAGTGGCCACGCCGGGCGAGACGCGCGGGACAGAATCGAGAAAACATTCAAATGACCGAAGGGGACAGATGTACCGCTCAGATTAAACCTTTTGTTAACAACACGATGCTTGTAAACTATTTGTAGTTTCTTAGCTTTAGGTATTATAAACAGTTGTTGATATTTAGCATAGCATAATCGTCCTCATAATTTTCCCACTGTTGGGACTCAGGCCTCCTCTCTAGGAGAGGGAATGGGCCGTAATCCGCCACGCGGGCCCAGTGCGGGTTGGTGGATGTCACATGTCTGCGTAGTACGTAAATAAATTACACAAAGTAATGCGCCTGGCTGGGTTTGAATCCGCGACCTACAACTCGTAAGTCGCGGCCGTTACTATAGCCACCATTGCTCTCAAAGATATTTAATACTTTCGGATGCTCAAAGGTAGCTAGCAAATTTTTTTTTTTGCGTTTTGTAATTCAGAGTCAAGTTATATATATTTTTTAAACTGATACAAATTAGTTATTAGAAAGGAAATCGTTTGTCTTGGTATGGTCATATAAAGAGGAGAGATGAAAAGCATGTTGCTAAAAGAGTTATGAATTTACATGTGGATGGATGGAGAGGCAGAGGGAGGCCAAAGAAAAGATGGATGGATTGTGTGAGAAGTGATATGAAAGAAAAGGGAGTTAGTGATAGCATGACTAGTGACAGGACAGAATGGAAGAAAAAAACGTGTTGCGCCGACCCCAAATAAAATGGGACAAGGGCAGGAAGAAGAAGAAGATACAAATTAGCGCTTGACTGCGATCCCACCTGATGGTAAGCAGTGATATAAGGTATAATATTTATTGTTTCTTTCAGTTACGTTCCAAGTTACATTCTAGGGTTATAGGCTGTCTAAAAAGTCAACCGACTTGGGAATTTTGTATAATATTTGATCATTAAAAAAATACTTATATTCGATTCTTTTTATAAGGTTCTTCAATTAGTAAACAATGATTAAGATCTCTTAATCAACCTTTATTACTGAACATGTGATGATTAAATCAGATTTAATTTTGTTCTAAATTAACCAAGCCGTTTAACTTTCTATACAGACTCTATTTCTCAAATGTAAAAAGGGCCTTTTATTTTTTAACGAATCTAGTATAGATAGCTAACAAGATACATATACAATAACAGAGGCATGGCCGGTGCATTACACTTCCATCACCAAAACTTAAGGCGTATAGTCCCTTAAACCATCTGGCCAAAATTATGTGGACGCACCGATTTACATATGCAATGTTCATTTTGAAGAATATTTAACAACCAATTTTTATGTATAAAAATGTTTCTAAAGATCCAAGCCGTTTCGAAGGAGTAGGGAAAAGTTGCGAAAAGTTACGTAATTGTAGCACGAAAAAATCAAATGTTGATAATGTTGTTCATGTATCTATAATAAACATATATTTTTTTCAAACCTACTAACCGGGCCGTTACCGAGGAGTAGGCATCAGAAAGTCACTGTTTTATGGCACTTTTCGGGCGCTTGGGCCTTAAGGTTCTTCAAACCGGAAGCAATTTGGTAAGCAGCTGTGTATGATTAAGATATTAGATAAATTACCTTTTTACAATTCACTGCCCCGCACTGTCTCTGCAACCCACGTGACCAACAAGGGTGATGATACAACAGTAAAAAAAATGACATGGGGTTATTAACTGCGTCCACTGTTGGACATAAGCCTCCCCCAAGTGTCGCCATAACGACCGGTCCTGTGCGTCTCGCATCCATCGGATTCCCGCGACCCTCACCAGGTCAACGGTCCACTGTATATTCAGTACTAGTTTAATTATTTTTTTCCACTACTATCACACAACGCCATCTAGTTGCGAAACTAGACAGAGTTTGTGTTATGAGTAGGTAGATACTAGACAACTGATAAAACATACTCACATATTTCTAAGTACATACATTTATTGATATAACACACTGACACAAACCAAATGATCTTGCTCATCACACAAACATTTTGTCTAGGGTGGGAATCGAATCCACGAGACCTCGTATAACAGTCAGAGAGAAGTAAAAAGATTATTCTGCTTTTCCCGAGGTTAGTAAAGTAACCACTGGACTAACAGGATAATAATTACACTTGTTATAAAATTTGAGCCTAGTCAAAGCACGGAGAATCTTAACACCGCGATTTAGAAAACGCCGCTTTTCTAACAACGCCATCTATCGGTAAAAATCTGAACAATATTTTCAAGCTTACAATGCCATCTGTCGGTAGAAAACTGAACAATATTTTCAAGCTATACTAAAATCAGTTGAATATACCTAATAAACGGTACCTATGATTTTCAAGTACCCACGCGCCCTTAAATAATTCATAAGTTCTATTTGCGTGGATGGATTGTTTACATTGTAAAGCCGTCAAATATCCTCCTGGCACAGAGGTTGTACTTCCTGCTCGTAGCGCACGGCTTCTCATTCAATGCCGGATTGAATAGGTCCAACTATCAGACCCTTATTTTTTTTACTAATATTATTAAAGTGAAAGTTTGTGTGTTTGTTTGTTGCGTCTTCACGCTCAAACGACTGAACGGATTTCGATGAAACTTAGTAAACGGGTAGATCATATTCTGGATTAGCACATGCGATGCTCTTTATACTGGGATTTTTTTTTTTCGGTGGGTAAAAATCATCGAGATGACATCCCCCACCCTTGGGCGGAGCGGGAGATAGTATCAGTAGCCTGATTCACGTAAAATCAAACAAGCCAAATATCGTTGAAGTTTTATAATCGTTCGATTGAAGTCTTATCCAAAAGCGGTAATCACGATCTATCGACTTATTTCCAATTACATTACTATGTATTCTACCAGGATAATGTAATACAGACTTTTTTTAAATCGACGAATTTCAAACGACTTTAAAATCGGTGTCGTTCAAACTCGATTGATGGATGTGAATACGGAAATGGTCTAAACGACTAAATCGCTACGATATCGTTACGGTTTTCATTACGTGAATCGGGCTACAGACTTTTACTGACTAAAAAACCCACTCTGTTCCTTCGTTGCCTTCCTTTCTTTCAGAAGCAGATCAAAGAAATTAAAAATCCCAATCCCGCAAATCCCGCGGGATCCGCGGGATTGCTGACATCGATCCCGCATGAGTGCGGGATTGCGATTTTGATGCGGGATTGGATTCCCTACTTCCGACCTTCACTCGAGTGAACTCGTGATATCCCAATGGTTAAGGCACCCGCCACTTCTGAATGAGATAGCGGGTTCGACATCGAGCAAGTAGATATTAATGTGAGTCTTTCTAGGTAGAAGTTAATCTAGGACTTTACTGACATCCCATGCCTCGGAAAATACGTAAAGCTATTGATCCGGGTTGCCATTTTTTAGATCTTTGACAGTCGTCACAGGTAGGCAGACGCCAGAAAGTCTGACCATCAGTCTATCTAAGGAGTATCCTGTTGCCCAGTAGCTGGGTGGTGGAAGTCTTATAGGCAGTCGCTCCATGTAAAACGTGGGTATTCAGCCGCGTCCAGTTAGCCTGGAAGCCGACCCCAAGCTGGTTGGGAAAAGATTAGGGAGCTGTTGGCTCGAGTGAATCCGCTGACAGAAACTATACCCTATTCGCGTTAAAGAAACCTTTTTTACTGACTATTCAACCGATTTTAACTTCTATTTCGTAGTCATAAAGATGGCATTAAAAGCAATTCAGTGGTTACAATACCAACTATTTACTGCAGCCGCCATTTGTCATGCCACCAACGTAATAAAAGTCAAAATCGGTTGAACGGACAGTAATAGAAGGTTTTCATAAATTTCTAATGTTATTTTGAACAGAGTATAGTTTTGACAGATTGGCTGAATCTAACAATTGGACTGTTATTGACTAACTATTCGTCTAATATTTGCTTTAGTGATAAAATAAAAGTTAACAGTATATAATATAGTTTCCGAAGCTCGTTATTCAGATGATGAAATAACTTGGCGTATGTTCAGTTGGCTCTAATAGGCAGAGTTTGATACACGAGCACGTCTCGTTACACACACAACGCAAATATTAAAGATCAGCGAAACTTTCAAATAAATATGTCAAAGTATTTCATTACACGTGGCGCCATTTTCAAGGACAAGGAACATTCCGACCAGCGCCTAAAAACGTAATAAAACGTTCTCTAGAAACTGTTTTATTCATATTATTAATTCAAAGAAACAACAAATAAAAGTCTAATCGCGAAAAAAAATCTCCAACAAAGTGATTTGTACGTGAAACATCGTATTTTCCACAAAATACGCAATGAGAGAAAAAAATGTCAAAAAAGCATATTTTAAGGCGCGCGTTATAATTTCGCGACACAGAATGTAACGTCGACGAAAATTCGATTCGGCGACATTGTCATCCGAGGCTCCGCTACGTCAAAGAAAATATAATAAAAGTGAAAAAAAAATACTACATCACATACGGAATAAAATAAAGTAAAATGAAATAAAAAGACATGCGAAGGAAATACATTGCCATTTCTACAGGCGCACACACACGCGCCCGCACACATGCGCGCCGTCCAATTTATAATATTGTTTTCCTTAGGATATATTTTTTCACTAGTGGGGTAGGAGGACGGGGAGATCCTCCCCCTCCCTGTGCGGCCTCCCCCAGATATTATTAAAGACGTATACTCACACATTCTTGCCGAAACGGAGTGTGATTAGATTAATATACGTTCGTGTGTTTGTGCTCATGTCTTAGGGGAGGTGGGGGGCGATACGACCGGCGGACAGTCGACCTGATACAATGATATGAAAACCTTTTATAACCGGTGACGGTGAGTGTCAGATTTCTAAAAGATGGTCGTAATGTGGTATAATTGGTAGAGGTGCGATGGAAAGGGGAGAAACAGGCGCCAACTGTGCCACTCCCCGTTTTAAAATTGCCCTTTTCCTGTATAGATACTATCAATCAAACTGCCTGTACACATTGTCTATGTATGAGCGACAAGACATTGTTTTTCTGCGACTAGAAGCGAAAAACTGTGTGTTAATAGCAGGGTTGTGTCCTGTTATATCCAATTTTATACAATACTAATAGCTGACCCAGCGAACTTCGTACTGAGTCCTTTTAGCTAAGCTGTCAAAAGACAACGCCATCTACAGGCATTACTAGAACCAGCATAATTAATTTCATAATTAAAGATGGCGTGAATTTTTCCCGATTTTCTCCCCGTTAACCTTCCCTGGACTATCACAAATATTTCAAGACTATGAACCCAATCGGTCCAACTGTTCTCGAGTTTTAGCGAGACTAATGAACAGCTATTCATTGATTGATTGATAATATAATAAAGAGGTAAAGTTTGTTTTTTTTGGTTGTAGGAGGTAATATCTGAAATTACTGATCCAATTGCGAAAATTTTTTCACCGATAGAAAGCTGCTTTATTCCTGAGTGACATAGGCTATATTTTATGTACGCGGGCGAAGCTGAGAGCAAAAGCTAGTTTTTATGTTTAAAGATTAGTATTTTGTTTTAAACCGTCATAGTCACGCTCGTAGCACTTCCTTTCACATTAAATATTTAGATCTCCACGTGTTTTGGAACGTTACGGATATGAATTGTACAAATAAAGGTCATTTGTTACCCATGTCCGCGTTAGTACCAACCAAAACATTCCGTATATTACTATAAACATCCCCCGATTATAATTTAGGTGTCTTCAAGACTAGAATGAATAGGCTCTTAATAAACTAGTACGCTTCACTATCAACGTTTGTATCACTGCTTATCATCAGGTGGGATCGCAGTCAAGCACTAGTTTATATCAGATAAAAGTTACTACACGATGTAAGTCTTCGAGTAATTTCTTTCGTAGCACTACGAAATCATATTTGGGACAACTACATAAAGATTTATTGTGGACTGGCTGTTTCCCGCGACTTCGTTCGTATGGAGTTCAAGAACATTACTCTCCTTTGAGGCAAATTATTAGTTCCTATAACATACACAGTAGCGTAAGCTAGGCGTGTGTGAAGTGGGCCCTCCACGGCCTGCGTGGCCCACTTAGGCCCAAAGGGATTTGACCACTATTTCAACTGATGTTAAGCGATGTGACCGAATACTAGGTTTTTTTTCCGGTGTGAAAATCATCTAATAACATCCCCCGCTCTTAGGCGGAGCGGGAGATGGTGTTACACTTTTACTGACTAAAAACCCACTCCTATTCCTTCGTTGCCTTTCGTACCGGGCTGAGCTATCTTTTGAAACTTACCCTGGCCCCAGTAGGCTTCGACCCAGCTGAGCCCCTGCGGTTGCTGACAACTCCTTGAGGCTCGCGGGAACAGTGCGCGCTGTCGACGATTCGCATAAGTCGCTGTCTCGTATTTGAATTTATGAAAGAAAAGGGTCTCGCCACCACCTTAAATTCGATTTTTTTTTGTTAACGTCTCATTTATTGACAGTTATAATTATTTTTTTTTCTAGCTTTTTTTTTAAATAGCCTCTTTTTATAATGTAAATGGAAGAACACTGTAGACTCCACGAATTCTTAGATTACATCATATTTTGACTGACTTTTTTAAAATTACTATTTATATTGTGCTTTTGAGTACAATATAGACCGGTATACACTGTTCTTAAATGATAAATGATGCGCCTTCGCCCACGTTTAAATTAGTCCACGCTTCGCTACTGAACATACATATCTAAGGTGTCTGTTAGCAAAAGTTCCGTCAAAACCAGTTCATCAATTTCAGTGATATTCTACTCCCAGGAAATAAGCCTCGTGCCAACGGCAAAATAAAAAGTAACTTTTTTTTTATAATGGATAGGCTCGCGTTTGACCACTATCTCACCTGATGGTAAGCAGTGATGTGGCCGACGATCGAACACGCTTGCCTAGAAGCAATCTATTTACTTTTGACTTAAAGACCCCTAGGTTGTAGCTGTCAGGAAACACAGACTCCGGCAGGGAATTACACTCCTTAAGTTTAGTTTTGTTGCTGTTCTTAAGTCAAGTTTAGTCAACTTAAGTTACTCATTAAAAAGTTGGTTATATCCCAGTGAAAGTCCCATCAAATTTTGTTAAACCGTTTCGAAGACGTGTGCCTTAGTATGAAATCCCGTTTCTTAATTTTTTTACTACAGTGTAATAATTCGATTGACAATGACAGAAAAGCGAAGAGCAAATTCGACTGCAATAGGGATGTCTCATTCAGCATCATCACTTCTATCTATTTTCTACAAAGAGTGGACTTATCCTAATAATATATCGTTCTATTCAAACTGAGATTACTTTCGATGTATAAAAAACTAGCTTTTGCCCGCGGCTTCACCCGCGTACATTAAATATAGCCTACGTCACTCAGGAATAAAGCAGCTTTCTATCGGTGAAATAATTTCAGCAATCGGACCCGTACTTTCAGAGAACAAAGAAACAAGAGGACAAACAAAAAAAACAAACTTTACCGGCCAAGTGCGAGTCGGACTCGCGCACGAAGGGTTCTGGGTTCCGTACCATTATCTATATAAACGGAAAAAAACACACGTTTGTTGAATGGGAACACCCGAACACCCTTAAAAAATTATTTTACTCTGTTTTTTAGTATTTGTTGTTATAGCAGTAAGAGACATACATCATCTGTAAAAATTTCAACTGTCTATCTACCACGGTTTATGAGATACATCCATCCATTTGGGTAGGGGACCCTAAAAACTGTCTTTACTTTATTATTTACTTAAATTGCTTTCTACATTTAGGTACAATAGTTTACTTGAACACGGGTCAAGAGAGAGTTTTAACAATACCATTCAAATTGAAAAAAACAAACATTAAATTGTTAAATAAACTTTATGTAAGTTTCTACCGATTATGGAATAACATACTTTTCATAGAGGAAAATTATTGACATTTTCCGCTGTAGGGTTTTTTTTATGGTGGGAAAATTATTTAATGACAACCCCCGCTCTTGGGCGGAGCGGGAGATAGTGTCAGACTCTTACTGACTAAAAACCTGTGGCGTATTACGTCGCAACACCGCCTACTATATTTTTGTGTGACAACACCAAACGTTTCCGGCGCCAGACTAGAGTCTGCCGCCATATTGAAAGATATAGACTGTTACCGCTACTCGAGACGATGTGAGCTCTTGTTGTAATTTTGACCCTCGTGTAAGTTATTACTGTTTACTGCAAATAGAAGACATTCCGAAATCCACGACGTGTTTCATTGTGTGTGTACCTCCAAATTGGTGACCCCGACGTGATACGAGACGCAACTACACAGCAAGGTACCTACAGCAGGAACGTGGAACCGGACTTCAGCAGTAAACCTCGCTGAGATCTTCAGCCTGCTTAATTTGACAACGCCCCGCAACGTTCCCAGGCTGGTTTTATCACTAACCGCCGGGAAATCGCCGAACGAGAAGTTGCCGAGTAGATACCTACCTACCTACCTACCGGCTCACACCAGCACGCTACGCGCCTCTCCGAGGATCGGAAGGCGTACCAACGGTTCGCAGAAAGTTTGTGTTAACTAGTGCATCATTTTTCAAGCAGTTTTCGTCATCCTACGCATCATTTTCGCGTTTTCGCGAGTTTGGAATGCTCCGAGGCCATCGACCCGGAAACGGAATTTCGTGAAGACCTGCGACTAGTGACGCCATACGCTACCTATCGGGGAGTAGCGGAACTTTCGGTTAGTGATCGAATCGAGTGAATGATTGAACTGCCGTCAACCCGATACGTCACTGTCATCTGTCATCGCAAGTTCGCAACGCGGGATTTTGAAGACTGGAAATTGAAAATAGAAATACGACTGCATGCCTGCATGTGATACTGATCCTACTAAACATTTACTAAAGAACTAACTTGTGGTGTGCTCGGTGGGTTCAAACGTTAATAACAAAACTTTATCAAATCTATCTCTTTATATCTTTATTTTTACACATTTTTGTTTTTTCGGTTTACATATTTTTGGTGTTTGATTTATCGTGTGCGTGTTTGCTTAGAAGTTAGCTCTGTCTGAAGCTCATTTTAAGTCGCTAATGGTACAAGGTATTGTATTTTTAAATTAAGCTATTTGCACCCATTTGTTTTGTGGATTATTTTTATATTCTTGTCTGCAGCACATGCATAATTATCTTGCTCATTCTGTATATACCTTGTGTTCAGTGTTAAGTTGCTTGTTATAGTTTTAAGCAACCTGACTGAGTGGTAACTGCAACAAACGTATACCTCGTTTTATAATATATTTATATACACATTCAACATGGAGAGCCAACAAATTGAGGAGAGACTCAACCAAATTTTGGCAAATAATGAACGACTGATGCAACAAAATGCAGACCTGCGGGCACAATTAAATGCCCAAAGTGTGCAGAATCCAGCAGCATATGCCGTCCGTCCTAAACTGCCTCCTTTTTGGCATGAGCATCCCGCTGGATGGTTTGCTCACTTGGAATCACAGTTTGTTTTATGTAATATATCGGTGGATGAAACAAAATACAATTATGTCATTTCACAATTTGATTCTAGGATATCTCATGACGTTGAAGACCTGGTCACTAACCCTCCTCCAAAAGGTGGCCGGTATGAGTGGATAAAGGAGGAAGTTATCAAGCGTTTCTCCACTTCCGAGTCACAAAAAGTCAGACAACTACTATCAGGTGAGGAGCTCGGTGACCGGAAACCTACTCAGTTTCTCCGTCATCTGAAGTCTCTGGCTGGTAAGTCGTTCAAAGATAACACTATAATTAGAGAACTGTGGCTACAACGTCTACCAAAACATGTTCAGGCAATTTTGACTGCCCAAGGTGATCTCACCCTGGACAAAGTTGCCGAACTGGCTGACAAAATATTAGAGGTCAACCCCGTCTCCGTCAATGCCATTTCTCCCAGTACAGCTAGTGCTCCTGACCTTGCTGCCATAATGGTACAAGTTCAAGAACTTACACGTCAGGTGGCCGCTTTAACTACAAGGGAGTCTAGCTCTAGGCGACGCTCTGGACCTAGGTCCCATCAACCTAGATCTAGATCTGCGTCCCAGGCGGCACGACAGCCTCTGTGTTGGTACCACCATAAATTCGGTGCAAAAGCAACTAAATGTACCAAACCGTGCTCGTGGTCGGGAAACCAACAGAACAGTCAGTAGCAGCGGCGACTGATTGCTTCAATAGCAGCCGCTTATTTGTTGTGGACAAAGACACCAAATTCAGATTTTTGCTAGACACTGGATCCGACATTTGTTGTTTTCCTAAAAAATTGTTAGGGAACAAAATAGCAGATGTAAACTACAATTTATGCGCAGCAAATGGCAGTACCATAAAAACTTATGGCTGTCACACTTTCACACTTAATTTTGGTCTCCGCCGCTCTTTTAAGTGGAACTTTGTAGTTGCCGATGTTGATACCGCCATCATTGGTGCTGACTTCATGGCCTTCTACAACTTGCTTCCCGACTGCAGAAACAAAATAATACGCTGCGGAGTTACTGGTCTTACTGCTCCAGCCTCCATAGCTAAATTTAACCAGGTCAGTGTAAAAACCGTTAAAATCAAAGATTCAGATTTTCATAAAATTTTATCTGAATTTCCAGCTATTACGAGACCCCCTGGCATTCATCGCGAGGTGAAGCACAACACGGTGCACTACATCAAGACGACCGACGGCCCACCCGTGGTGTCTAAGCCGCGACGCCTCGCGCCGGACAAACTGCGGGCAGCGCAGAAGGAGTTTGCAGATATGGTGCAAGCAGGCACCGCACGCCCTTCCAAGAGCCCGTGGTCATCGCCACTGCACCTAGCCCCGAAGAAAGACTCTTCATGGCGCCCTTGCGGTGACTATAGAGCGCTGAATGCTCGTACTGTACCGGATAGGTATCCCGTGCGCCATATAGGGGATTTTGGTCATGCTCTCGCTGGTTCTACCATCTTTAGTACTATTGATTTAGTTAAGGCTTATCAACAAATTCCAGTAGAGCCAGCTGACGTCTGCAAAACTGCCATTACAACACCATTTGGTTTGTATGAATTCCCTTATATGACGTTCGGGCTCAGAAATGCTGGACAAACATTTCAGCGTTTCATCGATGAAATTGTTCGAGGGTTGGATTTTTGTTTCCCATATGTCGATGACATTTTAATATTTAGCAGGGACGCCACGGAGCATTGTAACCACTTGCGCACGCTCTTTGAACGATTGGCTAACTACGGTGTAGTAGTTAATCCAACTAAGTGTGTGTTAGGCACATCCGAGGTTATTTTCCTTGGTTATAAAGTCTCTAGTAAAGGCATAAGTCCCCCGGAAGAAAAAGTCCAAGCCTTGAAAGATTTCCCCCTTCCCAAAACAGCCCAAGGTCTCCGCAGGTTCTTGGGCATGATAAATTACTATCGACAGTTTCTGCCCAATGCTGCCGAGACTCAAGCACCGCTCATTGACTTCCTTACAGCTACGAAGCTTAAGGGAGCCAAACCCATGCCCTGGACTCCTGAACTGGAGCACGCCTTCACTGCATGCAAGGACAGCCTCTCTCAGGTCACCAGGTTAGCACATCCTGTACCTAACGCCCCATTGGCGTTGTACACAGATGCTTCTGGCACACAGGTGGGCGCGTGCTTACAACAGCAGACTGAACAGGGCTGGCAACCACTTGCTTTCTTTAGCAAGAAGCTTACGGCAACTCAGTCAGTGTGGCCAGCGTATTATAGGGAACTGTTGGCAGTATATTCGGCAGTGCAGCATTTCAGGTATATATTAGAGGCGCAACACGCCACAATATATACGGATCATAAACCTCTTTTGTATGCTTTCAAGCAACGTAGAGAAAAGCTGCCACCCAGCCAACTTAATCAGCTCACCTTTATCTCCCAATTTACTACCGACATACGACATGTAAAAGGAGACGATAACGTCGTTGCCGACACGATGTCGCGCATCGAAGCCGTCTCGCTCGAGTGCGATTATACCGCGTTGGCTCGAGCACAAGACACTGATGATGAATTAAAAACCTTATCTGACTCGTCTCTCAATATGCAACGTACTTTAATTCCAGGCACGGACACCACCGTCCAGTGTGACGTCTCAACAGGCAAGCCGCGCCCCTACTTGCCAGCACCTCTGCGCCGCGCCGCCTTCGAGCGCCTGCACGCGCTCAGCCATCCCGGTGCTCGCGCCAGCGCGCGCCTCGTGGCACAACGTTACGTGTGGCCTGGCGTTGCACGCGACTGCCGCACCTGGGCAAGAGAATGTCTCCATTGCCAGCGAGCTAAGGTGACGCGCCACGTGTCCGCGCCACTTGGAACTTTTGCCGCTCCATCTTCCAGGTTTCGCCACGTCCACTTAGATATAATCGGCCCCTTGCCAACATCGAGAGGCTACTCATATTGCCTGACGGCGATTGACCGTTTCTCTCGATGGCCTGAGGCTTGGCCGATGACTTCGATAACCGCCGAGGAGGTAGCTGATCGTTTCGTCGAAGGTTGGATTGCTCGCTTCGGCGTTCCTACCACAGTCACAACTGACCAAGGCCGTCAATTCGAGTCGGACCTTTTCAAACGGCTCATGAATGTTGGCGCGACTGAGCGAAGGCGAACCACCAGCTACCACCCTCAAGCTAACGGCATGATCGAGCGCTTTCATCGACAATTGAAAGCTGCTCTCATGTGCCACAGCGACACCTGGCACCGAGCCTTACCGATCGTGCTTCTCGGCATTCGATCTGCCTTGAAAGAGGATCTCGAGTGTTCGGCTGCCGAACTTGTTTACGGGGAGCCGCTTCGCCTACCGGGAGAATTCCTGATAGCCAGCACGTCCCATAACATTGACAACGTCAACGATTTTGTGACGGTTCTGCGCACGAAAATGGCTAATTTGCGTCCAATTCAGGCCTCACGACACATGCGGCCGACGTCGTTTATTTTCAAGGACCTTCAGAATGCCTCTCATGTTCTCTTGAGAGACGATACTGTTCGCCGTGCGCTGCAGCCGCCCTACACAGGACCCTACAAGGTAATGTCACGGACTGACAAGTTACTCGACATTGACATTGCAGGTAAACGCGTGACGGTCAGTATCGACCGCGTGAAGCCTGCATACATCGCACCTGACTTAGAGAGCGACCTTTCCCGGGCAACCGCTCCGCAACAGATCGTAGCGCCCGCGCCTGACGTGCAAGCGCCTTCCGCGCCTGCGCCCGCGCCACCTGCGCCTTCCGCGTCTGCACAGCCGACTGTGCCCCCTGTTGCACAACAACCAGTTACCACCCGGTCAGGTCGCACGGTTAGATTTAAGGATAGGTTAGATCTTTAGCTTAAGTTTTATTTTTTCTTTAACTTTTTGTTGCCTATCTTGTGTCATCAAGTGTATGTATATTTTTATTTGTAAATAACTTTTTGTTATTTTCTCCGTAGGGGGGTGGTTGTGGCGTATTACGTCGCAACACCGCCTACTATATTTTTGTGTGACAACACCAAACGTTTCCGGCGCCAGACTAGAGTCTGCCGCCATATTGAAAGATATAGACTGTTACCGCTACTCGAGACGATGTGAGCTCTTGTTGTAATTTTGACCCTCGTGTAAGTTATTACTGTTTACTGCAAATAGAAGACATTCCGAAATCCACGACGTGTTTCATTGTGTGTGTACCTCCAAAAACCTATCCCGTTCCTTCAAGCCTTCATACCGGGGCTCGAGCTGTCTTTCGAAACTAACCCTGGCCCCAGTCGGCTTCAACCCAGCTGGGCCCCTGCTGTTTGTGACAACTCCTTGAGGCGCGCGGGAACAACGCGCGCCGTCGACGATTTGGCCTCGGTCCGGACGGTTAACGGACGGTCGGACAACGAGCTACCCATAGCTTGCTGTCCGCAGGCTCGCGTCTACGGTGGCCGGAAATCGAGATCGGAATTTCCGCTGTAGGGTGGAGCGCGAGGGCCTGTCAGACTTTTACTGACTAAAATTCACACCTGTGTCCTTCGGCTGACTACGGGTTTCCTTTTCAGAAAATCCGCGTGGCCCTGGCAGGCATCCTTAGTCCAGAGTTGAGCTACACGCAAACTGACAAATGCTTGCACTGACTGGACAGGTCCACTCAAAACTGTATGGTTCTTTCTTCAAAAGACCATCTCAGACTTTAATCTGCACTGTTCTTATATGATTTGACGATGTTTGCTGTATGGACTTTAAATGAGACTTTGACCCCTGACTTTGTTTCGGTGTTTCTTCTCAGGGTAGTCAGCTAGGAAACACCGGCCTCATCTAGTTTAAATTGATATGGAAAAGTCTTTTTATAAACCTATTTACAAAATAAATATCATTTTTCTTTCAAAACTGTGTCTTTCTAAAAAAAAAACCACTGTTACGGGGAATACTCAGTGACTGCAACCGGCTCTTAAGCTCTTGTGTATCTAAAGAATAGTTTATCGTACAGGTCTTTTGTGTTCTCTGATAAATATGTCAGTGATGGTGTTAATAAAGTATTATGATCTTGAGTTGATTGTCCCCTTCATAGATCTTCAAACAAGCCAGTTATGGCCTCGTAAAGTTCATAGATAATCATGCTTATAGCCGGAAGTGGTTATGTAGGTCGAACCATATTGTTCTTTATTGACAGATACCTCCTTACATTATTTTGATGTAGTAATTTGAACTCTTGTCCAAATTCGCCTCCTGCGAAGCAGTAATGCTAGTAAAAGAGGAGGCCGACCGCATGAGGCAACGGCGCTCGGTATTCCGATCCCGATTTCCGGGCAACATAGGCGCGGGCTTGCGGACGGCGAGCAATGGGTAGCTCGCTGTCTGATCGTCCGGTAACCGTCCGGACCGAGCCCAAGTCGTTGACGGCGCGCACTGTTCCCACGAGCTTCAAGGAGTTGTCAGCAACCGTAGGGGCCCAGCAGAGTCGAACCCTACTCGGGCCAAGGGTCTGCTTCTGAAAGAAAGGCTCGGCCCCTGTATGAAAGCCAACGAAGGAATTAGTCAGTAAGAGTTTGAAACTATCTCCGAGCCCAAGGGCGGGGGATGTCATCTGTCAATATTTGAATTTTTGGTTCTAGGATGGTTTCCTCCCGATGTTTTTCTTCACCGTATTGAGAACAGTGGAGATGAAATAAGGTATAAAGTAACGGGCCTAGCTGGGCTTGAACTCGCGACCTAGACCTCGTAATTCGGGATCATTACACTAGGCCACCATTGATCTCTTATTGTCAAGCATTAGATTTCCTAACAGCTCAACCTCAATTACATATCTCTCCAATATTGGATCGTTACATAATATTTCTGATCCATTCCGCCACGTCTTCGAGCACAATAACAGTTTTATAGAAACTGTCGTAGTTAACGAGTAATGGATTGTAAAATGTTACTCCTATCGTTTAGTTTGTTGACCTTCTCTCGCTTGGAATGTTTTTGGGGGTTGCCCTAAACATAGGATTTCTGAACTTTGCAATGATATTGGGATGTTTCTTGTTACAGTAGAAACTTTATCTATCAAGCAGACTGGCATATCAACCCACCCGATTTCCGTACAGTGAGCAATGGGTAGCTCGCTGTCCGGCCATCCGGTAACTGCCCAGACCAAGCCCAAGTCGTCGACGGCGCGCACTGTTCCCGCGCGCCTCATGGAGTTGTCAGCAACAGCAGGGACCCAGCCGGGTCGAAGCCTGCTGGGGCCAGGGTTATCCGAAAGGGAACTCGAGCCCCAATATGAAGGCTAGAAGGAACAGGGTGGGTCTTTTAGTCAGTAAGAGACTGACACTATCTCCCGCTCCGCCCAAGAGCGGGGGTTGTCATTGGATGATTTTTCCCACCATAAAAAAAACCCACAGCCGGAACCATCAGGACTAGAAGCATGAAATTTTGCATTAGGTTTCCTTTTATGACGTCGGTGAACACGAGAGGATATAGTAAGAGAGGATACTAAGGGAGTAGTAGTAGTACCTATTATAAAGAGGTCGAATATCGATGGCTTAGAGTGAATACCTCGTAACTGTGAAATACGCAACTTTTCAGGAGGCACGAAAAACCAAATTAACTAAACCATTATTATCGTGTAATTTTAATGTGCTTACTAATACATGTTTCATTCAAATATTTAAAACTATTGGTTTATTTCAAACGCTTGTTTCTCTTATTTTTTAATTTTTTCCGCTTGTTTTGCCGCGCCGTCGCGAGGTGATCACACCAAGCTGACTTGAGCAATTTATGCATGCAACATCGTAGACGGTACTAAAAGTGTCGAATTAAAATTTTGCCTGTTAAAAGATTGTGCGTTACGAGCTTTTCTTTTCAGAAATGTAATAAAATAAAATTACCTAAAATTGCATATCCGAGGTTTTCACTCTAAGCCATCGATATGTAAGTTTGTATGTAGAGGGGAAATTCTTTCACTAATGCGACTGCACTATCCTAGGGTGCTGTAGATTATAATAAACTGGCATTTGCCCGCGGCTTTACCCGCGTACATAAAGTATAGCCAATGTCACTCAGCAATAAAGCAGCTTTTTATTGGTGAAAAAATTGTAGCGATCGGACCAGTACTTTCAGAGATTACCTCCTACAAACAAACAAAAAAACTTTAACTCTTTATAATATTAGTGTTTAAAAGTTGTTGTTATTTTAATGAACAGAACAAAATAAGAAAGCTCAATAACATGTCACATGAAAATAAAATGATAAATTCAAAATAATTTTAATCAATATTCCAAACCTATTGGCTAGTTTCTTAGCAAGCGCTACTTTTCCGCATTTGATATCCGCACTGCACAGTCAAAGTACAGGTATGCAGTTCTAATATAGAGACTTGCATAATACTTTAACTGACTTAGGAAACCCATCAAGAGGGAACAGCCCTCTTCTAGGTTCTCTCTTTCCATGACCTTATCAATCTGTCGTGATGCAGGTCACGAATCATCATAAAACTGATCTAGGAAACCCATCAACTCTTCTGGGTTTATTCCATGCCTATCTAGCTCACATAATTGAAGCAACAAGAAATATGTAACCAAGATTATAATACGAGTATGTAGAGTCTGTCTAATAAGTTAAACGACTTAGGTAATTATTAGGATTTAATGAAATCTGATGTAGAGAGTTTGATTAAGAGAGGTTGATTGGTTGATTAAGAGATAGAGATCATTGTTTACTAACAGAAGAACCTTATAAAAAGTATCGAATATAAGTATTTTTTAAATGATTAAATATGATACAAAATTCCCAAGTCGGTTGACCTATTAGACAGACTCTAACTCAATAAGAGTGTCATTGAGTTTCTTGCACGTTCTTCTCCTTAGAGATCTACGCTTTGGAACGTGCAATTTATTTAGCTTCACTTTTTTGACTGACCGACATTTGACTATTCAAAAGTGCCTGCAAATGGTCTATTTGAAATAAATGCTTTTGATTTTGATCAGTAAGGCGTGAAAAAAAAACAAAGCAACACTAAAACCTTCGTAAGCCCCCGAAAAATCATATGCAGTGTTCCAAATACAAAGATAAAACTAATCGATGAATGATTTACTATATTTTTAATTTCGCTTATCGCTACTGCTTATCTTTAAACTAGGCGGTGCGGAGATAAAAATATAAACTTTTTCGACACAAAATCAATACCGTTCGCGTCACATATGAGAGACACATACCTACATACATATTTATGTCAACTTGTCTGTTCCCGCGACGCCGCTCGCGATTTTTATCTAAGGACTTGCTCAGATGGGCAATTTTTCTGTGGTTTTGCTAAGAGATTTTTAGTTGTTGATATAGTGTTCAGTAGTCTTGAAATATTATGAATTATAAAGTTATTTAGTTTTAAGGAAACGATTATGTATTAAACTTGAAATTGGAACCTTTTTTATCTATACGAATATTATAAAGAAGTGAAGATTATTTTTATGTTTTTTTTTTGTTTGTAGTAGGTAATCTCTTAGAGTAATAATCCGATTGCTTAAATTTTTTCAGCGATATAAAGCGGCTGTATTCTTGAGTGACATAGGCTATATTTTATGTACGCAAAAAATACCCATGGGTAAAAGCTAGTTATTGATAAGCTCGACTTTGACCACTATCATACCTGGTGGTAAGCGATGATATGGCTGACGATGTAGAACGCTTGTCTGGAAGTAACATATTGACTCTTTATTTAAAGATCCCTAGATTGTAGCTATCAAGTAAGAAAGACTTCAGCAGGAAACTCCACTCCTTAGTTAAACGTGCAATTTACGTATATGGGTGGGATGTCCACCATGTACCGGTGGTGCAACGCCGTACGTCCTGTGAAAGATGGAACTGGTATGATATGATATGATATGATATGACAGAGAACTAGATTTCTTACGAAGCAAGCTATGGTGGAAATGATCATAGAGTATTTGTGGTAGCGTAGAAACATCGTAGGGGCTCATGGGGACGTAGTCTTGACTGGATAAAGTGACTATAAAACTGAAGTTAAAAAACTTTGAAACTTGCTAAAATCATCGCATAAACTAACTGAGAGTCCCCATATACGCAGGCTAGTTTGCGTTAAGTAAAATTGAGTTAAGTAAATCACAATAATGTTATAGTCACACTAAAGTACGTGTGTGTCATCTTTTACTTTTTTTTTAGTTAGTGAATAGGCTCGCGTTTGACCACTACCTCACCTGATGGTAAGCGATGATGTGGTCGACGATGGAACACGCTTACCTAGAAGCAATCTATTCGCTCTAAAAATACCTACACTCCTTTACGCTTAAACGTATGAATTGAAATTTTCTGAAATTGAATATTGAATGAAAACACTCCAGGACACTCGTTTGCCTGTTTGCTAAATTTCATCCGAATCTCTTTAGCAGTTTTAGCGTATAGGTGTAACAACTCACAAACTTTTACCTTTATAATATTAATTGATATGGTTACAATACACGTCCCTACATCTGGTCAAACGTTTACAATTATCGAAACGGATCTTGAGCGCTCGGCGTCAGAGTGGGGATCGCTTTGTACATTCCATACATTGGCGAGCCAATCGTCTTCATTGTTAGATACATGCAGCAATGCAGGGAACGAATCAGGAGTGACGTCTATGACGCGATGGCGCGGCAAACCAATCACTGACACTCCCCGCCCCCGCGTCTCACTTCGCACCACTAAAGAGACCGAATATTTGACTTCTGCGCAACTTGAAGCCAGTGCTCAAGATCCGTGACGGCAATTGTACACGCGAGACCCTTTTGAAGGACATCACACTAATATTATAAAGGTGAACATTTTTATAATATATATATTATATTATAAATATTAATATGTATGTGTGTGTGTATACGTTTATTATTTCTTCACGTTCAAATGGCTGTACGAATTTGGATGAAATTTGGGATACAGATAGAACGTTTCCTGGAACAGCGACGTCTAAATAAATCTCAATTTTTTTTTAAATCTCCTTTCGCAGGGATGCTGGTAGAGATTTATTGTGTGTACAAAATTTATTGAATAAATAAAATACTTTTTTTCTGGGAGTATGTTCCCTCGGAATATTTTTCTACTTTCACGCAAGTAAAGCCGATGGTAGATGCTAGATTTATTCATATACGTCAAAGTTTTATGATAATGTTAGATTAATATGTTTGCCTACATAACTGATTCATTTCTCATTTAAAAATTGGTAATTAACCAACATGAACGTCCTTCTGTGGAACTTGAATATGTCAACGTACTGTTTGACAAGTCATTCATTCATCATCATCATCATTTCAGCCAAAAGATGTCCACTGCTGGACATGATTCACAAAATACTGTAAAATATATAAGTACTTCAAAATTTGCATCCGACTCGATTGGGCAGCGTTCGGGAAGCTACGCAGTATCTCCTCCTCCAATATACCATACTGTCTCAAGACGAAAGTCTATGACCAGTGCGTGCTGCTAGTGATGACATGGGTCCGAAACGAAGTCGCTTACAATGAACCTCATTGGAAGGCTCAAAATGATTGAAAAGGCAATGGAAAGGGATGTTCGAAGTTTCCTGATTCCAGCTCGCATCTGGAATGAAGATATCCGCTGGAGAACCAAGATTACCGACAGATGGCATTGGGCAGGGCACAGTGCACGTAGGACAGATGGCCGATGGGGACGAAAGGTTCTGGAGTGGCGACTGCGTACCGGAAGACGCAGCGTTGGAAGGCCTTCCCCAAGGTGGACCAATGACCTGGTCAGGGTCGCGGGAATACGATGGATGCGTGACGCACAGAAACGGTCGTTGTGGTCACGCTTGGAGGAGACCTATATAATATGTCTCTTAGAGCCCTTGGTTCTTCTGCGGATATCTTCATTTTTGATGTGATCCCGCAGGAAACTCCGAGCATAGCCCTTTCCGTTGCCCTTTGGGTAATACTAGTTTATATCAAATAAAAAAAAACCACCCACCTTTTGACGGTTTCTCTCGAAAGCCAATAGGTAATAATAATCTGCGGCGACATTATCATTATTAAATGCATATTCGAAATTAATTGTTTGATGTCTGAGCCCAAAAATAAATCCGCTTGATACAACTTTTCAGTCGCCGTCTACATTGCAGTGTGGTCGTCTGAGTAAGCTATTCGTCCTTGATTGTTTAGATATCGTTACACATAAATAGGTTCAGGGCCGCACAACTTTGGAGGTTCACGCTTGCTGGGAATTGGGAGTAGACAGAGTGGGAGGGGTTAGTTTTCGGAATTAGGATATGGTGGACAATCAGAATCAGAATGATTTATTGTGGGCATAGGTTATATAAAGTTAAAACTTAAAAATAGATAAATTATGGTTCTAATATGTCCTGCCAAATAGGCAAACAATAATTTACAGATTAAACTCCGATGGATGCGTGACGCACAGGACCGGTCGTTGTGGCGACGCTTGGAGGAGGCCTATGTCCAACAGTGGACGTCTTTCGACTGTTATGATGATGATGATACTTAAATAGAGAATACGAGAATTAAATAATCTAGCTTTTGCCCACAGCTTTGCCCGTGTAGGTACCTACGTCAAATATATTCTGCTTTTTTTTTTTTAAATTGAGATAAACTAGTGCTTGACTGCGATCCCACCTGATGGTAAGTAGCGATGCAATCTTTGATTGTGAGGCGTACTGGTTTATTAAGACCCTATTCACTCTAGCCTTGAAGACACCCAAATTATAATCATACGGGAAGACCGCAGCAGGCAGACTGTTCCAGTCCTACGACGTACGCGGTATAAACGACGAGGCGAAACGCTTGGTCCGGACCGTGACGTGCGACATGTCACTCAGGAATAAAGCAGCTTTCTATCGGTGAAAAAATTTTAGCAATCGGACCAGTAGGTACTAATTCCAGAGATTATCTCCTACAAACAGAAAAACAAACTTTAACTCTTTATATTTAGATAATTGGCAATAATTGAGCAGTGGTGGCCGAGTGGTTACGGCTCCGACTTACGAGTTGTAGGTCGCGGGTTCGAGCCCAGCCAGGCTCATTACTTTGTGTAATTTATTTCATCACTACTGCTCTCAAAACGGTGAAGGAAAACATCGTGAGGAAACCGGCATGTCCTAGAACCAAAAATTCGAAGACATGTGACATTCACCAGCCCGCGTGGTGAATTACGGCCCATTCCCTCTCCTAGAGAGGAGGCTTGAGTCCCAACAGTGGGAACATTAAAAAGGCTGGTGATGATTTAAATAATTAGTGTAGATTACATGGTGAATAGGTGATGATCATTAGTTAGGGTAATTTCTAAGTTTTGGGTTGTGGGTTGTCTTTTTTCGAAAAAAAAAAACCACGTAGAACCAACAACACCAAATGTGTTTTTTACCCAAAGATCGAGAATTTCGTCGACGGTGCGTAATACCTAGTAGCAAAAAGCCTAGCAGGGCCAAAGCTTATTGGGACCAAGGGTTCTGAAAGAGAAACTCGAAGTCCTGGAACACAAAGGGCAACTGAAGGAACGTAGGTGTGGTTTTAGTCACTAAAAGTCTGACAAAATCAAAATCAAAAATCATTTATTTCAAATAGACCATTTGCAGGCACTTTTGAATAGTCAAATGTCGGTCAGTCCAAGAAAAGTGAAGCTAAATTGTACGTTCCAAAGCGTAGATCTCTATGGAGAAGAATGTGCAAGAAACTCCATGGACACTTTTAAATCATATTATATGTTACTTATAATGCTTGGTTTTTTTATGGTAGGAAAAATCATCCAATGACAACCCCCGCTCTTGAGCGGAGCGAGAAATAGTGTCAGACTCTTACTGACTAAAAGCCCACCCTGTTCCTTCGTTGCCTTCGTACCGGGGCTTGAGCTATCTTTCGAATTAAACCTGGCCCCAGTAGGCTTCGACCTAGCTGGGAGGCTGTTGCTGACAGCTCCTTGAATGCTTGGTTATACATATTTCTTGTGGCTTCGACACGCCCTTCCGCTCTGCCATAGGGTGGGAGAAGGCACTAGATGATTTCTCACCTTTTTTTTATGGTGGGTACTCTTACTGACTAAACGACCCACCCTGTTCCTTCTAGCCTTCATACCGGGGCTCGAGTTCCCTTTCGGATGATTTCTCACCTAAAAAAAACCCAAATATCGAGAATGCCTTGTTGCATTGAGTCCACATATGTACCTGTAGTGTACAAACTACTAATTGACCGAAACCTGAATTGTTGCCAAAAATGAAACTGCTAACTACAGTCGTGACTAACGTTCGATTACAGTTTTTTTTTTAAATTATTATAAACCAGTGCTTGACTGCGATCCCACCTGATGGTAAGCAGTGATGCAATTGTTGATGGTGAGGCGCACTAGTTTATTAAGAACCTATTCACTCTAGCTTTGAAGATACCTAAATTATAATCGGACGGGAAGACCGCAGCAGGAGAATTGTGTCAGTTCTTCGATATGTGCGGTTTAAAAGACGAGGCCAAACGCTTAGTTCGGATCATAGATGTTTCAACTACGTAAGGGTGGATACTACCATCAGGTTGTCCGATAGTAGAAATGAGATGGTGGAATCAAGTCGTTCAATTCTCCAAAATGCATCCTGTAAAATACCGAAAGGCTGGCTACCCTACGCCTGTGTTTAAGGCTTTGTAGATTTCACTTTTAGCCAGTCACCTCTTTTTTTTAAAGTCGGTTAAAATAAGTCAGATGTTCAATATAATCTCGTCATATTCTATCGTAAAAACAGTTCCAAAAAGTGAAACCAGTGTATAAAGACTATAACATAAAATAACCCAAAACAGTCGATACACATTACCGTAGAGTGCTGCCTACCCTACAAATGATAACGGCGACATAATCATAATAATACATTGTAAACACTATGTGGGGACATCTCTGCCAACCGCTCTTAGCCGTTGATTTGGGTTTTAGGGTTCCGTAGTCGAAGAAAGAAATCCCTTCAAAAAATTTTTGAACTGCATTTTAAATAGTATTATTTTTGGTTCTATGAGTTTGACGTTTTGATGTGTTGAATCTTACACCAATACCACTGCCACTACGGTATAATAAGTATATTTTTTTAATATCGCATCAAATGAGGAGATATTAGCCTTTTTTTATAATATATAATAGGTTATTTCAGGACCATATTCTGACGAAATAAACGAAGTTGAATTTTAACCTCATACAGGTTTTTTTATTGTACAAAATAAAAAGAAAGATAAAAGTTTATTTGTAACTATAAGTCAAGTAATAACCGTTTTTCCTTTTTTACTTTTTATAAATGCATTATTGCAAAATATGTAGGGTAAAAGTCTTGTAGTTTAAAATCTAATGATAAATAAATACTTTTATGTTTTATTTGTAATTAAGTTTGTTAATCAAAGTACCTATTTTCCCATTGACATCGATTTTTTTGCCCAATGAGTTCTTTTACTACACGTTTATACATATGATTATTATTTTTAGTTTGTATACCTATTAAGCCATAATATAGAACCAAATAAATATCATTTATCAATTAATTTAGATAGAAAAAAAGAAAGAAAACGAAGAAGAAGAGAAGAAGATGTTGTTGGTTGTCGTTGTTGATTTTGAAGTATGTAGATATATAATTAAGATTTAATTAAATAATTATCAATATCAAATTATAAGTGACACAGACGTCGTGATAATCTGTACATAGGATTCCCATTTCTTCTGTCCCCAGATTTGCCCAAGTTACCTTGTAAATTAATTGAATTTGCTTACATAATTGAAAAGTGTAAAAATGTTAGAGAATAATGGAATTACATTCGGATGGACGGACAGACTTAATTATAGGGATTCCTTACAAGTATCGTATTCTAATAAAGTCGTTAATGAGGCCGCTACTAAGTGCCACATTTTAAAGAAACTGAATTATAAGGTTTCGCGAATTATAAGGCTTATTTCCTGGTCGAAAATAAGCCACTCTTATCCCACTTATGAGTGTGGTAAGATTTTGAAATCCGTTTAAAGTTTTGGTGTAAAGATTACGGCAACTGTTTTCGTCCGTTCAAAGGCCTTACCATGAGTTCATAACGCGATCTATTTGACGACCTAAAGTGAACTGCTAAATAAAAAGAAACAATTTTTTTTTTTCACCCTACCTATGTATACGTGGATACTTATAAAACATCAGTAGCTAGTGCACGGTTTTAAATTTGTCGTTTTCTATGGAGAAGAATCGGCAAGAAACTCCATGGTTACTCTTTTAAAAAGAAATGGTTTATGTTACAATATTTCCATATTACAGTATTAATAGATATTATGTAAGGAGAAAGACAGTGGAGACCAGTCAATATTATATCCAAAAGCACAACAAAAAATCATAATCATAAAAAAAGTGTACTCACACATTATAAAAAAAAAACTGGACAAGTGCGAGTAGGATTCGCGCACTTAGGGTTAGGTATGAAAACAGTTCAATTCCCGAATTGAGTTACGTAGATTTTTCCGAATCGCAATTTTTTTTTCGTGATGTAACTACAAATTCACAGATTTCAGATTTATTCCTAGACTTGTGACATAAGACCTTGCTTCATGTCAAAGGCTTGCTTCTAGGTAAACGGGAAGTACTCTATGAATTTTGATTCCCGTAAGAGTGTTAAAATACACGTTTTTTTGCGACATAAACGGCCGTATCTTTTTTTTCGTTAACGTAGAAGTTTCATTTTTACACAGCTTCAAGGGACCGCAGATTTGAGTTTATTGTTTTAATTTCAACTCGATACCTCCACGCGTTCACGAGATAAAGGGTCTTGACAGACAGACGGACAGAAGGACGGACAAAATGATCCTGTAAGGGTTCCGTTTTTTCCTTTTGAGGTACAGAACTATCAATAAATGAGATGTTAAAGAGATGGAGCTATATAGTTTGTACAGCTCCATCTCAATCAACAGTGGTAAAAAAAAAATCGGACCAGTAGTTTTTATGTTTATTCATTAAAAACATTTTTTTAAATATAATATTAGTGACCACCTTTTACCCGCGGCTTCGCCCTACTACATAAAATATAACCTATGTCACAAAGCAATAAAGCAGCTTATCGGTGAAAAAAATTGTCGCAATCGGACCACAGTATCTACTTTCTTTCAGAGATTGCCTCCTACAAACAAAAAAAAACAAACTTTACTTCTTTATAATATTAAAGTGTAGATAGATATCAGAAACTACTTCAGATTAATCACCGTTAACATAGGTAGAGAGATAGAGTAAACTCAAATGAAATATTTCAACAATGTTAAAACAAAAAATATCCCTACGGAACCCTCCCCAAATTTAAAATTTCGACCACAAGTGCAGCTTTAAAATGTGCCCGCGTCGGTCACAGGCATCAATTATAAAATTATAAGCCCTTAGCACCTGGCGGGGCTGCGGGGGTGTGGGCCGCGGGTTCGACTCCCGCCCCGACTGATTGAATATAAATACACGGTGACATGTCTGTTGATACGGAAAGGGATAGAGTGGCCAACTCTAAAATTTTAATTTTGATTTGTATAATGGTTTTTGTTGATTGATTTACATTTTTTTTTCTATGATATAATTTAGACCAAGTAGGAGATGGCGGGACGAGTGACACCCAACTCCTTTTTTTCCCTTGGGAATAGGAAAGAAGTAGCTCAAAACTGGGAACATCGAAAGGAGTGGAGGGAGGCCTATGCCCAGCAGTGGGACAGTATGGGCTTGATATAATAATAATAATCTAGAACTTGACTGCGATCCCACCTGACGGTAAGCAGTACTTCATTCGTTGATGGTGAATCGCACTAGTTTATTAAGAACCTATTCACTCTAGCCTAGACACCTAAATTATAATCGGACGGGAAGACCGCTACAGGTAAATTTTTCCAATCCTTTGATGTACGCGGTATAAACGACGAGGCGAAACGCTTAGCTCGGACCGTAGAGTAGTCAACGACGTAAAGGTGAACAGTCGCCGAACGTCAGGCGGTCCGATGGTAGAAAGGCAATGGTTGAATCAAGTCATGCAATTCCTGCGCACACTGTTCAAAATGCGTCCTATAAAATACTGAAAGGCTGGCTACTTTACGTCTGTGTGTGCGCTTGGAAGAATTACCTAAGAATTTATGAATTGACTGTTTGAAAGATTGATCAAAGATGAGAAGACCTACAATTCCTATGACGAATTTACCGTAATACTAATTACCGTTGGCAACCAGACGTTTTATAAGTCTGATCCAGTTTATAAATAGAGTCAGTCGACTTGTAATGGGAAAAGCTTGATCAACAAACATCATCGCAAATATAATAAATCATTTATTTCAAATTCATCTTGCGACTACATCCATATTTGTTAGTACAAATGCTATCTTACAAACTATAGTCATCATCATCATCACCATATTAGCCGAAAGACGTCCGTCTGTTGGATATGGGCCTCCCCCAAGCGTCGCCACAACGATCGGTCCTGTGCGTCACGCATTCATTAGATTAACGCGACCCTGACCAGGTCATCGGTCCACCTTGTTGGAGGCTTTCGAATGCTGCGTCTTCCGGTACGTGGTCGCCACTCCAGAACCTATCGCCCTATCGACCATCTGTTCTGCGTGCAATGTGCCCTGCCCATTGCCACTTAAGTTTGGCGATTCTTCGAGCTATGTCGGTAGGTAGTGTTAGTAACAAATTAATAGCTAAACAAGTGGCAGGTCCGGGTGGATACTCCGAAATTCCGAAATTGGTCGCAGATCACTATACGACTGAGTGCAGCCGTATCCAGCGAGCCAGCATCGGAGAGTCTCTCTGATTAACCAGTATCCTCAGGATGGTGGAGGAAAACGACGGAAATCTGTCTAAATAAAAGGAGAAACTGACAAACTGACATATCCACCCACAGCCGAAACTCCTGGGGCTAAGACCGTGAAATTTTGCATAAAGTTTTCTTTTATGACGTAGGCGGGCACTGGGAAAGGATTTTCCAAAATTCTTTCTTTAAAGGGATGAAAAGAGGGTCTAAAGTTTGTATGGAGTAATCCACTTTCACGGGGCGAAGACGCTGGCAGAGGCTAGTTTACGAATAAACCTTTATCGTCATAAATCTAAAAACCTCAAAACTACTGACACAGAAACCCTGTCCAACCCGAACCTTTCACAAAATAGTTCATAAAAATATAACAATAAAAAAAAAAAAAAACTGAAGTCGCCAAAAAATCACGCGTTGACATTTAGGAAGTCTCCGGCAGCGCGCGCCGACGCGGCGCCCGCATGTCATTTCATCGTCCATTATAAAATGTCGGCCGTAATCGGCCTTTATTTTTATTTTATTTGCCAACCACCCCCTCACCCCATGCCACCCCCGCGACCGATATTTCAAAGTTAACGACTTAGCAGTAAAATATAGCACTTGACTCGAAAAAATGAATGAATATTGAGTGGTGTTCGTAAAATGGAACCACAGTTTGCTCAGTGATCGCATTTTTGTAGTTGTCATTATTTGGGCGCCATGTTGTCTCTGTTTTGTTTTTAGAACGTCGAGTTAGCAGGCAAAGGCAATATCTCTATTCGGCCTGTCACTTATCTAAAAAGCGATTTATTAAAAAATGATAACCTCTTTTCTGGTTATCAATTTATGAACTTTTTATTTGATACCGGTGTCTATCAGTTGTTATCTGTATAATAATAAAATAAAGTGAAAGTTGTTTTTTTTTTCATTAAATAGCTAAGCTCGCCCTAAATGTATGCTCTACTTACACATTTAAAGTGGGCAGCCAATGATCAGCGAAACCATAAGTGGACTTTGCTATCCAGCGTTCAATATGTTATTTCAAATCAAATCATTTAATTCAAACTAGCACTTAGACCGCGACTACGTCCGCGCACATCGCCGTTTTAAGAGTTTGGTCCTGCGATTTCTTTATTGTCATTGCAAAGCAAACTTTCAAAGGAAATTGTATTCTTTTGAATTATAAAGGAAGATCGTTCGGGATCGATGGAATACGCGGTACGAACTCGGTTTCTCCTTGGGCAGACCCGGTTAAAATAACAACCTTAACAATATTGCGGTGCCACTACTGCGGTGAAATGCTTTTACTTGTATCCTGCACCCCTAGCCAAGTTACAAACGTTTCGCTTGCGTCGAACGCTTCGAGTTGACCTTGCTGCCTATTCTTTTGTTCTGACCACGTGACTGAGCGTTAAGACGACGTCATTTCCGTACATTTGAAGCTTTCTACAAGCGTTAACTATTGCAGATTAGCAACTTGGCTAGTGGTACTGGTTACATAAATTCGAAGGCTTCAAGCAAGCGTGCTCCATCGTCGACCACCATCAACGTTTGTTTCAAATTAGCTTTTGCCCGCAGCTTTGCCCGCGTACACAAAATACAGCCTACGTCACTCAGGAATAAACTCAGCTTTCTATCGGTGAAAAAATTTTTGCTACCGGACCAGTACAAACAAAAAACATAAAAACCTCTTTACAATATTATATATTATTTATTTATTATATTGTATATTTATATTCATATCAAATAAACCATTTACAGGCAATGTTAAGAAGTCAGTCAGTTAGTATAAATTATGCTAATTGCACATTTGAAATGTGTAGCGTAGCTTTATCTGGAAGGATGAATACCAAACTCCAAGGACACTCTTTTATATCATGTCATTCCGAAGAATATTGTGTACTGCCTTTTTTTTTCATTTGAAGAGGAAAATCTTCAATTAACTTTTTCTGCTCTAAGTGGTGCGAGAGGGAGTGTTAGTATTTTACTGATTAAAACTCACCTGTGTTCCTTCACTTACACTGCCAATGCATTGGCCTTAGTGGGCGCCGTCTTTTTGCTTACATCTCATACATTTCTTTACCACTGCTTATAAAACAGTGAAAGAAAATTTCGTACCCGGAACCAAAAATTCAAAGACTTGTGACATCCACTAATTCGCACTGGGCCCGCGTGGTGGATGCCAGCCCATTCCCTCTCCCAGAGGAGTCTCCCAGTAGTGGGAACGTTATAAGGCTAATTACGCTATGTTAAGCTATCATTATATTGCAGAAGTAGGTTAATAGCTGAACTAAGCTAATTTAGCTTAGCTGAGGTAATTTTCCTTACTTGTGTGCTGACCAAGCGAAGTGTAAACTAGTAGTTAGGTCCTGCCAAGTTACCAAGGCCTTGGAGCGTAACGGCCCGTTCATGACCTTGCCGTTGTGAGCGCTAGCTAAGCGCGGGCCGGCGAGCGGTAAGAACAAATAGTATTTACAGCACGTCATGAGACACCGCTCATAGCGCCGCGTCCCGCTTACTTTTCCCGCTTTCCGTGCCGCTTGCTGCTAAGACCATAGTCTTGAACAGCCCATAAGGGTCTGCACACATTACGTTTTTTAAACGCGTCGTTGACGCGCGTTTGTAGCGATACAGACGCGATACGCACGCGAGTCAGACGCAGCCTGTAGACCTTTAAGGCCCAAGCGCCCGAAAAGTGCCATAAAACAGTGACTTTCTGAAGCCTACTCCTCGGTAACGGCCAAGTTAATAGGTTTGAAAAAAATATTATGTTTATTATAGATTCATGAACAACATTCATCACAATTTGATTATTTCGTGCTATTAATACTTTTGTCTAAAAAAAATATTTTGCAATTTCGCAACTTTCGCAACTTTACCCTACTCCTTCAAAACGGCTTGGATCTTTAGAAACATTATTACACATAAAAATTGGTGGTTAAATATTCTTCAAAGTGAACATTGCATATGTAAATCAATCAATATTTCGCAAAGAAAATGGATTTAAAGGTCAGCCGCGCGCTTTCTGGGCGCTGTTGACCGCAAATAAATGCAAAGATTTGCGTACTGCCGCCTAGGCGGGTGCGAGAGGTGCGTACACATAATTTTGGCCAGATGGTTCAAGGGACTATAAGCCTTAACAGGATAAAAGCGCGCCATCGACACACGTTTCTAAAACGCGCGTCAACGGCGCGTTTAAAAAGCGTGGTGTGCGCAGGCCTTAAAAGGTAACTGACGGAACATTGAGGGGTTTTAGTCAGTAAAAGTCTGAAACTCCGTCTCGCTTCACCCAGAGCGGGAGAAGTCATTTACAACTTTCACACAACGACATGAGCAGAGTTTGTGCTATGAGTGTTAGAAACATACAGTTTACATATTTCTAAATACATATATATTATAGCTAAATTACACCTAGACTCAGAATTATGATCGTGCAGAAAAAGTGCTCATAAAAAAAAATTCTAGTGTGGGAATCAAACTCACGACCTCCGGCATTGCAATCGGGGCCACTAGCCACTAGACCATCAGGCCATATGATTTATTATAAGATATCAGGAAAAGTAAAGGAGCAGTGGTGGCTGAGTGGTAACGGCCCCAACTTACGAGTTGTAGATCGCGGGTTCAAACCCAGTCAGGCGCATTACTTTGTGTAATTTATTTCATCACCATTGCTCTTAAAACGGTGAAGGAAAACATCGTGAGGAAACCGGCATGTCCTAGAACCAAAAATTCAAAGACATGTGACATTCACCAACCCGCACTGGGCCCGCGTGGTGGATTACGGCCCATTCCATCTCCTAGACTCTAAAGAGAGGAGGCCTGAGTCCCAGCAGTGGGAACATTAAAAAGACTGATGATGTGAGGAAGGGGGCGCCACCGCAAAAGATACTTATAATTAGACGAGCCATTAAGAAAAAAACTTGTTAAAGGAACAAAACTCATTAAAAATATTTGGGAAACATTTTAAAATGAATGGAATCTAAATGACACCGCAAAACCGAGGTATTCCGACGATCCACTTTACAAAATGATTAAGTGTGAGTCGTAATGGAGCCGCTAAAGTGTTCCGTAGGTTTTGGACTAAACGGTTTGGTAATAAATCGTATTTTTTTAGCTTTTGATGTTTATACCTGAATTTGTATATGTGTACAACCTTTTGAGTACCTACTAGGAAATGGATTTTTACGATGACAGGTTATTTTTTTTTTTGGTTGATAAATACTGGTCTAAGTCAATTTTATGATTATGGCTTTTTTTTAGGTGGGAATATCATCTAATGACAACCCCCGCTCTTTGGCGGAGCGGGAGATAGTGTCAGACCTTTACTGACTAAAAACCTACTCCTGTTTCGGCTTTGCTATTGTGCCATGGCCCCGGGGATCTCTTTCGCATCACCCATGGCCACAGTAGGCTTCGACCATGCGGGGCCCCTCAGAAACCTATACCTTAAACCTAGACCACTTTTCTTAAACGCGAACCCACCAACCGAACAATAAACGTAGCTATGTTTAATTACAATAACACTTTAATAAGGCAAATTGATGTTGCCCCGACCACTTCCTTAAGAAGTAATTAAACTTGTTTTTTCGACTTTTTAATAAAAACTTTTTACTTTGGTGGTGAAAAAATGTTATGAGAAAGCGTTGGCCGCCGTTCTCCGCTTGTTTATATCAAATAATACTTGTCTGAACTTTTCATAGATAGTTGATTCTAATATTTTTTTCTTAGGGTTCCGTACCTCAAAAGGAAAAACGGAATCCTTATAGAATCACTTTGTTTTCCGTCCGTTCGTCGATCTGTTTGTCTGCCAAGACCCTTTATCTCGGAAACGTGAGAAGGTATCGAGTTGAAATTGAAACTATATAGTTAGGTCTGTTAACTCTTGGAGCTGTAAAAAAATCAAACTTGCAAGTTAACGAGAAAAAAAGATACTTTGGTTTATATGGCAAAAAACGTACATTTCGACTCGAGGAAGTCAAAATTCATTGGGTACTTCCCGTTGACCCAGAATCTTGAAAGGCATAAAGTGGGTCTTATAACAAGTATAGGAAATCCATCTGAAAACTGTGAATTTATTTATTCATAAAAAAAAAATTGGTTTACGTCACAATTTTTTTTTTGCGGAATTCGGGACTCCATTACGGAAATGCACTGTTTACATAAGTACTCGTAAGTTTGTACGGATCCCTCAGGGCGCGAGTCCGACTCGCACTTGTTCAGTTTTTTTATTATTTTGTGCCTGTTAGTTTTCTTATTTTTCAAGATTCTGAAATATTTTAGTGTGTATTTCACTGTCTCATAGTTTCAATGTTACCACAATTTTCGCGAGCTCGTTACGGGTGCTAAACATTTTAAGACATATTATGACAATATGCACCATTACGGTAACACCTCTACGGTCCAGACTAAGCGTTTCGCCTTTTATTTTTTTTAATGAACCAGTGCTTGACTGCGATTCCACCTGATGGTAAGCAGTGATGTAATCGTTGATGGTGAGGCGCACTAGTTTATTAAGAGCCTCTTCACTCTAGCCTTGAAGACACCTAAATTATAATCGGACGGGAAGATCTCAGCCTCATCGTTTATACCGCGTACATCGAAGGACTAAAACAATTTGCCTGCTGCGGTCTTCCAGTCCGAATGTAATTGATCTGTCTGACTCTTAACAAACTATCAACAAATTTTTGTACCACAAATATAAAAAATAACTATGTCTAAAATATGATTATAGCGTCTAAAAGTCACTGCTGCTCTCATGGTACTTAACTAATTTTAGAAAATAAGTGTGTCCTTTAACACTCAACAACCACTCAATATTTGAGTTATTAAGACATGGCAATCGTAAACAAAAAATCCTGTAACGTTTGCACCACTTAAAATTGCAGTCAAGTGGACCCAAAGTAAGAAGTTGATATAAAACTCGACTATTATAAATTATAATAAAGAGGAAAAGTTTGTTTTTTGTTGGTAGCAGGTAATCTCTGGAAGTACTGGTCCGATTGCTAAAATCTTTTCACCAATAGAAAGCTGATTTATTCCTGAGTGACATAGGCTATATTTTATGTACGCGGGCGAAGTCGCGAGCAAAAGCTAGTTCCTAATAACTTGGCAACCAACTAACTGGTAGCAACTAATGATATATTTTTAAAATTACTTTACTAAACAGTATTGTTTTCTTTTTTATTATTAACTTTATTAATGTTTACACATACCCCTTACATTTAAAAAAAAATATTTTAAAATAAATCTGCCTCCAACTTCATACAGATTTTTATTAGTGCATATAATTTTAATAAATATCTACATTGTGTGTATCTACGAGTGTGTATACCAAATAAAATATTTTTTTTTTCTTTCTTGCTTTCAAAGATATTTTTTTTCCTGTTTGTGCGTGTATTCGTGCAGAATAGACAATTTTTCTTTCTTTCTATAATCAATAAAACATTGAAAAACTTTCTATAAATTAACTTGCAAAAACTTTTCTCAAAAAAAAAAAAACTACACTTCAAAATCACAAGTAAGATTTATTATATCACCATAACTCACAATAACTAAATATTACGTACACCGACATTGAAAGAAAGAGAAAAGTATACTGTATGGAGTGAGAAGAAGATAGGAGAACCAGGTATGTGCGAAAGAGATAGCGCATGTTTGATCAGAGACGCCCTTTTGATAGTGTTTCCAAATTTTTGGAAAGGAACGCGTATTGTTTGGTATTGGAGTCAGTTTACATGGAGTCGGGTTTGGGTATGTTACATGAAGTTACAAGGTTTCTTGATTATTGAATATTTTGTGTGGTTTTAAAAATGGATCCTTCCTTATCTTTATTGTATAATATTCTATAACAAAGTCCTTCCACTCTCTCTTCGCGATAAACTCAAAAACTAGATACGAAAAATTTTTAATTTTTTTTTTTTCTAGATACCTACGGATTTTAATGCGGTTTTAACAAATAAATAGAGTAATTCAAGAGGAAGATTTAAATATACAAGCACATTATGGTCAAGAAAAGCAGTGAATTTTAATGATTTGGAACACCCGTGCGAAGCTGAGCGGTCGCTATTGTAACATAAATTGTTAGTTTAAAAGCGAATATTTTAACATAAATTTTAAGTTTGAAAATAAAAACAAAATATCTAGCGATGCTTAATTAAATCAAGAGAAACTGTTATCTCTTAAATAAATATATTTTCGACTTGATCGTGACTTTTTGAAAACAATACCATCACGATAGAGCATAAGAACGTTAGTCGGTGGATTTATAACAAACTAGGTTTTGCCCGCGGCTTCGCCGGCGTATGAGGCATAGCCTACGTCACTCAGGAATAAAGCAGCTTTCTATCGATAAACAAAAATTTTAGCAATCGTACCAGTAGGTACTTACAGAGATTACCTCCTACAAACAAAAAAACAAATTTTAGCTCTTTATAATACTAGTGTAGATAAATCAACTATTCGCTTACTTACAATGTACTTAAAAAACACCTTACCAGTAAAAATTGTGTTCAGCTGATTAAAATAACAGTCGTGCCATGTAAACCCTCGCTTTGCCGTAATGCACCGGCCCCCTGTCAAATAATCGACTGTACTAGGGGTGGCCGGGTGGGGAACACCATTTTTGCTATTTTCTAACAAAAAAAAAAGAAATACAGCACGCGTTTTTACTTAAAACATCAGTTTTAAACGCGCACGCGCAAGGGCAACCACGTGCCAAAAAATAAAAGAAAAAGGTCAGAAGTTTTCGCGAGTGACTGTACTTAGCGATTTTTTAATAGTTATTTTTAATGACGATGATACTGTTTGGTGATGATGTGCGTAGGTGGTGATTTTAAATTGGTGATCATTTTGAGATGGTGATTAGAACTAAGTGATCAATGGAGGCGATTGATTTAAGGCAGGAAAATAATAGGTGAGGGATATTTCTAATTGGAATCTTGTATGGTGATAAAAATGATAAAAATTAGATGATTTTTTTAAACTTTATGTAAGTACAGTAGTGGTATACAGGCGAACTTATTGCAACATGGCATTCTCTACCAGTCAACCATTTGGTTAAAAAAGACAACAAGGTGTGCACAATAAATAAATATTAGATTTATATAAAAAAATAGAATGAAGTATCATTGAAATTAGGTGCATAAATAAAATACATATATCTATATGCTTAAATTACAAACTAATAATATATGATAAATATTAAATCTTTATAATTAAGACAACTCTTATTATAATTATTCGTTCCAGTTTTTAAACTTAGATCAAAAATAAAGGGAGGTTTACTGCATGTATTCTACAGGTCTTTTTTTATATACGAAAATATATAACCAATTATTATGGCGTGAAGTTCAGGACTGGTAAACCACTGCGTGAGTCTAGTTATTCTTAAAATAATTATGGTTGTAGTTTCGAGGAAATTTAGTCATGTTATTGTGTTTTTATTAAAATAACTCCGTATTCATAATTCCTGTAATTTTTTATTTTTGTAAAAACATATTACTTATTTTTTATAAGAAAATTAGTTGACTTAGCAAACGTTGTCCTATCACTTAATTGCACAAATAAATAATTGGAAAGTGAGGGGGAGGGTAAAAAATAGCCTAAAGCCTATTCTTAGATCTATACACCAAAAAGTCATAAAAATCGGTCAAGCTGTTTCGAAAGAGTTCGATAACAAACACTGTGACACGAGATATTTAAAAAATTATTATACTGATAATAAATTTTTAAACCAGGAGAGCTGTAATAAAAAAAAAACAACTTCATGTTAAAATTGTTTTTAATAACTCTATTTAATTATTTAACGTAGGTATATGTTTTTTAAATTACAAAGTCAAGTCATCTTCTTGTCAGAAAGGACTTTGGACTAGGACCACGGTCCCAACTTCTAACCATGAATTATTTTTTAGCAATATTTGGGAAAATAAAATAAATACAGTTTTTTTGACCGCTGTTTTCCTTGTGGTCCGAAAATACTACCAAAATAATTAAAAAGTTTATAGGCGGAAGTTGGGACCGTATTTTTATATCTTAAAAAACTAGATTGGTTGAGCACGAGCAGATTAATTCTACATTAACAACAAAGGATGATATTTATCTACTTCATTGAATTAAAGTTACTTCCATTTAAGCGTAATGGAATGAAAGGTGTTGGCGCTTGTTACGTCGCCGTCGTTAACACCGAATTAAAAAAAAAAAAAAAATATTTACACTTTTTAATTGTGGTACCTCTTAACTAAATCTAAATAGTGAGTAAGTTTTTTATCATATAAGGAAATTATTAATATGCATAAAAAATTTGAAGATGTTACTCGATATCTCCAGGATCCCATCAATACCCTGGCCTGATGACCAAGGGATCACGAATAGACCAAATCGTTCCAGGCGTCTTCGAGTAGATAATCAAAGAAAAAAATATAAAAAAAGTATTTCGACGAATTGAGAACCACATCCTTTTTGAAAGTAGGTCAAAAGTAGAAATTAAATTCAGAGCAGGTTAATTTTGCGCTTACACAAGCACTGCTTGTTTTGTTGACGCCAGCGGTAATCCGGGGTTTTATATCAATATGACTTCAGTCGTAACTCGATACATCTTGTGTTTCTCTATATCGATATTAACGAGTTGTCTGTATCGTTCCAGATGCGGCGGTGACGCGATGTCTGTCGCGCCGGCGGTCAAGCGCGAGCTGGACCTGGAGAGCGGAGGCAGCAGCCCCGGCCGCAAGCGGCGCAAGCAGGCGGCGCCGACGCGCGCGCAGCCGCAGCACCTGGCGCCGCCGCCCCTCGACCTGCACGCCAAGATGGCCGACATCTACAAGAGCGCGCTCGCCTTCGGGGAGCTCGGCCTCCCCACCTTCGACCCCCTCGCCGCCTTCCGACTCCTTCCGCGACACGAGCCTCCGCGCATCTTCAACCCCGAGGCATACTGCGACCTCTGCTGCAAAGAGTTCTGTAACAAGTACTTCCTGAAGACCCACCGCGCCAACAAGCACGGCATCTACGACGGTGGTGACCCTCAGCCTGCGCCGCCGCCACCCGCGCAGCCGTCACCACCGCGACGCTCCTCCGATGAGGAGTCAGGTGGTACTCCACGACGCCTATCACCAGACTCAGCAAGACGCGCGCGGGAGTCCGGCTTCCAGCCTGATGCACTGCGCCGGCTTGGTGTTGTTAATCCAGAAGCGTTTTGTGAAATATGCTGTAAAGAGTACTGCAATAAATACTTCTTGCGGACGCACCGCGAGCGGCGGCACGGCGTGCCCGCACGGCGCTCGCCCGTCAACGAGCACTCGCCGCCGTCCGCCACGCCGCCCGGCGCGCTCTGCACGCCGCTGGGCACGCCGCTTGGCACGCCCCTGGGCACGCCACTCACCACACCGCCCGCGCTCTCAGGACCTCCACCGGACACGCCACCGCGGTCTCATTCGCTGCCACCTCCATTAGATCCTGAAGAAATGGCGGAAGTTAAAAGAGAATGTGAAGATGAGCTTGAGGCAGCCTTACGAGACGGCCAAACGAGTCCGCTAAATCTAATCGTAGAAGAGCGCGGTATTGCGTCGCCCGGATCCGCAAGTGAGGAGCTGCGGAAACTGCAGACGATGATCTCTCAGCTGAACGAGCTGGCGGCCGAGCGGCTCGCGGACGAGCCTAACGATCCGGGGCCACGCCCGCCCTCCGCCTCGCCGCCTCCTCCCGACGAGCGACGAGCGTCATCTTCCGGCTCGAGTTTTTGCGAGATCTGCAACAAGGAGCTATGTAATAAGTACTTCATGCGCACTCACATGCAGCGCATGCACGGCATCTCGCTGGAGAGCGGCACGCAGCTGGGCGGCGTCACGTGCGACATCTGTCACAAGGAGCTGTGCAGCAAGTACTTCCTGCGCGTGCACAAACACAACACGCACGGCATTCCTGCGCCGCCCGCGCCCGCCGCAACCGCGCCCGCCGAGCCGTGCCCGCTGTGTGCGCGGCGGTTCCGTGGCCCGCGCGCGCTGCGAGCGCACCTACTAGCTGAGCACGCTCCACCAGCGAGACCACCGCCTCCGCCACCGCGGCCACTAGACCTGCTCACGCGTGACAAACCCTACGCCTGCTCGTACTGTCCATTCACCACTGACGTACTCGCGTTCCTGTTTGCGCACGAGCGTGCGCACGCGCAGCAACAGGCAAACGAGCCGCCCGAGATGCCCCCCGAGCCGCCGGGGAGCGTGTGCGGCAGCGAGATGGAGAGCGGGGAGGGCGGGCCGGAGAGCGGCGAGGGTGAGGGCGACTCGGATGCGCAGTATTCGTGCTCACGCTGCGAGTTCCGCGCGGAGGGCTTTGCGGCGCTGGAGGCGCACCTGCGCGCGGCGCACGGCGGCGCGGGCGCGCTGCTGGCCGTGCCGCGCGCCCCGCAGGCGCCGCTCACCATGCAGCCGTTCGTGGTGGAGGAGGCGGGTGGCGCGCTCAGCCTGGTGCCGGCGCTAGTGTTCCTGCCGGTGCGGCGGCGCGCCACCCGCCGCGCCACCGTCACGCTCACGCTGACGCCGGCCTAGCCGCCGCTCGGCTCGGCTGCCGGACGCGGCGCGCGCGCGCGGCCCGCGGATACAACGCCGCGTGCGCGCGCCTACGATCGCTGAACTGTACTAACTACATTTAACGCTGTGTGCCTTCAAGCGATTGCTGAAATATTATGAGACGTAATTTGTAAAGGGAGAAGCTGTCAGTGGCCGCCCGCTCGAGCGCCACACCGCGCGGCGGCCCCCGGCCTCTTTTTTGTCAGAGTCTAACTTCATATATTGAGAATTATATTGAACGGGTGATATATGAAACGTTGCCGCTTATAAATTCGATTATTTATTATTATCTCCTCGATGTTCCGTCGGGTCGGTCCGAGACGAGTTTATGAAACGTCGATTTCGATCGGGAGAAGAAATACACCCTAGGAGTAATTATTATTTAAAGGTATTTTATCGGTGAGTGTGCACTCACGATAGCGTCGTAGTACCAGTGCGATGTTGATCACTGAGGAGCCGCCCGCGCCCACGCGAGTACAGAGGCGCCCGCGCCCACGCGAGTACAGCGGCGCCTGGGCCCACGCGAGTACAGCGGCGCCCGCGGGCGACATGCGGGCGCCCGCGCGCGGCTCCCCCACGGTACCGCGCATGCCACGTAGTACTACGACAACCGCTCTACCTCACGACGTTAGTTTTTATATTAGCTGTTATTGTATAAATTATATTTTGGAGTTACAATAAAGTACAAATATAGTTAGTGCGTTACTACGCCACGCCGGACGGAGGCCGCGCGCTCATGTTAGCTACTCGATACTATTTATTGTTGTCTACGAGTGACTTAAAGCACAAAGATACGTACTATTGGGCAGTGATCAACATTAAACGTAATTTAGTATTAAATTTGATTAGATATGTGGTCGTGGGGCTCGGTCAGACGGGTTTTGTTGTGTAACACACCAATATTTATATATACGGGTCATTGTTTGGGGCGCGCGCGGGCTGAGCTAGGCGCGCCCGCCGGGTCGCCCCGCTGCATTATACTAATTTGTATTGTAATCGTAAACATAATGTGTTACTGCTGCCTCGCTCGCGCCGCTCCGCTCTGCACGAATATTAAACCGTTATAAACCGCTTTAAATTAAAAAAAAAATATTTTGAAAACAGGATTTTGAGATGTACATTTTTAATAGTTATATACTGCCATCAAAAAAGACTGAAGATTAAGGAACTCATGGCTACAGCAGAGCGGAGCGAGGCGGGCGGCGCTTAAATATTATTATCTTGATAATCAAGACTTATTTGTGGGTAAAATGGTAACAAAGTTTGTTTAAATAATTCATTATTGGTAGATCAGTGTGGAGGTTAGCTTGTACAAACCATGCAGCTTCTAAAGAAAGTTCCTATGTATGTACGTAAGTTGTAATTTAAATTTAAAGAAACTAGAGGTCGCTCTTGTAACGGCTCCGGGTGGGGGATTCTGAACCTGATTGATATGATAATAATTGTGATTTTAGATCAGGGTAAACCTTATGAGGAAATAGAGTAACTACGCTTATAGTCCTTTACATAAGTAATGGTTACGTAATCCAATATATCGTGATCAGAAATAAAATTGACACTACAAATGATAACTGTCAAAATTTAAATGCAAAATTGAAATTAAATGAACTATCATTTCATTTTTATTTTAACAAAAAATGAAAAATGGTATTCGTTTTTGTATTAACAAAAAAAAAAAAATTAAAAACCTTTTTCATTTAACAAAAAATAAACTGTTTTCTAGTGTTTATTAACTAAAAATAAAACCAAGTATAAATGGTTTGGGTAATATTCTGTATTTCAAAGTACATTCTTGTTGACAACGAATTTCCAAGAAGTCTAATTAACTAATATATTTTCAAAGTTCCTACGTATAGTTCCAAAACGCGATTCCTACTCCAAAACGTCAAAATTAGGCATAGAATTCAAAATAAGGGCAGACATTATTTTGAAGATCCATCTTCCTACTAGTCTTCCTGGATGCAGAGCCAAACGAGACCCTACACGGAGCCGAGATCTGGGCGCGCGATACAACAAATTATATTAATAACGTTTTAAATAATAACAAATTAATACAATTGTACGCGTGGTAAGATCTCAAGTCATCGTCCATTTTCTATGAGCATTCGTGGAACAATAGTAGAGAATGCCGGGTTTTTATTATATTTGGAAAATGGACGGTCACTCAGATCGAAGTCATTGGATGTAGTGAAAAAAATGTATTAAAAATTGTGTTCGAGACGTTTAGTTTCCCCAAACGCGTTGTACTTGGTGTGGAGACCAACAATAAGGTTGGGGACGTAGCTAAGATAGGAATCCTGAGTGATTTCCTGTTGTAATGTTGGTGGAAATCACTTAGATATAATAATATATATTGTAACAAAAAATATTCACATATACGTATATTCAGTGCTAATCAAATAGGAGGGTAAAACATTTGATGACCCCGTAAGAGATTTTTATTATATTAGATCAGTTATATTACATGTATAGTATAAAATAGGCATTTATATATTTAAACATGTATGTATAGATCTGAAAACTGCAACAGAACAAATAACATAGCTGAATTTCAGTCACAATTAAGTAGATTTAGAGTTTACAGTAGCGATTACTAGAAACATGTTGTGGAAACCAATGAAGAAACGAATAAAACATTTTTAAAAACATAAAACGTACAGATATTAGAAAATTCATGTACTGTTATTGTAAGCAAGCATTAGATTCAAGAAAATGCTAGGTAGTCAATTATAATTCTTTTTTTGGATTTACTTCGTTATAAAGTAAAAAAAACAGTAAAAATTCGTTTAAAACAGAACTGTTGACAAACGCTAATTTTATTGCAGTTTTATTCATTTTTAGGGTATATAAATATTTGGGACAACCCTTCACGCTAAAGTAATCACAGTGAAAATTATGGCATGAAGTAGTTTAAACAATTATAATTCTAACATGCAAACTTTTTTTACCAGTTTATTTAACAAACGATTTGGTGCTAACAATTTTTGTTAGCTCGCTATTCTCTACCGAGACTAAAATGTAAGAAAAATATGTATATCAAAAGTTTTTATAAACGTGTATAATACAAACACATGATATTTGTCCGTCTGTCCCATCTTAGCTACGTCCGCAAAGTAACAATAGTACAAATTTGTTAACCAAGTATGTAAGGTATCGGAGTTTGGTAAACAAATAATAAAACAGTACAAATTAATTATTAAGTGTAGCTGAAAGGTTTACAGGAGTGATATTAATAGTTAACAATAATTCACTCAAGTACAACGCTTATAAGCAGGCAATACAGTCGCACGCTTTCCAAAAATAATAATCTGTATTATAATTATTTAAAAAATCGTATTGTTAGATTTGCTGTCTTTATTGTTATTGCAAAAAATGATTTTAGTTTTTTGTGTAACAAATCCTACTATTAGTTCATAAATATTTCATACGTATGATTAATTTAAAAAACGTATATTGTGCGCAGGCGCGCGAATATACAGCATCTAGGACTTGAATTTAAACACAATTTTTAATTTTTAACAACGGCTATGGGAAAGAAAAATAATTTGATTTACTTTCAACCGAAACACCATTAAGTGCATTACAAAAAAAAAAAAGATAAAACAGAAATACGTACCTACACGATTTGATTGTTTAACACAAAATGAAAAATACTTTATGAAACGGGTAAATAATATTTAAAAAATGTTTTTTGCAAAAATAATATGTTCCTAAGTTAATATAGTTAAGTATTTTAAAATAACAATTGGACAAATGTTTTCGTGGTTGATTTCAGATCAAAGTTTTAATATTTTGCGAAGATCTGAGGTAAATCCCTGATGACTTTGTTACTCATTTTGTCAATTTCAAATATTTAAGAGGTTTATTATTAAAAAAGATATTTGATGTTGACAGAAACGTTATGATCTCTATACAAAAGTTCCTTCATTCCAAATAATATGTAATTTGTTCTAGTCGTTCCTATATTTAGTTTTAACAATTATTCTAGTGCGACTGTATTTTGACAAACGAGAAAATAATTTTTCGAGTTATATAAAACTGTGTTGTTTCTAGTCAAATTATTTTATAAAAAGATTTTACTAATGTGGATAGCCATATGTTGGAATATATGAAAAGTTAAAATATATTTAGGAAATTACAATATATAAAATTGGAGGGGATCCTACGAGATGATTAATTTTCATTTTAAATTGCAATAGCGGTTTAAAAACTTCTGGCGTCCACATTGGATAAAATTATATTTTAAAATATATAAAGAGAATTATATTCTGGCTTTAGGAGAAAGCCAAACCTTATGCCGCAGCCATTTTGTAGAACTTATTATTACCGTAACAATTAACAACAAAACTATGGCAGTAATTGTGAAATACAGAATTATTATTTTACTGCAATAACAATGTTTGAAAAATCTTTTTAAAGGACGGAAAATTACTACAAGGAAAAAGTCCGTTCATCACTTTTATGATGTATTATTTTAACAGTTCAAGTAAATATGACAGGTGAGTTAGATGTCCAGTATTTCTCAGTAATAAGGTCTACAGCGTGGCTCGCGGTCGGTATATGTTCCTAGCTCCGTCTGTTTGTTATGTATTTGTTTTCCATTAATTACTACGAAGCATTTCTACCGTATTCAATAAATTAAATATACAAATAATTGTTGAGTTTTTATTTTTTGTCCTTAGTCACACAGAATGAAATGAGTCAATATTCCCAATGCCTGTAATTCTTAAGGAAAGTGGACAAATTGTGGGCTAAGCTTTACTAATGGGCTTACCTGAATTGATGTTTTTTTTTAAATAACTGCCCATTATCCAAGAAAGGAAGAGGACGGCCGCCCTTGATCTGATGTACTAGTATGGCCAATCTAACTAGGAAGTACCAATTGCCTGACCCGACAACCCAGGACGGATTGTCCTGGCGCAGAAGAATAGAAGAGCCGACTCCACCTAACGTGGGAAGAGGCAAAGAAGAAGAAGAAGAAGAACTGTACATTATCCGCACAAGTAGAAACCAGAAAAGTGTGGAAAAAGAAGAGGAAGGCTTGCTTTTTGTGGTGGGTTTTTGTGGGGTCTAATGGCTTCTCCCGCTCTAGAGTAGAGCGAGAAGGCGTTTCAGGCTTTTACTGTCTGAAAAAGCCATCTGTTGCCCTTTGAATTCCAGAACTACGAATCTCTTTAAGAAATTCCCCTTGAAAAAGGGAGGCGTGTGCTCTGCAGCAGGATAATATAGGCTAGACTTTTAGTTTCAAAACGGTTTTTGAATTATTTATAATTAGCCCGTAGTGTCTCTGCAGAGCAAAGCTGCCCCACCCTTTTTCTGTCTAGGCAATCTGGCCCCATTCCTTTAGAGTCCCATTCATCTCGCCATCCGCTACAACTTCTGGACCTTCATAAGATTTTTTTCCTAATCGAGTTTATAATTTTGTAAGGAGAGGCAGATTTTGTTTCGTTTCCTGAAAAAAAAAAACTTGTGGAAGATTGTTCAGTTTCGTCTACTGAGCAAGACCTAAAAATTTGTGGAGACCTTTCCGTCACCCTGTATTTTGTTTTAGTAATATTTCCTCAACTCCCCCAAAAAGATTATAATAGTGTACCGCCTTATCTATGTTCTTCAGTGAACATCATCAACACGGAGATAGTAGTGGCTTCTCAAACAGATCATACTGAAGCCCGACAGATGGCGGCACTGGCGATGACAGGTGGCGCCACTCGACAGCAATGTTTTATGGTGTCAGTATTTTTTTTGATGATGACACCCCACTCTTGGGCGGAGTGGGAGATAGTATTTTATTTACTGACTAAAAACCCACTCCTGTTCCTTCGTTGCCTTTCGTACCGGGGCCGAATCTTCTTTTCAGAAACAAATCCTTGGCCCCAGTAGGCTTCGACCCTGCCCGGTTTGTTGGCAACTCCTTTAGCCGCGGGTGCACAATACGCGCCGTCAACGTCTAGGGCTCGGTTCGGACGGTTACCGGACGCGCCTACGGATGGTATGAATTTACTTATGTTAATTTTTGCGGAAGTTCGAGATAGTGGATTTTATGTGTTTTATTTTAAACGAATATTGTAAAGAGACTCCATTTCTTGTCAAACGTAATCGAAAACACTTCCGCCTGGACACCGCTAAGCTCATTTTTGCTTACACTCGAAACTAAAACTTCAAAGAGTTTAGTTTGGCGCCGCGCCGCAGGATTCAAGTGGATTTTTTTCTGGTAAGGCAGAAATGACCGCGATGATACATCGTCGTTTAAATGGCGTACTTCTTCCCTTCCGATTGTGATAAATCAAACACTTCAGGATAAATTGTATAAATATTTTATTCACTTTGATCAACACAATTTCATACTTATCGTTCTATTGACAATCATTTACAAATACACAGATTAGTCGGACATGTTTTCTGTTCAACGACTCAAAGCAGACTGACTCTGTCCACAATGACAGTAACAAACTCAGTGTTTCCCTACCACAAACTTTCACAAACACTCGGTCGACTAACCGACCAATCAGAGCAAAGTAAAGAGTACGTAACATCAATTGACTAACTAATATACATTAGAGTTTATCTAATAATTAACTGCAAGTAAATATTTCATTTTAACAATTATGATATATTTATACAAAACAAATCCATAAAGTCTAATATTATAAATTATTACTTAATATCTACAACGAATGTCTAAAGTTCATGTAACTACTAGCGCCATCTATCGCTTATCATTGGAAGTTGAACGATTTATGAATATTTTCTTTAAAAATCATTACATTCGGCCATCCGACATCGTGCGATCTCCTGACGCACGATTACAATTAAAATGATAGGATATTTTCATTAAAATTATGAAACTTAATTCCAGTTCTACAAGGAACTGAGTCTTACATTCATAATCATTACATTCGGCTTAGTCTTGATTATTTGCTTTATCGTCACGTCATATGTTTATAACATTCTCATCACACGAAGAATAGAGTTTTTTTTTTGTCAAAGGCTTTTCTCTATATCCGAGTTTATATAAGGTCGGAAGAAAGTATGCTTCTAAATGTTATTCCTCAGTTTGCCAAAATCGGTAATTACAGTAACTTTATACTTAAAACTTTGATTTTTTTTCAATGGATCTATGGATTTTAAAATGAGGCAAATTCAATTTTACCCTCATAATTACAATCAGATCTACTAATCTTTATTAAACCACTTATGCTGTAGGCTGTATCAAGGATTTTACTGATAACGAAAGTATCTTTTTGCTAGTCTAACCCAGATATTGGCGCTCACTTCATATCTTAAACTTTTTAACGTATTTTACTTCGTAATATTTATCATTTAAAGGCACTCTGATCCTGGTAGTTTTGTGGCAGTCTGTCTAGTGGGACATTTAACAGAATTAATAACACACCATAGGCATATGTTTCCTTGGTGTTCGTCATAGGAATCATTTTATTTTGCTAGGGGATTTAAAATAGTGGTTATACATTTTAGCAAAACCGCGCTCAACCCTAAACAAGATACAGCGTTGAAACAAGGTAATACCATGACTATCGCAAAAGCTCTTGATAGTAGGGTATCTAAAAGAAATCCATGATTGCAGTATTATTCAAGTTAATAAACTACTGTCAAATATGTTTTATAACCAACACTCAATTAGGTACTCAAAACCATTGGTCAATGTTAATTATGTGAGACTGTAAGCATAAAGTAAAATTGATCAGCTTTTTGTTCGAAAGTATTCTTCATTATTTACGCGCACTGAATTCACTTCATGTCATTAGGTTTTTCATCGGGTTCAGCTATAAGAATTTGAAATCTAGATCTTATTCATTTAATCCTAAGCAAATGCTGGCGCTTGCTCTCTCATTTTGTTTCTATTGTGTCTCTAGTCAAAGTATTCGAAAATTTGATATTTAGATCAATTCTCGTCTCAATACTATAAACAGAAACAGTATTCGTCTTAATTTCTGTGGAAAATATGATATTACGACTTAAGGTATCGACATACGCGTCCTAGATCTTACACTCTCAGTGGTTAAATGAAACTCACAAATCTGTAACCACCATGTTGCTACATGTTGTGTGGCGACTCGTTTAGTCAGAGTTCATTACTTTCATTATTTGAAAGCATAATATAAAACAGAAACTTAAGCATTTAGAATAAAAGTGATCCTTCAGCTAGAGGCTAAGGGCTTAATTGTACTAATATTATCTCTCAAATAATATTAGCAGCATATGTGCGTGATTTCGTACCAAGTAAAGGTTCTAATAATGAAGTTCGGATCGCACTGTTCGTCAAACTTTATTTTTATTTGAAACCTTGAAATTAGTCCTCTACTCTAGTGTATAGATTTTCAATCCATCTTCCCCTTAACCGAATAAATAACGATGTAATATTTAGCTCTATTTAAATCATTCATTGTATCATAATCATCTTAGGAACCGGCTTCGATTTCAGTCTGGACAACGAGAACTAGTTATGGTCATGTATACATTTCATCCTTCTTGTAAAATAAATATCATTGTGTTCTCTATCTATGGAATCAGTCTCCGCTACAGTATGCACTCGTCACAGGAATTGAAAACGTGTAATAAATCCATTTCCTCGTCTACAATTTAATGGTTTGGCTCAATTCCTAATAGATTTATCATTAATCCCGTGTGTTTAAATTTCTTTCTGCAGCTCTTTTACTTATATGTTATCCGTATATAAGCATTAATTTGTCGTAATAATATTCACATAAGTTACACCTCAATTCTTACTAGCTAACATTTCTGCTTGAAACCGACCATAATTCTGCTCATTAGATAAAATCATTTTAGTTTAGTTTACCACTTCGTCACTAAATGCTAACTTACAAAACTTGGCAAGGTTTCGTAAATTTTCTATTTTCTCTTGGTAAGACTAGCAAGTTTTTGAGACAAATTGTATAGTCAGTTTCTGATCCTACTTGCTTAATACAAATCAATTATAATTACTCTTTCTAATCAAACTTAAATACTCTCAAAATTTACAGAAGTGATAGAACTCCCGTATCACAAAGTTCCAATGGATATGTTCAAACCTCGATACTTGTAACGCTTTCCTCCTTGAAAATCATTCAACCACTCTCTTAGACCAACGTGGGGTACCTCTTCGCTTCTTGCATCGTGGTGGTGTCTTATTCCTTCCAAATCGTCTCTTTGCATCATTTTTCTTCAAGTCTGTCCTGTTTGAACCAGGAACTATCTATTTGTTCAATAAGACTGGCAATTTTTCCTTCTGTAGTTTTGTCGGAATCCAAGTCGCTCTTGAGGATAATTTCATCTGCACCGGGCACACTTAACCCGAATCTTAATTGGCTCATCTGGCCAAATCAAATGGCCCACTTGGCCTCAGATGGCCCACTTGGCCTCAAACGGCCCACTTGGCCTCAAATGGCCCACATGGCCTCAAATGGCCCACTTGGCCTCAAATGGCCCACTTTGCTCCAAATGGCCCACTTGGCCTCAAATGGCCCACTTGGCCTCAAATGGCCCACTTGGCCTCAAATGGCGCACTTGGCCTCAAATGGCCCACATGGCCTCAAATGGCCCACATGGCCTCAAATGGCCCACATGGCCTCAAATGGCCCACTTGGCCTCAAATGGGCTCGCTTAGCTTTATCAAAGGCATGCTTGCCTCATCCCTCATTAAGGCTCGCTTGGTCTTATTAAGGCTCACTTGGCTTCGTCAAAGGCACGCTTAGCTTCATCAAAAGCACGCTTGGCTTCATCAAAGGCACGCTTAGCTTCATCAAAGGCACGCTTGGCTTCATCAAAGGCACGCATGGCTTCATCAAAGGCACACTTGGCTTCATCAAAGGCACGCTTGGCTTCATCAAAGGCACGCTTGGCTTCATCAAAGGCACGCTTGGCTTCATCAAAGGTACACTTGGCTTCATTAAAGGCACGTTGGGCCTCATCAAAGTCACGTTTGGCCTCATCAAAGGCACGCTTGGCCTCATCAAAGACACTCTTGGCCTCATCAAAGCACTGAAATCAATTCAAAACATTTCAAATGAACCATTTACAGACTCTTAAATTGCCAAGAAGTCAGTAAGTCAGCAAATTGACGGTAATTACATATTCCAAAGTGTAGATCTCTATGGAGAAGAAATTCCATTTACAGCCTTTTAAATCGTGTTATACATATACAAACTCAGTTTTAACTTTGTTCTCTCAAATTCATTTATTGTTTGTCATAGGTGGAAATTTAGTTCATAAAACAACAGTACAAAATAAATATATCATTTATCATCTATCATTTATCTTTTATCGTTTAACATTTATAAATAAATAAATTTATCATTTATCATCATTTATCATTTACTATTTATCATTTATCGTTTATCGTTTAACATTTATAAATAAATAAATTTATCATTTATCACTGATCACTGACCACCTATCACTGATCGCTTATCACTGATCGCTTATCACTGATCACTTATCACTGATCACTAATCACTGATCACTAATCACTGGTCACTAATCACTGGTCACTAATCACTGGTCACTAATCACTGGTCACTAATCACTGGTCACTAATCACTGGTCACTAATCACTGGTCACTAATCACTGGTCACTAATCACTGGTCACTAATCACTGGTCACTAATCACTGATCACTAATCACTGATCACTTATCACTTATCACTGATCACTTATCACTTATCACTTATCACTTATCACTTATCACTTATCACTGATCATTTATCATTAATTATATATCATTTATCATTATTATGACATACTAATAAGGGGTACAACATGTTTTTACAACTATGCGTCGAAACGAAAGGGAAATTATCGTGCCACACAAAGTAATCCGAGGCAACAATGACAATTATCGCTTTGGGAAATAGGAAAATTTTACATATATACTGTTTTTTTTTTTTTTTAATCTATCACTGTACGAATTCGATGAAATTAAATAAAGGAAAAGCAACCCAATTTGAAATATAGAAACTAAAATGAATCACCAGCATTTAAGAGGTGTTTAGTCTTGTCAACGTTCGATTACGAACATGACGCGCATATCTGTACCACTCAGTTCACACATTTGAAGGGAATCGAATGATTCAATACACGAGCCTGTCACCATCAGTAAGAAATTTGGGTGAGTATGATACTGATCTAAAATACTTGGCACACTTGGCTAAAAAAATAAATAAATCTCGAGCTCACTTAGCTTCAATTTAGGCACACATAACCTCTTGTCTGAAGTAACACTAGCACACATGGGAAAAAGAATAAAAAAAATCTCGAGCTCATTTAGCTTCAATTTAGGCACACAACTTCTTGGCTTAAAGTAACACTTGCACACTTTGGTGACAAAAAAAATATCTCGAGCTCACTTAGCTTCAATTTAGGCACACATAACCTCTTGTCTAAAATCACACTAGTACACTTGGAAAGACAAAAATATATTTCTCGAACTCATTTATCTTCAATTTAGGCACACATAACCTCTTCCTGTTATCACTGCACATATTTGTAGGCATATCCCACTTCTGAAATGTGATAAATCAAACACTTCAGGATAAATTGTATAAATATTTTATTCACTTTGATCAACACAATTTCATACTTATCGTTCTATTGACAATCATTTACAAATACACAGATTAGTCGGACATGTTTTCTGTTCAACGACTCAAAGCAGACTGACTCTGTCCACAATGACAGTAACAAACTCAGTGTTTCCCTACCACAAACTTTCACAAACACTCGGTCGACTAACCGACCAATCAGAGCAAAGTAAAGAGTACGTAACATCAATTGACTAACTAATATACATTAGAGTTTATCTAATAATTAACTGCAAGTAAATATTTCATTTTAACAATTATGATATATTTATACAAAACAAATCCATAAAGTCTAATATTATAAATTATTACTTAATATCTACAACGAATGTCTAAAGTTCATGTAACTACTAGCGCCATCTATCGCTTATCATTGGAAGTTGAACGATTTATGAATATTTTCTTTAAAAATCATTACACGATTATAATTTAGGTGTCATGGCAATAAGGATGGTGCCGGGATACTGCACGGTCTCCCGCGAAGCGGCGAGCCTTCTGGCTGGCCTACCACCGTGGGATCTGGAGGCAACAGTCCTTGCACACATGCACGATATGCGCGTGGAGATGCAACGCCGGGGTGAAAGTCCGCTGCCGCGACAGGTCACGGCATGGCGGACAGAGCTCAGGCGGGATCTCATGGTGAAGTGGCGTCAACGACTATCGCAACCCAGTGCTGGGCACGCCACAATCTTGGCGGTAAGTCCCCTCTTTGAGGCGTGGCTGGAAAGACCTCACGGCGTCCTTACCTTCCGCATGACGCAGGTACTCACCGGACATGGTTCGTTTGGGAGTTTCCTGCACCGGATTCATGCGGAAGTGACTCGCCACTGTGCGGAACACCCGGAGGACACGGTGGAGCACACAGTCGAGGTGTGCCCTGCTTGGGCGGAGCATCGCCGTGCCCTCGTGGGGGTGATCGGCGGCGGAGACCTCTCGCGCCGGGCCCTGGTTGAGGCCATGGTCCGGAGCGAGGAGGAGTGGCCGACTTCTGCGAAGCAGTAATGCTCGCAAAGGAGGAGGCCGAACGCATCAGGCAACGGCGTTATCGCCGCCGCCGCCGCCGCCGGGATTCTGATCCCGATTTCCGGCCACCGTAGGCGCGGGCTTGCGGACAGTGAGCAATGGGTAGCTCGCTGTCCGGCCGTCCGGTAACTGTCCGGACCAAGCCCAAGTCGTCGACGGCGCGCACTGTTCCCGCGCGCCTCAAGGAGTTGTCAGCAACAGCAGGGACCCAGCCGGGTCGAAGCCTACTGGGGCCAGGGTTATCCGAAAGGGCGCTCGAGCCCCGGTATGAAGGCTAGAAGGAACGGGGTGGGTCTTTTAGTCAGTAAGAGTCTGACACTATCTCCCGCTCCGCCCAAGAGCGGGGGATGTCAATGCATGATTTTTTCCCACCATAAAAAATAAAAAAATAAAAACAGGACAGCAGTCAAGCACTAGTTGGTTAGTAATTTTCTCTTCATAAAAGAGAAGACCCGACTTACAAATTGTAAGTCATTGGGTTCAAAATAGAGATGTGCCGTTGGCGGCTATATTGCCGTGAAGTATTTTGTTTATTTACATACATATATAGAATAGAATAGAATAGAATAAACTTTATTGTACACCAAAATAGTAACAATTTCACAGAAACTTAAACCTATGTGCACAGTGGCGGTCTTATCGCTGAAAGCGATGTCTTCCAGACAACCTTGGGATGGAATATAATAACTTAAGCTAAAAAAGGGGGTAGTCTGCGGTGTACTTCAAGCAATATAAATCAAGGGACAAATTAATTAAGGGGGAAAAAAATAATAATATGCAAGTACATATATACATATATAAATATATACAATATACATATATATATCATGTGTTACAATTAAATGGAAGCGAAAAAGAAAAGAATAGAATAAAGATTAGCGATGGAAGAAATTAAACACACACACATACATACATTTTTTTATCTCTATATAATACAGTTTAATTACTACACTAGGTATATATAAGTGGGAATATTGGTGGGAATATTCCCTCTCCTAGAGGGGAGGCTTGAGTACCAACTGTGGGAACGTTAAAAGGCTGATTATGCTTATGCCATGTATTTTAGTACATAACATATTTTAGTACATAACAATATACAGGGTTATTTGTAAAACACTGGCAACCTCTCAGGACTATGTTACTAACATCAAAAATAACAACTTTTGTCATAGAACAAACCTTGTTATTTCTTCTTCTTCCTGCCCTTGTCCCATCTTATTTGGGGTCGGCGCAATACGTTTTTTTGATTTATGATGTTAAAATTTTTTCACATTTTAGTTCATCCAGATATTCATACAAAAATAAAAATATTTAAATTGAACCTTCTAAATATTACGAAGTCTATGCGGATAGTACAACAGCGGAGGGGAGCGGGAATCGGACGTATGTAGTTATAGCAAAATACAGAGTTGAAATATGTTAGATAGAACAACGAAATCATAAAAGTTTGTTTTTGTTAAATGAATTATGTTTTGTAAAAGGGTTGTCTAAGTATGATGTTTGTAATACAGTCCTGCGAAGTTGTTAGTGTTTTACGAATAACACTCTACACATAGTTTACATGGTGACTGTTTTTGGAAGCCAGCGGTGCTACTCTCTAAGAAAACAGCCTTGAGCGCAGCGCTGGCCGCAGCGACGAGTCGAGAGCGCAATACATTGAATTAACAATCTAATTTATAGGAAATTTGAATTGTTAATCTAATGTGTCTATTTGGATTTCGTCGCTGCGGTCAGCGCTGCGCTCAAGGCTGTTTTCTTAGAGTCTAGCACGCCAGTTCTCCCATGGTCCTCAATCCACGGCTATGGAGAAAGAGACATTGGCTTCGTTCCCGCTCTCTTATCTCGTTTCTGTTTTCATTAATAATTAATTATGTTCATAAATGTGTTCATACAAAGGTATTTAAAATAATAAACAAAACATTACCTATGTTTATTGCGTTATTTGTAGCAGATAAGTAGGTGAACGAGCCTGTCGAGTAATTGTCAACATAAAATGTTTAACATTACGCCTATTTTTTTTAAATAATTGATGATAGAGCAATATTACTCGTATTAATATGAATATGGATAAACAAGAAAATGGAACAGGTAAACTTATTACTAACTATTTGTTAAAATCAAGCATGCAATTAAAAAAGATTGCATGTAGCACAGATGAGTATGTTGAGATGGATGTGTGGTGTGACGAGAATGGATAAAGCGAGAAATGAGTTTATTAGAGGAAGTTTGAAAGTGGCGCCAGTGACTGAAAAGTTGAAGGGGAATCGGTTGTTTTTGTTTGGTCATGTGAAGAGGAAAGATGAAACGCAAGTTACTAAAAGAGTTAAGAATATAGATTTAGAGGGAGAGAGAGGCAAAAGAAAAGAACAAAGACAAAGAAAATCTGAGCCAAGAAAAAAAAAGTACTAAAACCATTCAGCGAAATAATCCATAAATAAATCATTCAATTACAACCCTAACACCAAAACGAAAAAAAAAATCCTCCACCAAAAATAGTCTTAATTAAAGATTATATCCGCGTCAACTGTCAGCTTTAGATTACTAAAAAAAACTTGACAAAAATGCGCGTTTTTTGTAAAAAAAAATCGACATCCATTAAAAATTGCGACGACGGAGGGCCGCCGGGTGTCACATCTGTCAAAGTGATCGTGGGGGAAATGCAGTGAAATTGTTGAAAAATGGGTTAAATGTTAAAAAAAACAGCAAAACATAGAGCAGGCGAGGGTTAAGCTGGCGGTGTCGACATTACACGGGTTAACCCGCCGGTCGCGGGCCGACACGCTTCGTTGTCGTTTGAACTTGAATTTGAGTTCTTTTTTTTTGTTAAAATTTATTGACACTACAATTTTTATTAGATTTTTCATGCTTCTTTTTTCGGTAAGTATGAAAGTACTTTGGTACTCACTCAAAGATACTGTTACATAGATTAGGTACTTAATTAAAAAAATTCTTTGTCTTGTAGTCCTGGTCCTGGTTCGGTGTCCTGGTAAAAAGATTGAACCTTTGGTATTCCTAAGCTGCAGTCTATAGGCTGGCTTCTGCCCAGTTGTTAGCAATAATTGCAGCCCGCTGTCTGACTGTTGCTGAATTAATAGCAGTAGCTGTAGCCTGCAGTCTGGATTCTGCACAGTTAATGGTAGTACTTGCAGTCCAGAGTCTGTCTTCCGTCCGTTTAATGGCAATAGTTGCAGCCCGCGGTTTGGCTTTTGCTCAATTAATAGCAGTAGCTGCAGCCTGCAGTCTGGATTCTGCACAGTTAATGGTAGTACTTGCAGTCCAGAGTCTGGCTTCCGTCCGTTTAATGGCAATAGTTGCAGCCCGCGGTCTGGCTTTTGCTCAATTAATAAGCAGTAGCTGTAGCCTGCAGACAGGTTTTTACTCAGTTAATGGTAGCAATTTCAGCCCAAAGTCTGGCTTGTGCCCTGTTGATAGCAATAGTTGCAGTCCGCAGTCAGATTTCTGCTTAATTAATAGTAATCTGCTTAATTAACAGTATTCTGCATAATTAATAGCATTAATAGCTGCTTCTGCTCAGTTAATGGCATTTGTTGTAACCTATAGTCTGACTTCTGCCCGCAGGTTGCAATAGTTCCCACCCAGATCCTGGACTTCTTATTACATGGGACTTAAACACAGCTTTTTTTTAGTAAGGAAAAAATCATCCAAATGACATCCCCCGCCCTTGGGCGGTGGGGGAGATAGTGTCAGACTCTTACTGACGAAAAACCCACCCCGTTCCTTCTTTCCTTTCATACCGGGACTGAGCTACTTTTCGGAGCTAACCCTGGCCCCAATAGGCTTCGACCCAGCTAGGCCCCTGCTGTTGACAACTCTTTGAGGCGTGCGGGAACAATGCGCACCGTCGACGACTTGGGCTTGGTCCGGACAGTTATCGGACGGTCGGACAGCGAGCTACCCGTTGCTCGCCGTCCGCAAGCCCGACTTAAACACAGCTAGCGAAATAAGATTGTAGCCTTTAGCACCATTGGATAATCCCTTAGGGGAATTCAAATAAACATCGGTTGGATTTTCCTCTTTTTTATGGCATCGGTTAAAAATGAGACTGTAATATTGGTGTTTATTTTACAGCTCGCTTAGTAATTCATGCTAACTTTCACATAGCGGGAAACAACTGGTTAAACAACAATAAACAATGGAATTCCAAAAACTCATTGAAATAATAATTTTCATTCAACAATATGAATCAATAAATACTATGTAAGTAAACTACGAGAACGTTAGTAGATACAATACCTAGTAGTAGAGAATACGTATTTTTCTTCTAAGATGAGTAAATATACCGAGACTTTTCCTTAACCCCTTGAATCCTAAATACGCAATATTACGTAGCTAGAAATTATGACAGTTGCCGACTACGTATTATTACGTAGTCGGCATCTGCCAAATTCACTACACCAACTACGAAATATTACAGCGTTTGAAACTTTCAGGCTTGTTATGTTGGAAAACATAGTAAGTTACCAACTTGTACCATCTTTATAGGAAAATCTAATGCGACAGTACAGCCAATATAACTATATACGAGTAATGTAATTTATTACATAACCTACTTGATTACAATAGCATATAACCGTATATGATGTCTATGCGGGACGGTTTTTTTTTTTCGATTGGAAAAATCATCCTATGACAACCCCTGCTCTTGGGCGGAGCGGGAGGCATTTTGATTACGGGTAGATAATAAGTTGGACTACTATACGAGACGAGGAAGTGTGCTAGGGGGTAAGTAAGTAATGAGTAAAGTCTGTCTAATAAGTCAACCTACTTGGGAATTTTGTATAATATTTAATCATTTAAAAAATACTTATATTTGATACTTTTCATAAGCTTCTTCTGTTAGTAAACAATGATCTCTATCTCTTAATCAACCTTGATTATTGAACCCGTGTTGACTACATCAGATTTCATTAAATCCTAATAATTACCCAAGTCGTTTAACTTATTAGACAGACTCTACCAATGATGCCAAATCCACGTAATTATATATATATGTAATGAAATGACCTCCTTGGAAATGACATTTCATTTTTTTAATTTTTAAGCTGTGGATACGGGGTGACGTATCATTCAATGACAGATGAGGTTTAGATTATTTTGTGCATTTTATTGTTATAAAAACTTGTAGAGAGATAATTAAAGGGATATAATTGAGGAGGCGATATTAGTGAACTTTAATGTCGTTTCTTTGTTTTCAGGTGAGATAAAAGTGTAATTTTAGTTAAACGATAATTGTTATACTGTAAAAGCATGTGGAATAAAACAAATCTTTGTTTTCAGAGAAACAATTTGTGGTTTATTTCGAAAATCCTCAATAATATACCTTATATATATACGTTTGTTCGGGTGCGTTTTTTTTTTCGCTGATGCCATAATATACGTTATATCCGTAAATAGATAAAGGTATAGCAACCGACTGGTTGTTGTTAGCTAACTTCGCTGTAGCGACAGAAAATTAAAAATAAATCGGCCTCACGATACAAACTGTCCAATCAAGTTTTTAATTTTGTATGGTGAGGCTGAGTTTTTTTTTCGTTTCCTGAAAAAAAAGTCTTGTGGAAGGTTGTTCAGTTTTGTCTACTGAGCAAGCCCTTAAAGTTTGTGGAGGACTGTTCCTTACACCCTGTATACGACAGCCCGAAATCAACTACTGGGCAGTTGCCCACCAGACATGACATCCGTCTGGTCGGAGTATCCTCTACTCCTTTCCAACGGAGGTATGTGGGACTTTACTCTCTGTTCCGCATACCTCCAAATCGCCATTCAATGGGTTAATGTAGGTACACGAACATTGGTGTTCCGTTCCGCTTTCCTGGCAACCCTAATTTGTACTTATAGTCTGTCTAATAAGTCAACCGACTTGGGAATTTTGTATAATATTTAATCATTTAAAAAATACTTATATTCGATACTATTTTTAAGGTTGTTTTGTTAGTTAACAATGATCTCTATCTCTTAATCAACCTTGATTATTGAACTCGTGTTGACTACATCAGATTTCATTAAATCCTAATAATTACCCAAGTCGTTTAACTTATTAGACAGACTCTACGAAGCTGACAAACATGACAGCATAAAAAAAATAAGGTAAATTGTAAACAAACAAATTACTAACATAACACAGTTATTGTTTCCTGTTAATTGAACACAAAACGCGAAATTAATAACATTGTTGCTTGTAATTGCATTATCGACTATATACGAGTAGTGACTACAATTTATTATTTTTGAATTAAAAATATAGAATTATTAACTTTGCAAGTAATTGTTTAATTGACGCAGGTTGAATGATGAGTTTGTAAACAACTTTGTCCTAAATGAGTCAGTCATAGAGTACTTACTTGTGCCATAAAGCACCTTTAGAATAAAATTATAGGAAACTATTGTCATTTAATTTTTTTTTTAGTTTATTTCTAAATTACCAAACGGACAACAACAAGCATTGCATTGTTAACATAGGTTAACAATTAAACATAGCATAGCATAATCAGCTTTTTAATGTTCCCTCTGCTGGTACTCAGGCCTCCTCTCTCTAGGAGAGGGAAATGGGCCGTAATTCACCACGCCGGCCCAGCGCGGGTTGGTGAATGTCACATGTTTTCAAATTTTTGGTTCTAGGACATGCCGGTTTCCTCACGATGTTTTTCTTCACCGTTTTGAGAGCAGTGGTGATGAAATAAATTACACTCGTAAGTCGGGGCCATTACCACTCGGCCACCGCTCCTATAAAAACTTATTGCTAGATATCATTCCTGTTCTAATTTTAATATATGGTAAACTAGGCATACATGCCCCAGTCAGTAATATGCCCCACTTACAAAACTAAAATATTTATTTAGAAATTGGTTGAAGCTGAACATGTCGAAGACCAAAGTTATGACCAACAGCTCCAAAAGGAACATATACGTAGGTGGGGAGAATATACAATACGTCTCAGAATATATCTACTTGGGCCAAGTAGTCTCTTTCCAGACAAGGCAAGACAAAGAAATAACACGTCGAACAGAAAATGCCTGGAAGAGCTACTGGTCCGTGAAGGAACTATTTAAGGGCACTTTGCCCATGTTACTGAAGCGTAAGCCGATGGATGTGTATTCTCCCTATTCTAACCTATGGTGCACAGACTTGGTCTTTGACTAACTTCCAAACTTAAGGTTTGCTAGGGTGCAATGAAACGCAGCATATTAAGTGTTAAATTAACAGACCATGTTCGAAACACTACACTGCGCTCCAAAACACAAATCATTGATGTGGCTCAAAAAGCTGCCCAACTTAAATGAGACTGGGCAGGATATGTCTGCCGCATGTCTAACGAGCTTTGGGTCCAAGCGCAGGATTGGTGGCCAGACACAGCGACACGGGGCCGCGGCAGACCACGACAGAGATGGCGGGACGACCTGGATGGCTTCCTTAAGAATTGGAAGGAGAAAGCTTATAAAAAATAAACTAGAATTGGGTGCTTATTTGAGCCGATCTAGTTAGTTTATAAGTATCATGGCGATGTAAACTATACAACGCACATTTAACTTGCGTATGTAATTTTAAATGCGTGTCTTAGTTTGGCAAGTGTGGATTCTATTCGTCATGTTATGAGTTCTTTACCACATACTCACGTCATCAGAACTGATAAAGAGTCAAGGAAGATTCATGCTGTAGACGTAGGTGTATTGGTTACGTCAATTTGATTATGTAAACAACTCCGGCTGACGATGGAATTTGGGTTCAATGTTATTACCTAGTTGCTGAACTAGAAAGAAAAAGACAGAAAGAAAGAAAACTAAAGAAAAAAAGACAGAAAAGAAAAAGAAAGAAATGGACACTAACAGGCGTTGTACGGAGGGGGTTCCGGGGTGATCGGGGGTCTCTTTCATGTGGTGAAATGTGATCACGGCGGTGATTTTAGTGAGGTAAGAACCCCACTCTCCCTGGTCTTTTCCCCAAAAGTCGCGTTTTAAAGGTTTCCCCCGAAAACAAAAAAAAAGGTAACACGAAACAACTAATAAACATACCTCTATATTTCTAAATACATACATATTATAGATAAAATGATAAAATACACCCAGAGACAGAACAAATGATCATGCTCATCAAACAAACATTTGTCCTGGGTGGGAATCGAACCCACGACCTTCGGCATAGCAGTCAAGGCCACTAACCACTAGACCAACAGACCAATCAAACAATACAGAAGCAAAAATTAAGTTATGTGCTGCATTATAAGCTTGGAAGCTGCGTTTTTAGGGTGTAAGAAATAGCGCTATCATTCTTTGCCGTAATCGCCTCGCTTGGCAAGTGGGTTGGCGATCGCAGTATGGTTCTCAAAATTCTAAATTAACGCTAGCACTAGGGCAACACCCTTTGGCACCCTTATTCGGTCGATAGGTATTTTTTTTATTTTCTATTAAAATTGTCTTTTAAAACGTGTTATTCGTAAGACGTGATATAGTGGTAAAAAGTTGCCTACTTTTTATGTTTTGCTACTGTATGTAGTGACATAGATTTTGCTACCAAATTTTTTGACTATGGATACGAGTATAACCACTCGATATAATCGCAAGGTGGACTAATGACCTGGTCAGGGTCGCGGGAATCCGTTGGATGCGTGACGCACAGTATCGGTCGTTGTGGCAACGCTTGGGGGAGGCCTATGTCCAACAGTGGACGTGTTTCGGCTGATAGGATGATGATGATGATGATAACCGCTAAAGATTATGCACAGTGTACATTGCGGACTGACCAGTGTATTTCAGGTGCATTCTGAAAAGCAAAACCATGTATATTACCTAAGCATAGGTATCTGACGTGGTTTAATACCACAAGAAATGACTGTAATACAAGGTAAATTTTAGTTTATGTCATGTTGAAAGTCACTATGATTTTGGTTAGCATAATAAATTGTATAATTTAATTTACTTGGAAGGCTGGAATGGAGCCAATATTTAAAGAAATGATCACACTATGACACCATTTGTTTAGGTACTTTTTTTATTTGATATAAACTAGTGCTTGACTGCGATCCCACCTGATGGTAAGCAGTGATGCAATCGTTGATGGTGAGGCGCACTAGTTAATTAAGAGCCTACTCACTCTAGCCTTGAAGACACCTAAATTATCATCGGACAGGAAGACCGCAGCAGGCAGACTGTTCCATTCCCTCGATGTACGTGGTATAAACGTCGAGGCGAAACGCTTGGACTTAACTAAATGTAAACTAAATTACTGATAAAAAAGATACTTCGATTTATGTTGCAAAAAACGTACATTTCGACAATCTTGAGGAAATCAAAATTCATAGGGTACTTCTCATTGACTCCGAATCCTGAAATTTGGTAAAGTAAGGTCTTAACTTAAGGGGCCGGCGACGGATGAATTAGCATACAAACGTAATACCACGCTCATTTGCAGTTGGAGCCTATTTCCAACATATGATGATATTCGGTTATAGACAATATTTATCTAGGTTCCTACGTCGACAATATTAGAAATATTGTTATTTTTAATACAGGAAAAGCCAAATGGCGTGTTTTGCCATTTACGCTATAAAAAAGTGCGAAATACAATTCGCTTAAATTTCTTTTTGTTTTTTTTAAAAAGAAAGACGTAGGAACCTAGATAAATATTGTCTATAACCGTATATCATCATAATAAGTTGGAAATATGCTCCAACTTCAAATGAGCGTGATATTACGTTTGTATGGAAATTCATCCGTCGCCGGCCCCTTAAGGTCTAATACAAGTATACATATAACACAATATAACAACAAGTAGGTACAACGACTGGCACTTGCCCAGTTTTTTATGCGTTTTAAAAATTTGTAATGAATATGAATTTTTGACTGGCCTGTTGGTCTAGTGGTTAGTGATCCTGACTGCTATGCCGGAGGTCGTGGGTGCGATTCCCACCCAGGACAAATGTTTCTGTGATGAGCATAATCATTTGTTCTGTGTCTGGGTGTAATTTATCTTTAACATGTATGTATTTAGAAATATGTAAGTATGTTTATCAGTTGTCTAGTACCCCTGCTTAGCTTGGGACTTGACGGCGTTGTGTGATAGTTGTGGAATATATTATTATAATGAATAATATCTATACCACATACATAATACATGACGCTATTCATAGGGAAAATAAATAAAGATTAAAGTTGGTAATTTTTGTGAAACCTACCTACCGTCAATACCACCTGCCGACTTGCACGTAATTGTTCTTATGCAATTAATTCCGTGAATCTTAATTATAACGTCAGGTGGGTAAAATTATTGACTGGCCCGTTGGTTTAGTGGTTAGTGGCCCTGACTGTTATGCCGGAGGGCGGATATTCCCACCCAGGACAAATGTTTGTGCGATAAGTACGATCAGTTGTTCTGTATCTGGGTGTAATTTATCTATCATAAACATATAAATGTAGGTATGTATTTAAATATATATAAGTATGTTTATCATAATACGAGTATGTACTTGATTATTATTAAACTTATAAAGTTGTTAGTACTCATAACCCAAGCTCTGCTTAGCGTGGGACTTGTGATCGTTGTGGGATATTATTATTTATTATTATTATCAAAAGTTTTGTTTCTCGGGAAAAAACATTGCCAATATAATAAACATCATAAAAATAATAAACATTCCCAAACCCTAGCGAACGCTAGCTCACTTTTAAGCAGTTAAATCTTATAGTTATGAAATTAACTTAGTTTAAAATATCATTGAATACTAATTCTTAATAACTTTACTATTATCTTTATTATCTTGTATCTAATCATTGGTCATAATCACAACATTGGAAATTCTCTCACAAAGTTTCATAATTAAATAAGAAAACAGATTTCAGAGTCTTTTAAATAAGTTTTATACTTTTAAAAATATCAGAGCGTCAACAGATTGGCCTCTCAATCAGTTTCTGATTTTTATAATAATACCACCAGACAAAAACTCTCTCGTTTTCAACAGATTTGATGTCGGTTTAATTATGTTTTAAGGCTACAGTATTTTCTAACTTTCTGTACGTTTTCCAGTTGCTTCAAACAACTGAAACTCATTTTTTATTATTCCTCTTGTTGAGTAAATAGTAACAATTTCGACAATCTTGTCTGGTCTTGAGTCTCGACCCGAAAGTCCCGGGACTCGAGACAACCAAAATTACGAAAAGTCCCGGACTTCTAGACACGAGACGTCCCGGGACCCAAACCCTACTATTCGCTCTTGCATTCCTAAGTCACCCGGTTATGTGGGGTTATTGTCATTTTATAAAAAAACCAGGTCTGTCTGTAGATATATTTATTAACTTTTCACATCATAACAACTGGACCGATTCGGATGAAACTTAGCACGCCGATAGATCATGTCATGGACAACTTTTTATCCTGAGAGTTTGTTCCTTTGGGATAATTTACAGCTTCTGGCAAAAGCGCTGAAATTGTGAAAAAAAAACAATTTCTAACTCCAATAATAAAACATTCATTTTTATAAAATTAGTCGCCCGTATAAAAATCACGCGAGATCAGAATCAATCTCCACATCCTCATTTATTTTTATTAAAAAATAACAATACGCGATCAATCACCCGACTTCGTTCGACACGCGGCCCTACGACCTTATTATTTACAAAACAGTAAAAAATACACTTTTTAACAAAAAAAAAAAACGTAATTTCACAAATCTGCCGCGAAAAAGTTCTCTAAATCATTTTATAAAAAGCTATTGTGATTCCTAAACCCTTGCTTTTTTAGGAAAAAAGAGACATGCGACAGCCACGCTTTTTATTAACAAAAAAACTTTTAATTCACTAAAGCACACTGACCTACATACATTTTTCCCTATTTCTGTAAAAGCACCCTTTTATTACCCATTTTTTTCATAATTGAATTCAATCCTTTGGAAAAAAGGGTTGGATAAATTCCCTGTAATTTAGTTTTTTTTTGCAAGTTTTAGTTCGCGCCAAAAATTATGCGCGCTGTCAAAATTTCGCGCCATTACGCTCGGACATCTGCCGAGAAAAAAAGTTAACAATGCAAATAGGGGAAAAGGACGACATTTTTAGGGGAATTGCGTAGTTTTCGTTTGCAAAATGGAGAAATGCATTTAAACTATAACGGGACAACGTCCCCTCATTTCAATATTAATGTCCGAGTTTTTATTTTTTAAGATAAATTAAGCGATATGGTAATACCGTAGGGTACAAAATTGCGCGGCAAAGGTTTTAATGTTATGCATTTTATGGCTTTTGATTTTTATTATTTATGAATTTTATGGATGTCGTACAAAGATTTAATGTTAGTTAAGTAAATTATTATTGGAAATGTGAATTTTGTTTGGATTGTTTAGCTAGAATGTTTTTTTTTTTAAGTAGGTAAGTAAACCTAGCATTGTCTTTGATAAATAATGATACCCACCCAATAATGGATGCCAGGTCCGTCAAACTATTACTAATTAATTAGTTTCAGACAGGCCTGTTGGTCTAGTGGTTAGTGCACCTGACTGCTATGCCGGAGGTCGTGGATTCGATTCCCACCTAGGACAAATGTTTGTGTGATGAGCACGATCATTTGTTCTGTGTCTGGGTGTAATTTATCTGTAATATGTATGTATTTAGAAATATATAAGTATGTTTATCAGTTGTCTAGTACCCATAACACAAGCTCTGCTTAGCTTGGAACCAGATGGCGCTGTGTGATAGTTGTGGGAAAAAAAAAGTTTTTTCATTACTCATACTCTGAAAGTAGGTCTGAAGTTGCCTGAGGAGCGGGCTGAAAGTGATACTTTTCATCCCTAGGGAGTTTTACTTTACAACTGACAGCTGTCAAATTATAAAAAAAAAACTAGTTCTATCTTCACATTTCTATTGAACCATGTTCCAATTTTCCATACAGCCAGTCAATCACAGCGCGATATAAAATTGAAATAACTTAAAGACAAGTATTAATTAAATAATGTTATATTTTAAGTGATTTATTTGTTCAACTATTTCTTAAAAATACTTTATTTTTAAAAGATTACAATTAATTTCTAATTTTTCATTAATGAGGCTGAATAGCTGGCCGGCTGCAGAAAAAAAAAAAATGGCGGGAAAGTGGCAATCAGTCGTTGGTTTTTTCGAGTTTCGTTTACATTTTCGTACAACAGAGATTTGTATTAACACGTTATGTTTATCAGATTTAAATAGTGATTGAACGCCTAATTTCATAAGAGAAGAGGCTAAAGCTGTAGTGGAATACCTTTTACCGCCTAAATCAGAAGAAAGATACCTACTTAAAATCATAGGTACGACGACTCAGGTTTTACAAACTTTTTATTTTATTTTTAGTTTCCTCGTATTCGTAATGAAAAGCACAGTGTTTACCTCAGGGTGAAAGTAACCCATTTAACCCCTCGAATTAGCGACCTCGCTGCGCTCGCCCGCCAACTCCTTCTCGGGACGAAATGAGTTACTTTCACCCCTAGTGTAACAATGTACTATTTCATTACTCATACTCTGAAAGTAGGTCTGAAGTTGCCTGAGGAGCGGGCTGAAAGTGATACTTTTCATCCCTAGGGAGTTTTACTTTACAACTGACAGCTAACAAATTATTAAAAAAAAACTAGTTCTATCTTCACATTTCTATTGAACCATGTTCCAATTTCTCATACAGCCAGTCAATCACAGAGCGATATAAAATTGAAATAACTTAAAGATAAGTATTAATTAAATAATATTATATTTGAAGTGATTTATTTGTTCACCTATTTCTTTAAAATACTTTATTTTTAAAAGATTACAATTAATTTCTAATTTTTCATTAATGAGGCTGAATAGCTGGCCTGCCACAGAAAAAAAAACAAAATGGCGGGAAAGTGACAATCAGTCGTTGGTTTTTTCGAGTTTTATTTACATTTTCGTACAACAGAGATTTGTATTAACACGTTGTGGTTATCAGATTAAAATAGTGATTTAACGCCTAATTTCATAAGAGAATAGGCTAAAGCAATAGTGGAATACCTTTTACCGCCTAAATCAGAAGGAAGATACCTACCAAAAATCATAGGTACAACGAGTCAGGTTTTACAAACTTTTAATTTTATTTTTACTTTACTTGTATTCGTAATGAAAAGCACAGTGCTTACCTCGGGGTGAAAGTAACTAATTTAGTCCCTCGAATTAGCGACCTCGCTTCGCTCGGCCGCCAACTCTTTCTCGGGACGAAATGAGTTACTTTCACCCCTAGTGTAACAATGTACTATTCTTTATAAATAATTCAGTGTATGCGTTTGACCATCATCTCACCTTATGGTAAGCGATGATGTGTGGTCGACGATGGAACACGCTGGCTCCGAAGCAAACTATTTATTCTTGACTTGAACTGTATAGCAGTTAGGCAACACAGATTCCGGCACGGAATTCCACTCCCTAGCTGTACGTACAATGAATGCTTCCAAAATCGTTTTGTGCGTAGATATGTAGATATGAGTTCCACTTTCACACACAGTACTACCAAAGTTATGATCTTAATCAACTTACCATAGCCTGATAATGTTCCCACTGCTGGGACTCAGGCCTCATTTCCAGGAGAGGGCCGAAATCAAACATGCAGTTCCAGTGCGGATTGGTGATCACGTCTCCAAATGTTTTTTTTAGGTATTGCCGGTTTCCTCACGATGTTTTCTTTCACCGTTTTGGGAGCAGTGGTGGTGTATTAATTACACAAAGTAAATTGCCTGCCTGCCTTTGACCCTTTGTACTTGCTACATGATTTGATCCCACGATCAACAAGACCTAGACCATGACGTTTAAAGTAAGATTGTTTTAATCTTGTTTTGGTGTGAGTAAGAGACAGAGCTATACAGGTTGTCTAGCGCCATCTCTTTCCCACACTGAAACAAGATTAAAACAATCTTACTTTAAACGTCACGGTAACCCTGCAAATCGTAAGTTGGGCCACCACTGCTCAACAAGAAACAAGAAATATGTTACCAAGATTATATGATTTATAAAAGAGTGTCATTGTGACATTCTTCTCCATAGAGATGTACACTTTGGAACTCGTAATTTCGCCTCACTTTTTTAGGACTGACCGACATTTGACTTTTCAGTGCGTACAAATGGTCTATTTGAAATAAATGCTTTTGATTTTGACCGTTCTATATATAAGTAAATATGTATGTTATTTTAGCTATGTATTACAAACTTTTGTAATCCTTGTTTTCTAAATAATATTCCTTTTTATATGTGCACCTGCTATAAATATTGTCTTTAGCATTACAAAGGGATGGGAGGGATAGATATTTGTTTATTTTTAATGACATGAGGGATGGGGTCTGGATGGTGATTACATTAGCAGTATATATATATATATTTTTTTAATCAACGATGTAGATTTTCCAAGATTACACAAAAATGAGCAGCAAACATCCAATGAAGCCTTAGAGTCATGGATTCGGTTGTCATGTACTGAGTTTTGTTCGTCTATTTCAAGCCTATTCCGACTGCTTTTCGAATTAGTAACGAAACCAGAATATATTGGAAAATGCATGTACCAATGTTTACGTAGGTATGTATGGGGAGCACTCCCCACCACTCTAGGTTGACTGCTATAGAATGGCTAAGACATTAAGTCCGCCTTTGTACCTTTGGCTGCATGAAGATTAACCTCTCGTGTGCCGTAATTAGAGACACAATTAAAAAGCCATTGTGTCTCGCGTGGATCCACGTTTAGACACACAACGGGTTAAATAAATAAATAAATACTATAGGTAGCCTTCACTGTACCTACCTATACATAATAACACCTGATCCAGACCAACGCAATACTCCACAAAATAAAGCTATCTCAAAACCGCAGTATCCGTAGGTACTCAAGTACTACCTAGAATGGCAGGAAGGAAAAACAAACGAATATGGTTAGTATTTCATGCTGTATATTAGGAACATCACCCGTCAAAGTACATATAGTCCATCAGTAAAGCAGCAGCCAGGAGAAGGGCTTTCTCTTCTACTGAGAGAGATTGCTCGAATGTTACGTCGAAACTGGAACAAAAAATATAATAATAATTAAAATTTTATATCAGGTAAGATACCCATAGATTGACACAAATACACAGAAACACACAAAACACAACCAAAATCATACTAGTAATATTAATTTATTACAATTATATAGTTGACATCAAATTAAATAAATCATCATCATCATCATTTCAGCCGATATATGTCCACTTTTGGACATAGGCCTCCTCCAAGTGTCGCCACAATTAACGATCCTGTGCGTGTCGCATCCGTCGGATTCCTGATTAAATAAATAAATCATAAAAAATCAAAATGCCCAATCGTAATTAAATTATATTATTAAGATAAATTAACGTCACATAAGACATCTGCCGACTTATGTCGGCAGATGTCTTATGTTGCTGTTATCAGTATCCCATGCCACCTTTGTTGCAATGCAGTGATCCAGCCATGGCCGACTCCCGTGTGACTCACTCATAAACACGTAAAAGAGACCCGAGTTTCCAAGCAAATTAATATCTACACATTCCAACTCCATATCAGAACAAAACCTTATCAATTCATCTCTAAACTTGGCGGAAGGATGCGCATTAAAATCACCAAGAACATAAACAGATAGCACATCGCTCTTCTATAATCGCATTAATTGCACCCAAGCAGTCAATAAACTCTGTCAAATTATCGGCGTTATCCACCGGTTGTTGTTGTTGTTGTTTCTTATATATATACATTTATAACAAAAGCACATCCAATGCCTGTTGTTATTCGCTAAGCCGGTAAGCGGTCGCTACTACAATAATTAATAGGCGACACGTACGGTTTAGTTTTATGCCAACCCACCGAACGGCCTACCTTTCAATACCCTTGCTGATGTGACGACAGAAGACTTGGCTACACAACCAAAATTGTCATTAATTTCATTTATAAAATCTAGGTCATGGGGTAGCAACCAAGGCTCCTGCAGCAGCACAATATCATTTGTCTTAGTGAGCTCACGCACACATTGCTGTGATCGCTTAATAGATTTACAATTGTGCGATAATAAAGATAACTTACAATCCATAATTAGTTATTAAGATTCTTAATTCCTCTCGCTGCGAACTAAGGCTGATAGGTTCTGGAATAGCGACCACAGACCGATGACCTGGTAAGGGTTGCGGGAATCCGATGGATGCGAGAGGCACAGGACCATTCATTGTGGCGACACTTGGGGGAGGCCTATGTCCAACAGTGGACGTCTTTCGGTTGAAATGATGATGATGGTGATGATGATCTGAGGCTATAAGCCTGTCCTGGCTGTGGTGTGTCTATGGTTGTTTCTGTATAAGACTTGTAAGAATCCCTTATCAATAAACTAATGTTACCTAGTTTAATAGACTACGACTAGGAATATTCTTTTTTTTTATTCTCCTCTCTCTTCTCTTTTTTAAACTCCGGCAAGGAATTTCACTCCTTAGCTGCACGCACAATGTATGTGTTCCCAAAACGTTTTGTGCGTATAGGTGGAATGTCCACCATGTACCGGTGGCGCATCGCCGTACGTCTGGTAGTCCAATGATGGAATGGGCTAGGTGGAATTAGGTTATGCAATTCCGACGCACACTTCCCGAAATGCAACCGGTAGAAAACCGACAGGTTAGCAACTCGGCGTCGATGTTCAAGACTTTGAAGCCTCGACTCGACGACGTGTCATCGCCAATTATCCTACTTCTACAACTATAATCGTTCAGTATGTTAAGAAGTTTCTTCAGAACGATGTGACTAACTTATCAAAGACGTGTGACAAGAAGAGCGAGTGCACCAAACCCTGCCAGTTCTTGACGCAGGAGCCGATGGGCGTGCCGTCGTATCGCTGGATTTTGAACCGCTCGTCGCTAAAGCAGGTACTTGTACAGATTGGACCTGGAGGTAATGTGAGGAGCTTAAAACACAAGGAATAAAAAGCAAAAAAGAGAAGTCGTATTTAAACTTGTTGTGTCGCTTCTCTTTTTTTATTGAGGTGGAGGTGAATCATCAAAAACCTAACTCCTGGTTGGAGCGAAAGGGAGTGTTAGACTTTAACCCCACCTTTGTAACCTCAGTTCCCCTTTGCGTTCCCAAGGTAACATTTTTGACCTTCTGTTGTACCCACGCATTTTTTTTATCTCATATGAACTCCTGCTTGACTGCGATCCCACCTGATGGTAAGCAGTGATGCAATCGTTGATGGTGAGGCGCACTAGTTTATTAAAAGCCTATTCACTCTAGCCTTGAAGACACCAAAATTATAATTGGACCGGAAGACCGCAGCAGGCAAATTGTTCCAGTCCTTCGATGTACGCGGTATAAATGATGAAGCGAAACGCTTAGTCCGTACCGTAGAGGTTTCAACAACGTAAGGGTGGATACTCGCCGTACGTATTAATGAATTTATTGGCTGAAAGTTGATCTGCTTAAACTTGACTAATGCTGAATATAATATAAAGGTATCCAAAATGGCCACGTCTATGAAGAGTAAGAAACAAATTAACAGCTATATAGAACGCAAAATGGTCCACAAATCAGTTTTGAAAATGGCGATGGTGTATCGACTGTCTAGCATACACAAAACATCACCTCTAAATTATAACCATGCACTACTGATATGCAAGTTGAAGGGTAAAATTTACAAGTCCGCCCTATGACCTGTCATACTGTATGGATCAGAATGTTGGGCTGTGAAAAAGAAGGATGAAAAAGATTGCACGTAGCGGAGATGAGAACGTTGAGATGGATGTGTGGTGTGATGAGAATGGATAAAGTGAGAAATGAGTATATTAGAGGAAGTTTGAAAGTGGTGCCAGTGACTGAAGTGAAGCGCATATTACTAAAAGAGTTCTGAGTATACATGTAGAATTGTAGATGTATGGAGAGGGAGAGGAAAGCCGAAGAAAAGATGGATGGATTGTTTGAGGAGTGATATGAAAAGGGAGTTAGTGATAGCTTGACGGGTGACAGAAAAGAATGGAGAGAAAAAAACGTGTTGCACCGACCCCAAGTAATATGGGGTGTACTATGCCGAATCGAATGCCAAATAGTCGAACATCAATTAATCGAACACTTTAATTCGAACACCTAAATACTCGAACATTCATAATATCGAATGTGTAATAAATCGAACACTCAATAGGTCGAGTGTTCAAAATATCGCATGTTTGATCGAGCGGCCAATGCATCACACATTCATCCGGAGGACATGGTGGACCATATGGTGGAGGTGTGCCCCGCTTGAATGGAGCACCGCCACGATCGTGCGATCGCCGGCAACAACCTCTTGCGCTGGTCCCTGGTACAGGCCGCGGCCCACTTGTGAGGGAACGGGGTTCCTCACGCCTCAGCCGACGGCACGAATCGAGCTCGGTCCGGACGGTTACCTACCGCCATTCGATATTATGAACGTTCGAGTATTTAGGTTTTCGATTAATTGATGTTCGGCTGTTTGGCATTCGATTCGGCATAGTACACCCAGTAATATGGGATAAGGACAGGAGGATAAAGAAGACTTCTGATACAAAACTTCTGATGCAGAATTTCATTTCGCCAATTTATATTTCTCATTAGTAGAGGATACGATTAAGAACGACCTTCAACGGTCTGTTTAATAGATAAAACGTATTTTATGACAAATCTAGTTTTTTATTAATAATAGTTTGGCCAGGAATAGGCAACCTACCCGCGTTATATTGTTTAATTAAATTTGTCATAAAATACGTTTCATCCATTAAACAGCCTGGCGAAGGTCGTTCTTAATCGGATCTCAGACTACATCGTTTGGGATATTTTTTTTTTTAATCTACCAAACTCACCACGAATCCGAAACAGGTTATCGCCATTACTATTCTTAACTAGATAGATTGGTTTGATGACCGTCCACTGCTGCTCCACGGAGCCCAAGAACTCGCCCTTGGAGTAAACCTGCATTCGCTGCAGCTGGCAGGGCAGGCACCGCGACGTGTAGGCCCAGGGCCTGTGTATAAGCATCACCTCCGCGCCGTTCTGGTTCATCACGCGCAGTTGTAAGGGACGATAGGCGTAACAGATGTAGCCTAACCACCAACTGATGATAAGATGGAGATTAAAAATGCTCTTACAATCTAAAGATAGGGCCGTGTCTACTACGGTTAGACGCATATTGACAATCGCAAGGAAATTCACACCTATGAGATTCTCGTTCACATAAAATCCTGGACAAGAAGCAAGAAAAAACACTCAAAGGAAAATCTCTGAAAACTGTAAATGTTACGTGTAAAATCTTTGTAAGCTTGTGTGGAATTAACTCTCGGTTCGCGAGTCCGACTCGCATTGACCGGTTATTTGAATACGACAGTATCAGCGTCAGTGCCATAAATAGGGCGGTGCCAGCGGTGCCAGCGGTGCCCAGGCACTTGGCGCAGTTCCTGGACGGGCACAAAAACTATTTGTCTAGTACTTCTTGTTTGTATTGTACTTTTACTAGGGGCGCAGTTGTAGAAGCTCGAACCGGGCGTATAAAAGGCTGGTTACGGTACCGATCAGCGTACATTTCAGTCGTGATAATAAATTGATGTGCCATCAAAAACATAACTTGTAGAACAACCAATTCACGCAACTGAATTCTACCGTGAAAAAATGTGAGATCCATTCGGTTTTATTCAGTCCGTTCCGATGACTTGACAATTTCCAAGTCAATCTAGGATCCAGGTTTGCAATTTAAGATACACAGATAGTTATGGAGCAGTGGTGGCCGAGTGGTAACAGCCCCGACTTACGAGTTGAAGGTCGCGGGTTCAAACCCAGCCAGGCGTATTACTTTGTGTAATTTGTTTAATCACCACTGCTCTCAAAACGGTGAAGGAAAACATCGTGAGGAAACCGTGAGGAAAACATGTCCTAGAACCAAAGAACCGAAGATATAATAATTATGACATTCACCAACCCGCATTGGGCCCGCGGACAGAGAATAGGCCGTAATCAACCACGCGGGCCCAGTGCGGACTGACGAAAGATACAAGGTGTAAGGGACAGCCCTCCACAAACTTTAAGGGCTTGCTCAGTAGACGATACTGAACAACATACAACAAAAATTTTTTTCAGGAAATGAAAAAAAAATTCGGCTTCTCCATACAAACTGTCCAATCAAGTTTACAATTTTGTATGGTGAGGCGGATTTTTATTTTTCGTTTCCTGAAAAAATTTTTTGTGGAATGATGTTCGGTATCGTCTACTGAGCAAGCCCTTAAAGTTTGTGGAGGGCTGTCCCTTACACCTTGTATATATGTATATGTTTCTTTAAATTTTTTGGTCCCGAAGTTTCCCCTAACCGTTTTAAAAGCTAAAAGATGAAATAAATTACATAAAGTACTGACTAAGTAAGTAAGTACTGGTTGACTGGGAGAGAATGCCTTGTTGCATTAAGTCCGCCTATGTACCACTACTGTACATGAAGTTTAAATAAATAAATAAATAAAGTAATAGGTTTGAAACCGCGACGTACTCGTGAGTCGTGGCTGTGGTTACTAGGCCACCAGTGGTTTAAATATATTTAAGCATTGCTACACTCGCAAATGCTATTCAAATAGATGAGGAAAAATGAGCCAGATTAAGGGCGCTTTCAATTTATGCGTATAAATTCGGCTTCATCAAAACCGCAGATACTTCCTGCTGATTTTAAAAGGTAAGAATGATTTATTGTTAAATTATTGTATTCGAATAAAATTATAAGTCCGTAGGATCGATCACAATAAATTCATTAACTCAGAAAGTGTTACGATCGTCTGTACGCAGTACGACTAACGCACCGCATCCGCACCGCAGCAGGCTGACAAACGACGCAAAAATTGAAAGCGCCCTAATAAACCTTCGAGTTCATTTTTTTTCTCTATTAGATTTTTGGCTTCACTACAAATATTGTTTGTTAAAAAAAAACTCGCTTGTTTTCCTCAACCACAGTGTAGAGCGCGGTCTGGTCTGGTGTCTTGATGAAGTATCTGTTCTTCTTTCCCCTGAGGTACTGAGGTAAAAGGTTCCTGCCGCGCAGCCTCTTGGTGACGAGAAGACGGTTTAGTCCCTGTAGGTCGTGCAGAATTGAGTGTTCTGAAGCTGGCTGCAACAGGCATATCAAAGATGTAATTCTTAGGTATAAGTGAGTTTAAACTAAAGAAAGGCTATATTTAACAGACCCAGATCTCGTTTTTAAAGTCGTCTCGACTTCACAACAACACGGTAGACCCAGGTAAAGATCACAAGACGAGCTCAGAGCGTATAGACATCCACGCTGATGCAAAATAGAGATTCGGAATGAAGAACGAGAGACGTTTTTCCTGAAGTGGGACAGATAGACTAAATTATACTGCAGTCTAAACAGACTAAATTATATAGTAATATTGTACAGCACCTGTGCGCAGAGCCGTCTGGTAACCGACTGACCACCATCTCGCCTGATGGTAAGCGATGATGTGGTCGACGATGAAGCACGCTTGCCTAGAAGAAACCTATTCACTCTCGACTTAAAGACTCCTAAGTTGTAGGTATCAGAAATCGTCGACGGCGCGTAGTAATAATAATAAATTTATTGTGCCAATTAACATACACGTTCCTTATTATATATTATCCCTAGACCCCACACTAGGATTCCCTGTGTCAAGGTGGTAGTGTAACTCGGGTGCCTTGAGTTCTCAGCAAAACCGCAGCCAGCCCAGCAGGGTCGAAGTCTACTGGGGCCATGGGCTGTGTGTAAGAGAACCCCTGGACCCTGAAACGAAGGCAAAGAAGGAACTTAGGAACCCAAGAGCAGAAAAAACCTATAGACATTCATGCTGAGGCAAAATAGAGGTTCGGAAGGAAGAAAGAGGGACGTTTTTCCTGAAGTGGGACAGATACACTAAATTAGGCAGGTATACTGCAAAAGTATATAGTTCAATACTCGTGTAAATTTCATTTAAATTAAATTACCTAAGTACCTCTAGGTAAACCCCTATGAGTAACTATGATATATATTTAGACTCCGGGAAGAACAACGTATCCATTTTCTTGACGTCAATGTTTCTGACTAATGAGTTTAATTAGGTACAAGTACAATTATGACGACCATTGATAGCGCCATTGTGCTATTTATGGTACGAGTAGGTAGATATTTTATAGTACCTACTGCTTTGTCATAAAGAAGACGGGAAACCATTCCATAAGCAGGGTTTTTTTTTTGAGAAATCATCAAATAATTTCTTTCACTTGGCACATTGCTCGCAGAACAGATGGCCGTTGGGGCCAAAAGATTGGCGACCGCGTACCGGAAGACGCAGCGTTAGAAGGCCTCCTACAAGGTGGACCGATGACCTGGTTTTTTTTTAACCTTGTGAAGGTTGCGGGAAACCGATGGACGCGAGGCGCACAGGAACGTTCGTTGTGGCGACGCTTGGGGGAGGCCTATGTCTGAAATGATGATTATGATGATGTGAAAATGGGCGAAGCAAGAAACCTTTACTGATTAAACCTACCTACCTGTGTTCCTTCAATGGCCCTTAATGTTCCAGGGCCGAGGTGACTGTCGAACCACCCCGCAGCCCCAGCAGACCCCGTCCATTATATAGGGTGACTGGTAATTAGTGACCGATAATTATACACGTGATTGTAATCATGATTACAAACAACTTTCCCAAAGAAACTTTTAAAAAAATTCGTAGTTGCGGCCAGCGCTGCGCTCGAGGCTGCATTTTTTAAGAGAATAACAGTGCAGATAAAGATCTATAGGTACAGCTCCAACCCTCGTTCTCGCATGCTTGACTTTTTAACCCTTTAAATGGTAGAACAATCAACAAACAACAACAACAAGGAGGGACAAAACGCATGTTGCTAAAAAAGTTATGAATTTACATGTGGATGGATGGAGGGGGAGAGGGAGGTCAAAGAAAAGATGGAGGGATCGTGTGAGAAGCGATATGAAAAAGGGAGTTAGAGATGCGTGACGAGTGACAGGTTAAAATGGAAGAAAAAAAACGTGTTGCGCCGACCACAAATAAAACGGGACAAGGACAGGAAGATGATGATGATGATAAATTGGCAGAACAATCAAAATAATAAAATTTTATTTTTGACACCATGGGTCCATTTCTAGCACTTTATAGACATAGTAAAAATAGAAATAAAAATCTGACTCTTTCAGTTTTCTGAAAAGTATATGTGAAGTATACTGGACATTAGCCTGGAATGTATGTGCAATTTACTGGACAGTGTCAAGTTTACTAAGATATAATAATGGGAAGATAAATGAAAAATTGATTTTAAGTATGAATTTTGTTTATTTAAAATTAAAATTTTGTTTATTTTTGATGAAAATTCAAAAAAACAATCTTTTTTCTGGGACAAAACATAGTCTTTGGTTACATTTAATACATCCAACGTTTGTTTTACTGTCCTTATAGTAACGGCATCTACCATAGCTACACGAATCAGGAAAATGACCTACTTGATCATAACGTATATATCTTCAATCGGTCTTGCTACCACAGGTTTCTTAATTTTTCTATCATCTTTTATATCTCCCGTAATATCACTCCGTTCTCTGATTGATTTTCCTGTTTTCACAAGACTTTCAAATATATCTATACTAACCTGAACTCTTTCAACGACTTTTTCTTATTTTTATTTTATTGATACAAAAGCCATGCATTATTGATGCTTATATCAATCAACTGCGCAAAAATAGAAAGATGCCATCTTCGTGTTATAGAGGAATCTTATGAAGGGATATTAGCATATCAGCCAAATCGACCCCACCCAGATTTTTATAATAGTTTTTGACTATCTTAGGGCAGTCGACATCAACCCTTGTTTATTGTTCTTTGCTATAACGTTTGATTTTATCCACGGGGTGAGCATTGACACAGGAACTGATAAGGGTAACACATTTATCGTCTAACCACTTCACCACTGCCAGTTTATTTTGGTTACAAACTACTTGCGCGAAACTGCCTCGTGGTTTCTTTTTAAGATATTTATCAGAAGGAAGTTCACCTTCACAGCCTCTTAGCCGGTTTCCTCTTATAGTATCAGTGCAAAATATTCCGTAGTTTTCACGCAACATGTATACGAGCTCAGGCGAAGTGAAAAAGATGACACAATATACATTTGCAGGTTTCTGGCGAATTGTTTTACACAAAGCAAGAACTACTAGCGTTCCTAAACCTATAGAAATCTCATCCTGTGTGAAAGTATAATTTCTAAAAGTATCCTCTCCTCCATATAAAATAAAATCATAGATTAAGCCTGAAGCTCCCGCGCGAACGAAGTTTAAGAATACATTGTCTTCTGTTTCCCGCCTTGGTCCCTTTATGATGATGCCATCTAGCCGATTTCGGCCACAGTGATCGAATTATTTGAGTTGTTATAGTGGTTGTAAGCTCAGATCTGCTGCTCTTTTATGCGCCCTCATGTGACTTGCATATCCTTGGCCGAAAAACTCCGAGCACAGAGCGGACATGTCAGGACGTCATCAACGGTCCCTTTACAGGGAATCATCATCTCATCTATACAAAAAATTTGTTCCTCGCGCAGACAGTTTTGCTTAATTTTTTCCACTACTGGCCGACCTTTGAACTATCTATCAGTGTTGTCTGAATTGTTGTCTATGAAATGTATGTAATGTCTAATTGTTTGGTATCCCTTTATTGGCACGAGATCAGCCATACCTATTTGTAAATCTAAGCCAGTGTAACTAGGCATATGTACAACACCCATTATTTATAGATTTGGCAAGAAAAGTCAGAAATTCTCTTTGAGTAGGTTGTATGGATCTTCCTTTTAACTGAACAGAGTACAGATTTGATTGATCTACTATATATCTTTTATTATATTCGGCGTAAAAAAATGGTAAAATTGGTTGTTGCTCGTTTTCACTCGGCATAAGTGCGCTTTTTTATGTTTTCTACTGGAACATGTTACAATGGTCGGTTGGTCAGTTTGCGCTGAACCAAGTGATGGAAAGGAACTTATAGAAGATATGGCATCGTAATTTGGTTCATCTTGAGATGGAAAAACATTTTGTAATTTTGGAGTAAGAGATTAATTGCATTGTTACCTGTAATTCTTCTCCTCGTATTAATCTTCGGACGATTCTAAAATATTCAGTGCCTCTAAGGCCAAACCTACTGATATCAAACTGCTTTGTGTGGATCTACGAGTGTGTATGTCAAATAAAATATTTTTCTTTCTTTCTTTCATCCGAAGAATTGTGGTAATTCGAAGTTTTATTTGTAATTTCAAGTTCTTCGGTAGACGAAGCGTCACTGGAATCTGAGCATGCATATTCAGGCGGTATCAAAGCAACTAGCCTATTCGTACGGGAGCTTATCAATCGCTAAAACAAAAGGAGAAAGCATTGTTATATGCAAGCCACACAAAACCAAAACACTAATTATTTGGTATTGTCCGACCGAAACAAAAACAGTGATAGCATTGTGAGCAATTGGCAATGTGAAGTATACTGGACAACTAGTTTTAGGCCTCTGCCTCGAATCTTGCGGGCAGCGGAGCGGCGGCGGCGGCGGCGGCGCGGGAGCGGAGCGGGAGCGGAGCGGGCAACTCAGACCCGTTTTCAAAACCAGCGGGTAGACCGCGCGGCACTATAGCGGCGTAGTGTTGTGTTCGTGGTTGTGTTGTGTCGTCGAGATATTGGTTTTTATTCGCGAACAAAATGTCTGGACAACCGCGACAACCTCTTTTTGATTCAAATTTATTCCTAACGTTCGATTTATTGTGGGCAAAAGAAAAAGTGAATCCCTAATATAGGGCAAGGAAAAGAAAGGGCAGGTTTTATCAAAATTATGAAGAACAGAGACAATTTATTTTAGTCGTAGAATTTGTCAGGACATTGTCTCTGTTCTTCACAATTTAGATAAAACTCTATTTTTCTCTTCCTTGCGCTTTATTAGTGATTCATTTCTTCTTTTGCCCACAATGAATCAAGTGTTAGGAATAAAATTGAATCAAAAAGTTGTTGTCGCCGTTATTTAGACATTTCGTTCGCGAATAAAAACAAATATCTGGACGACACAAAACACAAAACTACGCCGCTATAGTGCCGCGCGATCTGCCCGCTGGTTTCGAGAACGGGTCTGCGTTGCCCGCTCCGCTCCCGCGCCGCCGCCGCCACCGCCCCACTGCCCGCAAAATTCGAGGCAGAGGCCTAAGTGCAACTTACAACTTTATTGTCACAGTATTGAGTTATTATTTGGTACCGTATAATAAACCGTCACTTTGAAATAATATATTATGCACAGCCAACCCATATAAATCATTCAATATATTAAAAAATATTTAAAAACTTACCTGTGCCCCTTTAACCGACTTTTGCTTCGACATTGTTTTGAGTTTTGACATATTTTGATGTTGCCAGGCATCTAATCTATTTTTCTACCAAGTACTTACCTTATTGTAGAGTTACTAGAATAATAAAATTGTTGGTATAATCAGTATACTCGCAGTAACGAAATAATTGACTTTGTTAGATAAGACGCTAAAAAAATATGCGAGCAAAATTTTGTTCGGGACTTCGCCATGATCCTTTTGTTTTTAGGCAGTGGTCCGACCGCCGGCGAGAAAACGACTAACTATCGGCGATTTTCTCTCTTAAGAATCGCACCATAAGTGTACATTCCGTATAAGCGAAAGAGATGCATTATATTAAAAGTTGCTCTCGGATTGATCACACTGCCGGCGATGACTCGCTTTACTAGTTTTGTCGCTGAGCGACGAGCTTTCAAAAAGAAACTCGCTCAGCGATACTCGTTCAGCGATGCTCGCTCGCTTGATCATTTCTTTACAGTGCGGCATTGAAAGAAGACATGTGTGTCCTATAGACAAGAATATTGTCGGACACATTCATTAAAAAACTCCTCCAGAGGGTCTTGGAACTTGCAACGAAAGTAGTTTGTAAACACGTGTAACGCGCGCGCAGGTTTGCACAGGACTGAGCGATAGGATCGTTTACACTTCGGGGAGTGTGCTCTAGAGTTACACAATTTAATTCCGCCAAGTCCGTTCCATCATCGGACCACAAGACGTACGGCTTTGCGCCACCGATACATGGTGGACATCCCACCTATATGTCCAAAGCGTTTTGGGAGTACATTCATTATGCGTACAGCTAAGGAATGGAATTCCCTGCCGGAGTCTGTGTTTCCTGATAGCTATAACCTAGGGGTCTTTAAGTCAAGAGTGAATAGATTGCTTCTAGGCAAGCGTGCTCCATCGTCGGCCACATCATCGCTTACCATCAGGTGAGATTGTGGTCAAACGCGAGCCTATCCATTATAAAAAAAAAAACAAAAGGTATGTGTACAGGTCGCGCAGTGAATCAAGATCGCTCGGTAAAAGTAGTGGGGGCAATCGGCGCATGTGTACAATTGCGCACAGAAATTCTTAGTATGTTAGGATTTTATTTTTTATTTCGTATGTTTGAACCTTAGTAACATAACTTATAATAACACTAGTTTTTGCTTGTAATTCATCTTGTAAGTAGGTAAATCCAGAAAAATTAAAAAAAATTGAAATTTAAATTAAAATAAAAAAAATATCATTTCGTTAGTTTCTTTCTTAACGTAACAATTCACGTCGTAAACCATTTTTCTGGCTTGCCGTTTTAAAACCTTATTTTTAAGCATTTTTTTTACCACTACGTATTACTAATACGATAACACAAGCTGTACGCAACAGTACCCAAGTACAACAGTATCCAATGAGACGCGTGAACGCAACGCGGGAATTTAAGAGCGACGGATCTACCAATGACGTGTCGCCGTCGGCGCACACCCGCCCGCACGTCGCCAAATAGACCTTAGAATTGAATACTGCGCATGCCCCTTCCACTTTTGCCGAGCGATCTTGATTCACCGCGCGACCTGTAACTGTTTACTGAACCGACTCACTGTTCCGAAACATTTTAGTGTTTCGAAAGATTAGAATATCAGTCATGTTTTAAATGCATCATTTGTAACAATTGGAACACTGAAACACTCTTTACTTTAAGTGACCAGCAGTCTTTAAAATTCAAATTAAAACGTAAATAGTATAACACAATTAACGACCTGAACTAAAAACATCTGCTTTAAATTATTCTCAAATCAAAATTAAATGAAATAAAACTTATAGTGTGCAATTCATAACGTTAGTATCTTGTGAGCCGATGTTTCAAATGTTCCAATGTTCCAAATGTTCCGTTTGTATCTTCCGAGCCGATGTTTCAAATGTTCCAATGTTCCAAATGTTCCAAATGTTCCGTTTGTATCTTGCGAGTCGATGTTTCAAATGTTCCGTTTGTATCTTCTGAGCCGATGTTTCAAATGTTCCAATGTTCCAAATGTTCCGTTTTTATCTTCTGAGCCGATCTTTTAAATGTTCCAATGTTCCAAATGTTCCGTTTGTATCTTCTGAGCTGATGTTTCAAATGTTCCAATGTTCCAAATGTTCCGTTTGTATCTTGCGAGTCGATGTTTCAAATGTTCTGTTTGTATCTTTGAGCCGATGTTCCAAATGATCCATACCACTGTTTCGGAACATTTCAGTGATTCAGATGCAAATATTCCAATCGCAAAGACGACACACTTTTCCCACGCCTACTGAGCGACCGCGGGTGAGTGGCGCAAGTAATCGCTCGCCGCACTTGCATAATCGCTTATAGCCCGGTGACAAAACTATCGAGACTACACACTCGCTTTCTGCTGATCGTCAACTCATTTATAGTTTCTAGTTCTACTCGTTTCTCGTTCATTGTCAAAAAAACGCCGCCACAAAAAAAAAGCTAGAAGCGACCACAAAAAAGCTGAAGCGCGCGACAGTAAAAGGCCGCCTCAAAAAGAAGCTTGAAGCGGCTTGTTTTGTGGCCCGTGTGTGCCACACTCAGGAGTTAAACACGTCATGATAAGGTCCTTGGCTCTTAGAAAGGAGCGGGCCGAAGCAACAGGAGTACAAAAGGATATCAGGTACCTGGCGTGTTCTAACTGCAGGTTCCTCTGTCACCACATCCACCTCTGGCTTGGTCTTCACGACTTCGTGGACTGCCACCGGCGGAATAGGGGTCGTATGCAACATCATGATTGTTCTGAGACCTGTATTGACTTTCGTTATGTACTGAAAATCACTTGAAAACGATAGACGTAACCTGACGTAACCTGTCAGGGAGCATAGATTAGGAGAAGTAGAAATCTTTAAAAGAGAGGTAATAATGGAGTAATAACTTGATGAAGGTTTTATTTAGGTAACAGAATATTTTATGATATTCTACCTTTCTCTACCTTACTCAACCCTACGCTACTCCACTCTACACTACCCTAATTTTAATTATTTTTTTTCCATAAGAAACTTCTCGCAATAACGAACACAACAAAAAAAGAATTAGCAAAATCGGTCCAGCCGTTCACGCGTGATGGCGTGACCAAGGGAAATAGGAGTTCATTTTTATATATATAAGATACTAGTTTTTGCCAGCCAACTTTGCTCCCGCTCTTTCCTACTCCACCTTACTATACCCTACTCTACCTTACTCTACCCTACCCTACTCTACCCTACTTCATTTGTTACAAAAAATGTGATAAATGAAGAGAAAAGAGAAGCAAACTTCACATAAACCATCTACTAAATGGTCCTAACAAAGTCTAAACATTTGGTGTGGATAGGTGAGCCCGTTCTTGAGTTATAAAATTACAACGAAAAGTGGCATTGATTTTTATATATATATAGATAGATATAACGCTGACATCTTGAGACAGTTTTATTTCTAAGTTAGTAACGCATCGGAAAACCATACCCACACAGTAGATCCCCATATGAAGTCTACTACTAGAATGATCATTGAACCATTTACAATCTAGGGAGGACCATCATTGTATGTTATTCTACTTACTACACCGAATAATTTTATATAATTACTTGTCCCTCCTCTATGTAGACTTATCAGCAGTTTTATGGTGGGAAAAGCCTCTATCACGCCGTAATACTTCGTTACGAGGTAAGTTCCTCTCTTCTTCTCCGTCTTAGTCATCCGCGATATCGCCTTAAATAGGACCCAACTACAAACAACAATTAAATTTATTAGCCTACAGCTCGTTTAGAAGCAAATATGTGTGTATTCCACCATCTTACTTCTACCATCGAACAAGCCGACGAACGGCGAGTATCCACCCTTATGTTGTTGAAGCCTCCACGGTCCGGATCAAGCGTTTCGTCTCGTCGTTTATACCACGTGCTTCGAGGGAATGGAGCAATCTGCCTGCTGCGGTCTTCCCGTCCGATTATATTAGGTCATTTAGGTGTCTTCAAGGCTAGAGTGAATAGGTTCTAAATAAACTAGTGCGCCTCACCATCAACGATTGCATCACTGCTTACCATCAGGCGGGATCGCAGTCAAGCACTAGTTTATATCAAAGAAAAAAATAGAAAAAACAGTTTTTTATTAAAGCAGCTTTAGCATAAGCAGCCTTTTTAATGTTCCCACTGCTGGGACTCAGGCCTCCTCTCTAGGAAAGGGAATGGGTCGTAATTCACCACGCGGGCCCAGTGCGGGTTACTCGGCAGTTTTATATTTGGTTTAAACTTCATTTTTATTCAAATATTTTCATTAATGCTGTATTGTACACCAAAACTAGTTATAATGATAATAGAGTTCATGAACATGGGCAGGCTTTACTTGAAGCTGAGTTATCTCCCAGCAAACCTTTGGTAGGATCCAGTGTACAATTTTATATCTTCAATATTATGTAATTATGAAAGGATTTTTTATTATTTTGGGCTCGCGCTTGGCCACAATCGCACCTGATGGTAAGCGATAATGTGGTCGACGATAGATGTAGAGCACACTTGCCTAGAAGTAGGGTAACCTAACTTAATTACTACTCTTAGTTTAGGGTATCTAATACCCTAGCTCTCTAGGAATTCTGGACATCCCACCCATACGCACAAAGCGTTTTGGGAACACAATTATTGTGCGTACAGCCAAGGAGTGGAATTCCCTGCCGGAGTCTGTGTTTCCTAAAAGCTACAACTAATGGGGCCAGGGTTATCCGAAAGGGCGCTCGAGCCCCGGTATGAAGGCTAGAAGGAACGGGGTGGGTCTTTTGGTCAGTAAGAGTCTGACACTATCTCCCGCTCCGCACAAGAGCGGGGGTTGTCATTGGATGTTTTTTTCCCACCATAAAAAAGGGTCTTTAAGTCAAAAGTGAATAGGTTACTTCTAGGCTAGCGTGCACCATCGTCGGCCACATCATCGCTTACCATCAGGTGAGATAGCAGTCAAACGGGAGCCTATCAATTATCTCTCTATTAATAATAAAAAATCTTATATAAATATTAATTTATCTGCTAACAAAACAAAATGCTACCAATCGGGTCAGTGTCCAATATCACAAGTAAACTAACCCCACTAATATAATTTCAATGCATTTTATCGATTCCCGCGCTACGCATAAACTGCAGTTAACATGATCTGAATTCATGCAAATGTCGGCATTATTATTACGAATGGGGGAATTCATTTAAATTTTTGTGTAAAAAAACTGGGAAACTGTATCGCTTTTATCAATCGGGTGCAACAATATATGCTATTTACAATAGAGAGTAGGGTGACCATGGTTTTCTACACTAATTTAATAAAGATGTAAAATTTGTTTTTTTTTTTTTTGTAATAGGTAGATTATCTCTGAAAGTACTGGTCCGATTGCTAAAATTCTTTCACCGATAGAAAGCTGCTTTATTCCTGAGTGACATAAACTACATTTTATGTACGCAGGCAAAGCTACGAGTAAAAGCTAATATTTTATAAACTAACTGCCCGGACAGATTTCGTTCTGTCATAAGTTAATAGTGTTTTTATTATTATTATTAAAACCCTCCGTGTACCCTGAGGAAACTACGAAAAAAAAATAAGCGTGTTCTATCGTCGCCTACATCATCGCTTACCATCAGGTGAGATAATGGTCAAACGCGAGCCTGTCAACAATAATAAAAAAAAAAATAGCCGAATTGGTCAAGTCATTCTCAAGTTTTGAGCTTAGCAACATTTATTTTTATTTATAAAGATAATATAAACTAGTGATGGTTAGCAGTGATGCAATCGTTGATGGTGAGGCGCACTAGTTTATTAGGAGCCTATTCACTCTAGCCTAAAACACACTTACATTGTAAAGCTAGAACTACATTAGACCGACGCACAAGTCTAAAACGCCTTATTTACGTAGAACGACGTCGCGTGGCGAAGACCAAGTGTAGCTCTACAAGTCTAGTTTCCATATAAATGTATGAAGACCGACGCGCTCAGATCGGCGTGTGTGGCACACGTGTGCGCATCCGATAAATGGGAGGGAAAACCGCAGCAGGCAAATTGTTCCAGTCCTTCGATGTACGCAGTATAAACGATGAGGTGAAACGCTTAGTCCGGACCTTAGAAGTTTCAACAACGTCGTAGGGATGTTTATTGTGTAAATGTCTGAATATTACCAGAATAATTCCTCTTGAAGGACTCGCATCAACGACAATGATGCACTCGCATCGACCCCAAGCTGGTAGCCACTCAGTCTCAAAACTTCTTTGAAAGAATATTTCCAAATTGGTCTCAAATTTTTTTCAATTTCAGTCGTGTTGACGGCCATGGTGTAATCCATGAGGTATTAAGGGTATTCTTAAAATATTTTAGACGCATAATAGGGATTTTATTGTAACAAAAAAGCAAAACCAAAATTTACTTTGCACTTTTTAGTGTTTTTATTATTATGTTAAAGTCAGTTGGTTTATGAATTGTGTAGAATGCTGAATACTTATGTAGCCAACGATCATCACGTGACGACATTATCCTACTATTAACGTACCGTCGTGTGGTCACCGCGCTTTTTAATGTGCGCACGCGCCGGCCATGCACCATTTTATGCAAAAACGCAAATTTCGTTCGAAATTTGAAACGCTCCATTGTATTGCCAGCTTGAATGAATAAAAATAATTGTTGCCAACTTCAATTTTTGGGGGAAATGCGTTTTGCGCAGGTTTTGGCTATTGTGTGCGTCAGAGTGTGCCGAATAGAATTAACGATAGTTTTTATGCAAGCGACATTTTGAATTAATAAGGATTTTTGCATGGTCAAACTGGGTATTGATTATATTGAGACCGGGCGTGCTACGCAGGGGATGTAGGGCAGTGTTGTACTGGGTCAGTTTATTATTGCAGATTTTTTTTTGTGGCAGAATGCTAAAGTTTCGAATTTCATATACTTTTTAATGACAAGTTAGTAGTTGTTTGTTCTTATCATAGGGCCCCAGCAGGGTCGAAGCCTACTGGGCCCACGGGTACTGTGAAAGTGAAACCCGAGGCTATTGGACGAAGGCAAATAAGGAACAGGAGTGGGTTTCTAGTCAGTAAAAGCTTGACACGCCTCCCGCTCCTCCCAAGGGCGGGAGATGTCATTGAATGATTTTCCGGCTTACTGACCTTTCGAACACGTCATTTTGGGACACAGTGTCCGAACCGTCTCTTTATTTTTTTCCGAAGCTGTTCAGTACAGTCATATACAAAAGTTTTAAAACATAAAATGAAGTAAAAAGCATTACTTATCTGAACTATTTTAAGGTGATTTTATGCTGCCTTAAAGGCACAGAAAGATGGCAATATTTTGCAATACTATAAGATAAATAAGATAAGGTAGTAATTAGTTCTTTTCTACTACCTACATAAAACTGTGCAGCGCATGCTCTGGGCTGTCTTATTTGTTACCCTGTTAAAACTTTGCTCGTCAAGCGGTTATTATGTTAATCTTTGAGAAATAAATGATACATTGATAAACCGTATTCATGTTCACGTGCCGAATGCTGAATCCGTGTTTCCCAAAGATTTTATATACTTATCCTGTGTTTCCCTTGCTAATGTCTGATGACATTAATTTTTTGGATAAGTAAATTAGTTAAATCAATCAATGTGATTCTTGACGAGATACTTCTTATTTGATTGTCTTAATTAGATTAGGTAATATGAAGTCATATTTATCAAACAAAACCTTTTTTATGTGACTGTACAAAACAGTTTTTTTTTATCGGTATCCGAATTGTTACCAAAAAAATATTGCAATTTAGAAAGGGTAGTATTTAAACGAGTGACTGTAAATTAAAATTTTAAGTGACAAAAATAATTATTTTGGGTTATAGAAATAATAAGTGAGCGACTGACTGCGAGTGACGAGAAATCAATAGAACAGCGACTTAGAAACTTTAATTTGAGTTACTTAAAATACAAAATGAGAAGCTTCATAATATTTGAGCGACCTAATATTTGTTTGTGTGTAAATAAAACCCGAATAATTAAAAAATGGTGAAATAAAATCTGCGAGCAACTTGGTCGTAGCGTTCGCCGGCCGCTGCCGCGGCACCGCTCGCTTCGCTCACTCGGCTCACGCGCGGTAGGTCACAGTTCTAACCTAACCTAACCTATTTCACCCAGTTCAAATGATGAATCTACCTGCGACTAGATAATTAGACAATGATGAAAACATTTGCTAACGTAAATTCCTTATTTAAAACCTCATTTTTATTTCTAGTCGCTCACTTATTATTTTAGTCGCTCACATACTAATTTTACCGCTCAAGTTATTAAAACAGTATCTCATCATCAGTCGCTAAGTTTTTTTTTAGTCGCTCGTTTTATAATTCCCCATTTAGAAAGTGTCAATTGGGACACAGTTTCCAAACATGACGTGCCTGAAACGTCAGTAAGCCGATTTTCCCACGTAAAAATAAAGTTGCTTGTTCTTGTTCTATTCAGTTTAATAAAAAAGGTACTGACTTAGAACTTAAAATAGTGCTACTCCTTTGATGAGTTTTATGCAAATCTTATTTATGTCTTGACATAGGTAACTGTCCAAATGGTAATGAATGGACCAAGCATTTTAATTCAACTTCCTTTAAATAAATAAAAAAAATCAACTGAGCTCTGTATTTTTTTAATAGGAAAAATTATCAAAATCAAGAAAACCCGGACCTGATTTATCGAAATTATTAAGGAAAAACTATTTATTAATTCGTTGAAGTTGAATATTTTTTTCAAGCAGATATTTCAAACTTAGTCAAGAGTGTATTGTGTCTAAAGGTTTGGACAAGGTTTGGAGAACAATAAAAGGCGAATATTACTCGTAAATTCATTGTTATTCACTTTTTGTACTTCAACATTTTTTAATCTCATACAATATTAAATAACATTCATACAATATAATCTTTTGTTTCGCGTTTCGCTCGATTATGAATCAATCAACCCTGTGTGGGGCGAATCTGATTTTTAATTCATCTAAAAATGTTCAGCCATTTTCAGGTTTATCAATTAATATAATTGACCACTTATTGCTTTTAGTCATAAGTATTTATTATTAGATTTTGATGCTTCATTTTAAGATGAAATAAATATATAAAAAAAAAACGTCAAAAAGATTTTATCTCAAAATATTCCACGATTTTGATTTTAACGAAAATTTTGTAATTAATAAAACAATTCTGTCAACAAAGTTTAAAATATAATTATAATAAAAATAATAATTTATTTAAAAAGATTGTCTATATGAAATAAAACTAATAACATGACACTATTATAAATAGCCAGCTACTTACACTAGAGCGTCTATTTCGAGCGAAAAACATAATAATACATACAATAATAACATGCGCACGATCATAATAATATTATATTAACAAAAACGATCATTTATAATCTAACGATAAGTGATAAGGCTCACTGATTCGCAACATCTCTTTCTTAAAACTTAAGGAAATACGTTTGTTCGTAATTCTTAACTACTGTGAAGAATTGCCAGTTGATAAAAAAAATTTAATTGCTAAAATATTAAAAAAGTATTTTTTTGAAGATGGTGCTGGCAACACTTACAGTATGTATTGTTTATAGTCGAAAAACAACCAGTTGACTAAATCGACTAATTTAATTTAGTTTTATCAAATATATTTAATATATTGCAGCTGTTCGAATATTAGTCGCCGAGTCAACCCAATGATATCGGTCTATAGTCAAAATAGTCTCAAAAATATCATAATATAAATGAAATATCGTAAATTCATCATAAAAACTTAACAAATACATAGTGTTTTTCTTAACCAGTGTTAGATTTTTAACAAAAAAAATCTATTTATATATATTTTTAAGCTTTTCCTACTAAATTGGCTAAAAAGCAAGGCACTTTGTGAAATAACCGCTAACTTTATTATATACAAAAAAAAAAATAGTTTGTATATCTAAATAAATATCATCTAAAAATATATTTTGTATCACAATGATTTATTCTGTACAAAGTATGGTCCTTCAGTTGTAATATCCCAGTTTTTCATAATATTAAAGTGTTTATCAAAAATATAGCACCTCTATCTAAAATAGTATATAATACTTGTTTTATTATGTTATATGTGTGTAGTGAACGCCATTTTTAGATTGATTGTTAAAAAGTTAATTCTTCTATTTAAAAATATCAATTGGTATGTCGTTACAACTTTAGGACCTCTTATGTCACTTTTGGCAAAATCTTTTTTTTAGCCCATCCTCTTTAACATTTTGAAGCTCTATCGAATGCAAAAACTCTCATGTGTATCATCATCATCATCAGCCCTCACTGTTGGGACTCAGGCCTCCTCTCTAGGAGAGGGAATGTATACGACGATTTAATCGTCATTTGACTACCAATTTCAAGATCAACAATGTGCTTCCTAATATAATGGTACTTTTACATTTAAACATTTATGTTGTTGTATATTGTGTTGCTTGCGCTGAATAAATGCTATTCTATTCTATTCTAAACTGTTTTTTTTAACTATTTTTAATTTCAACTAACAATATGCAAAATTAAAAGCAGGAAATCATATGACTAATATCTTTATTTTTATTGATTTTCTCCATGAATTTGAATTTTACACATGAGGTCATGAAGTCGCAACGACGATTTGTTAATCAAAGCCTTCTTCAAATGAATTATTGACTGCAGTTTCTGCCTTTCAAAGATTCTCAGTTTACAAAGTAAAGTGATGTCTTCCCTAATTGACTGACATTTAGATCTTAGCAACATTTCAGGAAGGCTTCATATTTATAAAAATCTTTTAAAATAAAAAATAAAAAATTCAATAGAAGACGTAACTACAAAAATAATATAATATATAGCTGCAGCAATTTAGAACTAAAACAATCAAGATTTTTATACAAAATTTACAAAGCCACCAATTCTCAAACTTTTCAGGCGTGAACCCCAACAAAATGGGGGAAAAATATGGCTACGTGTAAAAATTAAGATTTTGTAATAAAAAGTATTTAATAATAACTATACAGCGAGTCGGTAACTACTCAATCACATCGTTCTACAAAGTAAACCTAAACTAATAATGGAGAATTTTTATTATATTATTATATATTTACATACTGCTGGACATATTAAACGTATTAAAATTATTTCAACTTACTATTTTTTTTCAAAAATTTCTTTGAATTGTAAAGAAAGAAAGTACACTCGTTTAGGGTTTTTTATCCTAGGGTCCCTAAGGCCAGAAATACAGTTCAAATCCGTGACGAATTGATTTTGGCTGTTGAAATTCATAAATAAGACGGAAATATTTGAAAGTTTTTTTTTTTTTAGTCCAGCAGTATTCAAGAGTCGTTTGTTAGAAAGGAAAAGATAATAAGTACTTATCTTTTATCGTTTTAAATGAACTCTTTGGCTTTCGATCAACTGGGATTCTGTTTGTGTCGCGATTTGTGTGAATATGTACGTTATTTTACGTACTTTATTAAGTTTCATTAAACTTTCAAAAGTCCTTTAGAAAAGAAAAGTCCTTTAGAAAACTTTGAGAACCATTGAAGTATCTGACGTAAGTTGAAAGTGACTTATGGTCTGTCTAAAAAATAAGTTTTACTTAGCTTTTTGGAGGTATGTGGAACAGAGACCTAAATTCCGTAAGCCTCCATTAAAAAGGAAGGATCCTCCGACCAGACGAGTGTTATGTCTGGTGGGCAACTGCCCGATACATTCCTATATCTTATACATTTAAAATTAATAAGTATCTCAATTTGAATGATTTTATGTATTAAATTTATTTCAAAATTCAAAAAAATGTGTAGGTACTCAAAAATTATAGCCACTTTTTCCTTACGCCAGATAGAAGTAAAAAATATTATTTATACATTTTTAATATCATTGTCAAAGACACCAACGTTTCTAATAATCCATAAACCATTCACCCCACTCATTCTCCTACTTACATCTGTTACTGAACACATCATCACTAGAAAACCTCGTTTAGGATTCCGTACCTAAAAATGTTGATAGAAAACACTTGAAAAAGTGTCCGATGTGTGTTAAAACGTCTTATTTCTAAATGGATATGCGAATAGGAACAAAAGTGGTAGGTACGGAACTTCGTGCAATATAATCATTTCGTTCTTGTCTTATTGAGAATCTTACTAAATAAGGCACTCATACTCGTCTTTTACATTCAAACTTATGGAAGAGATCTCTAAATTGTGTTTCATATAATGATGTTTTTAAAAAAGCTACCAATACTCTTAGCCAAGAAATTCTACTAGAAATTCTCCAATGCAAAATGGAGTTTTTAATATTGCTACAGCGCCATCTCTTGATACAAACTGTAACTACGTGAAGTAACTTTACCTGATTAATTTTTTTTTAGTTTAGCGAATATTTCAGATATTTCTCATTTCTATTACCATTTTATAAAAAATGTTTTGTAATAATTAAAATCGAAGTAAAACTGTTTTAAACAGTAAGCAAAATCATGAGTTTAAAACGATGCACGCTAGATGGCGCTGTGTTACATCTGCCAGCTTCCCTTGGTGTCCGCTAGAGGCCGCTAGGCGCCGAGGTCCATGTCGAAGCAGTGCTGGCGCGGGTGCGAGTGCGGCGAGTGCGGCGCGTGGTGGTGCGGGCCGCCCAGCAGCAGGGCCGGCAGGCAGCCCTCCGCCAGGGACAGCCCTCCGCCCAGACCGAGCGCGCTCTCCGACATCAGGGAGGATGAGCCTGTTCAAACAATTGGAATCTTGTTAGTCCTAGTTTTTCGATTGTATTACATTTCAGTTGATAAAGTAGTCAACTATGTAAAAATACTTAATTAATTTGCAGACTTTTTATTTTAAGTTCTAGATATCAGCGACAAGACCGCCACTATACCCATAGATTTAAGTTTGTATAAAAACTTTGTTATTCTTTTGGTATACAATACATTTTAGGTACGCAAATAAGTTTTCTTTGCAAACCGTAGCTTTCAAGTAACATTAGACAGATAGAGATCATTTTTTTTTTGTTGATAGGTTCACGCTTGACCGCTCTTACTTAGAAGTAACCTATTCACTCTTGACTTAAAAACCACTAGGTTGTAGATATCAGGAAACAACTCTTCAAAGCCTTGAGCACAGGCGTAGGGTAGATAGCCTTTCGGTGTTTCACAGGTTGCATTTTGGAAAGTGTGCGCAGGAATTGCATGACTTGATTCCGCCATCTCATTTCTACCATCGGACAAACCGACGTACGGCGAGTATCAACCCTTACGTTGTTGAAACCTCTACGGTCTGGACTAAGCGTTTCGCCTCGTCATTTATACCGCGTACATCGAAGGACTGGAACAATTTGCCTGCTGCGATCTTCTCGTCCGATTATAATTTAGGCGTCTTCAAGGCTAGAGTAAATAGGCTCTTAATAAACTAGTGCCCCTCACCATCAACGATTGCATCACTACTTACAGTGCTTACCATCAGGTGGGATCGCAGTCAAGAACTAGTTTATAACAGATAAAAAAAAAAAACTCCAGCAGGAAATTCAAATTCACGATGGATGTGCTCCCAAAACGTTTTGTGCGTAGGTGGGATATCCACCATGTACCGGTGACGCATCATTTGTGCCTATTCTAATTTGAATGCCATTGTAACCCATAATATTGAATTAACCTGCTGTGTGGAAGGTGGCAGAGTCAGCATGCAGCATGGAGGAGATGGTCCTGTCACCACTTTGTGAGGAGCACATCGTAACTCATAACATTAGATGTACCTGCTGTGTGGAAGGTGGCAGAGTCATCGTGCAGCATGGAGGAGATGGTTCTGTCGTTGGCTTCGGCCACCACGTTGCTGAGGCACAGCTGTGAAGTGGGTGACGAGCATAGCATTGGATCCCCTGGAGAACAAAAATAAATTAGTTAAACGCTTTTAGGCATGTAATTTACTTTTTCGCACTAGTGTGACTCCTAAAATAGCAGACTTGGATAGCTACAAATAAGAGCATGCTAAGATAGTGACATGATTTAAGTGATTAGCAGATTCAGATAAGTTGAATTTCAGTTGCCTCGTAGTCCTGACAATGTATCCAGGGACGTGCGAGTAATACAAGTAAATAAGCCCGGCTTTTATGTGAAAATACATGACACCTAACATATGAATCATAAAATACAACAAACGAATAAAATAAAATCTTTAAACTTTCCGCATCCATCAGCATCATAAGTTGCAACTCCGTGTTCGATGTGAACGAAAATTCATTCATAAGTTACGATACCTATGTTATCCAATATGCAATGTTGCCGCTCTGAACGCAAACTCTCTGATATCACTAAAACAATTTCCTTGGCTTGCCCCCTATATTTATTTATTTAAAATTTTGTAAATAACACCATTACAGCTAACGCCAATGCGATGTTATTACCAGCTATACATATATATTCAAAAAAAAAAAAAAAAAAAACCAAATAATAATATATTAACTATTAAATTAACAAAAACAACAACAGTTAATTAATATTATATTGCATGTTTATACAATATAACATTAATCAACTCAAAACGTTTATATTTTCTATGCACTTTAGTGCTGCTTCAGTGAACCTCGGCAGGCTGCAGTGAAATAGATCCACGTCAGTAGCAATAATGTTCAGCATCCTTATGGCTCGCGAAAGTGGGGCAAACTTGTTCAGGTTAGTCCTAGAAGAAGGCTCCAGCAGCGTGGGCGTGGGGCGGCGCGCACCCCCGCAGCCGGGAGGCGCGCGCAGCCCCAGCAGCCCGGGGAGGTGCAGCCAGCCGCGCAGCACCCGGAACACGAAACTACACAAAACGACGTCCCTACGCACCGCCAGTCTACTATAACCTACCATCCCTATCACAAAAAGACTTGGGTACATGAGCGGGAAAAAGGGATAGACGCCATACTGCCGCCAATACAAAAACCTAGTAAATTTATTTTGTATTCTTTCCACCATGAGACTATATTTAGCCTCATGGGGGTTCCAAATGGCAGCATTCGTTTCTAGATGACTCCGGACTAGCGCATTATAAATGAGTTTAACTACGGCTGTATTTTTGAAGTCCTTGCACTGCCTTAGGATAAACCCAAGATTTCGGAAGGACTTGCCGCATATTTCTACAATGTGCTTACGAAACGTCAATTCCGGAACCATCTCCACCCCCAGGTCCCGCAGATGCATGACGCGTGGCATGACCGCGGCTTCCATCTCATACTGATACTCCAGAGGTTCCCGCGCGCGAGTGTAGCTCATTATACAGCATTTGGAAACATTAAAACCTAACTTATTATCTACACTCCATTGCGCAACCCTATCGATATATAGGCCCCTATATTTATTTATTTATTTAAACTTCATGTACAATAGTGGTACATAGGCGGACTTAATGCCACAAGGCATTCTCTACCAGTCAACCTTTGGGTTAAAAAAGACAACACTGTGGTAGGTTTGCACAATAAACAAATACATAATAACAAATACTTCAAATGGAAAAATATAAAATAAGTTATTTATAATAATAAAATACATATATATGCTAAAATAATAAACTAATAAATACTATGAAAAATATGAAATCACTATGAGAACTTAATAACAATACTGAACGAAGACCGAACTAAGGTTGAGAGGACTTCAAGTAGTAGTTCTGAATTTTACGTTACATACGCTATTTACGCATTACGCGCGTTATTTTACGCTATATTGTATATATGTATATATGTACTTGCATATTATTATTATTTTTCCCCTTAATTAATGTGTCCCTTGATTTATATTGCTTGAAGTACACCGCAGACTACCCCCTTTTTTAGCTTAAGTTCTTATATTCCATCCCAAGGCTGGAAGACATCGCTTTCAGCGATAAGACCGCCACTGTGCACATAGGTTTAAAAGTTTCTGTGAAATTGTTACTATTTTGGTGTACAATAAAGTTTATTCTATTCTATTATATAGGCATCTGGCACGCCGTTGTTATTTACCTGACGTGACCGGGTTATGTGAGTCGTCATCCATGAGGTCCTCTATTTGCGCCAGGTTGAGCACCGCGTCGCTGTCCTCGTTGCTCAGCAAGTTTGGAGTCGGCGACAGTCGCATCTGTACACAGACAATTATGATTTAATCATACTATCAAACACGGTGCGTCTGAAATTGACGCACAAACGGATACCATGGATCCAGAACATGATTAACCATGGTTTTTTTTTTTCGGTTCTTCTCCATGGGAACCGACCAATATGAAACCGTTCTGACGTTTTATAAGTGCCCATGTAGGCCTATGTGAAATAAAATATTTTGACATTGACTTTGATTCTGGACCCACCTGTGGTGGAATTTTTCGTAGGCATATTCCTAATTTTTTTCAAAAAAATATATATGTTTTTGAAAAAAATGTCATAGAGAAGGAACTTCTAGCGATTTTATTTGGATGTGAGAAATTCAATGAGTAGATTTTTGGTAGAAAGATCATCACTGAGACTGATCATGCACCTTTGGTTAGATGTACCTGCTGAGTGGAAGGTGGCAGAGTCATCGCTTTAACTTTATGCTACGATCCATGGGATCAGAGCAGTAACCACAAAAGCGGAGGAAACTAGTTTCTTAATAAACTCAACTTCTTACAGCTATGTGAACTGACCTTGATATCCTTGTGGTTGAACAGATGCTCGGGCACCGGCTCCAGACACAAGTCAGGTTCCAGACAGCCAAGAGATAAACCTTCGTCTCGACTGAGCGGTGAACAGGAACCTAGCTTGAGACCATCTGTAGGACAACAGTTTAACGTTACAAACTTAGACGTTACTTGATCTTGACGGTAGCCTTACACACTAGGGTATACCTGCCAGGTTTGCCTGTACAGTTGAGTTGTACAGGTAAACCGGAGCGTGTATGTTGCGCAACTGTGCAGGTTTCCACATAAGCTTACCTGACAGGAATAACTGTGCAGGCAAAGCAGTCAGGTACACCCTAGCGTGTATGGCTACTTTAATAAATGTGGAAAAATGCTGTATTGGACTCTTCAAAATTCGTGGTTCCAGTTGGATTTATAGGTGGTTATCATCATCATTTCAGTCGAGTCTTCTACAGCTGGACATAGGCTTCCCCTAAGCGTCGCCGCAATGACCGGTCTTGTGCCACTCGTGCGTTTGAGACTGCTGTCTCCAGATCCTTCGGCGGTTATCACCTTTTAGAAGATGTTCAGCTAGCGGGCTAGTCGCTTCTGCAGCGACGGCACCCATGCCAGCGTTTAAAGGACTATGAACAACACGACACCGCGTAAAGCCAGCAGGAGAAGTTGGACCCTTGAGGTTGGGCAGGAACTGCTTAAGCGCAGTCTAAACCGGCTACAGTCCAGGAGCCGGACGTCGGAAATGCTCCATTAAGTTCCATCGGCTGTCGAGGACGACTCCTAGGTACTTCTACGTCGACTCGACACCGACGTGATCCCCTTCTACGTCATTTAGGATCCCGACACAAAAAGGTCATGAAATACATGAGCTTGGACTTTACTTGTGTAGGGCCACTTCGGATCCTAACTCTGTTGGATCCTATTGAGAAAACCTTTGAGATAGTTTCACCATTGCTTCATGAGCTGACTTCTGACGTTCTATAGATGATCATATAGGTTTATGTGACAACTAATGCTTTGAGTTCAAATTCTCAAGGTCAGTAAGGTAAGAAATGTAGGATATATTTAACTATCAAAAGAAATTTTACATAAAAAAGTAATTTTGATTTTTTAATTTCATAAAACCAGTTTTGGCACGCTAGATAAGTTATCACAACAATCTATACCCTATTCGCGTTAAGATTAGACATTTAAAGAAACCATTTTTACTGTCTGTTCAATCGGTTTTAACCTCTATTTCGTAGGCAATAAGGATGGCATTAAAAGCAAAAGGTGGTTACAATACCAACTATTTACTGCAGCCGCCATTTGTCATGCCACCAACGTAATAAAAGTCAAAATCGATTGAACGGACATTCCTAAAAGGTTTTCATAAATCATCATCATCATCAGCCTTTTTTAATGTTCCCACTGCTGGGACTCAGGCCTCCTCTCTAGGAGAGGGAATAGGCCGTAATCCACCACGCGGGCCCAGTGCGGGTTGGTGAATGTCACATGTCTTCAAAGTTTTGGTTCTAGGACATGCCGGTTTCCTCACGATGTTTTCCTTCACCGTTTTGAGAACAGTGGTGATGAAATAAATTACACAAAGTAATTCGCCTGACTAGGTTCGAACCCGCGACCTACAACTCGTAAGTCGGGGCCATTACCACTCGGCCACCACTGCCCTTTTCATAAATGTCTAATGTTACTTTGAACAGAGTATAGAGGTAATATTCGTTGGAGAAATTGAAGTAGTGTTTAGTATGGTCAATAAGTAAGTGTGTGTGTCATAGTAAGGTGTGTGTCAGTACCAAGCGCTAGGTATTGTGGAGGCGTACCGAGCGCGTCGAGCGCCGACAGGCAGTCCGCCGCCGGCATGTCGCGCAGCAGGTCCGGCGGCCCGCACCCCAGCTCCATCAGCGAGCCCGGCTCCGTCTTCGGCAGCACCAGCTCCTGCAACCAAATATATCATAACTTTAGCAATTCGTCTGTTGCGGTCGTCCCATCCGTTTATAATTTAGGTGTCTTTTAGGCCTTTGCCACACTTGACGGAAATTCTGTCGCGGAAGATCCGCGATGAAACCAATACATGTTATTACCAGAGATCGGAATAGGTAGGGCTGTTTTATGGAATTGCCATAGGTCAGAACAATATGGATATTCCGGTTTTAAAGAACTTAGTAAAATTATAAAAAAAAACTGTTCTTGCCTTCAGGACTAATGAAAGATTACACTTCCTTTCTGACGGGTAAATATAAGAAGGACGGGATTAAGGATAGTATAATACGCTCAAGATCCGTGTCGGTATCTGTACGCGTCTCAACAAAGCGGCAACGTTGTGCGCTTGGCAAAAAGTTTTATAGCGTGCTGTTGACGTAAAATTTACAACGTCTCATAGGTATCATGCGCTTATTGGCTTACATAATTTTTTTTTATACATATTGACAAAAATAATGAAATTCAATTAAATCCCGTAGTATCAGCCGGAATCCCGTGGAATATCCATAATATATTAACATCAATGTTTACGGTTAATGAACCTAAATAGCCCCACCTATTCCGATCACTGGTTATTACATATAAATTCAGTGTCTCAATTGTGTTGTTGTATTTTGTGTAATTTGACTAACCGGTGCTGACACAGGAGTGCTGGTGGCGGTGCAGGCGGGCTGCGCGCGCGGCTCGCACGCGGGCTCGGCGGCCGACTCCACGCCCGAGTCGTCCGTGTGCGGAGACGACCAGCCGCCCTCTCCTGGAGACACGGGCAGCCCGTGCACGCGGGCTAAGCGTTCTAGTTCCTGGAACAGTAGGTAAGATGTTACATGTACCTAGTCAAAGGATGTTTATCGTGCGGTTTTGGTCACAAATGTCCATTACATATAACTATTTATTGTAATGCGCGGAAAGCGTTTTTTGCTTTATGAAATTTTCTGCATTAATCTTTTTAACATGTAATCTTTGCTCACGCACTGCAGTGATCAGCGCTTCTAAGGCCGCTGTCCCACTGGCGTTTTACAAACGTTGGCAATCTACCAACGTCTACGCAGCGGCAACGTTACGCAGACGCGACGCTAACGTCGTTATTTTCTAGCAGTAAAGCGCCAACGCTGAGCAAACACGACGTTAACGTCGCGGTTTGAGGTGTATGCAAGAAACTTGCGACGTTAGCGTCGCGTCTGCGTAACGTTGGTAGACGTTGGAGAAGTGCCAACGCTCGTATAACGCCAGTGGGATAGGCGGCCTAAATCAACCATTTTCTTCTTCATGAGACTGCCATATAGGTCGCAAGTAGGGTATGCCGTTGAGTTGATCATGTTCGTCGTGTCGCGTCGAATTTGTCTTTCACGTATGACACCCTGCTAATCAGCAGCCCAATATCCTGGCACTTGGGGTAGGCAGACTATACTGGGGTGGGGACTGCATTGTCACCCCCTCCCCTTTCATATACGGCCATGCCGTGATGCCAATCTGCACTTAATATTTTAGAGAGGTAAAATTTGTTTGTGAGGTAATCTCTGAAAGTACAGCCCCCTAGCCAAGTTACAACCATTTCGCTTGCGCCAAACGCTTCGAGTAGGCCGCGCCGCCAATTCTTTTGTTCTGACCAAGTGACTGAGCGTTAAGATGACGTCATTCCCGTACATTTGAATCTTTTTGCTAGCGTTAACGATTGCAGATTAGCAACTTGGCTAGAGGTATTGGTCAGATTGCTAAAATGTTTTCACAGATAGGAAGTTATTCCTGAGTGACAAAGGCTATATTTAATGCACAATCAAAGACACTTCCGCCTGACTACCGCTAAGTTCATTTTTGCTTGGACTCGAAACGAAAACTTCAAAGGGTTTGGCACCGAAGTTTGGAAGCGAAAATTTGACCGTGATGGTACGCGGGCGAAGTTGCGGGGAAAAGCTAATAAACAATAAAAATGGTTACATAACATACCTGTATCCTCAACATAAGCTTCCTATTATGTATCTCGATCTGCTTCCTCCGCTGTTCGCTCTGCTTGAGCCTGTTGACTTCGTCCCGGAGACACTTGATGTAGTCCACGCTGCTCTTGAGGATGGTGCCCTTGTTGGGCCGCACGTCCCTGATCACCTCGTAGAAGGGGTCGTTGGTCTTCGGCAGTAAGGTGCCTAACTCCTTTATTCGGTCGTTGATGTTGAAACGGCGGCGTCTTTCAACTGGAATTAAGAGGATGTGGTTAAAATCGGTTTTAAACTAATTATACTCTGTTCAAAATGACATTAGAAATTTATGAAAACCTTTTATTACTGTCCATTCAACTGATTTGAAGTAAATAGTATTGTAACCAATTTTTTTGGTTTTAATGCCATCCTTATGCTTACGAAATAGAAGTTAAAATCGGTTGAACAGACAGTAAAAATGGCTTCTTTAAATGTCTAATTTTAACGCGAACAGGGTATAGATCCTGCAAAACGTTTAGTTGGCCGTTTCATACACTTGCCCCTTAAAGAAAAGGTGTCCGTTTCGACTGCTCGGCCAGGGTCGTAGCAGAATAACGGCTACGCCAGCATTACGAAGGAATTTGTGTAGCACTAACAATGTTATGCGCAAATTCGTAGATTAAACATTAAGAAAGTTGTAAAGGTTTTTTTTTTATTTATTTCAAATAGACCATTTGCAGGCACTTTTGAATAGTCAAATGTCGGTCAGTCCAAGAAAAGTGAAGCTAAATTGCACGTTCCAAAGCGTAGGTCTCTATGGAGAAGAACGTGCAAGAAACTCCATGGACACTCTTTTAATTATGTGTTACATATAATGCTTGGTTACATATTACTTGTTGCTTCTACCATGTGAGCACAATGTCGATAATGAAATAAAAATGTAAAATAAAATGTTTAACCATGGCCGCGCGGACATGCGATAGTGAATCAGTTATTGAGGAATATTTTGAATTCAAATATCTTTTGACGATCTGATTACAAAGGGTTGCATTTTTTAGATATAAACTTTACCTAAAATTACAATAAAAGTCCAGTATAGTACCACAGAAAATTAATAATTATCCGAAGCGAACATACTCCTGGGATAAAAAAAAATTAATATCCTATGAGCCGTATCCTTGGTCTACCTGTGTGCTAAAGTTTATTTAAAATGTGTTATTCCATGTGTTCATCTAAATCCGTTCGAGTGAGAAGAACACACTTTCCACCTTTATAATATTAGTATGACAGGTCCGAAATATTGGAGGTGTATCCTCGTTTAGCCTACTTCCTATTATTATAATAGAAATCCTACATTTTTTCTTTATTGTTGATATGTTCGCGCTTGACCGCATCTCACCTGATGGGAAGCGATGATGCGGTCGACATCAATGATATGGCCAAACGAGAATGGCCTATCATCAAATGATAACGTTTAAACGATTTGGCCAATTTTCATTGGCCATATCATGTAGTGATCAATTCTAAGATTTGGCCACGACACGACACATTCATTATAGTCTAAGATCCGATTAAGAACGACCTTCACCGGTCTGTTTAATGGATGAAACGTATTTTATGATAAATTTAGTGTATAAAATAATATAAGCATAAGAAATTCCTGGCCTTAAAAATTGAAAATTTACTTTTTCTTTAGAAAAATGCACAACCGTTATTCATACCGGATTTTTTTGCAGACAACACTGTAACATCGTATTCGTAATGAAACATCGTTTATTTTGATATAGAATTTGTTGTATATCAAAATAAACCTACAATACTAACACCTGTTTAAACCTGGCAACTCATAGTTATGCCAGGAAACAAATAGGCAACCCAACATTTTTATGTTCTAAAGGCTTTTATGTTCTAAAGGGTTAGTATTAAATTTATACGTTAAACACACCGGTGCATTTATCAAAAAAAAAAATAAAAATTCTCAGGCAACCCGCCCGCGTTATATTATAAATTTATCATAAAATACGTTTCATCCATTAAACAAACCGGTGAAGGTCGTTCTTAACCGTATCCTCTATACTAGGAGAGTCAATTGACAGCGATGATCTACAGTGAACTGGACCATCGCTGTTAAGCGATACGTGCTCTTATGTGATCGATGAGAGACTAAACTCTTTATTATAATTGATTATGTGGGCCGATCCCGGCGGCACTGCAATGCCGGGCCGACCCGCGACGGGAGTGGAGCGAGCCCCGAACATCCCGTCAGCTTTCAAAAATCAGTTTAATATACTGGTCCCTCAGTGAGGGAACTTTCAGATATTAAGCTGAAAAGAACAGATACTACACTTTGATCTTAGCCAAAAGGCCGAGAAGCGATACCGATTCACAACGTATGGGGGAGGGTCATTCGCTCGCGGAGAATCTTAACACCGCGATTCAGGAATCGGACTCAAATGTAAAACGCCATCTAGCGGTGTGTTGTGGAACTATGCAAAGGGGTGAGACGGCGGCCATGTTTAAATTTTTAGGTTTTAAATTATGTTTTGTCTGATCGGTTTTATGATAATACGGACCAAAATGATATTATACGTATATACTAATATTATAAAGAGAACAGTTCTGTATTTTGTACTTTTAGTTTGTAATGAATAAACTCGAAAAACTACTGAACCAAATGTAAAAATGTTTTCAGCAGTAGAATGCTACCTTATCAGTGAATAACAGGCGATACTACTTTCACGCGGTCGAAGACGCTGGCAGAAGCTAGTCTATATTACTTAATGTTCTTAAAACTTATTCTATAAGAAGAAAGTTTTACACTTGACAAAAAAAAAACGTAAGTAGGAGAGGAACATAATTTTGTCCATAATTCCTTAGCGATAGATTTTTTTTTTTCATTTCATGAGCCTAAGAGTGCGTTGTTATATTTATATTTACAACTAGCTGTGCCCGCGACTTCGTTCGCGTGGACTACAGGATTTTGAATTTATTTTTTCTAAAATAAAAGTAGCCTGTATTACTCCTTATTACATCAGCTACGTGCCATAAGAAGTCCCGACAAAATCGGTCCCGCCATTTCAGAGATTAGCCCGGACAAACAGACAGACAGACAGACAAAAATTGTACCGTATAAAAGGTGTAAGAGACAGACCTACCACAATTTTTTTTTCAGGAAACGACTGGCCTGGCCTCGCCAGATTTTTTTTTTCGTTTCCTGAAAAGAAAATTGTGGTAGGTGGTTCAGTTTCGTCTACTGAGCAAGCCCTTAAAGTTTGTGGAGGGCTGTCCCTTACACCTTGTATATATTCATATGCATGTAGTAAAAAGCAGTTATTTCAATATTACAAACAGACACTCCAATTTTATTTATATGTATAGATTTCAACATGTATTCAATCAAATGGATCACCTGTAATATTATATAACACTAGCTTTTGCCCGTGACTTCGTCCGCGTGAAAGTAGGTTTCTTCATACAAACTTTGGACCCCAGTTTCATCCCCTGAAGGGGTGAATTTTGTAAAATCATCTCTTAGTGATCGCCTACGTCATAATAGGAAACCATGCGCAACATTTCACGCGCAGATAGAGATCATTGTTTATTAACAGAAGAACCATAGGAAAAGTATCAGATATAAGTATTTTTTAAATGATTAAATATTATACAAAATTCCCAAGTCGGTTGACTTATTAGACAGACTATAAGTACAACACAGGTCACGACAGATCATAGCGGGCATTAGGAGCCAGCAAACAGCTGCATGCAAATGCAAAACAACCCCTCAGTCGCCTGGATGGCCCGGTGGCTACGTATCTTTGCTGACATATCAAGATTACAACTTTGTGATATTTCATGATACAGTTATGAAATTTTGTACACAGATTCTTTACATAAAAGTACTGACACGTGTTTCAGGTTTTGCATGTACTAAAACTTATCTACACTAATATAATAAAGAGTTAAGTTTGTTTTTTTTTGTTTGTAGGAGGTAATCTCAGGAAGTACTGGTCCAATTTCTAAAATTCTTTCACTGATAGAAAGCTGCTTTATTCCTGAGTGACATAGATTATATTTTATGTACGCGGGCAAAGCTTCGGACAAGAGCTAGTGTTGTATATAAAGGTTTAAAATACTCACTCATATTATGATTATCCTTCTTCTGCCTATCCTTAGCCAGCGCGTGCATGTCGGAGTCGGTCAGGAGCGAGCAGTCCCCCGCCACGCTGCTGGCGGCCGAGGGGGGGCCGGACGACGACAGCGGGCCCGCGCCCGAGTCCAGCGAGAGGATGTCTTCTAGGAACTCGTCAGCCTGGAATGGAAGATCAAGTAATTAGTGACGGTCAAGAATTAGTTCTTGTTATATTATCGACGAAAAGTCTCAGTAGAACCAGAAATAGGTACGTGTAGCGGCAGGAAACGAAGGTAGTCACGAAAGCAAAATCATACGTGTGTAACGGTAACCATTCTAAACATATAGTATATAATATCTGTGTCGTAATAGTATAGAGTGAAAGTTATTTCAGTGTTTCCTTAAATCTCCAAAACAGCCTATCTGAATAGACTCCAGTGAGTAGTGACACACGTGGCATACACACACCACTCTAAACTATCAACGCTAAATTAGAGACAAACTCTAAGGGCCCTTTCCCTGTCATGCGTTTTTTACCCCGCATGCGGTTCTCGTCCGCATGCGGGTGATAGCACGCTCCGGGTCACACGCAGGACAAAGATTTCTATTGCTGCTGCAATTTTGTGCGTGTCGCCAGTGGGTAAACATGTTTGCGATATATGCGGACTATGAACATGCGTGCAACCCGCTTCACAGTAAAAACAACACTGAAGGCAGAAGATCACCACCCGCATCCGGATAGCATGCACGCGGGCTGCGCGCCCGCAGCCAATCCACGTGCAGCGCGCGTGCTAGCCACATGTTAGGAAAAACATGTATCAAATTATAGGATGCGGGCAGTCCGCATGCGGACGAGAACCGCGTGCGATCTAAAAAACGCGTAACAGGAAAAGGACCCTAAAGTACGTGAATACATTTTATCGAGACGAAAAAAAAAAAAAATATGGGCGAAAGTTCGATTGTATGTATGTTAGTAAGTTTTTCACGACTGAACGAATATATGTAGATAAAACTTGGTACACCGGCAGACCATGTCTTGGAATAGCACATATACATTTTATCTCGGATGTATGTTCCTTTCTCTTCTATCAAATATCTTACCTCTGAGTTATTGCTAGCGGAGGGCATGGCTGGCGAGCGCAGGGAGGATGAGGGTCGCTCCGGGGACGACGCGCGCCGAGTGCCCAGCTCGGGCGCGGACTGCGCCGGCGCACATCGGGGTGACACCTGCAAATGTGACGGTATGTGGTCAGCCACAGTGTAAAAGACGGCTGAAAAGTTAGAGCACCTTGATGACCAAGTGCATGCTGCTGATTGAAAGCTAACGGCTTGTTCACGACTTCAGCTTTAGCGAGGAGCGGCACGGCGAGCGGTGTGCCTTGATCACACGTACCATGTAAAAGGTAAAATGTTGCTTGGCTCGTTCACTCTAATTTTTTTTAGGCAAGCGTGCTCCATCGTCAACCACATCATGGCTTACCATCAGGTGAGATGGTGGTCAAACGCGAGCCTATCAATATAAAAAAAATACACAATGTAAGGTTGTTAGTACCGTACCTGCGTCTGTGGTTGAAATGATTCACTGAGGTACTGGCGCACTTGACTCTTCTGTTTCTGTATCACGTGATACCGGGTGGGGTTCTCCAGAACTGTTCGCACCTGGAACATGAAGAAACGACCAATAAATACATGTCATGTATGCCCAGAAGTTTAAGGACCTTCTTCTTGAACGCCTGATGAGGTCTCACCAAATACGGTGAAAAATATTTCATAAGGAAGCCTGATAAACTGATTTTAACATACAACTATGGCAAGCTTGTTCTATTGTTATTATATGGGTTATGATATCTTAGAACCCTGGGACCTGGACCTTTGGAAGGCGTACGAGGAGTCGAAACCAACTCGCAGGGGTCCTTGACGCTTTTAATGGAACATGGCATCAACCGGCGATTATCCCTGTACGCGCTATGCTAGTGCATCCAAGGTCAGCCCCTGGTTCGTGTGAAACTATTGCAACATATGGAAAACAAAAACAATAAGGCTAAGGGTTTAGGATTCTTAAATGCACTGGTTACCAGGAACTATGTTATTTATTATTTATTATTACAGTTAGCCCGTATCGTCCCACTGTTGGGCAAACGCTTCCCTCCATTATTTCTAACCAACACGATTCGTCGCTTTCTCTTTCCAATTCTTACAGATCTGACATCCAGGTCTTCAAGCCATCTCCTTCATGGTCTGCCGCGGCCCCGTGTCGCTGTGTCTGGGCAGGACAGCTTGTTAGACATGCGGCAAACATGTCCTGCCAAGTTCCAATTAATTTGGGCAGCTTTTGGACCCACATTAATGATTTGCGGTTTGGAGTACAGCGTGTTTGGTGTTTTGGGCCCAAACTATGAGCAAAGGAATTATCACAAACATTTTTATGGTTTCTTCCTTGATAAGTAACACATGATGAGTTTTGTGAGAGTTAAACGATCTCGAAGTACTTCCAGATTTGTTCAAGGGGTTTAGGATGTTTCATCATCATCAGCCTTTATAATGTTTCCACTGCTGGTACTCAGGCCTCCTCTCTATGAGAGGGAGGATGTTTACTGACCTGTAATACTTGTGGCGGTAGTTCAACGTGAGGCGTGATCCGCGGCACCTCCGCCGGACTTGACTTCTTCTTGTCCTCATTGTCCTTGGACTGGCCTGCTTGTTGTGCCTGGAACATTACAAAACAAAATAATCAGTACAAAACTACTAAATCGCTTATAGAAAAGAAATTGAAACACGATTCAGAAAAAGACAGATATAGTAGTCAGCAAAATTTACCACCATGATTGTGGTGTGCCAATCCCTAGGCACGCCACAATCATGGTGGTAAGTCTTCTTTTTGGTGTGGTTAGACGTGCCGGAATTCTACCCCACTTGGACAGAGCGCCACCGAGTTCTCGTGGAGGCGATTAATGGAGATGATCTCTCGCATCCAGCTCTGATTCAGACTATGGTACAGAGCGAAAAGGAATGGAAAGCGGTCGCTTACTCCTGCAAAGCAGCAATGCAAGCGAAGAAGATGGCCGAAACCGGGAAGAAACGGGTCATCCTCACGCCCTAGCCAACGAGGGAAATGCCCTGGGCGTAAGGAGTCCCAGGACGATTTCTGGCTACCGTAAGCGCAGGCTTGCACACGACGAACCATATAGCTCACTCTCCGGCTGTCCGGTAAGAGTCCAGAGTCGACGGCGCGTAAATTTCCAAGCTCGTATTAAAGAATTATGAGCAAAACTGAAAGGGGCCAGAAGTGCCAATGTCTGCTAGAGTTACGGAGATGTTTGAAAGAGTAACCATAGCAACAAAAGGGCAGCTAAAGCACGCAGGTGGATAATATTTTATCAAGGTATGGCTAGTGTAGGTCATGCCAAGTTAAGTAGGAATAATACGAGGACACTAAAAAAATCCATGAAGGACAAATACTAATATTGCTTATCATAAACCAATACAGATAGCTGCTGATGTGGTTAGCGACGATGACGACGACGTGACGATGAGAAATTGTGTAAACGAATTTTGAATAGACTTTAACCTGAACATGTGACACATTGAACATATGATTCAGGACTTTTATTATGTACTACAAACTTAACACTCCAACGAAAATTCGGAAGACTAAACACGGAGGGCGATAAAACAGACATCCCAAAACCATCATTAAATAGGTACTACTTAAAAAAATTGGGCAAGTGCGTGTCGGACTCGCGCCCTGAGGGTTTCGTACTTGTACTCTTTACTTATGTAAGTTTGTAAATTTACCTATGTAAAGAGTTCAATTCCTGATTGGATTTTCCATTAACTTAAAAGTTTGATTTTTTCACAGAATCAAGGGACCGCAGACCTGGTTATATTGTTTTAGTTTCAACTCGATATGTCCACGCGTTCCCGAGATAAACGGTCTTGACAGACAGACGGACGGACAACAAAGTGAACCTTTATGGGATCCGTTTTATCCTTTTGAGGTGCGGAACCCTAAAAACAAAGTGAGTAATCTAATTGATCTACATCAAGTAACAGAGCTGTTATTTAACAAGAAAACACACATCCTATGCTAAATGGATTAGATATGAGACGACAAACAGTAACGAAAACAAACGCTCCATATACGGACAAAGATACGTTCAATCAGTTTGCACATACAATTGACATGTTCCATGAAACATTTAGCCTTGAAAATTTGGATTTAATTAGTGTTGAAGACAATATGGTATGTGTTGGTGTAGGTCAAGGATATTATGAAAGAAAAAAAGAAGATTTATCAAACACTGAGAAAGGTTAAAAGATATCCGCAGGAGAACCTAAGTTCCCTACATGGCCTGTAAACGCAGACGCAGCATTGGTAGTCAAGGTGGACCGATGCCGTGGTGAGGGTCGTGGGAATCCGATGGATGCGAAATGTACAAGACCGACACTGGGGGGAGACCTATATCCACCACTTTCAGCTGAAATGATGATGATGATGACGAGGAAAGGTTATAATGGAAGGTAGACTAAAGCAGTAGAAGACAAAACAAAAAGAACTTGCAAAAATATAAAGGACACAATCAGGCTAGTTTATGTGACACTGTTTTGGTTCTAGCATTTATAAGACAATAAATGAAAATTTGTAGTTATAAGCAAAGGGAAAACAATTGATAAGGATGACAAAATCAAAACTGAATAATTGTCTGATGGCAGAGATACCCAGACCTCATCAAATCATCTTCTAAGTGTTCCCTCATTGAATGCACACGCAATGCCACGAATAGAGAGAGATGGGGAAGTCTCGCAAAAGCCGAAACCAAACTACTCGACGATCTATGACCATGACCACTTTGCCAAGAGTACCTACGACTGAGGAGGAGGCGGTAATACCCCGGCTGCAGAATTGTTAGGTATTGGGATTTTTCAAAAGTGTCGCTGTGGTCTTTAAACCCACATGTCTTCCTTGAAGGAAGACATGTGGGTTTCAAGACCACAGCCAGTAAAAGTCTGACACATCTTGCTCCACCCAGAACTGGTAAAACATGGTAAAATAGATAACAAATCTGAATGCAAAATGACAATCAAATGAGCTTAATTTTTAAAATAACCTAACCTATGTGCATGAATATAATCTAAAAACACAAAGTACATTCAGGCATCGAAGCACTCCTCTACGTCGCTGTCATCCGGAAATGTACCCAGAAGACTAGTAGCATTGCTACGTTGAAGGGCAATGCCAAGAAGCGAAGAACGAGCCAGCCCTCTGGTCACGCAAAGTGTCGATCAGTCGACGTGAAATTTCCTTGAAAAGGAGACGCGCACTCGGATCCCATTGTACTTAAATCACGTCTTCGATCACAAAACTCGACTACATCCATAATGCATATTATATGCATAGAAGACCAGTTCAGTAACCTATGGACAAGAGTCTCCATTACTCAGGTTTTCCTCTGAGCCTATGCGTGGGAGTCTAGCGGCTTGATATACTTAGTGATTTTATATCTTTCGTGGAATCGGACGTGCAGGGATCAAGCTTGCATTAAGAGCCGGTTGTAGTCACGACCACGAGTATTTTGTATGAACTCCGTCCGGGTCTCGATCAATTTCGCGGCCCGTAACAGCGGTTTTATTTTCATAAAAAAAAAAACCATAAATTTTCAAGATTTTTGTTTTTGCGAGGCCCTTTTACAAAACAAGCTTTATTACTTTTTGTACATTTCAAATATTTCCTTGACCATAATCTCGTAGACAAACACGTTTGAAATCGTAAGTTAGGGTCAGATTCACGATTTATTTTTTTATCGAGCCAACTAATTTATGTCATGTTTTGATTTTTGGCCGGCGGATGGTCATAATAGTCAATTTTAATAAAATCATTTTTATATGGTGAATGGCTCCGATCTTCAGTGTTTGTGCGGCGTATCTCCGTAGACTATGTCCCACCTTCCGTCCTGCATCACATGCTCTGTGACCTGCTCACGTAAGGACTTAATGATAGCATCAGCGGACGGCATTGCCGTGGCCGAATTCGGGGCCAGCCAAGGAATTTAACTAATTTTGCCATCGAAACGCTAAGAAGAAGATGGTGTTCTATTTTATATTTATGGATTACCAGATGTTTAAAAAAGTTCAAAATGAGTAGAACCTGCCCTTAAGCAAGCCTGTTATTTAAATGAATGCAAGTAAAATGTCCGTAAACCCTTAACTGATCTCATGAGAAGTTATGTTTTGCTTTGCCTTTTCCTTATCCCGGTATTTCCCCGCCGATTAAAAATCTTGAAAACGTCAAAGTCATTGATACGCGCTTGACATGCTTATGTTCCATGATAAAGATATAAAATACCTACGTCCTCTAAATTGCAGCGTATTTTCGACTTTAAAATTAAAAAAAGTGTGGTCCGGAGCAGCGCTCTGACGAATGGCGAAAGGAATGTAAGATGTCTTAGTACAGTATAGCATTAATAGGCTTCTGCTCAGTTAATGGCAGCTGGTGCAGCCTAGAGTCTGACTTCTGCCCGCAGGATGCAATAGTTCCCACCCAGAATCTGGACTTCTTATTACATGGGACTTAAACACAGCTTTTTTTTTTGGTGGGTAAAAATCATCCAAGTGACCCTTGGACGGAGCTGGAGATAATGTCAGACTCTTACTGACTAAAAAACCCGCACATTATGGCCACCAGTCGCCGCTACTAAACGCGACCACCAGTGGTTAAGTCAGACCACTACCAGTGGCACCACTGGCGGCGTGTAGTGGTCTGACTGCTGGCTGGATGCGACTTTCAGTGGCTGCCACTTGCGGCAGATGTTCAAGTGGTACCCGACAGAGGCGGACGTGTGTTTGTCAAAAATGGACGCACTCTTGATTTCGTTATTGTTGCTTATTAGAGGTACTAAAACGTAGAAAACGTCGCAGAATTACCAACGACGTCCAATTCATCGGCGTTATTTATCGAACGACAAAACGCGGCCACAAGTAGCGAGCGCGGTCGATTCCCGCAGCTTGTGGCTCGGACGACTCTCAAACGCTCGGTGTGCGCCGATGCTATACAAAATGTATGGAGAAACGCGTCCGCAACTTGTGGCGGCCATTAGTCATTCTAATGTGATCGCCACTAGTGGCGCAATGTGCGAGGGCTCTTTTTGTTGTTTAAATATGTCACCGTAAAATAGTAAATTCCGTTAAATTATAATCTATCTATCTATAACTTCAAGCTTACAATTCAACGAATATGTTTTCGGTAGATTACAATCTATCGAAGTGAAATTGTTAAATCGTAATCTAACGCGCGTTAAATTGTCACCGCCAACGTTGTCAGATAGCGGAACACTTCGAAGTGTGGTGTGGATATTGGCCTGATGATGAACAGGTACAAGAACAAGCTACCTACTTGTAGTGATTCTCTGCGCAGCTGTTCCTGGGCATGTTCTCGCATCAACTGTTGCTTCAGCTGGGTGCGAGATGTCGGCGTCAATGTCTTGAAAGTAGGCGGGCTGGAACAACGAGAGGGTACTGTTAGGCTTGTGAGCTTTTGAACCAAATTTAGTACACGCCATATTAATCAGGTATGGAAAATCAATCATCTTATACATAAAGTGACCTAAATGTCGTCTTTTCAATAGAGAGTACGATTCGTATTACATATTACAAACTGTAGAAGAACTTAAGTACCTATTATAGAAATATCATTCTGTTAGGTTTTAGCAAACTACGGAATCGCAGGA